>JAFFSR010000136.1:14532500-15732500 GCA_017163975.1 Anastatus disparis
GAGAAGTAACGATATACGCGAAGTAAAAAAAAAGGTTAAAAAAAGAAGGGGAAATAAAAAAGGGCTGAAAGGTATAGGTAGAAAGCACGCAACATTAGTTCTTATATATATGTAAACGTATACACATAAGACAGTTTACATATATGACAGTGAACGCTTTTAAATATTAATGATCGCGTCAAGCTAACGCACGGAGCTCAAAAATAGCGAAAGTTATATTCATGCAAAACTATCTAGACTGAAAAGTAAGGCAGGCGTTGTACATATAGTCGAAAAAAAATGAATATATCTTGGCGCCAATAGCTGATAACATCTTATATCAACGTAAAAATCCAAGAAGTTGTAAAACATTTTCACATGGAAATTTGTTCCATATTATCCAGTTTAATCTTTTTGATATATAAGGCGTCTTTTATAGTTCACATAATCGTAACATTCACGATGGATGTTATATGAATGGTTTTACTTTTCTCTACCGCAAAATAAAAATTTTTTTTAGTATATTTATTGGACCTTAATTTTAATGAATTCATGAAAAATGTTATCATTTATTCATATTTTATTTTGAATACTGTATAATTTTTCATTAATACATCATAAACTTGGGATTATGATGTGACTATTTATAAGCATTTATTTCATGATATCTTCGCAAACCAAAATTAAAATATAGCCATTGAAATATAATTTTTCAGTAAAATAGTGTTTGATTTAAAAACTTTTTAAAACCTTCATGTTTAACAAAAGCATATAAAATTTAAAAAAAAATTCTGTTTATTCTGTGGTTGAAAAAGAACAATTTTCCGTATATTTGCTCACGTATCTTTCAAAATTGTTTTTTTTTATAAGAGTTAGAACATAAAAAAAATGGGATAAAACTTTACGGATATAATAATGACCTGTTCCCTTTTTGGTCGTGCGTGTTACTAAAGTTTATCTGTTCTTGTGGATCGAGCGACCAAATTATTTAGAGACTAACGATCGCTTCTCTAGATCCTAATTAGGTATATATATATATATATATATATATATATATATATATATATATATATATATATATATATATAAGTAGATGTATATGTATATATCTATATACATGTTTATATATGTATAAGTGTATATATTCACTAGCGCAAGCTTTTGCTCGATGGAATCGTTTTGTCAGCTTCCACTGTTGCTTCTCGTAAAGTTAAGGACGTAACGATCTTGGGTTTAAGGCACTTTTATATAGCCCTTGCTGTGTGTCTGTGTGTTGAGTATCTCGCCTTGTTAAGGCTCGATCTTCAGTTAAAGATTACAAGCGGGCTTTACCTTTTTTTTAAATCTTTTTTTTTTTGATTGAACGCGTAAATTGTTGAAATTAAAGTAAAAGGATGAAAAGGAAAAAATTGGAATGTTTAATGTTGTAAGCAGTAAATTCAACGATTTGGTTGGTTTGTTGTTTTTTTAGAAGGTTGAAAAAGAGAGAGGGAATGCAATGAAAAGTTAACGATGTTAAATATTATGAATAAAAAGGATGTAATTATCATTCCTGCTAAGAGAACATAATATTTATGAAGTAGTAATGCGTACATGATTTTATCCTTTATAATTGGCATTCATAAAGTATAGTGTCATGGGAATTTAGTTATTTAAATATAAATTTATCATTCCAGTTTCGAGAAAATAAATATCAACCGTATCTTTAATTACATTAAAAATATTTTATTTTGTTTTTTCTTAAAAAAATAATTATAATAAAAGGTTTAATAGATTAATTATTAATTAAAAGAGTATTATAAACAAAGTAATCAAAAAGTTAAATACCATTAAATTTTAACACCTTCATAATAATCTCAGCCGGGCGTCAATAACAGATATTAACTTCAAATGGTTTCTCGATATTACAATTAACGATAATAACCACCCTCGACACATCGGGTACCATTTAAAAATACCAACAATATTAACTCCATACAGAAAATTTCACATTAAGCGATTACATTGAGAAAAAAAAGAAGAAATAAAAAAAAAAAGAGAAGAGAATCTCTTTCAGTAATACGTGCGGCATCACCATAGTAAAGAAACTCCGCCTCAAAGAGAAAAGAAGAGAACGGTCTTCTCTCTCTGTTTTTCGACCGCTTGGTAATTACAACCGCAATTTAATCCGTGAATGAAAATAAATGAGCGAACAAAAGCAGAGAGTAAAGGAGAGAGAGAGAGAGAGAGGGTCTACACAAAGATAAACGTATAATGAAACGAAAAAGGAGAACGCGTGTTATTCTCTTATAGCTGTTTGTGGCACGTGCTTAGTTAATACGCGAAGTGTTACGTCAGAAAGAGAGAGAGAAAAAAAGAGAAGAGAGTGAGGCTAAAACGTCTCTAGGTTGCGGAAGGTCCTTGTGATAATTGCCCAGCGATCTGCTTTCTTCTCATTCTTGAGCAGCTTATTACATCACGCGCACATTTCATAGGGAGCAACGTTCTATATGAAGGGAAAGAAAGAAGTAGGGGCGCCTAAAGAAAAGAAACTTTTTAAAAGCGGGGGTCATTACATCCTCTCTGAAAGAGTCATTACGTCATTATGCATATACATATACACACCAACCCAAACAGCACGTTTATATATGTATAAGAGAGCACGAAAGAGGCCGCAATTAACGCGCCTGAATCTCTTCTGGGATTCTTTCTCTCGCTCTTTCACATTTTGGTCCCCCCTTCTTCTCTCATTTGTCTGTCGCGTGTGCATACGAGCTACCTGTCAAAACTTTGCACTGCTCTCATCATCGCTACATAACTTTCTTCCTCTCTCTCTCTCTCTCTCTCTCTTTTGAATCCATTCAAGGAAAATTATATTTACCCAGCATGCCTTTGCAATTGTACTGCGTGCAAGCACAAAGTGCATGTACATGAGATAGAGGGGGTTATAAGAGAGGAGAGAAGAAAAAAAGAAAAAGAAGGCCGCTGCTAAAGTGGATGGTCAGTATAATTGCATAATTTGGAAGCTCGAACAGAAGAAAAAGTTAAAAAAAAAATAAGAAACAGAAAAGAAGAGAATTTCAAGTATAAGACAAGCTTGAAAAGAGAGAAAAGAAGCCTAGTTGGGTGGCCCGTTCGATACGAACGACACGCCCACCGAAAGAGAAAGAGAAGTTCATGTCAGCAGCCAAGAAGAACCACACACTTTTCCCTTTTATTCCTTTAACTTCGTTTATTTTTTTTTATTTTCGCGAATATACACTGATACGTGTGTATGTGCAAAACTGCTTGTCTGTCTTGTCTGTAGCACGAAACGCAACTCAAGGCCCATCCTTCTTTTATATCTTCTTTTTTTATTTCTTTTTTTTTCATATCGTACATACGTGCACGCGAGTATAATCGCGTCGATGTTGTCTGAGAAACTCTTAGAAAGAGGGAGGAAGTATACATACACGATTGAGTCATCTTCAAAGGTTGTCTATACAAACAAAATATCGATTTATAATAAATGCATAAAAGGGGAAAAATTGTTTGACGATTGGTGATCTCTAATGTCTATATAATGTTCTTCATTATATATTTTTTGTTTTCAACGTCTATTATCCTTTCGTGTTTATTCAATGGCAAACATAATATTATGGGAGTAAACAAACTTCAGCGTTTTTAGATTTCAAGGCATTTAATAATTAAAAGCTTCTTAGATTGATCGATATATCTTAAAAACCGTGACTTATGCTTTGAGTTACATTGATTATCTGTGTTAATGATTATATTTAATTTTAACGATTATTTTATTTTATTAAATGACAATGAAAATTTGACGATGAAATAATTTACAAAGCTCCTTTAAGTATCATCATTATAATCTTCGAATTAAAATACTATAGTCACAGCTTTATTATTATAGCATAATGATTCATATTTATCTTTCTAAAGAAGAAATCAAATGTTATAACTTTGAAAATTTTTGAGAGTCACGAAACTTTCATTAATATTTCTAACTCTACATTTTGTCAGTCCTTTTATAAATTATATCTTTTGGTTCTATACCAAACAAAAAAAATACACACGTATATATTTTCATTATCTGAATGAAAGCCCAATATTTAATAGAAATTTAATTTTGAATGGCTTAATTTATATTTTAATCCATTTGAAAACATCAAAACACAATTAACACTTGTAAATCTGATTTTTTGTTACAGAAACAACAATATTGAGAGCAACCACAGAGCAAGAAAAGTAAGGATTACTATCGACATTGGATTCACCAAAGTATATTAAAAGGTATTCAAAAGTGATTACTAACTGCATCTCTTGTTCGCTATACCAACTGCCAGACGACGCAAAAGACGACATCTTTTTACCAAAAGGAAAAGAAATCGCCAAAAGAACAGAAGAGAGTCTGGAAATAAGATAAAAAAAAGTTAGTTGATCGCGTTAACGAGAACAAGAGAGAGCAAGAGAGAGAGACTGAAAAGAGAAAGAAGTACTTTTGAACAAGCGCCTTCAAGAAGAGAAAAGAATACATCGGGTAAGAATCGTCAAGTCAATTAACGCTACCGAGATCGTACGATAAAAAGAGCTTCTCGCGCGTATAGTTGTGAGAGAAAGATAGAGAGGAAATTCTTTCTTTCTCTTTCTCTATCTCTTTCACCAAAAAGAAATAATAAAAAAGAAAAAAATTAAGTAAGAAAAAAGTTTAAAAGAGAAGGCGGAGTAAAGCGTGAAAAAAAAGGGAATAGAAGGAGAATATACGAAGGAGAAAGAGATAGAGAAACAAGCAAAATTGATGACCATGAGGTTAATTGAGCAAGTGGAGAGAAGAAATTCTTAGTAGATAGGAAAAAAAAATGAGAGGAACGCGCTTTTTGAAGTTGATCCAAATGGCTTACAATATTTCCACTATCTCTATATATTTGTTACTAAGGTGGTCTTTTTTAACTTTCTTCCTCTACTTTTAACTTTTACAAGATTTTATTTCAACGTACTATTATACGAACAGCATCCCTATCAATTCTTCCTTTCAAATTTTTTTTTCTCAAATTTCTTTTCTCTTATTCATCTTGTGGTGGTTCAACCCTTTTGTGCACATTTTCACGGTACATTGTTTCAACCCTTTTTCCTTTCTGTAGAGAATCTTACTTCTCCTACTCATTACACCCAAAAGGGAGAAAAAAAGGATGACAGGAAGGAAAAGATAGATAATCTACAAGATCCTTTTTTTTCAACCGTGCACATTATAAATCAGTCTTTGGTTGGAATCTTTAAAATTTGTTAAAATATATACACCTAGCAACGTATTGGTCCCTATATATATGCTACGCTTGGGGTCGTCGTTGATTTGCATACAATCTTTTTTTTTACCCCAGGTGTCCTGGAATTTACATGTGAAAGGGTATGCTAGAGCTCCCGGATTTCCCCTTTTTCTCGTTTGTATGTGTATGTATATATTTTTTTTTCTCTCTCTCCCTACAGCTTTGATCACGGATGCACGTATCTTTTTCCTTCCGATTCTCCGATGTTGCCACGAGCTTTTTAACCCCTTATAGTATATACATGTAACGTTTATAGGTTAGCAGCTCAGCGTGTCGTGCGTCGTTAACTCGACTTTAAAGTTTTCGCTTTGCTTTAGTTAGTTTTTTTTTTGCTTTGCCTTGCCTTTATACATGTTAAAATAAACGTCACGAAAGAAAACGATAATAGCTCGTCGCGATACTGTGATCCTAATTAATCGTTTTCTTTAAATAAGGATAACCGTCGATTTTCTCTTTTGCCTTTTTAGCAATATTGAATTCTTAATAGTTTGTGTATAAAGTATATAAAAGGTTGTATTGGATTAATATTGCCCTTTTATGCTGCGGGGATATGTACTGAAAGTTCGAGGTATACATAAAGGCTAAAGATTGTGAGTTGGCAGTTTGAGTTTAGTAGCGTAATTTTCGAGGATTATGAAAATTAAAAGAGGCTTATGACTTATTCGCGTCTTTTCTTCGTGTTTCAAGTCATGAAAATTAAATTTTATGTTTACATTCAGAAAACTTTATTGTCATGGATTAATGAAAATGTCATTCTATATATAATTTATAAATTGAATTAAGCTTAATAACGCTTAATGCACAAAATATTTGCAATTTTTTTTCATTTTAACAATATATATTTAATAGTTTTTATAAACGATAATTTTAAAAGAAGAATCAAAGTATCTCTGAGAATTCATCTTATAAACGTTGAAGAGAAAAAAAAGAAGAGAAAGAAAAAAATAACTAACCATCAACTGTTCTCTTTCTCATCAAAATAATGACGAGCCATGCCCATAAAGCAACTCGAGCATTTCTTAACAAGCTCGCGACACAAGCTCGCCTTTGTAATTTCTCGTAAAAAAAATGTCTCTTGCGAACTGTTGGACAAAGTGACCTTTTACAAGCACTCTTCTTCTCTCTTTCTCTCTCTCTCTTGCTCGCTCAGTTTTCAACTGATGCGTACGTTCGGACCGAGCCAAAAAGTGAGATCATCACGAGAGTGAACAAGCGAGCCTCCGTCGCTCGGGCATTTTGTGCCTAATCATTTAATCTGTCTCGTAAACCCAGTGTCATTGCGCTTTTCAACACACATACGTATATATACGTACGCATATATACACATTGTTATATTCGTTTAATTTTATATATACATGCCGGTATTATAGGGTCCCCGAAACCCATGTAGCCATACTTCGACGTTGACGTCATGGAGTCAGCTTGCATACATACGCGCACTCACGCACACATGTATATACGCGATCTATCGTCAACGACGACAAGGAAGTTGAAGCTATTCGTATAGTTTAGTTGTTGTTCATTCGGAGGGGGCGCCTCGTTTATTTTTTTCGTTCTTTTTTTTCTATCTTTCTATATTTCTTTCGTAATCCTTAAATAACAACGAACGAATGCTTAAACATCGAACGATTCGTTTCGTTCGCGTAGCCCAATCGCTATGCGAATGCGAGAAATGACGATCCGAAGATTTTATAAACGTTATTTATTAGATGCTATCAGAGAATATTTTTATCCGGATTTTTTGTTGGGTTTTTTTTTTAATTTATTTTATTTTTTATTTAAAATTGTCAGAGTATATTTTCATCCTGTGTAAACAAGATTTGATTTAAGACGAACTGAAAATTTTGCAGTTATAAATAATAACTTTAAAAGAGTACATTTATTTTAAAAGATGTGTACCTTCGTTCGTTCGTCTTTCTCATTTTTTTCTTCTTTTTAAAGTAATAAAAATCTTTTATTGTCCGTCTTCATAGAAACAATTGCTCAATTCAAAGAAACAGTTTCCACGGCATTCACTTGATAATTTCCTGTTGGCCTTCGAGTCATTTCACCGCCTGAATAGAGTCTTTAGTTGATCATAATTTTTTTTTTTTTTCATAACGTTGCACGAAAAAGAAACGATCGTTTCGATTTGAAATAATTTATAAAATTAAAAATTTCAAATAAAATATCAAGCATTAACAAATAATTAAATTTAGTCTATAATTGATTGTCAACGAATTTCAAGAAAAAATTTCTAAACAATTATTACTATTTTTTTTCCTTGTAAGTAAAATACATAGTTGAACATTGGCATATTTGTAAAATGACATCATCGCCGATAAAATTATCAAGTAACGAGCCACACGGTCGCTAAACAATTTAAAGCATGAAAAAAACAGAATCCAAAAAAGGAAAAAAAATCAAATAAAATGAGAAAGAGGGGATAAGAACAACAATAACGAGTTAGCGACAAATTTAGGATGTGCACGTGACAAGTGCACAAGGCACATATGTATATACATCGTAGCATGAGCTTTTATTCTTAGCCAAGCCTTTTAGCCTATAGGCGTCGTGTCAATTATAGAATCGTCGTGTGTCTGCTGTACTCCTCGTGGCGATCAGATTCGTCACAAACGAGCTATTATTAGCAACGCTTACATTGCGCCTCTCTTTTAAAAAGCTCTTACAATACTGCAATTCTTTTAAACTTGTACAATATATACACCTATATACACATTGAATGTGTATGTTATAAACGTTTTTTTTTATAATATATACTCATTGCCTCTCCCTCTTTTGATATAATGTTTAATAGGTATATTGAGGAGATGTCTAGTCTCTCTATACTTCATATACGCCGGACCCCTTCTCTTATTTCGACCTTCCGTTTATATGCTGTTGGCCAAATTGTACTTGCACATGCTATGCGCTTCAATTTTTTTTCTTCTTTCATTCTTTTTTTTTAATGAGCTGAATGCACCAAAGATTAATGCAAAGATTTATTTATTACAACCTGTTATTGCTTTACGTATCTTTTCATTGTTAAAAATTGTTGTCATAAATTGAGAACGAAATGAGAATTTATTTTATCGGAGGAATCAATTCGTTTGAGTTGAATTTAAAATTGAAACTCGCAAATTTAATTTAATGATTAAATTGACCCTTTATCGTCTACGTTATTGTATAATACGGAACAATTTGAATGATGAAATAGATACTATATTGTACTCCATATCTTAGCGAAATTGAATAATAAATGCGCAAAAGTAAATACAAAGAATTTAAACAAATTTTCTCGATTTATTTGACAAAAAGATTTCATCGAATAGCTATTTTTTTCTGTAATAATACCTGTTTTCAACATTATGATATAACGGGATTATTTAACAATAGGAAAAATCGTGGTATTGTTGTAAAAAGCCCATAGCATTCGAAATTTTAAATGGTCTATTCAATTTGAAACAATTTTCCGTAGAAAACAAACAATGTAACCACAACGTAGAGACGACCAACACACGTACACACGCACACACAAAAAATAAATAGTAGTAAAAGGGGAGAGAGCCTCTCATCCAATTTTTATAACGAGTCATTGTCCCTTAATTAACTGAAATTATATTCCCGATCGTATTTACCCAAGAAAAAGAGAGTCTTCTTTCTCTCTATCTCTTTTGCTCTTCTATGTACAGTGTATGCATTGAAGTTAAAGGGCTATACGAAGGGCTCTATACGAATTCCTGCTTGTCGCGCGCCTAATTCTCCCCTACCCTATACTACAGCACGATTGTTTTTCCCCTCTTGTACCAACTTTCCTCCTAATCCATTGAACGAATCTTTCTTCTTCTTATTCTTCTTCATCGTCGTCGTAGTAGTCGTTTCTCGTTTGTATCTATATGGCCTTTTTATCCCCCTTCTTTTTGAACATTACGTTTACTTGGAGCTTAATTCTTTAGCGTCTGCTCGACCGAGCCGGATAAAGGATTTAATTAAATGACTCGCCGCAACTGCAGAACAGCTTGTCTTTTCTCTTTCTCTCTCTTCATCTTTCTTTTTCTTTTATATACAAAGCGCGGACTTTTTGATCGTCAGCTTTTGATGACGGCACGAGACAAGTGCGCTTATACCATAGGAGGAAAGGGTTGATGAGTAAAAAAAAGAGAGAAAAGAAAAATAATAAAATAAAAGGATTGAAGACGATGAAGAGAGGGACAATAGGAATATAACCTAAGCGGACAAATGACTTTATTGTAGAATTATATTAATGGACGGATGAATATTCTCTATTGATGATGAATTATCCCTTTTTATGAAGTAAAATTCAACATTACGAGCATAGCGATTCTTCTTCCTTTTTATTTTTTCTTTTAATTTGGAATTTATCTCTGGACGTTTGAACAGATTTAATTGAATTGTGAATTTGATAATTACAATAGATATTACATTTACAATGTAATTTAAATTTTAATTACGGAATACAGATGGAATACAATGAAGAATAAAAAGGAAAAGCTATTGAAAAATGGAAACATCGATAATTATTAAAATTTTAATTAAACTACGCAATTCATTAAGCTCAATGAGGACGAAATTATTGTAATTTGCGGGCAAGTAAAATTGATTAACTATGCTATATATAAAGCAAATTTTATAACTTTAATTACGTTATACATTAAAAATATAAAAATAAAAATCTGATACGCGACAATAAAAGGTACACAATCAATAAAGAAAATTTCGTATATAAAACGTTTATTATCCGCAAAACCCAATAACCAAATAAAACGCCCACGTTAGTAAAAGATTACACGTATAAAAAAACGAGAGAGAGAGAGAGAGAAAAAAGAAAGAAAAGAAAAGAAAGAGAAAAAAACATAATAAACTGACCGCGAAGCATTCGAACGAAAGAGAATAAGAAAATTAATATAATAAAGTGGCAATGTAATACAGACCGATCTGTTAATGCAAACATCAGTGGTTTGATCGGTACCTGGTCTGTGTGTGTATATATATAAACGTATAATGCGTTTCTCTCATAATTACTATAAAATTTTCTGAGATTGGCAAACAGTAATCTCTCGCACATTCACTTTCTCTTTCATTTTGCGGTTACCAATATCCATTTATATACATATGTATATACATACATACACACATATGTATTTGGTACGGGAATCGTTGCCCTCTGAACCCTGGCGCGTGTATATATATATATATAAATTTCTGCATATATATACAGAGAGGTTTAAAACGACATTATTGAGGGGAAATACGAATAGTTGAATCCGAGGGGTCAGAAAAGGAGGAATTAGCGAAATTGAGGCTCCATTGAACTCGCTTTTAGATATATCTCTGACTCTCATGTGTTTATAATGAATTTCAAATGTTGTGTATGTGTACTCTCTTTTCAAAAAGTATATAGCTTACGTAGACACCGCCTGTGTTTATACAGATAATAGTCGTTTTGGTCAGTAACAAGCACTCATTCAATTTTTTTTTTCTTTTTTTTTTAAAGCTCACCTCTTTTTTTTATGTTGCGGTGGGATAAAGCTTTTGTTTAGCTATGGGTGCGTACACGCATTCGTTATGTTATACGCAATTGAACGCGTCAGTTTTTGTTTTTTTTTATTCGCGGAGGGTGAATTATTTAAAGGCAAATCTACCTTATCGATGAAGTGTAAAATCAAAGCGAACGCCCCGAATACTGATATTATATTATCAATTTGAATTTCTCTCTTTTTTCATATACACATACACACGCGCGCGTGCTTGCGTAGCGTTTATTTTTATCTCAATGTCGAGACAAAAAGCTTTTTATTGATCCTTTTGTGAGAATTAAATTTTATTATATTGGTATATGGATATAAACGGTTAGAGTTTGTAAATTAAATAGCTCGTGCATTGTATTGATTTAAATAACCGTTCTTTTTTTATTCGATAATTAAATTCAAAGCTCCGGTATGTTAAATTTTAATTAAATCAATAATTCGAGTGTAAATTTTATTAATAAAAATAAATTCATAACAATACAATGTAACATAATATTTTTCTATCAGGCTTCTTTTCATTCTTTTCTCTTACTGGATATAATTTGAACAAGAATTAAATTAATTTTTGTATTTCCGTTTATATTTAAGCAAAACATGCAGAGAGTAGAAAATAATTGTAAATTGAGTTAAAAGCGGAGAATTCCCGTGTGCAGTTGGCGTTGAGATTTACTGATAAGTTTGTATGTGGTGAAATTCCACAATACAAAAAAAAAGAAAAAAATTATGTATAAAGAAAAGTTTGTAACACGGCAAGGTTTTCATACCACAGAAGTTTCATGTTCGAAATTATTATGAGTAACAACATCATTTGGAGAGTGCATGAAATATTATTCTATACGTTAAATTACGAAAAGAAAAAGCTGTTTAAATTACAAACATGATAAATACCAACAATAACTCACGAACAAAAATATAATATACGGTTTATAACAAAACTTTGACTCTTCGAAAAATGTTAAAACATTGAGTAAAATTTTGAAAACGATGTGCTCATTATCGGCATATACATATGAAAAATTAATAAATTCTCTGTTATCACAGCGCGTATAATATACCAGATCATATAATACTTGCTTGTATTCCCAAAAGGCCACAAACATACACATACGTACTTACACATATGTGGATATAAAATAGGGTGGCTTAAAAACAGGAAAAAGAGGGTGGAGTGTACAGGGGGGGTTTAGATTCGGGCGTGGTGCGTGGCCGATAAAAATGGCGCGGGGGCGAGCTTGTGTAGCCCTTTCATTCGTTGCGTTAATGCCAAGCCAGACATGTATATATACAGAAAACCAGTATCATCCCCCTTTCCTTTTTCTTTCTTTTCTCTCTCTCTCTCTCTCTCTCTCTCTCTTTTGCTTTTTTTTAGTTATATACAAAACGCCCCGAGACACAGAGCGAGAGCAAAGCAAAAACAACCCCCTCCTATTTCAATCGCTCTCCAAACTAATTATGCTGCATTCGAACGGATGGACAGATAAATTGATGGAAAAAAAGAGAGGAGAGAAAGATAGGCTATATAGTTTTAACGAAGAGAGATAGAAAAAGAGAAAGAGATAGAGCGAGAGAGAGAAGCTTGGCATGCCGATGACAGACCCTTTTTTTATGGGGTTTCCGTGTTGCTGAAGGTACTCGTTGTCGTTTCTGTCATCCTCCTTGTCGTCTTTCTGCTCTTACTGGCTTCTCGTCGACACGCGCCGACGGATAGAATTCGTCTCTCTCTTTTCTCTCTGTTTATTCTGTTGTTTTTTTTTTCTTTTTTTTTACTTATTTAGTTCCCTCCTATACTTCTCAGGTACTATGTTTGCATAGCGTGCATTCGGTTTTAATCGATTTTCACTTTGTCTTTCTTTCTTTCGCTCTTTTTTTTACAGCTCTTTTTGTTTCCTTTCTTTTTGGGTCGCGCGCCTTAGTAATTCAAGCCATAATAGTTACTATCGTTGGTTATATCTTCAAATGCTTGTCTCGAAATTTATAAATTCAATTTAGTAAGAAATCCCTTTATAAAAAATTCATGATAGTTTTTTTTTATTGTTTGTCAGCTTAGTCAAAATGTAATTAATTTATAAAATTAAGTGCCATCGCTAGTTTATTTATTTTATATTTTGACAAGTTCGTTGTCAAACATTATTTAATCCATACGTTTGATATAGTATGCTATTAAATTTACCGTTTGTTTTTTGTTCCAAAATTTGAATTTTTGATTAAAAATCTACGGGAAAAAAAGATTTTAAATAAATTTCAGCTTAATAAAGTATACAATCGTTGAATAAAAATTTGAAAAAAAAGCCGCAAGAATTTCAAGGTTTTATCAAACTTCCGCTAAGCCGGGAGTATATTATAAACTCATAGCTGAATAATTCAGCGATAACCATGTATATTCAAAACTTTATAGCTCCAAACGATCGTGACAACGAAACTCGATACTCCACCTCGAAAAAAAATCCGTTTATTTGACGCTTGTGGCTCATAGAAATTTTCGACGTTGCAATATTTATCACTTGATTTCGCAAAAAATTAAAAAAGAAAGAGAGAAAAAGATTTTACATATACATTAAAATAAAAGAAGTAAAATCCGAAAAAAAACTCGTTTTTTAGTAGTAAAGACATTTTTAGGTGACAAGCAAGCAGAGAAACACGTATACACGCTTACAAATACACAAAAGCAAAAGCAGGGAACATTTCATTGCGAAAGAGAAAAGAGAGGAATATCGCGTTACCGAGTGCGCTTGCTTGGTAAAATTGTTTGATTGGCGGAATTAAACGAGCGCGTAGAGAAACGCCCACCAACGTTACTAACAGCAGGCAAAAAGTATATGTGCACACATTTACATTTGAGGGCCCAGGTTTATTCGTATGTATAAAATAACACAAATACATAAACGAGAAACGAAATGCGGAAGTATTGCGTCACGGGTGCGCGAATCTCGCGCAAAAAGGGGGATATGTATGTATATATATCGGCAATTCGGAAATACCAAAACGCTCACGCGAGAGAATCGGTTTTATTGCCAAACGAGCGGTGCTGCGCTGCGTTTTTCGAATGATCAGAGGTTTATCGCTCCCGGAAATGGAATCCTAGTACATCAACCAGACGTTATTTTCTCCTTTTTTTTCTTTTTTTTTCTTCTTTTTTAGCTTTTTTCCCTTGTTTTTTGGGTCAAAATACAAAAAAAATAGCCTTTCTCTTTGCACGCTTAAGCTTTTCCAATATTTGTATTTTTTTAGAGTTCTATAAAATACCCACCAGATTAAATTATTAATATTTCGTTTTTATTTTATGTTAGAAAAGCTATATCATAACTTCATCAATATCTAAGAGTATAATGAAATTATATTGTAAAACAAAACTCCTAAAGTGCCAAAATCTTAACGAGCTTCTATATTTATTCGAAGCATCGTGTAGCAATGTTGAAGCACATTTTTAAGGTTTCATTTAAATCACAATATATATAGGTCTTAATCTCATAATTCCATTATGTAGTCACACTTTATGCGCGAGTTGCAATCACCTTCTAAATCTAATTTTGATTGTGATGATTGGATTTAAATAAAAGACGTAACATCCTAAGCACATCAGAATAAGAATCATCAAGTTTTTTTTTCTGCGTAATTCTATTTTACTTTCAGTTTACAAAACATTAATCATTGTTTTATATCCATATAACATAAAGGACAAATAACCATAATTAATCAATTATTTCAATCATCCAGAATATCTATACGGTTAGTTTATACTTGCTTATTATATTTCCATCCTTTTTTAACTATATTCGTTAATTTATCAGTATCAGCCTCCTTTTTCGATTGACTGAGGATTTCGTGTTTAACGATTTTCAACGTTCTCTAATTAAGCAGGCATTAATTCTCTCTTTTTTGTATCCACAGAAACTCATTCAGTATTAAACTTTTCTTTGCGTGATTTTAGCTACAGTTTTTTTTTTTATTTTACGAGCTGTACACCGTCATGCGCTCGAGCAAAAGCCTTTTATTATCAAATATAATTATAAACGCTAAAAGCTCAGCTTCGCGAACATCCTCGTTAGCTCAGCGCGATGCTGTATAACGCGCGATAATTAGCGCGCGAGCGAGACGACATTTTTCACTTTGCGTGTGTTAAGCTATACGATAATGTATAACACATACATACACACATGTGTATTTGTATACACGTATATATAACAACTCTTGATGTTGTTTTAAAAAGCGAATAGCTTCGGCTACCGTGTTTGCTTTTGAAATACTCGTTTTTCATATATATATATATATTTTTTTTTATTTATTTTTGTCTTTTTCTTTCATTCTATTTGGTTGCTACTGCTATTATACACTTGAGATGTGCTATATAGTATACGTTGTTTACTCATGGATTATATGTGCTAGGTGATATGGGCTTGCGTAACTTTTGCCGGTTAGCAGTTTTGAGTTTTTTTAAAAGAGAGAGAACAAAATTTACAAGGGGAATGTTGACGATGTATACTGATTTATATATAGGCTTTTAGTTAATATATCTTTTTTTCTTTCTTGTTTGCTCGTTTTATTCATTTAAAGTTCTTTTTTCTCTTTACTTTACTTTGTATTTTTATTCTGTATACAAGATTTAATGAGAATTTACGGAATGCTAAGCCATAGAAAGGCGATGCATATTGAAAGGATATCTTTTTTTATCCTTAAGTTTAATAATAAATCGACGGATCGATCGTAAATAAGAGAAATATGAATGCGAAATAACTATGTTTGCATATCTCGCTCGAGATTTTGAACTATTCTACCGTGCAACAGGTTATAAATCAGCGGAATAGAAAATTGTTATAAATATACATTTTTATGTTTGCTTTAGAGTTTTTCTTTTTTTTATTCGAGATTTTATATTAATTTTATAGCGTTTTACGATTATATTTTGTAATTTTTATGAATTCAGATTGCATTATTTGTTTTATTGGTACTATCTTTTGTTTTACTAGTTTTTTGTGAGTATAAATTTTCAGATAACATATTATTAAATTTCAAGCTTTATTGACGGATCAAATAAATTTGAATAGATATAAAAAACGTAAACTTTGCTCATACGAAAAAAAACCAACATAAAAAATCTGTCGACTGTACAAAAAAAAGTATTTTGTTAATGAAATTCGTCGCGCATAATTGAAAAGAGAGAAAAAAAAATCCTGTTTCTCTTATTTAATTCTAAGCCCAGTATAAAAAAATGAAAAAATAAAATGAAATCCGGTTTGGTTGACCTTAGCCACTAGGGGGAGAAAGAGCAAAAAATTGTAGTTTATATAGGGTGAAAGACTAGAGAGCAAATAGTAGGCAGCAGTAGTGGTAGTAGTAGTAGGGAGCCACCCTAACTATGGCGTGTCATAGAACGCATTGTATGTATATATAGGGAGAAATATTTCGACTAGGCAACAGGAAAGTGGGACGAAAAGCCCTCAAAATCAAATCAATTAAGCTACGTGACTCCTTTCAAAGTTATATAGTAAAACCATCCCTCGATGCAATTGGATTGGACAGGGGCTTTTCCTAAAATGGAGGAAAAGCTTAAATCCCATCTATATGTGATATATATGTATCTATACATATACACATATTGTTAGCAAATCAATGTTTAGGTTGATCTCTCTGTACAATTGTACGTATAGGCTCTTTTGGGTTTGAATATCCTAGCTTTAGGTTCAAATGCCATTTCCAGATTTTACTGAATTACAGAGCGAGCATTGAACGCTAATGTATCGTTAATGCGTTTGCAGCAATGTAACTCGAATAAAAGATAAGTGCATAGAGAAAGGATATTAAAAAAACATTACGGTTCGAAAAATAGAATATGAGTATCGCTGAAATATTTATTAAGTCAACTAATTATATATTAAACAATTTTTCTATTTGATAGTTTTCACTCTTGCCTCCTTCGGGCTTCAGAATATTAATCCACATTTTATTATTATCTTCATTTTTTATCTCATTTCATTCCACATTTGCTTAAGGCCTTTGCCTGTGAAGAGTATCTGAAGGCAAATCCAGTGGGCTAAATTCTGATTAGAAAATTCCGCTTCAGAATGGATTAATGTACATAGCAATTTCGGTGTTGTACCTACCCGTTGAAGAATATCTACTTCGTATTTGCAACATCTTCCGCACATATGATCGAGTGGTTAACTTACCCCAACGACCGTCACATAGTAAGTTCGAACCCGGTTTCACCCAAATAAGCGCTCATCCATCCAAATAAATACCAAACTCAAAGCTGCTTAACTTTGTAAATCACTCGGAGTATTCATTCGGCCCATACGGTTTAATTATTTACTTCTTTGTAACATAATTTTTCAGTAACAATGTATTGTATAAAAACTTTACAGTTTATGACTAATGCATTATTAAAAACATATCAATTATTAACAATGAGATGATCGTTATAACTTCTTTCGTTACTTGGAGGTTAACAATTAAAAACTTTTATATAATAATAGGATTCCAATTAAAAAATTTTTGTTTTCGAAATATCAATTATTTTTAAACGTGTATAAGTAAGAGCATATATCGTTTAGTTAATATGTAATTTCGATTATTTTCTTCATCTCTTTTTCTTACTCTCATTCTTAACCTAAAGGCTAAATGGGCTGGGCTTTTATATTATTAGTTTCGTAATATCAATCCTCTAGAGACTAAACCCTCGAAAATTGCTCGTCGACGCGGGTATGCACGCGCGCGCGCTTGAAAAAAAAGAAAGATTTGTACGGGAGGTTACGGTAGATTACGCATAGAAAAGAGACTATAAGAAAAGAAAAATTAATAACAACAACAATAAAGAGATACTTTAACCTCTCGTTCGGAAAGAAAAAATTTCTTGCTTATCAGGTTTTATACGTAACAGCGGTATAATCGTGTATACCCACACGTGGTAGAATTTTTCGCACCCTCGCAATATAATCCCTTTAAGTTAGAATTTTGTAATTTTCAAAGAGACGTTGAAAAGCTAACCTCATTCCACCTAACTTCTTTTTCTTTTAGAGAGGGCGGAGGGAGGGGGTATATGCAGCGGTGGGTTCTCCCTCTCGACAAGTTTGATTGCCAGACTAAGCCGACTTCGTTTCGCTTACGTTTAAAGAGTAAAAGAGAGAGAGAGAGAGAGAGAGAGAATGACTGATGGCTTGCTGCTTGCGTTTCCGCTTCCGGAAGCGTAAAATCAAGAAACGTCCGTCTTGAAGAGAGTGAAGCGGCCCGGAACGTTCTCCTGAGTTTCAATGTCAAAACTGATTCTTTTTTAAGATAGACGAAGGCCCGCCACTGTTTAAAATTACTTTTCAACCTAACTCGTTTTGCGTTTTTAACACTCAGAACTATAGAAAAAAAAATTTTTTTCGCGAGTAAGTTTCTTGTTTTTTTGTGCAAGGTATTTCTATTCATTGTCGGAAAGGATGGTTCCTTTCTATTTAGTTTCTTTGCTTATTCTTTTTTTTTTTAATTGTATAAGTGTGCAAGGGAATCATCAAGCGCGTTTAATCAGATAACGCGTCTGTGGCTTCTGTAACAAATAGCCTGCTAATGATACAAGTTGTTTAGCTTCCGAGACGAGTTGATGCCTTTTCTCTGATTCATTAATTATATTGTCCCGATCTATATATGTATACGTTCGTTTTATAAAAATTCACTTGTATATGTATTCCAACCTTCATAAAACATGGTAAAAAAAAGAGAGAGAAAAAAATTGTTATATGTATATTGTAAAATTCTATTGGCATTCTATTATTCCGATGAAATTTTTATAACTTTTATAAAATCATTTTGATCGAGTATACGATAAAATATTCAGTTTATACGATCGTTGTTAAAAGCAATGGCCGTCATAACGACAAATTTATATCGTTGAGTTTTATTTATAAATTTTTTTTTCTTCTTATTCTTCTTCTTTTTCTTGTTTGCGGCGCGCATCAGAAGACACGCACTCGCTCACGCATCGCCGCGAAGCATGATGAATCAACGACGGCCTTAAGGGGAGCAACGATAAATAAAAGGGCATTTCTCACCCATTCTCGTGTATGTATATATACGTAGAGCCGAGGCTATGAAGAAAACGATTCCGATGGTCTTTGATGGTTTATAGGCCTCTCTCAACCTCACTATACATATACACACACCTATGAAAGAGAAAGAGAGAGAGAAGAGAGAAACCTAATTATCTCCGAAGCCATACACATATATATTGCTTTCTTTACGTATATATAATACATATATGAGATTTTTGGATGGCCTTTTAAAAAATAAGTATAAAAGGAAGAAAAAAAGAAATATAAAACAAAACTTAAAGCATCTCGAGCTTGATTGATATCCTCGATATCCAAGAGCTGTACAATATATATATGTATAGAGTTTCTTTCTCTCTTGCGCGCGCGCCTTATATCCCACCTCTTTTTCGTTTCATCCTTGATCCTTCTCTTTGCTTGCAAATATATATATATGTATTATATATATACATATATATATAAGCGGTAAAGGCGGAGCATAAGACTTGAATCTCCGCCAGCGATCTCTCATTCATTCGTAAATGAGTTTCGCTAATATAGAAGACTCTCTTCGCATGTGGCGCGCCGGCAAACGGCATATATACATACACGTGTATGTATGTATATATATACATAGAGCCGTAGAGAGCGTTGAAAAAAACGTTATATATCCATCGTACGTGAGAAAGCGGCAAAAGTTGTTTGTGTCCCTCTTGTGTATAATGTGAAAGAGTAGAAAACATGTTTTAAGAAGAGAAACGAATCATCATATACATAGTACATATTTATATATATTCGGACGGTTATTACTTTAGAGCGGCCTTATCGGGGTCGCGCGTTTTTCTTATCATAGTAGATAAGAGAGCGTACGCTGCAAAAGCCTTGAACCGATGATTAATTGAATGCCGTGTGGTTCTCTTTTCACTTCATTTTTCTCTTCTCTTTCTCTCTTTCCTTCTCGAGTACTCGTTGTAATTATTATACTCGAACGTTCATTCGCCCATGTGGTTCGTTCTATGTATATCTATGTGTGTGTGAGCGTACACGCCTCGTAAATCTCAGCCAAGACGTAAATCGACGAGCCGCGTCTCGCATAAAAGATTTAGCGCAAGTGAAAAAGAGGCGAAAGAGTAAGATGAGAGAGAGAATTGTTCTGCGTGAGAGGTGGCCTGAATGGGAAAAATGCTTGATGGAGAATTTTATTTTTTTTTCTCTTCAATTTAATATAGAAATGATTAAAGAAAAAAAAAGTATGAAGTTTCACTGATAAGAAAAATGGAAAATTTTTAAAACTTGTTGATTATTTTCTGATCGGTAAATATGTATATTTAGGGAAAATTTTAATAGAATGGCATTCCACTTTATTAGAGTAAAATTTTCTTCATCATACCGAAGTCACAATGAATTTCCACTAAAATTTATTCAGCGTGTACATAAGCTTGTTGCTATATTAGTTCGTCAATGGGTATTGTGATAAATTGATTTTATTTTGTTTTTATAAGCAGAAATCGTTATAGTATACAAACAAAACAATCTTAAATTATTAAACGTTGTTTGTGATCTCTCTCATCAGCTGGAATTAAATGATAATCAACCTGCTATAGTATGTATGTATATATATAACTGATATAGATCATAGATCAAATCATTGAAATCTCATTAGAATTTCTCATTCAATTTGCTTTACTCTCTTTCTTTTTCTCGACATTCAAGCTTTTATAATATCAAATCTTTATATTGAATCGTTAGCAAATGTATTTAAATATTTAACAATTAATCTTACTTTAATCTTTATCTGATTTTCAATGAGCTTATTAAGTATCGATTTTTATGGTTTCACTTTTGCTATTCAAAATAATAAATTCATTTAAAATTAATTAATCGTCATAGAGATTTGGAGATGCTACAAACGTGAAATCATCTGCATGGCACATAATATTACAAGTGAAAAGAATAGTCTAGCGTATATAGCTAAAGAGAGTAAAGTAAAGCGAACGAAGAGATGCAATTAGGTGACGCCGGATGCAGCTGCGAGCAATTGCGTCATCGTGTATGTATGTGTGTAGTTACTCTCTTTGCAACCTTGATCTCTCTCTCTCTCTCTCTCTTTTGCTTTTTTTTCTGCCATGGCAGACGACAACGGACAAGTGATGCAAAACTCATGACAGCTCGTCTCATCATAGTCACGTATACATTTACAAACGTTACTTTTTTTCTCCGTTTCCATCTCTCTATCTCACTCTCATTTTGTATAGTCATTGTTTTCACGATTGGTTCCGCATTTTCTTTGAGTGGCAGTGGTTATAAACTAAACCTGGAACTTTCTGTGTGTTCGTTTGTAAGGATTGGCTTCGTTTCGTTCACTAAAAACACATATTCCTCTTCTCCCCTTCACTACACCTATATTCTACTTTACGTATTCTTTTCTAAAGTTCCCGTCGTTGTCCCGGCGACGAAAAGGAACGTACGAACGTATACTACCCACGCGCAAGCCCCGTCTCCTATACTCCCACGTGGTACTAAAAACTCATAGTTCACTGAATGAGAGAGAGCAGCTATATACGCGAATTTTCAACTTCTATACTTTAACAACGGAGGCGTTTTGTACATTTTTTTGCTTAAAAGAGTAGCGATTGTTAAGAGCTTTTTTTTGTTTAATTTTTTGTAATATTGAATTATTGTAAAAAGAGGAAAAACACGTTTACCGGTTTTCTTGGGAAATCTACATTGCATCTTAAGTTTCTTCGTACTGATTTCAATGTTTCCTTATAATGCATTAGATACATGTAACTTTTAAACTTTTTCAAAGTAACGCTAATTATTCAAATATAAATATTTTATACAATTCTCTACAGAAAGTCATATTAATAAAATAAACACGTCTCCTAATTTTTTTATATATCTTTAAAAATGTCTCATCGTTATTCTTAAAATTCGCACGATATTACATTGTACGCGTGTATACATATGTGGGTCGTCGTCAACATGAGATTCAAGTTAACGAAAAAAAAAGTCGAACGTGCGAAAATTTCAAGCATTAGGCATCTAAGAAACTCTGCATTCTCATAAAAAACTTTGACGTTTGTGAATTACGTAATAGTATTAAAACGGTTATTTTTTTTTAATTTTTTTATTTGGTTGTTTGGTATACTCTTTATAACTAAATTTTAGTCGAAAATAGCCCATTGCTCTATAGAATCGAGCACCTTATAACTGGAGAATTTTCGTTCTCACAGGAGCAGCAGCAACAGTAACAGCAGCGAATGTTTCGCGTATATAAGCAAGAACGATTCAAGGCCGAAGCATTTGAGAGCTCCGTTCTCTCTTGTTTCTTTTTCTTTTTTTTTCATTTTCCTCCCCTTCTTTACTTCTTCTTCTTGTTCTCTTCTCTTTTTCGAGTAGAGAACGCGTATGTGTCGTTTAACTTTCGTGGCCAATGCTGCTACTACTTTGCAACTCAAGCGACAGGCTAAGTGACCACTTTAGAAACTCATTAAGCAACGTCGATAAAGTATATATACAGGTGCTCCTTCTCTCTCGTTCTCTCTGGTACATATAACGCCGGCATAAGATAGTTTTAGAGCTTCAACTTTATATACTATCGCTAGTGTGTTCTCGACTGCTCCTGTTTCTGGCTCCTGTTGCTTGCAGTCTGGATGTTGCTTTCTGTTCTTTTCTGGTTAACTTTTTTTTTTCTTTTTTTTTCTACACTTTCAAGCAAGGCACACCAGAAGCAACAGGCTTAGGCTCTTTGCCTTCTTTCGAGTTATATACTTTTTCTCTCTTATCTCTCTTTGGGATGTATATAGCGAACATTCTTTCAAAGTGAAAATTAACCACCGGTTAAGTGAATTTTTTTTTTTTACTTTCAACTCTTTCGAAAGAGAAGAGAGAACGAGAGAGGTAAAATTAGAAGCTATAGTTAGACTGGTTCAAGGTATAAATCGTTCATTTCCGTTATTATCAAAGCGTTCATTCACGTTAGCGTTTCAAACATAAACTTTTTTACAAAAATACTCTATTTCTTTTTCCTCTATTTTTCTTCTTCAACTTTAAGGAAAAGAAGATCTATAAAATTTTCCTTCTTATAAGGCGATCTTTTAAAATGCTACTGAAAACGTTTTTTTTCTAAAATTAAAGTAATAGTATTTCCAAATTGCATGTATCTACGATCTTTTAAATACAAGGTAATTATTTTTTCAAAAAAGGCACTTTACTTGTAAGAAAAGAAGAAAAAGTAAAGGAAAAAGTAATATATATCCCACAGGCAGTTAAAAAGCAAAGCGACAAATGAAAACATTGAGCCTTTGTTTCTTTGCAGTATATCTTTTTAGATGCACCTTGTGCGAGAGAAGAGCCTTCGAAATTTCAAAAGTCCCTTTTTCAGCAGGTCTCTGTTCTTACTCTCGGTTGCAGGCCTATGGCGCTGTTATATAGTCGGGGGAAAGACGCCGGGATGCCCGGCGCCGTCTCGCGAGAGAAGATCCCTTTTGCCCGCCTCCTTTTTCTCTTCTTATATATATATATATGTATATACGGTATATACTGATGGTGAGCCCTTAAAAAGAGTAACGCGGAAAAAAGAGAGGCTATAAGAAGAAAAGAAAAGAGAAGAGAGTCAAGAGGGCTCTCTCATGGGGGTTTGGGGTCCCGTGACGAAACGAGGCCGAGGCGTGTTTTTTTTTCTTCTTTTTTTTTTATATTTATTTTGTTCTTTTTGCCTTGGCTCTTTGCTGCTTGCAGTGTCGTGAGCCACGACTCGTGCGACTCGTTAGACCTCTCCTTTGGCTTTAATTATCCTTCGGTGCCGATGCTCTTTCCCTCTCTTTTTAAAACTCTGTTTTTTGCTTACATATATATGTATACATATATATAGTTGCATATATAGGGGCGCCAAGTGCGAAAACCGGAATTATCGTCCGATCGGTATTCTTATATATACCAAGAGCAGTAGTAGTACTCTTCTCTTCTCTCTCTCTCTCTCTCTTCGTTTATATGTGTATATATGTTCGTTCGTTTTTAAGTGTATTATATGTTAGGCCCTACCTCTTGACTTTCTTTCTTATAATACATTTACTTTGGTATCCGTGAAAAACTTGCTTCTCGCATGCAAACTAGCCATCTTTCTTTTCCCTCTTCTCCACCATCATCGTTTCTTTTCTTTTTTTTTTAACTTGATGTTTCTTCTCTTACATATAGCGAATCTGTATATATATATAGTGGCGGTGCGGCAGCAGGCCAATCTGCTGTAATCGCACCGCTGGTATAAATTCTATTTTATTATCTCGCCGCGCCAAGAGCCTTACTCTTTCTCTCTCTCTCTCTGTGGCGGTGAAAATAATTTTCTTAACTCCTCTCTTACTACCGCTGTTTGTTTTATTTTGCTCTTTCTCTTTTGTATCTTTTATTTTTCTTTGCTTGTTTCTCTCTCTCTCTCTCTCTCTCTCTTCAACTCATTGGAAGAAGGGGAGGCCAAGCGTTTAAAGTCGCGCGCGCGCTAGCGAGCGAACGCGAAAAAGTGCAAGCCTCTCTCGCAAAACGCAAGACTCAAAAGATTGCACAGGCTAAGGCTGTAGCAGCAACAGCAGCAAGCGTGCGCTCGAAATTTATGTCGAAGAAAAGAGTCTTGCCTCTCGTTCTCCTTTTCTCTCTCTCTCGTTCTGCTTGTCCCTTTGAAGCCGCCGGCATAAGAGCCGAAACTAATCTAACTTAACCTTTCGATTTCAACCGCCGCCGCCGCCGACGATGACGCAGTCTCGACGATCGTTTTTCTTTCTCTTTCTCTCTCTCTCTTGGTCTTTCTTCTCTTTTTCTTTATTTTTTTCTTTAGTTGACCGCGCACTGTGCGTTGTAAGTCGCGACGATTTGGCTCGGCAGTGCGATAAGCTCGTAAAAGGCAGTTTTCGCCTTAAAAGTCCGGTACTCTCTGGCAGAAAGAGAGAGAACCGATATATATACTTGGATTTTTTATGTCCCGCGTATAGTAGCATCCGAGAGACGTACCAGATGCTCTTCGCCTGATTCTTCTTCTTATACTTCTTTCTTTTTATTTTTCGTTAAAAGATACTTTAGGCCTAACTTGTTGATGGAATTACGAGGGTAGTAAATGCTGCACGTGTTTCATCGCTTATGTTGAATGGGATGTTATCTTTGGTATTTTAACAGTGCTATTATTGCCTAGAGAAATTGCATGACATAAATACTTTTGATAAAATTAGAAATTATTTAACATTTTATTTTATATTTCAACAATTTTTATTTAATCATCGATATTATATTGATTTTTATTTTTAATTGGCTAATCAATTGATATTATGGCTTTAAAATTTACTTCGTAATGTTCGAAATATATAAGTATTATAATAAAAGAGCAATAATTTTTGTAATTTAAAAATAATATTTTAAATTATAGAAAATATTAAACAAATTAAAAAATTAAACAAGTTCATTAACATCTGAACTAAATACGGCTTCATTAACTTAATATTGCCAGCATTACGAAATTTACTTATACAACACTTACTCAAATCTCTCGAAACGTAACCATCACACGACCTTACAAATATATCTATATATATAGACGATCATCGCATCAAACGATGACTTGGGTGTGGTTCTAAACACGTATATTTTTCTCTCTCTTTTTTTTGCCCCACCATTACAATCTTTCTTTTTCTTTTTTCAACATCATAATGTTCCTATCTCTTTCTCTCTCTTACATATATATTTTTTTTTCAAAGTCAAGTGACGTATATTCAATACTCACAAGTCTAAATCGTCGACATTACTTTACTGTTCGTCATTCGTACTCTAAACACTAGAAGGCATCACTGTCGCCCCTCTTTGGAATCTCAAGAACCTCCTCATCGCCGTCGTAGTCGTCGTCGTCGACGTTATCGTCGTTGTCGTCGTGCTTGTCGTTGTAGAGCCATCCTCGTCGTCGTAGTCGCGCCGCCAAGTGCACACGCAGCAGTAATACAAAAAGACGAAGAGAGAAAGAGGGAAAAAGCAAGAGAGAGAGAGAGAGAGTAGGTATAGACTGAAAGCAAAAGAGAAAAGTGGGGGGAATCACGAGACTAAAGCCGAACCGAGTGAGCGCCGCTTCGCGAGCGTATGTCCGTTCTTCAGTACTCCGCGGACCTTCGTACTAGAAACGACTATACAAAGCAGCTCTCTCATCTTGTCCGTATTAATAAATTTTATCTTAAAAGGCTGCTTTGCCGGTTTTTTTTTATTCATACTTGTAATATACGGCCTGTAACACACGGTTATCTCGGACTTCTCTCTTGCTCGTTCGTAAGTGCCATATTTATCCGTCTTCGTTTAATTTTAATGATTATTTTTTTTATTGTGTGAGAGAAAGAGAAAATTCAGTGATTCCATGTGAATAGAAATTTTATTTTATTAATTTTTGATAATTATTTCTTTTTTTTTATTTTTAAAAAAGTTGAGGGAAAAAAATGATTGTTATTTGATTTTTTAGCGAAAATTGGAGAAGTAAGTGACTCAGTGTGCTACTACGCTTATGGACTTGTAATTTATCGCTTTTTTTTATCTCCTCTTTAAACAAGTAACAAAAATTAAACTTGAGAATTTATTTTGTCTCAATAAAATAGTTTAAGTTTAGAAATTTCAAAATTTTTCACGCATTTATAGAATTTTTATACTTAGATTTTTTTCCTATAGCTGGTGGCTCTTGTAAGGTTTCACCTGCTAACTCTTGCTCTTGTTACGACTTTAAAACTCCATAGTTTAAACTAGTTTAAAACGTTTTTTAATAAAAAAAAAATTATCTTTTTTTAATGTGATAACTTATTAGAATATTTTAAGGAGAAATTTCTCGAAACAAGTGTAAGTGCAAGTAACTGAAACCATATTAATGAGTCAACTCAAGTGAAAATAAAATAAATTTATTCTTCATTCTAGTGAACAAATACTTGATTATTTGAAAGTAAAAAAAGTTTCTGCGAAGAGTAAGTTATAAAAAATCAAATTTTTTCAGATTTTTAATATCCATATGTTTGTTTGAATTGGAGGTAATTTAGCCTAAAAACAGAAAATTTAAAAAATATTAAAGTGAAAAAACATACATGACGACTATTAATAAAAGTGTAAGTACAATATATAAGAGAGAATAGTAAATCGTGAAAATCGTGCGTCCACGTGCTCTCTTCTCATCGTCCGTCGTCATCGTCACGTTTTTTTATCTCTCTTTTTTTTTCTTATTCTTAATTTTTCGCGGCCATAGTAATTTTACGCTCAAGTTTATATAAAAGTGTTGCGCGCGTCGGATACATGTATATATATATTTTTTCTTTAAAAATTTCGTTGGGAGTCTGCGCGCGTGTCGGCGAGCCGACGGATTGAAGAAACCAGCCAGAAAGAAAAAAGAAGCAAGTTTTTCAACAGCCGTGGGAAGAAATTTCAACTCCAAGCCAAGGCCTAGCAAGAGATTACCAAGACAGGTGATTTCAATGAATATGGTAGAGATCCAGCAGCGAGGTATAGAGTTCCTACGTAGATTTCAGAAAGTAGGAACTTCATACCGTGCTCTTGGACTTGCCGAAACATCTTCGTGGAGCTTCACTTTTTTACACGCGAGTATTAATAAAATACTAATCTTTTTTTTATTGAAAAAAAAAAAAAAATTTATGTTGGTAGATTGCGAAATATATATATATTTTGTCTGTTGCTTTTGCTGTGCGTGCGATAAAAGTAACGATAAATCATACGTTTTAAAATTGGTTTTTTATCTTTATTTTAAGACATAAAGGTTGAAAATAAAATTCGTTTTAAAATTGTTTTAATTTCTTGGTTTGTCTTGTAGTTTTGCGTTTAACTTCCAAATTTTTAATGAACATGAAAACTTTTATGTCAACTGAAATAAAGATACTAAAAAAACCTTAAAAAATATCGAATGAAAAATGAACTAAAGAAATCTCTTAGAAAATTTCAAATATTTTACGTTTCAAATATTTTCGAAAAATTCGTAATATTGATCATAGTTACAAAATGTTTATTATTACATCAGTATTTTACACGTTTTATTCAAAAGTATTTATATTTATAATAAATTATTTCAAAACTTTTAAAAATTTTAGGAATTAAATTACAATTAATTTTTTTTATTTCAATCTATAAATTACAATAAAATAATAAAATTGGTAAAAATTTTTCAAACTTAAGCAACGAACGACTCGAAATGTAATTTTTCTATTCTTCTTTTTTTTCAAAACCACTGTCTATTTGCAAATCATGATTTATCGTTGCCTATTACAATCACGACTTTTTTCAAATTCTCTTGCCGTACCTTCTTCGAAGCACGTATACCAGCCGAGAAGCTTCTGTACGCGTGAAATATATCTATACACGTATATATAAAAAAAACCTTATGTAATCCGTGTGTGTGCGCGAGGGCGAGCGAGCGGCCATCGAAAGACTTCTATATGTTGCGGAGGAGCCTCGTTCGGCGGAACGGAATAAAAAAAAAAAAAAAAAAAAAAGCGAGAACCTCACTTATATACCCAGGCGGAAGTCACGTTCAACGTTTGTGTGTGCTTGGATTCTATATACGGAATATATATAACGCGTTAAAACCCCGCGTGTTACGAACGAGCGCGAACCTTTTAAAAAAGTGTTGTGTGTATGTGTATGCCGCGACGTTCAAGTGTCGTGTCGTGTGTAAAAAAAAGAAAAAAAAACGAGCTTTATGTGTGTATCTGTGTGAGAACGACGCAAAAGTACAACTTTTTTTTTCTTCTTCTTAACTCTTCTTTTCCTAAAACGTTAACTTTTTACACAGCCATTTTATGTTCTTTCAAAGTCATTATATACACACACGTATATGGATATATGCATACTTGCTATGAAACTGTTTTGAAAAATAAATAAAAAAAAGAAAAAAAAGTAACGAAGAAGAAAAAAGAAATAAGAAGACGACAGTCGCGCTATTCGACGCGCCGTCGCGACAAACACGAGTGCTTTTTTAACACTCACTGCACGCATGCGCACTTTTAGACGTAGCCAATGTTTATTGTAATTATATACACGTGCAAACAGTTTGGAGATTATAGTTTCTTTCTTTTCTTTTATTATTTTTTCTCTCATTTTTTTTTCAAACTGAAATTTGAAACCGAAATATGATATTTCTCTTGGCAGAATGTTAAAGCGATATTAGTTTTAAATTTTTCGAAATTATTTTATCAATTTATCGTTGAAATAACCATTACTGATTAAAATATCTACTAAGCATTTCAGAATGTTTGATATACTGTATCAATTTACTAGACAGTTAATATTTTGTATAATATAATAGTTTTACATTTCTAAAATTGTTTTTGCTAACACAGATTTATAAAAGTGAAGGAAATATTCATGGTGGTTGCAATAAATGAGTTAATTTAGAAATATTTTATACATAGTAATGAAATTGTATATTACTTTTTAATTGTATTTTTCTGTTAGCTGCAAATATCTCTTAAGAAATATAAATTTTAAATTTGAAAGATTAAGTAATGTCGAATGAGATTTTAAGATACATTTATTAATAACAAAAAAAGCTCAACATCATGACTATTGAAAATAATTAAATAAAAGCAAAGAGTACTTAAATTCGAAATACCGTCAGCTTATAAATTATTATCTTATTAAATAAGGCACAAATAAAAATTAAACCAACTAAAAATGTATGGAACTTTTATGTAAAACGTATTAGAAATTAATTCACGAGTTTTTGTAAGTTTTGTGAAGCAAACCGAAAATTTTTGTTATTACCGTATTTACATAAATTAATTTTATTATTTTATTTCGATACGATAACTGTTTGATTTCATTGTCTCATTTTGAAATATCAAAAACAAAAAAACGCCTTCGAGGCACATATTTAAAAATCGCTTTGAAAGATCGTAATACTTTTGTAAATTATAAATCTAGATTTGTGACTAATATATTGTACATGAAACACGAAAAATTTAAATATGAATGTCAATCTAATTTATATAACTTGACAAATTGTTGAAGCAAAGCCATAATTCAGCTTAATGTGAATTTTAATGTGACGTTGAATATTGTAAATTTTTTTTTATAAAAATACAAAAAAATTATAATTTTATTCGAAATTTCTTTCTAAAAATTTTAGAAATTCAGGCTACGAAATTGCGCAAATGTATTTTATATTACGGATCTAGTGAATTTTAAATATACGATTGAGATTTTTTTTTTTTGAAAAGTCATTATAATAATAAAACATGTTGCGTGTTGTGTTACTATAGAAATGAACTCTCTTGAAAAAAAAAGAAAAGAAAAGAACAGATCACAAGAAATTAAGAAAAGAATAGTGAATAGTAATGGAGCAGGTAAGGAATAACAATTAATTTTCCATTACAATAATCAGGCGTGTCGAAACATGTAATTTTATAGTTAATTTTCTTTCAAATAGTATCATTCAGCTAAAGGTTCATTGTAAAACTTTTTTTTAAGTAACAACCCATTAAAAGCTTTTTAATTTCACGTACGCTGTGTAAATGTATTATGAAATACTTCAATTAAAATATATTTTTTTTCTCTCAATTTATTTACAAAAATGAATATTTTTTTAATTATATAAAAGAAACAAATAAATCTTTACAAAAATTGTACGTGGGCAAGTTTGAAAAAAAAATTTTATTAGCGTCAAGTTACAGAATTTTATTAATCACGCCCATTGGCTGTTCAGATATTTTTAAATAATGCGTATATCTATCCAATTTTATTCGAATTTTTAGAAACATTAAAAATTTCTTTGAAAAAGTAACACCCGAACAACATTCAAACACAATAGCAAATAAAAAAAAAAAGGAAAAACAATTCAAATAAAACTTTAAAGTTGAGGTCAAAGCCTTCACATACAAATCATTCACCGATAAAAAGAAACTTCAATGCAAAACTTTTACTCGCGTCTGTTTCTCTTTCTCTTTCCAAATCTTCAAAAGAAAATCTTTCAAACCAAAGAACAAAGAAGGAAGAAAAAAAAGATAATACATATATATATATATATATATATACTTATACATATCGCCTTATAATAAGCATGTAATTTCGATTGTTATTTCGAATTTTTAACGTGTAAAACATTCGCAAGAACAGAGAGGTAACGTGGTAGAGATAAAACCCGCCAGTAGTCGAGGTATAGTTAAGCGCAACAACGCGCGGATGTGGAAGTCGTTAATTTTCGCTCGAGTAATTCAAGAAACATTTGTTTAAGCTTTTTCTTTTCTCTCTTTCTCTCTCTTTTACTACCACCACCTTCCATCTTTATTTCTCTCTTTAAACGCTATATTCGCAAACTTGCTTTTGCACTTATATGTAGATATACGTGTATAACATTCTAAGAGATGGAAAAAACATTGATTCGATAAATTAACGGCTCGTCAGTCGAGAAATACAAAAGTCGGCATAAGCAGCAGCGGCGGCAGCGGTAGCGCGTGTGTGTTTTGCGTTTACGAAAGGGATTTACAAAAGCAATACTATAAACCAGGCCTTTTGAATCACTTGAATCAGTATATTATGGCCATTTGTCACTTTAAGATTAAATACAAGCTGCTGCAACCAACTGTGCCATTCTGCATATGGGGTTGATATACTTTGCTACCATTTTCTTTTAATTTCAAATATGATGTAAAGGATATACACGCAACATGGCTTCTATGCTTTTAGTAAGTTTTTGCACAAATTTTTTCTTTCTTCCTTGCTATTCATTTTATAAAAAGGAAAAAATAAAAAGTAGAAAAGCTTAGCTCACTGCTAAAAATTCGACAACTTTGCGGAATAGGCTTTTTTCTCGTTTAGCTTATAAGCAAAAAATAAAAAAGGAGAAAAAAAAATATAAGTGCGAGGGTCAAAGAAATAATAAAGTGCCACACAGGTAAAGAGCCAAGGCGATTCGCGCAACACTTTAAGAACGTCCTTATCATGAATAATTTATAAAGAAACGAAGGCGCACAGAAATCCATGCTTAGTGTGTAAAAGTAAACGCGTATACAACCAACGATAAAAAAAATAACCAGCTTTTTTCTCTTTCTCTCTCTCTCTTACTCTTTGAAAATAGCGAGAACATAGCTACGTTCGTCATTTTTTCGTTGTATACGTTCAAAATATAAAAAAAAAAACGAAAAAAAATCTTCCTACACCCAAAAGGCACGTAGGCATCGGAGGAAGCCGCCACTGCTTCGTCAAAAGAAATAAAAAAAATAAAGAAAAAAAAGCTAAAAAAGAAAAAGATAGCCGCGGTTCTGAATCGCCTCAAGATAACCTGAGCGACTTGGAGCCTCTTTCGAGAGTCACTTATCTCAGTGCTGAATAAGCGATAGATAGAAAGACCGGTTCGGTTATCTCTCTCTCTCTCTCTTGGGCCCGTACTTCTCTTCTTCACTCACTCAAGTTCTTCTTCCTCTTGAAATTTTTTTTTTTTCGATATTTTATTCCTTTTTTTATCTTTTTTTATCTTTTTTTTTTCTTTTAATTTTTTGTGAGGAGGGCTTTACGACACGTTAAGATCTTACCCCGTGAGCTTCGTCGTCCACCATGTTTCTTCTTATACATATATACGTGTGTGTTATTCTGTACACGCACGCAAGAACGCATAGGAAGATTCTCTCTTTCTCACATATATATATATATATATATATATACCTACCTCGAAAAATTTCTCTCTCTCTCTATCTCTTTTTCTCTCTTATACGAGACATTACATTCGAGAGAGTCGAAATTTCACTCGGCTTTCGCGGCGCTGGTAGAGAGCTTGTTTCGAACGATAAAGAATGTGAAAGCGCAAAATGCGTGTCTCAAATGTGTTCCAGGGTGAATTTTTCGCACAATCATTTTCATTTTTATATTTTGTGTTTAACATTAACAATTAGAGCGATTTATAAAAAAATAAGCAGTAAATTGAAATTAGCATTATAATAATTAATTAACATAATATACTGCGATATAAGTATCTCAATTAATATGGTAATAATACCAATTTTCTAGAATAATAAATTATGAAGATATTATCTGGCTATAACTGAAATATTTTCTAAAATACAGCATAAATTTCTTGATTAACAAGACTCGATTATTAGCTGTAGCTCCTAATTTCACTTTTACATTATGCATATTGTTTACAGGCTTATAATTAATGAAAAATTAAATTTAAATTATAGATAAAAGTCGCAATCAATCTTCAAAAATTTTCTCTCCGCCACTTTATCAAAGAAATATAGATTGATAGATAATTTAAATTTTATAAATAACTCGAAATTATTCTGACAATCAGATAAATGCCAGTTAAATCGGATATTAATTTTTATAGTTATAAAAAAAGAATGTTGTTTAAAAATAAATATAATAAAAAAAGAAAGTCGTGTCATTGAATGATATATATTCAATAATTTTGTAACTGCAATAACCCAGAGCCATGATTTTAATATTATGCAAATAAAATCGTGGAGTTTTTCTTATCGATTAGTCGTTAAGCAATTTTATACCTCAATAAATATAAAAAATATTCATCGACCGGTCCATTTAGCAAAGGAAACTTTTTATTGTTATTCTTCATTGTTATTTTAAACATTAAGGTTACAACTAATCTTAAACATTTTACTAGGATTTAAAACCTCTCGTAATATTCCTCTCTAGGACTTTTATCTTTCTTATTATTATTTTCTTTTTTCTTTTTCAAAGAAGGGGAAGGAAAAAGGCGACAGATAAACGAGATTTATCAAAGCAAAAGAGTGAGAAGCAAAAGTTGTTTCATGACGACGAGTCTAAAAAAGACTTGCTTTGGCGTACCTCTCTTCGTTGCACGTTGCGCAAGTTTTTTTCCAAGTCCCAAGCACCTTCCTTTCATACATACATACTTACATATATATCTATATCTATATAAGAACGATTTCACAAACTGGATCTCATTCGTCACTATCACCGCAGGCTCTTCCGCGACCAAAAATTATGGTTGACAAGCGCGCTAGCGCACGCTTATGCTAGAATTATTTTATTTTATTATATATATATATACCGTTGATTTTCATATGAATCATAGTAAACTTTTTTTTCGATTTACCGTCGTATATATAAGGTGAGATAAATGCTTTTGATAAGCTATGAATCAGACAGATTTTACGGTAAAAATGAGAAAAATATCTATATAATATATATAAAGAGGAATCAGGGAGATGGATAACGCGTTTATTTTAATAAGACTAGTTTCACCATTTAAAAAAGATATTTTTTTTATTCGACACGTTTGTGTATACGTGCGTGTGTTTAGACTCCAAAAAAAACTCTTACATAGCAAAAAAAATTTTTTTTTCTCAAATTAAGTCCGAGCTTTCTCTTCTACGAGGTTATATCAGTCGTAAAAACAATGACTATTTTTCTTATTTTATCGTGGCAAGAGTTAGCGTGCCATGATAGGTACAACACCGTTGTTGGAAAATGTCATATATGTATATATATATATATATATATATATATATATACGAGCCATGTTTAAAAAAAGGGGTGCATAAATTACACGTAGGGTCGTCGTCGTAGTTGTCGTCGTCGTAGTAGTAGTCGTCGTCCTCGTAGTTATTTCGCCCATGACTCGGCACACATGCGTTCATCGTTACCGATGTTAAGCAAACCGATGTATTTTGTGCGTACATGTGTTTCAATTTTTTTTTCTCTTACTCGCGAATTGATTTTCTGATCTGTTAGCAGTTCTTGTTAATTTTCTTTATTTGCTTTTAAAAATTAAACGAGTATTTATTGTTTGAGAAAACAAAATTATTTCTTTTAAGTATGAAATATTGATTAATTAACTATTAAACAGATTAAATATATATTGAATTAATGTCACTAATTTATTTAAAAAACTTTCTTTGAAAATATTTGACGACATTAAGAAGTAGAAGTTATATACGTCAAATCGAAATTAATCAAAATACCAAAGAATGGTAATCAAAATTTATACATGTTTAAATTTTATGAAATGAGTTCAACTAAATTCTCTGTTGATTCCAACAAATAAAAAAAAGTTTCAGAAATCTCCTTTTTTATTAAAATATTCTTGAATATTAATATCTGGAATTAAAAAATTTGTAATGACTAAAAAGTTACAATCGAAATTAACTTTGTCAGTACATTTTTGATTCAATGTATCGAACTAGTTGCTTAACGACGATTAATTTAAATAAACCATTAAACGAGACATTAAATTTAATCGAACAGCAAAATGTAGAGTATACTATATAGACAAACTGGTCTCATTCGATTTCTTATATTATATATTAAATGATTTTTAAAAGTTTTAATATCTTAATTTAACAGGTTGTCATTATGTTTGGAAAATGTTACCTATTTTTCATAAAAAACAGAATAATTTGATAGGTTGCATCATCCTAATTCTAGTTATTCAACCAACTTATAAGTTTTTTTTTCAAGGAAAAAACATGATAAAAAATTTTTTTTTACATAATCTCTGATATTTAAAAGAAAGTTTCGAGTATGTACTTTATTACAATCATAAATTCAAAAAAATAATTTCTTAGTAACTACGAGAACCACAAAATTACAAAATTAGATATGCGGTCGCAAATATAAATGATTTTTTTTGCTAAATATATTTTAGTTGTTTAAAAACTTTAGAAATCTTAAAGAATAACAAAATTAAGCTCTCATAATGTACTTTTCAGCATGACAATAACTCTTCGTTCACGACTCAATAGAAAATCCAATAACGTTGTAACTTTATTTTCTTATAATTATCTTTGGTCACTTCCTATAAGCAAACTTCTATACATATATATATATTCTTCGAAAGAAAACAGATTAACTTCAGCACAAGGGGGGGTCCCTAACTCTCTTTTCTCTCAATATCTCAGATGAAATTGTACAATTACGACAAACGAGCACGTCCCTATATATTTAATTTTTTTTTCTCTTTCTCTTAGCCAATTCAAGTGGGACCATGAGTACATAGAGTTTCTCTCTCTCTTTGAACGACTGTATCTAAGAGAGAAAAGAGCGTGATTCGAAGTTGCAATATAAGAATCCAAAGAGACAAAGGAAAGTAAAAAAAAAATAAAGAAGAAAAAAAAATCAACAACAGATAGATAGTCCAGTGAAGAAGGGCTTTATGGTTCTATGAGAGTAGACGTTCATCCTCGTCACTCGATAGGGAATCGTGATACCATACACCCAAGGCACATGCCTTCTATATCTTTTTAAAGAAAGGCAGACTACTAACATCAAGTTAAAAAAAAAAATAAGAGAGAGATGCCTCTCTCTCTCGCCAGTAAGTCGCCGCTTATATATACTTCTACTGCTTGATGCTGCTGCTGATGCTGATGCTGCTGTTGCTTCGTTGCTGGACCACCATGAAATAAAGTGTGGACTTTATGCCCATAGCTTTGCCGACTTGGCTCGCGTTGAGAGAGAGAGAGAGAGAGAGAGAGAGAGAGAGAGAAAAAGCGGGACTCTCGTCGCAAAAATACATGACTCCAACGACGAGAGAATCACAGAAAATCCTCTGATGAACATCGCTGTATCTTTTGAAAAACCGACAGTCCCCTGATAACTTTAGACGAGATCATCCTGGAACTTATTTTTTTAAATTCGTGATTGATTCTTATCCCATAGGCTTTAACTAATTCCTTAGAATTACTTTACTTTCTTTCATTTTTATTTCATAGAATTTAGTCATCTTCAATTCGATTTATTAGACTTAATTTTATTTTAATATAAGTTAAATTATAAGCAAGTTATGAATTTTCGATTATTATTACATACATTTGAGTGATGGTGTACAAAAATAAATATAATTTATTTCAAATATCATAGATTAATTAATTTATTTTAAAAATATTTTCAACCTAATTAATTTTTCAACAATCTAAACTAAAATAAAATAATAAAATATCAAGGTCTATACAGAAAAAGAATTACAAGTTCAAATTTCAGCATCCTATTTCCTGCTGGTTATAGAAATAAAAGGAAAAATAAAATAAATAACACGGATGAAGGTCTTTACGTTTAGGTACTTTTCGTTCAACTAAACCAAAGTCGTCTATCGAAAAATCCCAAGCTCACGCATACATGAACTTAGCCATATACATGTATAAATATATATATTTGGTTTTATAGTTTGCTCTCCGGCGCGCACATTCGTCGTTGTTAGCCCCCCAATGAAATTCTGTCTTCGGCGCTTCGTCATGTTTCGGTCGAAACTTGAGAATCACCGCGAGGCGCTTCGAGATAGATATAGAATATAAGAAAAAGAAAAAAAAGAGAAATAATAAAAGAATAACAAGAATATAACAACGTTGCAAAGAAAGACAGAGAAAAAACAAGTGGTCAGAGAGAAAGAGTAAACTATATAAAACGTATAGATATATAGAGGGAGGATGAAGAAGAAAAATAAAAAAATCAAAAGAAGAAAGAATGTAAGAATGAAAAGATGACGATGATGTTGAGAGAATGAAAAGAGTAAGAGAGAGAGAGAGAGAGAGAATGAGAAAAAGAAACGAATTGCTATTGGCGAAATTTTAAGTGCGAGTCGAGGTCATTCCGTTGAACAATTGTGAAAGAAATAAAGAAAGAAGAGAGTAGTGCGTTTCGGCTGTACACACTGTTACGCTTTCGAAGTATTATAAAAAAAGTCTTTTTCGTCGTGCCGACAGTTATATTAGAGAAAGAAAGAAAAAAAAAGATTAAATTATACATATACATATACGCGTGTATAGAGAGATAGAGAGAGAAAGAAATTAACGTCACGTTTCTGACGATGAAAATTTTGCATTTGATTGTTTGCTCTTGTGTTTAAGGTGCTCTCTTAAACTTGAACGAAGAAAAGAAATATTTATCGTTCAATTGGACTCCCGTCGTTTATATATTTGTTCAAGTTAGTTTTGAGCCAGTGGTGTATTAAGGATCGCTAGTGCTTTATTTAGTTTTTTTCTTTTTTTTTCGTTGCCTTTTAAACGATTGTTAGAGTTAACAATATGCATTTGGATACGTTGTAATGTTTTATTTGTTTAAGAAAAAAGTGTTACGTTATATCAAGTTTAAAATTGATAAATTTTGAAAAAAAAATTACTTGGTTATTGTGTGAGTCAAGAAAGATTTTCTAAGAGAAAATTAAATAAGTATTATTTTGTTTGCAGTTGAAAATTACAAGTTAGTATCAGTACTGTTTTATTTTATTCTTTTATTTCTTTTTTTGAAAATTACTAAATAATTGAAAGTTATCATCAAGATACATCAAGGTAAAAATTGAAAATTATGTCAATGAATTAATATTGTGCAAATAAAAAAATTACAGGTAAAAATAGTAGGAGCTGTGTATCAATAATAAATTATCTTTTGCAAAATCTTTTCATTTTCTTTTATTAATTTTTATTATAAAAAATTAATTTTAATTTCAAATATTTGTATTATAACTTGCGTTTAAAATATGTCAGCGAAAAACCAATAGTTTAAATGCTTTTTTCTGTCTTGATTTTTGTTTCCTTATCTTTCAAAATAATATATTAATACTATCGTGAAAATAACTAAAAAAAAAGAAGATAAAACTTACTTTTAATAGCTGATTTGATTTATCGAAACATCTTACCGGCCCAGATGTGTAAACATAACGAGATAACGTTGATAAGAAACATATTTTGTATGCTTTTAATAGCAAATTCAAAGTTTTAAATTTCAGAAAAAAATTACTTTAGAAAAAAGCAAATTCTTATGGTAAAAATATTTATTGTAATTATATTTACTTAAATAACAAATACTAACTGAATTTCTTTTTAGGTGATAAAATAAAAACTTAAAATTAAAATTACACATCCAAATTCAATATTATATTTACATTTATGTATCTTTGATGATAATTTTTATAATTATTAAATAGTAATAATAACTACAAATTAATTTTTGATTTTTCGGAAATTAGTAAATTTTTCGCATTAGTATACAGAAAAAATTTTTAATTAGATCAGTATTGTTTTTTATTTTAATTATATTATTAATTTTCATTGATATTCATATAATAAATTTTAGACAATGAAAATTCTCACTATACGTCGTATTCAATAAATAGCTAACCTTTTAAACGAAGAATGAATATTTTCGTAAAGTCAATAATATAGATTTCAATGTCTAATTTCATACATTAAAACTGTTTACAAACGCTAATGTTTATAGTAGTTTATCGATTGACTTTTAACATAGCTCTGTAAGTATACTCAATGTTATATTCAACAAAATATATCAAAATTTATATTCAAGCTTAAACAGCTGACTTGAAAATTTAACCAAAATTATTATAATTTTAATTGAAATTCAAACAAAAGAAAAATATTTATACATTATTAACCACGCCATTTAATACAATATTTTGTTAAATACAGATTTAAAAATTTTCTTATTTTTAAAAAAAGCAATAAAAAAATTCACAATTATTCACTTTACAATAAAAGCCCTTTGAAATAATAAGAAATTAAGCAAATCGAATGAAAACAAAAGCAGTAAATAAAACAATTTCCAAATGCATTGAAGTTGCAAAAATAATTGCATTATTATAAAGCCGTTATAAAGCAAACATTTTCGTTCGCATATACGTACAATTGCAGCAGTAGCTTGCGGGTATATATCGTAAGCGTATAAAATTTTTCGGAAACTCGCTCGGTTTCGCTTATCAACCAACCAACTCCTCTACGTATCTCTATCTCTTTCTCTCTTTATCATTCTCTCTCATTTTTTTTCGCTTAAACTGTAAGTGTGTCCTTTTTTTTCGAGTGTATCACTTTTCACAGTCGAGCGATTATTTTCTAGCGCGCTCATTTCTCATTGTGTGTGTGTTTGTGTGTGAATGTCTCTCTTTTTATTTTTTTTATGATTTTTATCGACGTAAACGCCCTCCGGCCATCGGCTTCCCGTCGGCATCCGATATATAAACGCTTAACTATTATAGTACATATATTAACATCAAGTTCCATCTAATAAAACAAACAGTCATTATATGCATTTATGTAAACGTATAAATATTATTCGGTATAGATATACGCCTGATAAAACCATATTATATGGATGGTAAATAAAATTTTTTGTCGAAATTCCATTTTATTCTTGACCAATATTTTTATTGATATTCTAATTATAATTTTTTTTTATTTGTCATGGATAAATAAAATTTAATGACAGACAAGCTCGCGATGCTTACAATAAACCTCGAAGAGATAGAAGAAAATATTCAACGGGGCTATAACTCTGTTTATACGTTAAAGTGATAAAAAGTATAAGTTTATATGCGAGAAAGAAAAGGATAGAAAAAGAAATACACGAATGACTATACGTATGCGTAGAAAGAGAGAGAAAGAGAAAATCAATAGGCTTTAAAATTTCGCGTTAAAATTCAATGTCTTCATATATATATACATATAACAGTATGGGTAAAACGGGATGCACTAATTTGCTGCATCGACGGTTCGGACATTTCTATCCTATATATTGAGTTTTACGTGTGCCGGCCTCAGCTAACAGCAGCTCACCTATAATACCTTCTATGTGTGTCTGTATAGAAATATATGTGTGTATGTGTGTGCGTATACGTATTAGAACGGAAATTCTTGTTCTCGCGAAGCAGATAACGGGTGTTGCCTTTTGCAAATGTCAGTTGTGCGTATAGACGCGAGTCAAGCAAAAGTCTGTTATTACTTGGACATAGGCTTTTGAAGAAAAGAAGACAAGCGGGTTCTCTCTCCTATATGCAGCTATATAGAAAGAATCTCAGGTCTTTTCTTTTCTTTTCTTACATACATTTTTTTTTCTTTTACTTTCTTTTTGCAAAGAATAATACTGTTGCTTGGCTGCGTAGCACGGGATGAAGAATAAAAAACAACGTACGTAGTGAATCATTTCCTCGACTAATCTTTAGGTTTTTCGCGTTCCACAATTGTTAAGAAAGAAAAGAATAGAAAAAAATGTAGGAAGCTAGAAAAAAAAAGAATGAGCGAGGTAGCGATTTTCTGTTGAAAAATAACACATATGAAATAACGTTACAGAGGATTCTAGAATTTTTGCGTTGGACGTAAAAAATAAGATTAATGTCTAATTTATACGGTTATATACATGAAATGTATCTTTTTTAAGTATTAATATTGTACTGTATTCTTTTGAATATTGAAATGATATCGATAAGCGTTAAATTATTTACCGTTTATAGATTCGCGAAAGACACTGGCATTAATGATACAAAACGATATTGAACGCATAGAGAAAAACTCTACATTTTACTATCGAGTCTTTATACTTTTAGCGCTAAAGCCATTATCGTACAGATTAATTAAAGTAATCATTAATTAATTGAATTATATACAATGGTTATTTATCTTAGCAAAGAGTTTGTGGAATATCGTGAGGTTTTGTTAAAAACCGCAGGCAGTTGAAATTTCGTAATAAAGCTATTATGAAGTCATTAATTGACTCACTTAAACGTGACCAATAAGATAATAAGGATTTCTAAGAATATATTAATTTAAAGAAATATTCTGTACTTCAAGAAAAAAAATATAATATCGTTTATTCCTTTAGGTCTTAATAATAAATAATGTATATATATAGAAAAAAATAGTATTTCAACTATTCAAACGTTCTTTTTCAAGGAACTTTCGTTTATTTATAAATAGTTGATTTATTCTTTCAATATTTTAGATGTTGTCAGTTACATAATCTCGCTAGACGCAGTGCAAGTCTTCTGATTCTCGATCTGAATTGAAAGAAAATAATAAAATGAAAAAATAATTTCAAAATGTAGAATAAATCTCCACTTAATCTTAGTCATAACAGGTAAAAATTTTGTACAAAGTTATTGCTAATAAAAAAAAATAAAATTTTTGATCAATAGAATCGATGGCTGTGTGTTCATTAATATTCATCATGAACCTTTTCATAATTCAATTTTGCTTAATAAATCCATTTGAATCTTAGTATGATTAAGTAAGATGGTCATCATATTTCGGAGCTTTATAAAACAAAAAACTACGCATAGGATTATTCATTATGGAATTCTTTTCAAATTTTTAATTTATTCATTTAAAAAATAGTTTCTTTTTATGATCAGGATTACAGTTACATTACATAAAGACATTATTTAAAATTGATTATAATTCCAATTGATTTTTTTCAATACATTCATCAATTTATAATTGAGAGTAGGTGGCACCATTAAAATATTGTAATTCTTTTCTTTTAAATTCTTTTAAATCGTTTTACACAGCTAAAATACATTATCTGAAAGTTCAAAGTTCTTTGAAAGCTTTCAGTTCAAAATTTTCATCTCACTCCATTAGAGCGAAAATCACTTAAAGAGAAAGGTTATCATTCCTCCCCTATAATTGAAAACTTGCAACAACTTGGCTTACAATCTGTTTTTTGGGTTTGAAACCTTAAAGTAACATTGCTTTGAAATCAACGATGCCAGGGAGAGGGCGTATAATAGTACAGCGCTATGCTGGTTATTCAAGCTCCTAAACTGAGCAATACCTAAATCCCATTTCTCGGCTATATGGACCACGAGGAGGAGAGTGGTAGTAGCAGAAGGTGAATGAGGAGGAGGTGGAGAGTAGGCACTCTGCTAATTAATGTTTACGATTTCCATTAGTGCAACGCAACCGCACACCAGTCGACGACTTCCTGTAGATATACACAGATATAGGCGTAACAGATATATCGTTATACCGATTTCTCACCACTCTGTGGCTTTTCGTTTCTCCATAGACAACTCTTGTGAAATGTTTGCTATATATATGCTTGTGATTGTAAGCGAACGTATGTGTGTGTGTGTGTATGCGCTTGATTTCCGGAAGGTCCATAAGGCATAAGCTCCTCTATATATACATATATGTGTTATGTAGAATGGAAAGCAAATGGTTATACTCATATTCCAAAGAGCTCTATGGCAATTGCATACGTTATACTCTTCATACTCTGCAAAACCCATCGATTTGACTGACCAAATCGACTGCTTCCCTCATTTTCTCTCTCTCTCTCTCTTATTCCTTCTCTCTTTATGTATATACCTGTATTCTGTGTTTCCCTTTCATTGAATCTTCTTATTGCTCTTATTACTGGGTTGCGCGTGCTCTTGTCTGAGTATACGTATATACATTCGTAAACTTTTTTTTCTTCTTCTTTTTTTTTCATCCGTTTGGCACGTTCTGGTTATACTAACAGCTTGAACATTTGGAATTGCTTCCTGAACCCTTATCCCTTTTACACAGAACAGATTGGACTGAGCTCTTAGTGGCAAATATACAAAATGGTCAGTTTAGATTAAATGGCTTTTGTTGCTTCTTTTGAAATTATTGAGACCTGATGGTATACGCTCTATACAAATGCTTATTATTTGATGTTTGTTGATTATAAGGTTTCAAGTAAATACTATTATTTTCATTATTTATACGTAATGTTGTATTGCATTTCGATTCATTATAATCAAATTTTATGAAGTCAAAAATCGTATCGGATAATGTCAAATGTCTATTCGTGTCTCTTTTAAGTTAATTAAATAAGTTTTTATAATAAGTTAATTAAGGATTGCGCACAATAATAAATAGTTGATTGTAATTATAAGAGTAAAATTATATTAATCAAATAATATTTGTGACTTCAATTTACAATTTGTACTACACTGATCATATTACATCGTTCGTTTGATGCTGATATGTAGTAACATTATCAATTCACGAAAGATCGTTTTAATTAATTAACATCAATTAAATTATAATATACCTAACGAATATTAAAATAATCAAATTCACAAATTGAGAAACAAAAAGAATCGTACAAAGTTAAATTAAATCATGCTTATTTTTATAATGATGAATATTAAATGAAATTCCACGCTCACCTACTGTAATCTTTAAGTCAATCATTATAAATAAGTGACGTCAATGATACTCTCATATTTCATTAAGCTCTATTAATCAAATACTTTTTGTCCAATACAATTGCATTTTAATTATTATTCTGATATAATCGTTCCATTTATTAAACTGGATTATTTAAGTTGAAATTTAATTAATAGTTGATTGAAAAAAAGAGGACGTCGCAAAAAAAGCATATACGTCCTATAAATATCCGTTTTCACTCATTTTTTGCTTGAACAAGAAATTTTTTTAATAAATATTTCTTGTGATTAAAAAAAATGAAGAACGACTCGAAGCTATATACGATTATAAATATAACATTTTCTGGATTCTTTTTTTTCTCATTTCGTTTAAAAGAAGTGCATATTATGTATATAAAAAAAGAGAATTTTTTATGATAAATCCTATTTCATATCCAGACCGTGAGCTTCTTTTGTCCAATGCAAACAAAAATCCCTGGCTTATCTCGTTTTAGCGCGCGAGCGAATGAGTGGGGAGGCTCGTGTCGCAGGTGAGCAAACCTCGTATCTCAACAGCCTCGAGGTCGATGTCGCCGAATAAAGAGAAAGAACCTGCAAAATACAGGAGCGTGTAGCGATATCAGGTTAGACCCGGAAGTCTAGAAGTCTGCGACAAGTGCGAAAAAAAAGACAAAAATAATCTAGACTTAAATGCTTTCATGACAGTAATGCTAAGAATTTTAACTTGCGATTTATTGTAAAAATTCTTTCGAAACTTTGTATCTAGTTTAAAATATTGCTCTATTTTTTTCCACATAGTCTTGAAGCATTTTATCAAAATTTTTGTATTTTTTAAAAATGTATGTGTTATGTCTGTGCTTAATTAGTTTAAAATTGTAATCTGTTATATAGATTAAAATTTTGAAAATAATATTAAGATAAAAATAATTCAGAGTTGTGTGAATGAATAACATCAGAATTAAAATTATGATTTACTAAAATTTAATAATATAATTTCAATTAATTAATTTCGAATATTAATATTATTTTACTATAATGTAATAAACAAAAGCTATATATATGTACTTACACCTTTAAAAAGTATTTATATTGTAATCAAAGATATTTTTTATATAGTTTATGTATGTTAGATGGCAAACTGAGTGCACAAAATTTCGCAATAAAAATCAATTTTCGCGTCCTTTAATTAAACATAAAATTAAACGAAAATAAAAGAATTTTTTTATTCTAAGATTAGTTATTATTTGGCAGTATATTAGATCGTAATCTTTTTCAGATTGTTCATGTTGATGAAAATCGTGAAGTTGGCGGTAATAATCAAATGCAGACTGAAGCTTCCGAACAAAAAGAAGATCAAGCTCAAGATGATCAACAGCCCAATGGATTTAAGGTTATAAATCCGAACGTCTCAATTTTACGAGGCACTTTTCATCAAGGTAGTGATCGTTTTAGTTGTGATTCACGCGACAAACAATGTACAGGTATAGCAGCTGTTGCTTGCGGTGCTTTTTCAATATCAGATCCAAATATATGGAACGGAAAAGACATTGATGAAATTGTTATATCGGGTGATAAGTATTATAGCCAGTGTATATCAGCTCGCGCGGAACCTGATTCATCGGGCAAGAATTTAGAATATTTAACAACGAGAGAACTGTTGCCGCAATTGTCGTATAATGACTGTTTGTTAAGTTTAAATATAAAGCATAATATGTCGATAGACGGGCATATCGACAACGATGAAAGTATCGATGGTTTTCCAAATTTAATAAACGCACTTGTTAATTTTTTCGACATGTACAATTATGGTATTCTCACCGCAAATTCGTGGTCTGTTGCTATTGCTTCGAAAACTGAATATTATTGGTTATTGGATTCACATGCAAGAGGAGCTAAGGGTCATAAGGCTCCGAGTACAGGTGTATCGTGTTGCATGCGATTTGTAAATATTGAAGATTTATACAAAATTATTCATCGCAATATGAGGGTGGCCAAGTGTCCTAAGGATTATGTTAACATGTATTCCATAACTCCTATATCAATTATGAGAGAAGATATTGTTCAATCGCATAAAATTACTTCTGATAAAGTACTTGATTCTGTTCCTAATACATCGACTGATTTTTTAGTTCCCAATATTAGCTTAGGAGTAGATAGATAATGAACGAAGACTACTATTATTATTATATCATGTGAAAATGATACATAAAAGTTAAAATTTTTTTACATACTTTAGTAAATAAAAAAAATTAATGAAAATTATGATTTATTTTTTATTTAATGAATACCATCGCAATATACAATTATTTCAAAACTATTTTTGAATACAATGGTGCTAATATAAAATGTTCAAAATAATTCTTTATTGTTTTAAATAAAAATTTTCATTTATTGTAAAAAAAAATTATTTGAGTTTAAAATTAATTTAACCAGTAAATTATAAATCCTCATTTTCAATAAAATTTTGTAGACATAATGTATGTATAAATAAATATTGTAACAGTACAGCAAAGTAATATGTAAAATTATAAAGTCACTTATGAAGGAAATTCTCTTCTCTTTTTTATAAACTATTCTCACGGAAATAGTTTATAAAAAAGATGATTTATAATGTATATTTTTAATATAATTATGATAGTTGAATAGCAACAAAATTCGAAATTTAATATTTTAATAGAAGTAAAAAGTTTTTGACTATACTAAAATATATTTAGTTTAAATTTTTAAAATGGAATAAATTAAATAATTTGAAAAAATGATATAGTTTGATGTCTGCATAATATAATAGTATAGCCTATCTGTTATAAAGTTAAAGAATATCAAAACTTCAAAGAACCCTTTGCAAAGTTGATAAAATTTTATTTCTTAATTTTCATGCAAAACATTGAAGTTTAACAGATTGGTATTTCTTTTATATAATTTAAACAATGTTTACTATTGCAATCGTTTATAAATTAATAAAAATAAGAAGGATTAAAGGAAAGCTTAGAGTCAACATCCTGATAAACATTGTATTTTTATAAAAATTAAAATTCTTATACTTAACGTAATGCATTTATTTTCATCAATATTCTTCAACTTTGAATTAAAAATTTATTTATCACCTTGATTTAATTTTTTATTAAATTTATTAAATTATTTCTTTGAAAAAAATAAAAAGTTTTACATTTTTTATCAGAAACTTTGATTCTTATTCTATTTTTAAAATTAGTTTTACAAAAATATTTGGTCCATCGGATTTTTCTGATAGTTCTCTAATCCACTATTATAATACTAAGCTCTTAATACCGTGGCAAGATAGCGGCAAAAAAGTCTAGAGTGACATGAAGAAGGAAGTAGATGAAAAATTTTATGGAATCTGGATCCAGATTTGGTATAAGATTAACAATATTTATTCCTATATATTCGTCTTAGCAAATTTTCAACATTTTTCTGACTTTCATTTTCAATTATTCATCATATAATATATTTATGTATATAATTTATAATATATCTAGATATTTCATTGAGAATATAATGTTTGTTCAATATTTTTAAAGCATGTCTTTCTATTTATACAGATTAGTTTGAAGCCAATTACCAAACATTCATATTCCAGTGGATAAAGAGTCCTATTTCGGAAAAATTATTATCAAAAACATCTATATAAGTATTTTTTTTAACTTTTATGTTAAATTTGGGTTTCGTTTAGATTAATCAAGTTATCTAAATTTTATTCAAAATCATTTTTATATCGTGATTATTTCCAGTGAGATATTATGTACAATAGTACAATAAAGTAAAAATTTTGAATCAAATCTATATAGATTCCATTTCTATTCACATGAAATGATTCATGTCTATCAAGTTAGACATCTGAATGCAGTTGGATATTTTCAGCAAGAACCAGTTCAAAAGTTGTGTGGTTAGAATCCAGTAATAAAATAGAATACCTTATTGCGTTTCTATGACACATTTAATTTTATTTCAATATTAATATTTTGAAGTATAACACCACTTATATTATTACATCCATAATACTTTCATATTTTAGCTAGTTAAAATAGCAATTTATCTTCTAATCTGTAATAAATTTTCTATATAATACTTACTTTTTAAGAATTGGTCATTTTTAAATTTTGTTCAATTCTTTTATTAACGGATTTTTCTTTGTAACTAATCTATTTTTCACATTAGCTAGATAAAAGGTTTTTGATTGAAGCTAACCAAGGAAAACATGTTATGTATAAATTATATAGTACAGCAAAATCTTTGGATTTCTATTATTAGAACAATACAAGATGCATCTTGAAACTTTCATAACCTCTCATTCTCATCTCTTCTTTACTGTATATTCTTCATAAAAAGAATAACATACAAAGCTCTTACTATAAAAGCTTTCGTCTTTCTTAAAAATGAATCTTACAGTTGCAGAATTATTACTAAAACAATACAATAAGAATATCAAAGTGACACCTGAAATATGTTTTTGAGAATCTAAATTTTTAGACCAAGATTTTCATTCCCATGCTCCTCCTGTTTATTTTTCACTCACACGCTACCGTTACCAACAGAATTTTAGACCACAAAATTCCTCAAAACAGGTGAACCACATTTTTTATCTCGGTCTACTTTTTGAAAAAAAATAACCTGGGAATCCCTAACACTCCCACGTTATCCCGTATACATTACATCACACATCACCTAACATTGCGTGCTTTTTTTATATATACGTATCTCCTAAACACATCCATTGACTTAACTTACAGGTCTTCATTGACGTCAAAAGGAACAGTTTCGTATTTTAGAGACATTGTGTCCGTGTGTATCCTCACCAAGATATCTAATTATACGGGATTCCTTGCCTTTTATGCGTCATCTATTGAAGCGTTGACACAGAGAACTTTTTGCAAGTTATCTTATATATCACGGAATATTAGCCAGTTTATTTTTATGCATATATATATATTTTTTTTTCAAGGTAGGGATAGAAATTCTATTCTTGAAAGAGCGGACGCACTAAAAACCACAGAGAGAAAGAGAGTAGTACTCGAACGCGCGGAACACGCCGGACATGCAAAACCACGTTATAGCAATTCTACTGTTTGCTGCTGGCTGCTGCTGTTGGCTTTTACACTGTCTTATCCTCTCTCTATATACCTTTTCTCTCTCTCTCTCTCTTCTACCCTCTTTTCTGTTTTACAGTACCTACTCACCGCACCGGAAGCAATATGCTTAGAAGCCAAGTCCTTTCTACAAAACGGATACAACAACGAGAGAAGAGAAGAGAAGGAAAAATGAAAAAAAATAACGACAAGAGAGGACATGGCATATCGACCGCGCATCCTTTTTGCGTAATAGACTTCTTCTTTTTTTTATTTTAGAATGAAGCTGTTCTTTAATACCTATGAGAAAAAAATTGTTTGCACAGATCCTTTGGGGAATGTCGTTTCTTGTTTAATTATATAGACAAATGTGCTTTTTCAAATTTTTACTGATTTTTAGAAACAATGTTTTGACTAACGTATTGTTTGTTCCTTTTTTTCTTCGTCTAGACGAATCTTGGAAGTTTAATATTCTTTTGTTAAAAGCAAAAGTGTAGTTGAAATGAATATAGTAACGTTACAAAGTTTGCAGAAACCAAGATTTGTTCCAAGTTAAACCACAATGGAATATATTCATAATTATAATATTTCTATTACGAATTTCAATATAAATAACTTTGACAAAACTAATTTTTTAATTATTTTAATTTGTTCTCAAATTTCAAAATTATGAATAGAAAATTTTGAATGACGAGTAATTAAAAACATTAAGCAAAAACTTTAAACCAACAAGTTTCGATTCGATACTTATATTGCAATAAAATATATTACGTAAAACAATAATTATTTGAAAATGTATTATAATAACATGTCATTATTATAAAAAAAAGGAATAAAACAAGTGATAACACCTGAATAAACTTATTAATAAAATTACAGTTTAAAAAAAGAGTAAAAATAAAATTTATGTACATATAAATTATATTTTATATTGGATGGTCAAGCATTAAACAGTCGATTAGAAAAGAACGATGACTTTATACATTAAACAGCTATCAAAAGCTACGTGTAATGAGGCGTATACACTTGTGCTATTTCTTTTCTTTTTTTTTCTTCATTTTTTTCTTAGCTCCAAGGAGCTTGCATTTACTTGGTCGGGAGTAACAAGTTGAAGCTTCAAGGCTAGCGAGATCGCTAGTATGGCTGACGGGACAACTAGCTTGCTTTTCTTGCTTACTTGCTTCGCTCGCTCTGTGTATGAAAGAGAGAGCCTGACCGACAACTAACGGCAAAAAATAGGAAAAAAGATTAAGATCTCTTCTTTCTCTCCCTTGAGTCCACGGAACATCTCTTTAGGGGCTATATATATACACGTACGTATACTTTTTGATATATATCGAAGAGACTGATCACAAGAGCCATATAGCACGACCACACGCGCGAATCTTTATATATACAGAAGCAAATACCCCCTTACGGAAACATACATTGCAGAATTTCATCCAACGGAAGCGATCGCTCGAGAGAGTAAGAGAAAGAGAACGAGCTCTTGAAAAGATGTGCTTGTCAAGCCAAGACATGGATGAATCGAAAGGAACGATCTTTTCTTGACAACGCTTCGTCAAATCGTGACGTTCAATCGTATAGTGTACCCATACTATATAAGAAAGAGAAGTTGAGCTTGTCAATTTATTTGAGGGTAAACATCTTTTCCTAAACGATCGAATAAGGCGAATTGGATGATATATTTGGGAATTATCGAAACTACCTAATTTGTAGATGATTAGCAGGCTCAATTGATATCCTTGATGATTTAATTTCTAAAGATTTTATTTCACATCATCTTATGACAATTTTATCATTAAATAACTTTAATTGGTGACGTAAATTTTTTCTTCACTTTTTTATAAGTAAATAATATATTTATTATTGAATAATAAATCAAATTGTTTTGAAAGAATTTTAAAAAATTATTATATTTTTGTTTGGACACAATCAGGTATTTTAGATAATTGTTAGAAAACCGATTATTAGAAAAAAAAATTTTTCAATAATTGGAGCCAAAGACTCTATTTAAAGATCGAAAAATGTAAAATGGTGAAATACAATATACGAGGAAAAACATATTTTGAAACCAAGTGGTCGATATGATTATCAAACATTAACTTATTTACGTAATGTATAATTATTATTTTAAATTTTTTTAATAACGTAGTACTGTTTGTCATAGTACGAAAATAAAATTTTTCTATATTATAAACATGTTTTACCACGCCAAACATAAACGTAAAAAATAAACTAAATTTCAAATGCAACGATTGCTACTTACTCATTTACATTTTAACTTCTCTTAAAATTCTTTAACATTAAGAAAAAAAAAGCTGTCTGCTTTCAAGAAATGCACATAGCGCAAATTTAGTTTGTAACCAAAAAAAATAAAAAAGAAGAATAAGTAAAAATCTTTCCGGCGTTTTATAAAAGTGTAAACGCTGGCACTTTAGCTTACGGCACGTACGCTTGACAAGAGTGTGTATGTGAAAAAGTGTATATATATATATATATAGATATAGTGGCACAAGTTGTTTATATATACAAGAATATATATATATATATATATATATATATATATATATATATATATATATATGTATGTAAGTATCTAAAGACTCCAGACATGTAACGTACTCGTCGATCCGGTATGTAGATTTGCGCAGGTGTCGCCTTGACGCGCTACTCGCGCCTCCCTATATATACACACGTACAAGCCTTTATACTTATACATCAACGTGTACACATAGATATATAGTCAAGTGTAATTTTCAATTTTAATCGACTCAAAAACATCCGCTATATATACATATAAGTATATATGCGTAATGTGTCTAGCAAGTCTATCGTTAAATACGAAGAGATTTAAGTTAATCATTAAAATATAAGAGAGAAGCTGTTTTGATTGTTTGTTTTTTTTTGGAAAATTTCTACATCGAGGAAAAAAAAAGAGAAAATAATATAATAAACCTCATTTCATGAACTCGTTTTAACGTAGTATACATGACATATTTTTTTTTTTAATTTGAATAATTTATATTCATAGCGCGAGATAATTTTTTGAATTCGTTGACGATTTAATTGTATTTATAAAGTAATAACTCACACTTTTGCTTACGATCGTTTCCGTTATACTAAAAAAAAGAAGAAAAATTATTATTACTCGTCAAATTCATTGAAAAATTTACCTTGATCCGTGTGACCGTTTAAATATGCCAGACTTTTTTTTTTTAATTTTGTAATTTGTATTCAAGGTGTGTGATTTGTGAAGTTATTTATATCGCTGTATCTAATTACGTTTATAAAATAATATTTCACACCTCATTTTAAAGTACAGTTCAATGATAAAAGTAGAAAAAGGTGACATAGAAAATTAAAAAATTAAAAATTTTACATATACAGAATAAAGGTACTTTAATATAGATGTTTTATGAATACAAAAAAAGGAATATTGGATCATATTATTAACTTTGTTATTGGCTAACATTGCTAATATTAATTGCCTAAAAAAACTTAATGGTCGTTAACGATCAATTAATTTTTTGTCGTCGTACGATTTTACTTGATAATGCAAAATGATTTTATTGACAAAAAAAAGAATCACTTTTATCGTAACTAAAACAAACGAAATCCTTTTTTCTTTATTATTCCGAACCATTAAGTAAATTTGTTAATCAAATGTATAAAACGACTTAATTGTTTAATTATCGCTTGTAAACTTATTTAAAAGTAAGATATATTTTTAGTTTTTCTCTCCATTAGAATTTTCAGGGTTAAAACGATTTTAAAAACATTAAAATGTATGTACATATATCAAATGCACATATACATGATGATAATCCTCTTATAAAAGGCTTTGGCTACCGAAGCGTTATGAAAATTATATTCATCGAGCCAACTAGTTTTATGAAAAATTCCATCATCATTTTACTTCTTCAACATATCCATTTTAAATATCAAGACAAACTTTACAAAAAAAAGAAAAGATTAAAAATGATAAGTCAATGAAAAAAAAAAGAAGTGACAACCAATACTTATCACACATATGCAGCTTATGCATCTAATATATAAAAAAATACGTACTTACATAAATAACATTTGAAACATGTATAAACGCTTGTTGAACTATACATGTTATATATATATATATATATATATATATATACGTGTATATATCGGAGTGTGTGGTATATCGCTTGGAGTCATAACGACTTTGTTATCGTGCTAAGTGCACGCGTTAAAAAGGCCTGCAAGCTAGGCGGTTAATATCAAGGCGTACGATGTGTAAAGTAATAATAGCTATATATATATATATACGTACACATTTATACGTGTGGGCTTTTATACACAATTCTTCTATACAGTTTCTCTTATCACGTTTTTAGTTAAACCATGTTTTCGGAAATGCGTCATTGATTCGCACTCTGTGTATGTATGTGTACGTATATGTCACATTGTAATAATAGAGAGTGTATATATATGTATATAAAAGTGGTACGATAATTTCGTAGGCGAGAGAAAAAAAAAGAAAACGGTAAACGTTTAGTGTACAGGACATTTTAATAACGGAGTTTTAGAAAAAAAAAGAGAACTTTCACACTTTTATAATGAGAGACGTACGATGTCTTTTTAAAAAAGTATTTATGCGTTGTTATACACCTATAACTAGAGGAAATATCTTTTATAACGCCACATCATGCTCATATATGGCTGGTTTGAGAGGAAAAATTTTAGAAAAGAAATTTTGTAATTTTCTAACGGTTAAATGGTAATTTTTTTTATACTTAATTTGGATTCCTCACTTTTTTTTTCTCTCTATTTTAACAATGAAAAATTTAGTTTTGAGCAATCAGACCGTTTACGGTATGAAACTTTCTTAAAAAGTAGAAACTATCGAGCAATTTGCCAAAAATGGTTAGCAAATGGTAGCTGTAAAAAAATATTTTTACTTAATGGGGAAATAAAATTCTTCGAAAGTTTCTTTAATATTTATTACTATGATAGAACACGAGCAATTAAAAGAGATTTTAATACCCCTTTTAGACCTAATTAAATTAATTATAATTTAATCAAATTATTTTTAAATGACGCACAAAAAGGCAGTTATGCTTCGTTTAATAAAATTAACTATTAAAAAAAAATTTTTCTTTTTTCAACGTAGGATTTAATTTATCACTGGCAGATAATATTTATATAGTAATATTATTCATCATTTCTTCCGCTTAATAATAAATTTTTCAAAAATTTTTTATAGACAGCTCAAAAGATTAATGATTATTTTGTGCATATAAAATTGTTAAATGATTTAAATTTATTATTGAAATAGTTAATGAAAAATAATTAATTCAATATTTTGAGTTTTCATGAAACATATATGAAATATAATCAAATACAGTGATTGTTCGTAGAGCATTTTAGCTTGTAAAATTAATATGATGGTCGGATACTTCGAACAAAATCTCTATAAGTACATTTATGAAAAGAAAGAATAAAATCAAGAAACTGATCCTTTGAAGTGAATGAAAAAATACAATAACTTCTATTACTATAAAAAAAGAACATCACTATAACATACACAAGTTTTCCCTCTATGTACCTATTGATAAACCTACATTGATACATTGAAACCGTGTACACTGTGTAGTCAGTGATCCTCAATAATTCTATTTGCCACAGAATGTGTATACACCTAGAAAACCAACAATAAAAATAAAAAAAAAGAACAATTGTAAGCCTCAACCATAGCATTAGCTATAGCGCCGAATCGAAAAAGAATAAAAAACTAAATATAATAAAAAAAAGGAACGTATATACACGACGAAAGAGAAGTTTCATGTGACGAAATTCGAGGTACAGAATCGAAAGATAGAGAGAGAGAGCAAGAGAGCAAAAGATAGAAATATATACAAAAGTGTGCAGGTAGTGTGTATATACGGTGAAATTCGATATTGAAGCATAGAAAAGTACGGGTATTGAACGCGCGGGCGGGCTTAGACGCACATACATATATATGCACACATATACAAGAAAAAAAAAAGAAAAGAAAGAAATGTATATAGGCGCCCACTACTATGGCCACGTCGACCACAAACATACATAAGAGAACTTTTTTTTCCTTCTTTCTCTATATATACATGTATACAGATATCTATATACATAAGCATTGCTATACGGTACTGCACAATCGAGTCGCCTACTTGAACTGTCTATCAATAGACTCTTTCGTCAGGTCGTAGTCGTCGTGTCATGTCGATTCGTCAAACCTTACGTGTCTATATGTATATTGTCTTGTTATATTCTATATATATATATATATATATATCCTAGGGATTAATGTACTAAAATTGTGCAAGAATATACATATAGAAACTTTCGAGATGTAAAGTATAAGTACAGACACAATTGGCCCAGTTATTTTTTTTTTTCAAAAGTCCATAGAAAAAGTAATACATGAATTATTAAAAATAATTAGTATTATTAACTATCGAGGAAACAAATTATCCAAAGCGTATTGAAGTTATCTATTTCAAAACTTTGTACTTTTTATTTGTAGAACAAAATTATACATTGTTCTCATGGTAACTTAAACACATCATAGAGAATACATAGAATTACAATTTTAGTTATTAAAAGAAAAAAAAGGGATAAAAAAATGAGAAAAAAATAAAATAAATAAAGAAAAAATTAATACTTTATGGAATTGCCATCGTCTATTATTATCTCCTTACTCAATTAGCATTTGTTCATGTGGGTTTGCAATGCACATGCATAAAGTATGGATATTGCAGAAATATGGTACACTTAAATTTTATCCGCTTAACACATTACATTGCGAGCATATATAGCATTCGCTTGAACTTGTTCTACCATACGTATTCAAAATATAATCGCTAAAATTGCAAAATATAAATTAACAAAAAAAAAAAAGAGCACGAGAGAGAGAGAGAGAAAAAAAAGCATTGATTTATGTAGATTCATCATTATGTAAAATTTTATTGCCGAGCAGTTACAAATTCATATACGTGGGATGCAATTATCTCACAACGTTTTTTTATTCTTAATTTTTTTTTTCGTTGTTGCCACAAGAGTTTTATTATTATTATTATTTTTTTTTTTTCTTAAATTTATCTTGTCAGTCGCGGTAAAATTTAAATGAAACACTAAGTCAATCACCAAAGCAAATTGAAACGAATAAATAAAAGGTAAATACATACGTGGTGTAACAAAAGTATAGTTATAAAAAAAAAGAAACGATACAAAAGAGAAATGACTATAAAGAATTTTCAATAATAATTAACACTGTAATTTGTTAGATACAATGAAAAATCTTAATTGAATAATACTATGAGCGCGAACACGCACGAAACACACACGTGGAAAAACAAACTTTAATAAACTAATCAAATCGGACTTCTTGTATATATTTTATCATTGGAATTTTTAATTTTTTTATTTATAAGTCAATTCAATTTATTAATACATTTAAAGCCTGCGTATAGAACATATTAAAAATATTCTATATATCGACTATATTATGGTATAAACTGCATAATAGCTGTGTAACATATGTATAAATTATTCATTGTTTTTCTAATTGTATCACACACGTACACATTATTTAATGAGAAAAGGTAATAATCTCGACAAGTGATATAGAAAGAAAGAGGGAGAGAGAAAGAAAGATACTTCTGGTCGACGTCTTTAATCAAATGTTACGTGTTATTAGACTTAAATTACAATGACTATTGTAGCAATATAAGAAGCAAGGCTAAATTGAAATGCTTTATATATATAAACATAGACACATACACTTATATACACATATGTATGTATATATGGATGTAGGAAGGTTTTGCCTAAGTACTACTGGGTATCGATTACTCTATACTATTCGCAATGGATAGATAAAAAAAAGAAGGAAATAAGCGCGAATGCCAACGCAAAGCTCTCTCGTTATACTTTTTTTTTATCATTTTTAATACTTTCATTATAATACTCTACGCACGTTAAACCGAGAAGAAAAAAAATAACGAAGAAAAGAACGTATATGTAAATTACACAATTGACACGAGGTAATAATAAAAGCCGTTGAGCAATTATTACCAAGGCATCATAAGCAAATCATTCTACAAATTGAGAAAGAGAGAAAGAACGAGTGAGAAAAAAAAAGTATTGTTTAATACCTTTAAGTGCGAATAGCTGAACTCAACAGGATGTAAAATAGATTAGTTTCTGACTGATTAAAATATCTCAAGAAAAAGTTTTGTTGAAATTCTTTTTTTTTTTGTTTGACTGTACAACATTAGTTTCTATCTTAAGATTTATAATTGAGACAATTTTCTTTTCTAGATCATATAACTAATGCTAGTTTTATATTCTCTTATTTTTTTTAATTGCATCTATCAATGCGTTTTGCGTACAGACATCAAGGTTTTGTTTCATGGCGCATGATAGTTTTATTTTATCTTTTAGATTAGTTATTTTATAAGATACGTGGGAAAATACTTTATTGAAGTTCATGACTCGTTTGAATACACATGTGTGTGCTATTTTAACCTTTTGATATAACAGAAATTTTTTTATGCTTAATTAAAAGGTTAAAATAGTACATTTATTTATTTATTTTTTCATTCCGTTTCATTTAATTATATTCATGACACAAAAGAAATAAATAGCGCAAATGAACGCGAGTCCGAAGAAAATTGAGTTTGTTGAGAATATAATTGAATCGAGAATGAAATAAGAGAGGGGTGAAAAAATTTTAATTAATATTGGCACTAAAGGTTAAATTTATTATTATAATGGATTCGAACGTACAGCTTTAAAAGCCGATATTAATATAAATGTTTCTAGTGTAATGATAAGAAATTCATTAACTGTCCACAATAATCATATCACATAAGACACCTCGTTAACCAATTCTCTTAGATCGGCATATTCTTAATCAAACAAGCGAAATAATTTATTTGCTTGATATGCTTTTTAGCGTGTAGCGTTTATTCGTCGTGTTATTACGGATCATTAAAAAAAGGAGAGAAAAAAAAACACAATTGATTTTACGAAGTAGCAGGTTATAAAAGTGAATAACAGAAACTTGTCATCTTAAAAAAAAAAAATTTTTTCTTCCATATCTATATACACATATATTTATAAGTCACACGCACGATCGGTTATATACTAAATGGTTTTTTGCCATTCTCGTCGAAGCAAAGAGAAAAAAGAAAGAAAAAAATAACGACTGACTATAAATTATGTAAAAAATACAACATGTACAACACATCGAGGTACAACATTCCGCGCAATTTCACAGTACAGAACTGTTTGGATCTCGATAAGAATCTTTTTTTCCTCTCTCTCTTTCTCTATCTCACTTACTTTCTCTCTTTTAACGTGCTTTTATGCGTGTACGTTTCGTCATTGTTCATATGTGCATCGTATTTGATGCATCGTGTGTACCACACCACCACCACCATGAACGTCCCTTTATTTTTTTCATACTCGTCGTCATCAAAGTCATTTAGCGCAAAATTTTCAAGCTACCAATGGCAATATAATGTTATACGCTCTTAAAGATTACCATCAAATTAGTTGTGTGTGCCTATATTAGCATGCAACTTGCATGCATCGAGTTTTCGTGTCCCTGATCGGTTCCCTATACATATAAATATACCTGTATATAAGTCGACCCTTTTTTTTTTCTTTTCAAGAAATTTTTAGTATACATACGCGTGTATGTCTGTAAAAGTTGGGACAACATATATATACATACACACATGATCATCGCTTCGATCAACGATTATGCATTTCGCGATCGAACTGATCCTTTCAAGGCTTGGCTTTAATGATAATATAATGACCGCACAAATAAAACGAAGGCCGCCGTATACATAAGCTAATACACGCTGCAACCGTATATACACTCTCCGCATACGCACATAATGTTTTATTGCGCGAGAAGAAAAAAAGAAGAGAGAATGAAAAAAAAGACACTGAATAAAAAATAATGATAAAAGAAAAGAGAGAAGAGAAACGCTATTAAGAAGTACACGCTTCCGCCAAAGGCAAAGTAATGCGGTAGGCGAAACTTAACCTATACATACATGCATACATAGGTATTAACCGGAAAACCCCAACGATAGAGAAAGAGAAAAAGATTGTTAAATGTTTAATGAAAACGATGCCGTTATATACCTACTATAGGCCTATTGATTATTTAATGTTCAACATATTTCTTTTAACATTTTTTTTCTTCTTTCTTCTCAAAAAGTTTTTAATTAAATAAATTGTTACTCATACTGTTAATTGAAAATGTATGTTTGAACGAAAGGTAAAAAAGAGAGAGGAAAAAAGATTTAATTTAGCAAGCGTGTTTTAAAATTGAAATGGAAAAAGTTTAATTTTTTTAACACGCTTGATAAAACTACAAATTTATTAAATAATCATGTACAATAATCTTATTAATTAATCTTAAATACCGTAAATAATTTTACGTTAATAAGCATGGTAAAATTTTACCTATTTTCACTTTATCTTAAATCTTGATTTTTGCGTAAATAAGATAACGTTTTGATATCTCATTATGAAACGGATTAGATTTTTATTTATATTCAATTAGACGGCAATATTTTTTCTTTTTTCACTGATTTTTCATTGTAATTAAGATTTTATCTCCACTCAACGAGATATAAATATAACTTGTTAAATTAATTGTTGAGTAAATATTTGAAAATTTTAATAATACGAATTATTGGAGTTGAAAAAATTTTCAGATTCAATCATAACGTTAAACTTGTTTTATGTTTAGAGAAAATAAAACTGTATGAGATCGTAATGTTAGTTAACATGTATTTATGCGTTTAATTTTCATTTTATCGACGTCAATTCATTACCAATTTACTAAACACGATATTATTTCAGTAGTTATATTTTTTAATCTTTTGATTTATTGTGATCTAAATTTTTTGTAGAATAACTTAATAATTAGTGAATTAACATTCTAGAGCCAGTGAGTGGCTCAGTCGGTAGAGCATTGGATTCGTAATCTCGGGGTTCTGAGTTCGAATCCCGTTCTCGGCAGCCGATTGATACAAGCACCATTGTACGTTACATGTGCTGAAGTTCATAAACACACTTACGAGCTCCGTCGCTGATAAGCATTACAAAATAGCATAAATATAGCGACGTTAAAGAAGAGTAAAAAAAAATTGTATATATTAATGTTTAAGCCTAAGTTTCAATATATTGATTAATTTTTAAATAAATTAATTGCACCATATTGTATTTTTACTTTTCTTTTGAATCTCATCATGCTTCTAATAACGTGAAATTTTTTAAATCTGAACTATTTAAAAATTGATGAAATTTTTCCTCATATAAGATTTTTTATTTAAAAATAATAAACAATCAAAGTTAAAAGTTTAAGAAAGTATAGAATTAAAAAATTAGCATAAAATAAAAATTTATTAAAAATCTTTGAAAACTAACATTAAACCTTCACATCATCCCAAAGCATATCCGAAACATCAGTTCTCTGTATCTCTCTCAAGTCAAATCATCCACAATAAGCGACTGACAGTGCTAAACTCCTGTCATTGCTCGTCTGCAATACACATGTACACTGTACCTTTCATTCTACCTTCTGATGCGTTTATACATACATATATATACATTTCTCTAGCCAATACGACATGTATATATCCGTGTATGTATATGGCAACATATATATATATATATATATATATATATATATATATATATATAACTTGCTTTGCTTCTCTCTGACAGTTCAATGACCCTCGGGTCTCACATACACGTATATACCTGCCTTTTTCCACCTGTAGGGAGGAGAGACAGAGAGGTCATACACTTTTATACGGTGTTTGGTGTGCGCATATAACACGGCTATATAGACGTAGAAGTGAGAACCATGTGCTTTTATTTTGGAAACAAAATTTACTGGCTTTTTTTTCTCTCTCTCATTCTTTTTGTGGTCTTTGCGCTTTGAGCCCATCAATTATATTAGCTCTAGGGTGCATTGCACTTTTCCGCGCGACGATATTATAATAAGTAGTTTGTATACGCACACATATATACACCTATAATATGGACACGTAAGTCGTTATTTGTACGGAAAAAAACGTTTAATATTTTAAAAAAATAGGGGCAAAACTATACAATCCTTCCGAAAAAAGGATATACTTTTATTCGGAGTTTGTATTCCAAAAAAAATATGCATTTAAGAGTTTATTTTTTTTCTTTTTATTTTGGGAAGAGGAAGGGCTATGTGTATATAGGCGTTACAAGTGTAAAGCGTGTATATTTTATACTTATGTATATATTTACAGGGCTTATTTATATTTTAATTTTAAAGCGACGAAGCGCAAAAAAATTATTAAACGAGACACCCTCTATACACGTTCAATGACCTGAAGCTCGGTCGCCCGTGAAAACTTCTCCAAAAATATATATATATGTGTACCCATACTCTCAAAAAAAGCGGGGTTAAAGCACTTTTCCGGTTATATGTCCTCTCTTTCTCTCTCTCTCTCTCTCTCTTTGCAAATTTTACGCGATTAATTTGCGAACATTGATCTCGACGTATGTGTTATATACGTTGCACCAGTTGTTATGCGCGCAACTCTTTTGCGTCGTTTTATATTTTTTTCTCTCTCGTTTCAACATTGCGTATGTTTGTTTTATCATTATCATTATTATTATTTTTATATTAGTTAAACGTGAGAATCCCAGGAAATTAAGCATTATAATTTAATAATGCTATGATATCGGTACTCCTGCTAAATTTTTGAATGATAATAATTTTTAAAACCTTAAAAACTGCAATTAATGTATACGCGATGTTAATATAATTTATTGTTTAAAAATAAAAAATTGAAAAAAAAAATAAAATAAAACGTTTCGCGTTTGTACTAAAGGTGCGGATGACGTTTTATTCAAATTAATGTTTATTGCACATACAGGGGGAATGACGTAAATGCGTTGGGATATATAAAATGCTGCACAGCATGGCTCATATCAGATTTTACGGATGATTATACGTATAGATCCTTCGCCAAATCACACGCCTATAACTTCAACAAATTTTATTATTTTACTTCATTTTTTTTATTTATCATGAAATAGTAAACTATCTTACAGTAATTTAATTATATATAAAATACACACAAATAACGTTAATAACTTGTCATTCTGTAACGAAAATTTAATTTTATGCGAAACATTATGAGCATGAATAAAAATATAATAATATAGTAATGATTTAATCTTAATAAGATATATAGTAAGTATTATAAAAAATAATTCTTTTTTTTATACAACATACACATAATTTTTTTCAACGATCAATTTTCCCGTTCAGTGAATAGTTAATTGACGAGCATCGCTTAAAACCTAACGTATAAGCAATTTAAATTAAAATACAAAAAAAAAGAGAGGAGAAGCAGAATCTTCCTTATCAGATCAACACGGTTATTGTATATATGTATACATATTACCGAAAAATTTCCGCCAAGTAATAACGCATAAATCGAGTCGTTGCCTTAAAAAGGTTGTTCGAAAATAAAAAAAAATAAAATAAAGGAATAAAGAAAAATGAGAACTTCGAACCGATTAAATCAAAAAGGAAGCAGAACCATCTCCAAAAAAAATGAATTCATCAAAGTAAGCCATTTATTCTTTCGTTACTAAATTACTCATTTTAATTGCATAAAATATTTACGGAAGTGGTGTTGGTTAGCTTCGGTTTCTTGCTTTTTTTTTCATTTTATTTTTTATCGAGGGCGCTAAAAGTCACCCAGGTTAATTTCTTTTTTTTTTGGAACATGTGCTAAAAATCGACCATTTAAGCTTTTAGTTGAAGAGGTGCTAGCTTAAACGTTATCAAGAAAGCCAGTGAACCCCATAATATAAGAAGAACGCAAACACGCCCCCGCAACAGTAGTTTGTAAATGCTTTTAATATATTTATATATATAAATTTTCTATCTCTCTCTTTACCACCATTTACCCCCATTTATTATTAATGGCCAGGTTGGTACTACTTGCTATATAGTGTATGTGTGTATATATATATATATAAAACCTGGCCGCGAATCGTTTACCGAACCGTGAAACCTTTGGGTCGACGAACTCTCAACACTTATTTGCTTGTGCGCGAAAACCGCGACTAAATGTAACCATGTATGTATGTATGTATAATTCCTATATAAGCTTAAATGCACCAGCACGTGTAAAAAAAAAGAAAAAAAAAAGAAAGAGAAGCGGTCGCTGAACTCGCAAACTCTGAGTTTGAACGTTTTGACGCCTTTGGAAAAGAAGAAAAAAAAATAATGAAATTTTTCGTTTATACTTCTCTTTTTTTTTTTAATTTTCGGTATATTCGATTTAATTGGTTGATATGCAAGGTTTAAATGTATATACGTGCTCGCTTCGTGACGACAGATGCGGCAATGAGCGAGAAAAGTTTGTACATTTGTTAAATTTAACTTGCGCGTTATTTAATATAGATGGTACAGAATATAACACATTTGTGATGGAAGATTTGAAAATGCAATTTTCAAGATGTACTGTAGAATTGTTTTTGTACTGATAAAGTTTAGCTTTGTTACGCTGTTTAATAATTTTATTATTTATCAAAATTGATTATAAAATCTAGATTTGTAGAAAAAGTTTCATAGTATATTTATAAGGCATGCGAAGTTTTATTATTTATTATAAAAGTTGTGTAAAGTTACGAAGGTAAAGTATTCAAATTAAAAAGTTTTATGTTCTCTGTAGAGTTAATACACAGTGAACTATTAGAAATAAATAAAACTTTTATCTAATACAAGATGCTTCTTCATTTATTTTTCTTAACTTACTTTAAAATTGATTTAATACTATTTAAATTTAAGAAAATTAAATTAAACTAATGATTCTTTTTTTATTATTTTATTTGGAAATAGTTGTAAATTAAGCATTAAATTTCCAATTCACTAACATTCAAATCAAAAAATTTTTTTTATAAATTTTAATTTTTGGCTTTTTTGCAGTTAATAAAACAAAAAATATTATTATTTAAAGAAAAAATTTTTAATTCGAATGAAATATCCATAAAAAATAAATGCAAGGTAAATCATTAGTTGAAAAAAAAAAATTTCCTAAGTTTTTAAACGTAGGTCATTAATGTGTCATAATAAAAACATTTTATTCCTTTTTATGGGTTACCTCATTCATTGTTATGTATTCATTTCTTTTGAGCCTTAAGTTACAATGTTTTCTTACCCATCCCAATACTAAAACCTCATTCTTTAGCGCTTACATAAATGAATAGACTTTCCTTCTGGATGATTTAAAAAAAAAGAAAAGAAAAAGCCAAGAGTTTAACAATGGAAATTGATTTATTGATTCTAAAGTGGCACGCCATCGACAAACCAATTATCTTTTTAGTTTATGTATAATTTGACTTTAAAATTTAACTGAAAATCAATTTAAACCGCAAAGTCAAAGATGCCGTCTACTTAATTGAATAAATTCAGACTAAAATAAAATAATTAATCTTATTAAATAAATATATTTTTAATCCATTATGAAGATAGAAGTGCAGCTTTTTTGTTTTTTTTTCATTTAACGTCGCTGTATTTATGCTGTGATTGTGACCTTAGAAATTAATTTTAAAAGAGTATAATTTAAATATTTTTTTATTTTAAGCGTTTGCTTAAAATTTTAATCAAATTAGAAGAAAGAAAAAAAAAATGAAGTTTTAAGTTACTAAGTTTCAAAAAAACAAACTGAAGTCAAAAAACTTTTAGCAAATGCTTAAGTGGCTTAGTATTTAAGTGAATAAACCAAAGAAGTTACATGTACACAACTTCAAAGATAAAAGTCATAACAGAAATTTCAACCCCTTTAAGTCAGTTCATAAATAAACACCGAGTCACCGCGCGTATGGTAAGAAAAACCGCTAAAAGAGAAAAAAAAGGAAGAAAAAGAAACAAGAGTGGGGTTATTTCTTACGGGCGTAACTTTTTCTTTCACCCTTATAACATATATGTACATATATGTGTATAAGTCTATTCCTTTAAAATACATCCCCACTCTTAAAACGTACGCCTTCACCAGTTGGAAAATTTCGTGCTCCACCCGCAATGTGTGCCTTAACCTTTTATATATATAATTCAGGCAGCCATGTTTGGGGATGCGCATGAGACGTCGCGACGCTAGGTATTATAGAAACAACCCCATGCAGCATATATCTATACATATATACGTTATAGGGTTGTTATGCGCGCGCTTTAAGCAAAGCTTATCGGGAAAATAGTGCTGAACCTATATTTGCTATGTACTTTTTCGTTCTTATCGACTACGACAGATGGCACTTTTCATCCGGATTTTAACTTTAACTTTTGCTAAGGGTGCTTTGCAATAAATTAACTAACTTTATATTTTGTTGAGATTTGAAGATATGGTTATGAATATCCAGTATTGTGTTTGTATGTGCTAATATGGATCTTCGTTTTAGAATGTTTTGAGTTTATAATAGTTGTTAGACAACGGTACTTCATTTTAAATTAATTGAGTAAAAGTATTAATAATTTCAACTTTAGAAAATTTTTTTTTGGTTAAATTAATTTTTTACTTTAGCAAAGTAAAAAATGCTTTCATCAGTAGTTATTAGAATTATTGAGAATTTCATGAAATCATGAAACAAATGTCAAGTATTTTTTTTTATAATTGAATTTTACATGGTTCACAGAATTAATCCATTTATTTAGTATTTGAAACTATCGAATCTTGACATTAGAATTTCATGAAATCACGAAACAAATGTCAAGTATATAATACAGGTGATAAAACTATGGCATCTTACCATAATTTTTAACAAAGATTTTTTCAAATTTTTTTCTGCATAAATAAACGTTGAATTTCACTAACAAAATTGTATTACTTCTTGTTATCTTTTTTTTATTATTTATTTAAAAGTATTCTGAAATTTTTTAAATCTTATTAAATATTTAGAAAATTACTTGCCAAGCCCGTGGATAAATATTTTATTGGTGAAATGCTTAATGAATGTAAACATTTGAACTAAAAATTATAATAGGTGTAAGATACAGACAATATACAATTATTTAAATGTATTCAGATAATACGCTCCTGAAAAATACTGAATACAAAATACAATATTACGTAAAAAAATATAAAGAGAACATTACAATTTTCGAATTAAACAATATTTTTATAGTTACAATTTTATTATAATTTGATAAAAATTAAAAAAAAATTTTTAATTAATTACTCAATTTTTAACTATACAATTTACTATTTTCAATTTATAAATTTACAAGAATCTTTGCCAAACATGTTAATAATTAATAATAAGAAGCAACGACACATGACAAAAATTCTATAAAACAAATAAAATTTACTTTTAATTAGATGACATAATCTTTCAAATTAATCCTTATAAATAATAGCATTATTATATAATATACTATGCAACAAATGCAGAAAATACATATGTTTTGTACAAATTTCTTAACTTTAAACATCGCCATAACATATTTATCCACGGGCCTGGCAAGTAATTTTGTAAATATTTAATAAGATTTTAAAAATTTCAGAACACTTTTAAATAAATAATAAAAAAAAGATAACAAGAAGTAATACAATTTTGTTAGTGAAATTCAACGTTTATTTATGCAGAAAAAAATTTGAAAAAATCTTTGTTAAAAATTATGGTAAGATGCCATAGTTTTATCACCTGTATTATATACTTGACATTTGTTTCGTGATTTCATGAAATTCTAATGTCAAGATTCGATAGTTTCAAATACTAAATAAATGGATTAATTCTGTGAACCATGTAAAATTCAATTATAAAAAAAATACTTGACTTCTTGTTTCATGATTTCATGAAATTCTAATGTCAAGGTTTGATTTTATTACTAAAAATAGTTTATAATATCTTAAAGACATCCTCTTGCAGAGTATACTGATGAATATATATTTTTTTAAATTTTATTTAACGTCGCTGTATTTATGCTATCATTACGATGTTAATTAGCGACGGAGATTTTCAGTGTGTGTGAACAAAGCACCTGTAATATACAGCGGTGATTGTATCAATCGGTTGCCGCGAGTGGGATTCGAAATCGAGTCCTCAAGATTATGAATCCATCGCTCTACCGAGTGAGCTACTGAGACCTCAATATGTGTACGATTTTAAAGAAATAGAAATTTTATATCTATAGCAAGAATTTATATAACACTTTACAATAAATTATAGTAATTTAAAAAAAAATAATACATTTTTAACAAAATTCACCATAATGCGTATGCTACACATCTACATTATTCACACTATAATAAAAAAATCTAATAAAAAAATCTGCCAAAAAAAAACTATAAGTCATTTTTCTTAACGTCAAACGTATTAGAAAAAAATCCCTTCAACTATCTTCCCCATTAACTTTCAACCCATCCAAGCTACCGCGTGAAAGGAATAAAAGAAAAAAAAAAACAATTGTCCTAAAAAAAAAAGAAGTTATAGGGCGTGCTTGCATCTATTTATCTTTAACTATTTCGAATGCGCGTGCGAAGGCTCGCGAGCATGTCACATCACATAATACGCAAGGGACGTTAAAGTATATACATACACGTATATAGTATTATATCTCCTCCTGTAAACCGCAACATCAGTGTACCAGTAGAAGTAGCAGCAGCAACAGCAACAGTAGCAAGCAGCCCAGTACCAGTATAGGCAAAGCAGTAGTTACTTCCGGCTCGGCTATACGTTATATACTCTCTTCTCTTACAGCTACCATCCGGCCATGAGCAACAGCATTCTCACGCTCATCTGCATAGAGCGAGAGAGAGACGCCAAAGAGAGGAGGCTCTTGCACACACATACACACACATACACACACATACACACATCAATATTCACAGAGAGAGAAAGAGAGAGAACGGCCGGAAAACGTTTGCTAAGGGAGAGACAGATATAAAGAGAGAGAAACAGAGAAGCTTTACATTTTGCATACTACTGGACCCCCCTCGTATTAAACGCCGTTTCTTCTCTCTATATATATATATATGCATGTAAGCTTGCCTGCTGGGACATCCATACGCACGTATACCTATCCTACATATATATACACATATTTTTTATTTTTCAGTTAGAGAGAGAATTGCTCGAGTGACATTCAGCTCTCTTAACTTTAGCACAGAATGCGATATTTTTTTTTTCTCTTTCTTTATTTTTTTTGTAATAGTTTATTCTCCGAGTTAACTCTTTCTTTTCACGTTTTATTAACGTTTTGCTACAATATGAGCGTAAGAAAAGAAGAAAAATAAAAAAGCCAGCTGGTGGATAACCTCATGGCTCGTTGGTATTATGCTTATACTCTTTGCGGCCACTCGACTAGACTTGAGAATTTAACTAATAAGAGGGTCTAGATGTGTTTTTTGTTATATGCTTATATACAATATATAACTCTTATATTTTGACTTTTGGATTTCTCATATGCATGGGAGAATCGAATTTTTTTTATTTTTGTTTAGAAATGGTTACGTTGAAATTTATTGTTGATGCTTGAGAAGATATAGAAACAGAAAATGCATCGTAGAGCAAATGCAAAAATATTAGGATGCTACATTAATTTATAGTCTAAAATTCGTCGAATAAACTTCTTGTAGTTATATACAGATAAAAAAATCTAGTTTTGCATAAACAATCTTTCGTCCATTATTTTTGTGAATATTCAAATATAAAAAATTAGAAAAAAAATTATTTTGTAATTACATCGCATTGAAAAGACCATCTTAATTAAATTAATTTCCTTTCAATATTATTAACTTTAAAATTTTTTAAATTTTATAAAATTAACGCTTATCAGACATGATTAATTAGCAAAAAACAACGTGCACATAAAACTTAATTATCTCATCAATTTATTTCTTAATTACCTTTCAGATACTGTTTTTTCGGTATTAAATTTAGAAAGCACTTGTCGTACACAAAAAAAAAATAAGAAGCAACAACTTTTGAACTTTGTTGCATTTCAACAACGTGGGAATAAATTTGAATTGCAATTTACTTGTGTTATTTATCGAATAAAATTTTTCTAACTAAATAACATCATGTAAATGGAGAAAAAAAATGGTTAACATCGAATGCTAACATAAATATATAATTTAAATTCGACTATTATATTCTTTTATTTTATCAGAATGTACGATTCTCAGAAAAATTCTTCTTAAAGCACAGCTTGCGAAAGAAATAAAAAAAATAATAATACCAATAATAAAAAAAAGAATTTTCGTATGAAAAGATTTGAAAGACACATTCAATCAAACGAAAATGAAAATAGCACCGATAAATTATTGGCTTCCTGTGTGTGTATATATACGTGTGTGTATACATATATAAGTATATATTTGCTCCATTGAAAAGGTCGGCAATACAATAAGGTCCCTTTCGTAATTGCTAATATAAAACGCACATGCACCTTATAAAGAAGTAAGTTAAAGAAATAAAAGAGAAAAAAAAATTATTCGACCCGCTATGTATATATTAAAAAAAAAAGAAAGAGAGAACTGAGAAGAAGAAAAAAGAAGAAATAAAGAATGTAACAGTAGTCCACGAGAGCAGCATCGAAAAGACATCGGAAAGCAAAGAACACACATTTGAAAAGAATCAAAGGGGAAATGATATGCGTAAATGCAGTTTATATACACCGGAGTGAATCGTGCAATTTAAATAATTCCAAGAATGACCCTGACCCCAGTTAGGCCACAGGGTGACCTGACAAGAGAAGTAAAGAGAGAAAAGAAAAAAAAAATAAAAAGAGAGAACTACACGTTACAGCAACAGCCAGCCAGGCAGCCAGCAGCAGCCGGTGATTACAATCACAATGGGTAAATGTTAGCCTTTATAGGGGTAAAACAGGTAGCTACGAGTACAAATGTATGTAACCTACTACGATGAGAGAGAGAGAGAAAGACCCGCATACATTATTGCTATCGTTTTCTCTCCATTCGTCTTTCTTTTTCTCTTTTTCTTCTTCCTTTTCTTATTCTGTCTCCACGTTATAAGCCGCGTACTCTACGTTTGCATCTTCGCCGCAACCTCTTATATTTATCTATAGAGAAGAAAAAGGGTATGTATATACGATGTATAGAAAGAGAAGAGCCAAAAACAACGGGTGGTCACGCGAAAGAAAGAGAGACAGAGAGAGAACCAGAGAAAGCCCAGGGTAAACAACGGGATTTTGATTAAACAATTTCCTTTGCGTGTACTTGACAGTATACAAAAGAGAGAGAGAGACAGACAGACAATCTGAGTATTAGGTAATAGTCTTTAGATTGTTTCGGAATTCAATTCAATAATTAAATTGTTTGTTGAAGATTTAGTTGAACAAGAAAATGTAAATTCAGTTAATAATTTATTAAAATATTGATTAATTTTTCATTTTAAAAAATTTAAAGATTAAAAATAAACTTTAAATTATTAAACCTCAAATTAGTACATTACAATTATATAAAACATCATATAATAAACTACCAAAGTTTTTCAAATTTCAAAAATTTCTTACTACCGTTGAAAATAAATTTATTTATATGACTAAATTTTATTATTTTATTTTATTTATCAAAAATTTTAATGACATAAAATTATTGAATTTAAAAATTCAACATTTCAGTATGCCGTAATAACTAAAAATTTAAAAAAGACCTATAATTTTTCTTGCATTTTTATCACTATCAGTAAGTTCATTATAAAAAGTTATAACAAAGTATGTTATCTCGCTCATTTTTTTTCGTAATAAATAATTTACTTATCTGCACTTTCGTTTTATCAACGTATATTTCAAGTCTTAATCACACTTTTTCGCAATACGCCTGTTTGAAAAATTAACAAAATAAAAATGATTCAGCTAATAAGACTTTCTCGATTAAAATATTTTATAATTTATTTTATTCAAAAAAATAAGAGAAATGTATGAAAAATATGTTTTCCTTTTACTTATCTTTTCAATTCAATTAATTTTAAGAAAAATACAATTTAAGTTTACACTGCACAATTCAAAAAAATTTTAACGTTTCAATTAATATTTTAATACTTTTTATTTTGAATAAATACATGTCGTAAGCTAAAATTTTTCTTTAACGTTTTAATTGAGAAAAAGGCAATTTTTTCAAGCTGCATTAATACCCATTTAAAACTTAATTAATATTGTATTTATATTTAGAAAAAACTGTATGATATATTAGATCAAGCATCAATTATCCAACATTTTTTTCTCAGCATCACGAGGCAGTAATTAACTTAATAAATAAATCTAAACAATCGAACAGAAAATGCCAACCCCATAAAAGCTTATAAATTTTAATTATTTCATAACATAATAATTAAGAAGAAAGCCAGTATCATTACGACAATATAACGTCGAGAAATTTATTACTTTATAAACTCTTATATAGCAATACAAGTCGAAAAATACATATATATGTAGCCAATAGATTCATTTTCACTTGGTCTGTAATAGAACGTATACGTATATATCTATACGAAACGAAAACAATTGCAAGAGAAAAAGATAGAGAGAGAATCGCATACTGAAGGAATAATGTTTCTCTCTTTTTTTTTCTCTTTTTCTAGATAAACATCGATAGTATGCTCCATGGATCTTGTTGAGTGTATTGCGAAACACTATATAGCGCGTGCACAACTGTCGATTATGCACTAACGATTGTACACACCAACAGCAGCAGCAGCAGTTAAGAGAAGCAATGAAGAATTGAAAAATAAAAAAGAAATAACAGCAGTAATGTATATAATACTCCAACGAAAGTGAGAGATATAACAAGAAATTTTTTTTTATTTATCTAGTTTTTTTATTTATCGAGTTCTCTACGTTTTTTATATTTATATATATAACTTCGATAAAGTTCCCATTGGTATATAAGATCAAAGAACTAAAGTAAACCATGCGGCGTATACAATAAGTCAATGTACTTGCTCTTTATAATGCTTACATTTTATCACACATTTTATATAAGAGAAAAAAAAAAAAAGCCTCGCAAACTCCACTTGTTTACCTTTTTAGTTCTCTCTCTCACTCTCTTTTGCAATGGGTTTTGGTTGCACGTTACTTTAAAACGCGCATGTGCAAAAGATAAGGGAAAAATAAAAAATAAGAAAAAAATAAGAAGAAGAGAAGTTTGTAAAACGTTGTTGCCGGCTTTGAGCTCAATTCAAGAAGGTATAATATATAAAAGCTTTATATACCCCCTTCTGGTTTTAACTTTATAAAGCCTTTGGGGAATGTATACGATACGTATGTATATAACGACTAGAATTAAATTCCGCTTTAATTCTTTTTAGTCTAGCCAATTGTCCTCGCTATTGACAATGAAGAAGCGATTGTATTAAGAAAGACCGACAAAAATTTTAATTGGCTTACTCATTGTTTTCATAATTGAATCCATTAGTCGGTAATGATTAAAACGATTTTCATGATATACCGATAATAAATGCATGTGTGTACGTTAAGAAAATTATGATAAAGAAGTTTTTATATGCTCAAATATTTCAAAGCTTAATTAATGATATTTTTATCTTTCAGATCTGGTTAATAGATTTAATTATAGAAAATTTTTTATCAAAACTACATCTTTGCTTTTCTTATGCATTGTTAAGATACAATTATTGCAAAAGATTGCATAAAATCTAAAACAATTAAATTGTTCAATCATTATAATATTATTTTATCGTCATGAAATATCTATTTTAAAATCATATTATTGTTATAAAATATATGTCTAATAGTTACTTTAATTGAAACTTTTTTCACTCTAGTGGTGAGACGTTAAAACTTTGAAAAAAATAAAGAAAAATGAAGCATCGAGTCGATCACATGAAATCGAAACACCTGAACTCTTGACTTTCTCACGTTCGTCCTTTTCCCTCTGGAGTTTTGCATCAAAATAATATCAGTCGTGCCCTCGTCATTTCCACATCTTTTCGATATAGTATAAACATATAAATTTGAGCGATCCCAAAAATTACCATAAAAGAGACGCGCCTGTTCAATATATATAATATGCAAACTCTTTGCGAACATGGGAAATGTTGAACTCTCGCGTTCCTTTTCCTGAACGTTACCAGAATGCGTGGCGCGCCTCCATGCAAATCGCGTACACACCAAGTGCAAAGAGAGGAAGAAGAAGAATAAGAAGAAGAAGGTGTTTGCATAAAAGGGATAGGCAAAAGCGTCACATACACACACACACACACAGAGCACCAAAGTCGACGAACTAACGGCGACACAAGGAATTTCAAATCATTCTTATACCCATAGACTGCTTGCTGCCAAATTGTATAACATATGTTTCCAAGGATATAAAACGACTTTTGTTAGTTAAATAGAACCCCTCCGTTTATATAGATGGGAACAGTGTAGTTTTCAATCTTACGTTCTTGTATTCAACTGTTAAAGGTAGAAAAAAAAGAGACTTGGAATTTAATCGAAGATTCCTAGACAGCCATGATTCGTGCACAGCTGACGCAAGAAAGAAGAGAAGTCGGTACAAAAATAAAAAGAATACCAAAAAAAATTAAATTAAACGGAAGTGGAAAAGGAAAGAATAGAAGAATATAGACACGGTAAATACGAGGTTTCCAACTGTGTGGTTTTCGAATTTCCAGACTCTTGACATCTTGATTCAAGTCTTAAAACGAAATAAAACAAAAAAAAGTATAGAAAATAACAAAACTGGTACGGAGATCATTTCAAGTAGTTAGAAAAAACGATTCAAGAAGAAGAAAAAAAAGAAGCATGAATTATGGAAAAAAGAGACATAAGGGAAAAAACATGCTGCTACAGAATTCTTTGCAATATATATATAGGTAGGCACACGTAGAACATACGACGATTATGATATATGGTAGCGATTCACGTGCGCCAGCGATCAGAGCCTCTTTACTCACATGTATTACATACACACATATATATACGTCCAAACCCTTAACCAAGCAACGTATATAAAGAGAGAGAGAGAGAAAGAGGTAAAGAGAAAGACCGACAGAGAGTAAAGCAAAAGGGTCCGCTTCGCGTACGTGTATGCAGATGAGAATCCCCGTAGCGGATGTTAGTATAGAGCTCGCAGTAAAGCAGTAGCAGCAACTGGGAAACAATGGACCGCGTGCCATTATGTCCGTCGAATCCAAAAGCATGTATAGAGTCCTTCTCTCTCTCTCTCTTTCTCTCCCTTCCATGCATATACGGAAAGTACCAGTAGGTTCTGTCTATTATATAGTAGTAGAGCCGCCGCATTGTGTATCCGGCCTACCGCGAGACAATATATAGAAGGAGAGAAAAGAGACAGAGAGAAAAAGAGAGGAGAGAGAGAGATAGAAGAGGTTCGACCATTGTCGGGACACCTAATTATTCGCTAATCTTCCGCATGGAAGTGATGCTGTCGTCCATCTTCTTTTTGCTCTCGCTTTTATGTTAGTTCCTTTTTTTAGCTCCACTCTAAGAAAGTATTAAGACGCCAACGTCCATGAGCGTCCCTGACCCAAACCCAGAAAGAGTTTTGGGTATAGTAGCAAAATACATTCGTACATATGTGTGTATGTCTATATATGTATTTGAACAACCGCACGATGTGTCTTCTCTTCATTCTTCTTTTATTCTTTCTCTTTCTCCGTTGGGTCTCGCAGTTCAGGACAATAAGAGCTCGACCGCCTTAAATTTTCGGTCTTTTAAATGAGCGCTCAGCATATGCCGATTGTGTTTGTGTGTGTGAATGAGGTAGGGCGAGAAGAAACTGGACTTTGTATATAAGTACAAGTGAGAAAGAATAAGAGAGAGTGAGAAAAAGAGAAAGAGAGATTAAAAAAAGAGTATATAAGCAAAGCATCCGATTGGGCAATAAAGTGAGAAAGGCACGTGCCAGCACTTGATGTCACTCGGAAGATGATTAAGCTCTTGCAAAGATATGCAAATTAAGCGCTCTATTTCTGTGGCACCCATATAGGCCCCAACAGACTAATACGTATATAAATAATGACCCTAGAAAACGATGAACGCTTTTATTCTTTTAGCTCAACAGGAGGGACCGACACTGCTGCTGCCGCTGCCTGGCGTTGATTTCTTAATAGAATGCCGCCAGGTAATTAACGCCGTCACGCTGATCGAAAACAAGAGAGTCTCTTCTCTTCTCCTTTTTTTTCTTCTTTTTCTCGCTCTTTCTCTCTTTCTTTCTTTCTCTCTCTCACACACACAGACGCACAGAATATCTCGCTCTCTTGTCCCCTTGTATTCTTATTAAGTAATTATTAATGACACGCGATCCTAGTGTGGAGTTCCATTGCTACTGTTGCGGCTTAAAACGGTTCTATTGAAAATAAAAAAAAAAGAAGAAGAAAGGTTTTAATAGTCTCTTTGGAATGACTCACCTCAGGATCAGTTGTTGCTGGACGTTTAAATTCGTAGATTTTAGCCAATTTTTCGTAAAGATCTGCACGTTCATACAAATTGCGAAAAGGATTTTTAGTACTGAAGAAGTCAAGATCGATGTCTAGGATGTAGGGCATATCCTTTTCTGGTAAGCATTGACGTAACATTTGACCGATAGCAACGAAATCATCAGTCTGAAATGTGGAAAATAAAGAATTATTTTTTTAATATATGAAAAATTCATTTGAAAATACATTAATTAAATAAAATATAAAATTTAATAAAATGCATAACGAACAATTTTTAAAAGTTTTGAATTGATTATACAATTTATACTTTTAAATAAATTAAAAGATATTAAAATTAATTAAAATATGTAAATGAAAATTTATAATTTTATTGATTATGAACTAACGTTTTAAAAATTTTGTTATATATTGTTATGCTTTAGATTAATAAACATATAACAATACGTAAAAATAGAGGTCGTTAGTGGTTCACTCGGTAGAGGGATGGATTTATAATCTCGAGGAATCGAGTTCGAGTACAGCAACATTAAATTAAATTTAAAAAATGCATGTTATTTAATATAAATAAATAGAAAAAGGTTTTCTAATTTAAAAAATTTTAAAATAAACTGTATATTTAAGATTTTTTTATTTTGAATACATTTTTATACTTATTGTTTTGATAAGTATAATAATCTGGAAAAATGTTTTTTGTATGACTGTAGCCAGAATTTTTTTCCTAATCTTTGGAATTAACCTTTAACCAATCGAACTGAATTTTCTAAAATGCAACTTTATTGAAGTTAATACATTAACATCGATTTATATATGATTTTCATAAATAACAGAGTAAAAAACAAAAATGAATCTTAAACAAAAACATAACAATTGTCCTGTAGAGAAATCCTCTATTATTAAAAATAACGCCCATCAAAAGGTGTAAAATATACAGTTTCACTGTATACTATGCCGTACGTTTGAGTATATATTTTTGTTGTTGTTTCCAAATTTATTGAAACTCGCATCGAGTATTACAATTGGATGCAAATCAAGGCTTGAAAAAGTAACGCGTGAAAATATCGATTTTAACGCAATTACCCCGAAAACGCGCTTCATTGTTTTTTCCGCATGCGCGTGCACACACAGACAAAAATACCAGGCACGAATTCTCTTTTTCTCTCTGTCTTTCTATCTCTCGCTGCGGGGATTTTATATTGTTATGTACCACAATTCCCATTCATTGATTTTTCATTTCGAGACAAAAGAAATTAATTCAACTATGCAAATCAACATGGAGTCCGCTAAAGAGAGAGAGAGAGAAAGAAAGAGAGAAAGATCTATTTTGAAACTATACAATAACGCATTTCAAATTATTCGAAATGTAACTACTGATTTTTAAATTAACAAAAAAAGTATTGTTCACTGCAGATGTTTACCCAAAGTCCTTTTGTATTTGATTTTTTTTTAAAGCAAGAATAAAAAATGTATATTACAATTTGCGAATTCTATGGGATTTTCGGAAGAAATTGTTTTTTTATTTTCAATTTAAATTTGCAAATATTATTCAGAGTTATACTAAAACGTTTTTTTTAGAATTTAAAATTGATTAAATTTCGATAAATAAATAAAATTTAATGTTGTATTTTTTACAAAATGGTATTTATAAAAAACATTATTGCACATTTCACCTTTTTATGAATTTGCAGAAAAAGCTCCACCATGCTAATATGGGCGGAGCTAAGCAAATAAAGGGGAAAAACATTAATTTTAAAGAGTGTAACCAATGGTGATGTTGCACCAATCATTGACTTGGCAACAATGTTATTTACAGCTTTGGTAGAAAAATCCTGATGTAATGAGTTTCAATTATGAATTTTATTAAATAATGACGCCATGAAGTAAATAACATTTTATATATTTAATAGTAAAAAAAAGCTCATCAATCTACAATCTAAATAAAGATAATTCACATATAATAATTTTTTTTTTTATTTATTTAACGCCGTTGTATTTATATGCTATATTATTGCGATGCTAATTAGCGACGGAAGTCGATAGTGCGTTTATGAACAAAGCACATATAACGTACAGTGGTTCTTGTAAGAATCGGTCGAGAGCGGGATTCGAACTCGGGACCTCGAGATTATAAATCCAATGCTCTGCCGAGTGAGCCACTGAGACCTCGAATAATATAAAAGTAATGATTCATCTAAAAATAGATGAATACTGGCTAATCCTTAGACGACCAAGAAGAAAATGAGGAATTTAACTAAAAATTTTTTAAATTTTAAATTATTATATGGAGAGCTCAAAATTCCTCATGACTTATAAACTGATTTTCGATTTAATTGAATAATATTTATGATCCATAAATATTGTGTTTTAATTATTGCTAATTGCAATATAGATGGATATTTAAAAGTAAAATTCAGTTAAATTCAAGATAGTTAATTGTATTTCTCTCTGAATTGATTGGTTTCTATGATTTAACGGTTCTATAGTTTTCATTGAATTTGAATAATTTTATATCTATGTACATTGTAGCTTATATTTTAGCCTTTAGAAAAGGGATTTCAATCATTTATGTTCGTTTCAATTTCGATATGATTTCATAATATACAAATAACTTTCAATATAGATATTTACAACTTCTTGTTGTCCATATTTAGTGAACACAGAGTAGAATAGTATATATATTTTTCTGATAAATATAGCATGTCTATGAATCATGTTGCTTTTGATATTTTTATATTTTCATCTAATAAGAAATATTTCTGTCAAAATTTGTTTAAAAGAGAGTTAACCTATTACTTTTACTACGTCTACCTTATAATTATTAATAATAATAAATATTAGATAAATAAATAAATTAACATAAACTGATTCTAAAAAGTTTTTGAAAGCTTTAAAATTCAGAAACATTGACTATAAATAAATATTAGCTTATAATCCGAGCTTATTTATATTGATTTATTTATTCATTCAGTTAAATAATTTGAACGTGAGAAATTTTTGCCCAGGACGTAATTAAAATTACGTAAATTTAAATTAATTATTAGCATAGAATTTAAGTTTAAAGCTATAGCTATTTATTTGAAAATAAGCTTGCCTCTTTAATAGTAAAAAAATGTTGAATATTTAAGTCTGTATAATATTTTTTTATGCTATATTCGAGCTTACATAAGTTCATAACAATATTTATTTGAAAGAATATTAAATTCCTTTCTAAAAAGCCAATTTTATCCAAACAATTTTCTGCAACATTATGTTTTTTATGAAAAATGTTTTAATTTTCGATCAGTCATAATGAATCTGGCATTTTGTTTTTATAAAAACTGATAACCAATTCTACATAACATGTTTAATCGTCATTTGATAGACTAATCATATCTAGCATACAGTGCTATCGATTAATAAAGGGTCGTTTTACCACAGGAAATTTTTTGTCATTATAATTTTTTTAGAGATAATGCGACTAAAGTGCCTTTATCTAAAGTTGTTACTAAATATTGAAAGAAAAAAATTTATCGCATCCTAGTAGAGATTAATTATTTTTATGTCAAAATGAAACTACATGTAGCTTACGACCATAAAAAAATCGGATCATAATAAATTTTAAATCGGCAAAAAATCAAAATCACATTAATGTCATCTATTTTATCAGCTTATTAATACTGAATATTTTAAAATAAATTTCAATCCATAAGAGCATCGTACATCCAATTAAGTTTTATAATGGATTGATAGACAAATACTTTAAAAAATATTGTTCAATCGCAGGAAGCATTAATAAAGGAAACGTTATTTTTTCATTCTTTTTTATAATCCACGCTGCAAATGACGCAAGTAATTCAGGATTAATTATCGCAGTATAGGTTTTACGTAACGTTAATTATATCATATATAAGGAAAAGAAAAAAAATAGAGAAAAAATCTATACCCAGTAAACATCTGACAAGCATTAGTCATTTAATATTCCATTCATAAAATGCAACAATCTCATATATATACACAATATATGTATGTATTAGGTATGCCGTGGATGTTATTGTGCAAGGTTAAAAAGTTGGTTTGGAAAAAACTATTCCTTAATAACTTATAAAACCAAAGGAAGTCATACCGGTTTTATTCATTCTCTAATACTTTTGCGGGTAACATGTCATACCGAAAGATTAGTCAGTACTGAATTAGAATTGTATATAATATACGCATCGCGTATGTATATGCACTCAACGCTCACGCTTTAACATTTTTTTATTCTCCTTTTTAACGTTTAAATATACGCGAAACAATTACGATGATTATACCATATGCCCGAGCAATTTAAAATGTATATATAATGCACATTCGCACAAATATTAAATACACATAAGAAATGTATATGTCTCCTACTATTTAATTATCAGTAGCAAAGGTTATAGGTTTTTGTTAGGTTTTATTTTACGACTTTACATTTATGGCAAAGTTATTTTACCACGAAGGATAAGAAGTAGACGACAAAAAAAAAGAAATCCAAAAAGAAACAAGGAAATGCAGTTCACGTAGTGAAAAGACAAAAGTAATAACGGCACGAATGAGATGCTTCTTTCTCGCGAAGACACGAAATATAATGATATGAAAGTGAGAATGGAAATATGCGCTCACGCGGCAGAGCAGCACAAAATATAAAACTCTCTATATATATATATATATATATATATATATATATATATATATATATATAATATATAAAAGAAGCTTTACGCCATCAACAGAAAAATAATATATATGTATAGTAGCAAGAGTAAGGTGGATATTACTTTTCTTCTGTTTCGGCGGTATGCCAGAACAAATCTGGCGCGTACTATGCCTAAAGAGTTGCTTTTGCTTACTCTTGCCTTCTTTCTTTCCTTGTTATATTATCCTTTAGGTTAGTTTTTTTCAAGTCCAACGACTCGTTTTTCTCTTTCTTCATTTTATACATATATTTTAACATGTACGAACGAAACTAAACAAAAATATATGCATATATAAGAGAGAAAAGAAAAGTGTAGAGTTAAAACGTAAGAAAGGACAAAAGATACTGAATTGGTATCCCGTAGCTTTAGTCTAGGGCACACGCATACATGAGAAATGAAAAACAGACAAAATAGGACAATAGCAAAGAATATTTCTTCTTCGTTTTATTTTTATTTCTTTTTTTTTTTCAAATTCACGGTAATAATGAGTGCAAAAAGGCGATTAAGCAACAGAACGCGCACGCGTGTATATCTCGCCACTGTATCCCCTCCTTTCCAAAAGGAGAAGCTTTTATGCCGCAAGGACGTGATTAACGAAGAACATTTCTTTCTTTTTTTTTATTTGTTTTTCTCTTTTTTTTTCTCATGTTTTGTTACAGGTTAAGTAATGTTTTGAAGGATGTATATATGTTCGGTACAGAGATTGTTTTTTTGTTTTCTGTTACTTACTGAAAAGGGCTTGAGGTATTGTTTTTTTTTAAGGTACGGTGACAAAAGGTTTTTGCATTGTGTATACACGTAATTTTTTTTCTCGCTTGAAAAATGAATACCTAAGGGAGAGAGAGCCTGTATAAGAAAGTACATTTGTAAAGTTATTTTTGTAAAAAAAATAATGTATGTTCTTATATTGAGTAAATGTAGTACATTTGCTTATATAGTAGCGTTCCATTAACGAAAGTTTTATTTAATAATACTTTAAAATATTACTTCTGAAAATGTATTATGTAATTAAAAGTTATCACGGAAAATAAAACAAATATTTTTTTTAGTGAACACTTCAGTTAAATGAATGTTTTATTAATCATACAAAGTATTTCATCAAAAATAAAAAATAAAATTACATAATAATCCATGTAAGTTTGTAAAAATAATTAGATTTATTTGGTACGATAATTGAAAAATAATTTTTTTTTATTTTTTTCATTGTTGGAAAAGCCAAAAGTAACAAGAGACAGTTCGTCTATTGTATAAATATATCATGATTAAGTTGTATGGCTCAATATATGCTAATGGGAGGTAGAGACTGCATTGTCTTTCAAAATCGAGACAAAAGCTTATTGTGTATAAAAGCTCCCCTCTTTCTCTCGTGTACTTTAAAATATGTCTATACGCATGTATCATTCTGATAATTATAACGTTTGATCGTATCAGCTAATATTTGTACGTGATTTAAAAAAGAAAAGAGAAAAATTCATTCGTTGACGAAAAAATTTGATATTTTTTTTTATATTTTGATTTATTTTAGTGTGTTTCTATAAAGTGATATATTGTACAAGTTGGAAAATTATCTATTGACAATATTGGAATATCATTCATTGTACGAAATTATATTCAGGATTTTGATATATGGTTAATATAGAATATTAATGAATTACGTGCATTCGAAAAATTTAATAATTAAAATTACGTATTATAATAAGAACTTTTTTGTTAACATGAAATAATTAATGTTTTTATAGAAATTGATTTGAATTTAATTTTAATATGACTATTTTTTCCTATTTGATTTTCAAAATATAATGATTCAATTTTTCCCGTACAGCTTTTTACATTTTAATGTTACTAAATAAAAAGAGCAAATATAATTTTCGAAAAATGATTATAGGATTAATGCACGCAGATGTTGGTTTTAGTTTTGTTCGACATTTATTTATGTTATATAATATTGCGCATATAGAATCGCATTTTTTATCTCGCATATTTTTTACTAGGTTTTTAAAAATAGTAAATGTAAAGTCAACTAAACTAATGATGAACGTACAAAATTTTTTTAACAAGGTAAAAAATAACGTCGCCTGTTATAAATAAAATTTATTGTAAGTTTTTGATTTTTTTTATTTATTTATTTATTTTTTTTTTTGAAAATTGAAATAAATTTTTTGTATAATAGTAAAAATGATTTCAAACCACGTTTATTTCAATTTTTAATAGTTTTAAAAAAGGTATATGACATATTCGTCGCATAAAATATTGTAACTTTGTTAAAATGAAAATTTATAATGCTTAGAAAGATTTTGAAAATCATTGGAACAAAAATTCATCAACAATTTCCCCTATCAATAATGTTTTTTACAACCCTTCCAGTTTTGCAATCAAATTATTTCAAATTAAAAATCATCCGACTGTTTCAATTTACCCTGACGTGAATTGAGCTTGTATTCACAAATTAACCATTTAACACGTTCATGCCCACATAAGCCCTTGTAATCTTTTTGAGCACCAAATTAACACCAAAGTTCACAGCAGCAGAAAAAAAAGTGTGCGCAAAAACAGAGAGAATATATTAAAAGGTGCGGCAATAGAAAAAAAAAAAGAGTTTTAAAGCACGTCATTTCAATTAGAAGTGTCGCGAGTCTATTGTCAACGATCACGCGGTGTATATAGCGTAAGAAAAATAATTTATAAAAGCAAAGCAAAACAAAGTAAAGAATAATAAAAAAAAACTACGGCAGATGCATCATATCAATCGAAAGCCTTTGTTATATGGTATAGTGGCCGGTATACGTGAATTGCAAACTGAGGGAAGCACTATGTGGTATATATAACTGCAATATATACACACATACACACATGTGGCGTATATTAATTAAAACAATGCATCGACGTGAGACGACTATTGAGCTACATATATGAATCTCTTTCACTCATATTCGCATATATACGTTAGTGTACAGATGTTGACGCTATTTGTTGTTTAGTTTTTTTCTTCCTTTTTTCCATTCAAATCAAGTATATTGAGTAAGTAGACGTATTACATTGTGAATTCATGTATTTGTAACATTTGTGTATGGTCAAGGTTAAAGAAGAATAAAAAAAAAGGATTGGTTAGTTTAAAAATAAAAGATTTAAAGAACTTTTTGAACATTTTCGCTTAATTTGTCTAAGCTGTATTGAATTAGTGTTGTAATAATGAGTTTTTCTTTTGAAAATACTTGACAAAGTTATTTGCAGATTGTTTTGAAGCCATAAGTTATGTATTCTTAAATGCAAAAACTTCACGTTACATACAAGCTCGTAGCTTTAAGGCTTCTGAAGTATAATTAAGTAACAAGATCAGTATCGCTAAGTTGATTTTTTTTTTAATGATTAGAAAAATATTATGTATAATCTATTAGTGCAATAAAAATACTTAAAATGTAGCAGTGGCAGATTGAATGAAATAAAATTTATGAAATTCGATATCTGGATTTATGTGATTAAAATTATATTAATTGACGTGTTTCCAATATTTAATAAAGCTTGAAGACAGTTGGAAATCTATATTGAAAAATATTGTAATTCTAATGGGTCTAAGAAGTTTTGTCAGACATAAAATATAAAATAAATTAAATTAACATAGTAATTTATTTTAGGTAATACATAATCAATATAAAAATATGCATTTATTAAATATTCGACACAAGTGATATATGACACATAAATACACGTAATTTTATAGATTTTCCTTCCTCATGATTTCCAGAACTCAAATACAGCGTTACGAAAAAAGCTAAACGTACATATAAAGCAATAATACTCAGCAAATAACTAAACGTTATATTATCAGTATGCAAGTTTTAGCGTAGGCGCATCCGGTCGGCTGTGTTGTACTATTCCGTTTGCTTGAGCGTTCGCCTCTTGCAAGCTCTCTCTCTCTCTCAAAAGAGAGAATATAAAGAAAGAATGTGTAAAATAAAAAAAAAAGGAATGACAATACATTGCATTATGTATCCCTCATATTCTCTTCTTGTCAATTCCAAACGTTCTGCCTCGTCACTCATTCTTACGTATATGATAAGAATAGAATAATAGAATTTTCTATTAGCCAACACTCCTTCTTTAATGCTCAATAGTCAAGGAACATATATACTTGCTAACATTTATTTATACATAATATGTTAGGAAAAAAAGAAGAAGAAGAAAAAAGAAAAAAATTTTGTTGTAAATTTCTATGTAATAAACAATCTACAAAGTGTCTTATCAAACCACATCGACCGCAAACCTCGTCCATAACAATATAATCGACAATCAATTTATTTTCTTAATCTTTTTTTTCTTCTTCATCTTCGTCACTTCGTATACGTATGTACACGTGTGCAATTAACGGCACGTTTATTAACTCTTTCTCTCGCTTTTATCGCGCTAAGCGTTTAATGCAGTTGCAAGTTGCATAAACACCAAGTGTGTACAGCACATACAACGGGGCAGTACATTAAATTCTTTAACTGTTTATCGGCTCTTGCAAACCCATTAAAAGAAAAAAGGAGAAAAACCCCCTAGGGGTTTGTATGGTATAAAGGGATAACAAACTCAGGATAGATAGGAGTACGAGAATTGAAAAAAAAGAAGAAAAAGAAAAATAAATAAATAAGGAACGTTTGAATTGCGTAAAATAACTGCAGTGTATATACGTCGTTGGTAATTACGATAATTCGAATTAACGCCAAGTACCTACTAACCTCCCCTTTCCTCCTCCACGCTCTTGTCTTTTCTCTATCACCAGAATGTTTTCTTAGGATTTTGAAATCCGTTGCTTACTTTACTAAATTGAAATTGCCATGATTTCTTGCGAAATATTGTCTTCTAAGCTATACACGCAATGTGTACGGAGATTTTTTTCTTCTTTTTGTTTTGTTTTAGCGCAATGGTAAAAGGCAAGGACACCGTTGAAGAGATAAACAATGTAATTTGTACGTCAAGTTGAAAAATAAAATAAAAAATAACAAATGAGAGAGTGAGAGAGAGAATCTGCGTAAATGTGCAAAATTGCCACAATTGGAGTGAAATTTCACAAGAGGAGCAAACAAAGTCGCTTATTTAAGTTGAAGAATTTGCGAGTATGAGGCCTTAAATTATTGCTTCATGTATGAAACTTTAATTTAAACTTTTAGCTCAATAATTTCTTGATTATTTTTTTTTTTAATTCATTTTTTCTTTACATTTTCTATTTTTTCATTGGTTTTTACAAATGATGGACAATGCAATGTATTTTTTTTGTTTACTCAAAAAATTGAGCGACTCGTTGGTTTTTTTTCTTTTACATGAACGAATAAATGACGGTTGCACTGTAGTGCAATTCTTCGATGAAGTAAAAAAAAGCCAAGATAAAAAAAAAGGAAAAAAAAGGAGAGCGAGAATTTTAAAACGGGCGCGTTACTGCCAATTACGAGCGATTCAAATGAGTCACTTGGTTAGAGTTAAAAATAATCGAGCGCACACTATTGCCAGCAATTAATGTCAATGCGTAATCGAATAAAAGACCCCCCGTTCAAACAGTTTACACTTTACTCCAGTAAAAAGCTATTAATGACTCCCTTGTCTTTTTCTTTATCTATTTTTTCTCTCTTCTTTTTTTTTCACTCGCTCATACTCTATCTCTCTCTTTCTCTCTTAATTCTTTAAAACCCTCCTTTTATTTTTCATATAAATAGCTTTGGTCTTTGTTAAAAGAGCAAATTAATTGATTGCCGACGATAAATACGTTTCTATTATTGGCTATTCTACGAATTACGAAAGAAACTTTGAAATGCCTACTTTTAATTCATACGAATGATTAAATGAATTTTAATTTTATTATTTTGCATCTGCAAATGGATTTTCATTAGTGAGATTTTATTTTTAAATTATTTTAATTATATATGAATTATTGATAGAAATTTTTCGATGAACAATTTGTGTTAGAAAATTGATAAAATTACCGTTATCACGCAAACATTTACAATTTACTTTTATAGAGTCGGTCTGTGGCTCATTCGGTAGAGCGTTGGATTCATAATCTCGGGGTTCTGAGTTCGAATCTCGCTCTTAGCAGCCGATTGATGCAAGCACCACTGTACGTTACATGTGCTGAAGTTCACAATATACGAATGTAATTTTCAATGAATACTAATTATTGATACAATAGTAAAGATCTTCTAAACTTATTATTGTTAAATTTTTTTCATGATGCGAAAAATTATTTTTTCAATTTCCGTTAATTATTTATTAGATCGATGTGTTTGCATGAATAAATAAACACGAATTAAGTTAACTTAAAAATGTTTTTCAATTAAACAAGCATATCATTAATATTATCGATATTTAAAATCCATTCAGCTGTATATGACATTAAGATGTAAATACGTGTACGGTGACAGCCTATAATTACTATAATTTTTCAAATAAAAAGAAAAAAAAAGGAATGAATTTCATCATTATTCATTAAAAACAATGGTAGACAAAAATTATCAAGGTAAATATCACTTATTTCCAGTATTATAAGCATTATAATTATTTGTCGCTCTCTGGCGATATAAACCTGTCCCCCCGGTGCGCTGCTGAGGCACCGGCTCTGTGTGTGTGTGTGTGTATCGTCATAATTGAAAATAAAAGCGAAATTTTAATACGAAAATTTTCTCAGTCCCCCTTCAAACATAAGATACAATGCACGAAGCTCTCAATTAGGATCGACCGTAAAAGAAGAAAAAAAAAAGACATACAATTTCGCGCTCAACCAACGCGCCATTCATTTTCGCACTTGAAACCGCGCGCTCTCTCTTTCTCTCGCGTCGGCTGGCCTTATAGTGTACCTTCTTCTTTTTCGTTTCTTTATTTTCTTTTCTTTTCTTTCTTTTACACTTACGCCGGAAGTACGTTTAAGGGTCGAGAGATCGTTCATCCGTTCTCTCACTCTCATTCGTATTCGTGTTGCTCGACCTTGGAAAGTTAAGTTGCGGTAGTCAAAGAAAGAGAGAAAAGAAAGAAGCTATATACGGCGCATCGAGTTCCCTTGAAATAAATTAATAAAGATAAGGTTTCGTTTCTTCTCTCGCATTGCTCGCGGCATACATATATATATATGTACACTTTCCATAGCGAAAAAAAATGTATATAGAGAAGAGGAAGATAGAGAGCAGCAACATACCATAATTGTCAGACAATTACCCTGGGCGCGCGCGTCGTATATTAGTCGCATGCGAAAATAAAAAAAATATATATATATACGCTCGACTATTGTTTGTCTTTACTGTGCTGTTTTGTCTCTTCTTTTTCTATGTGACGTATATATTGTTTTATGGTTATATATAAATTATATAAACTTTTGTGAGAGGATGTATGTCGTGTGACGACGGTAGCTACTGTAATAAATGTTCCTTTTTCATCTGAAACTTGCGGTCTTGGTTAATTACTTGCAATGCTGTAATAAACAATTTTTTTCGAAATTTCGGTAGATTAAAAGAAAAGGGCATTCTAAATGATAAGAAAAATTGTTTATCCGTTTACGTATAGTAAACGTAGATAAGAAGTCAAATCATCAATTTTTTTGGATGTAGTACATTTGTTATTTGAAAAAATAATTTTTTTCTTAAGATAAATTACTAAGATTTAGTAGTCAAAAATATATCAACAAACAGCTATTCTTCTTTATGGGAAATGCATTTAAAAAAATATAATTTAATTTTAAAAATATATAATGGATATAAATAACGACTAATTACATTGAAAATCTGTCACGTTCAAAATAAAATCGTTACTTAATTTATCCATTATTTCAAAAGATAATATTCTCAAAGAATAAAATATATAATTTCTCAATTACTGAAATACTTATACAGAAACCCAGCGATAAAATCTTTTGAAAGGTATATGTGCACTGACAACGGGTTTCAAAATTTTTCAAACGCTATTATAACGCCAACGTATCAGAATTCCATTAATATACAAAAAGAAAAAAAAAAGAATACATAAATCCAACTTGTTAAATACAACCACACCTTAAATACTTCATAAAGTTAAGAATAAAAGATCTGCATATTGAAAAAAAAAGAATGAACGAAAGACAAAAAGATTATCTTCTGATGCATATAACACCTGTGTGCTTATACATACCGTCATCGTTTTAACAAACACGGTTAGTAGTATATAAACTCTTGCTTCAAAAAAAAAGAAGAAAAGAATAAAGAGAAGACAAGTTAAGATGAGACAACATTGTCTCATCTTGACTGGTTAAGCATAATTAGCTACAGCGGTATTAATTAGTCTTATGGTTATCTTTTCTTTCTCTTTTCTCTCTCAATAGTAAGTCAACATTAAAAGGGTATGTATATAACGGTGGCGCTATCCTTCTTATGTTTAAGCGTCGTAAGTTAAGTCGTTACGAGCAAAGAAGAGAGAGAGAGAGGGAGAGAGAAAAGTAAGGAGAGATAGGCTCATTAGTCATTCGAATAAATAAAGAGGCGATGGGTTATAAGATGAGAAGTGTATAGAATAAAGAGTCATTCAATGAAATTTTTTTCCTCCTTACTCTTTTTTTTCTTCATTCCATCTCTATCTCTCTTGTATAAAAGATGGGTTATGTAGTTATTCTGATAGATAAGAAAAAAAAAGAGAAGGCATATATGTGCCTCTTCATCTTCGTAGAGCTCCGTTGATTTTCTCTTTCTCCTTTTGTGCGGGTGTTACTTTTATACGTCTACATTTGAAATTTTAATTTTATTAATATGAGCGTTAAATAACATCAGTAATATTGATAAAAAAAAAAGAAAAAGGAAAGGAAGGTACAAACGCAACACGAGATTTGCTCATTTAATGCTGAAGCTCAGGTTTATAACATGTATATAACAGAAAATAAAGAAGATAATAATTTATAAAAAGGAAAAATTATAAGCACTCTTAACGAAAGACAGGAAAAGTCTTACTTTTATATACCCGTGAAATTAATTTATTTTATGCGTAAAGAACAATACGTACATACGATGTTTCCGTATCTCGTACCTTCTTCTTCTTCTTTTTTTCTTGAAGTCGTGGAAACTTTGTTAACGAATAATGGGCGTGTTGCTTATAATGGGCATAGATAAAAAAAAAATAAAATTACCCGGCCTAATTTTCAACGATGTGAAAAGATTTCTGATTTTTCGCATAAGGATAAAAATAGTTATTTTTATATTTTTTAATTGAGCTTTATTTAGATCCCGTCTATTCTAAAATTATAAACTCTTCCCCGACACTTGTAAACATAAGATTTTATTTTTAAAACTCGATGTTTATGTATAGTTTCTTTTCCATACGAAATGACATAACGTGAAAATTACATGTAAAATTATGACACATTTAATTAAAAGTAGACGCATAAACTACATTAATTTTCCTTTGAAAGTTCAAGCAAAAAGGATAAAAAAAACTGTTGTTTTTCTCGTAGTTCGTGAATAAAATATAAAATGTAAGAAATAAATAATGAAAGGTGCATGTTTTATAGTCGTAACAATTTTTTTTTCTTCCATAAGACGCATAAGAGGATGTGCGATTGCAACAATGTTACAAGAAAACAACATTCTTAATTAGTAAAATAATTTCATATAATTAATTGCGTATACCATATCAAATTAAAGCAAGCTTGTAATGTATCAAACGAGGATTGCTCGTGAAAAATAAAGTAATATACAGAAAAAAACATTTAGAATATCATTTCAACAAACGTTCTTTCCTTTTTATTAAAATTTAAAAAGAAAAAAAAAGGCATTAAAGGAAACTACATATAAATTTATATATAAATCTTATAGATTGTACATATACATGTGTAGATATGCGGCACCATTTCCCTTGCATTACATCTCTTACCTTTCGCAACTTTTTTTTAGCAAAAAAAAAAAAAAGCATTTGGTATGCATAAACCATTTCAACGATTTATCTATTCAAAATGATAAAAAAAATGCGGGTAGTAAAACGATGCAAAATAAAAAGGGCCAATGTACGATCGAGGAAAAATCTTGGACTCGGCAAAAAAAAGAGAAAGAGAGAAGCATACATCCACTTGAAGTATATATTTTAAACAATAGTGTTCTTTGATGATTCTTTAAAGTGAACATGGTATAATATGGTATATCTGTTTCATCCACTTTTATATACATATAAAAGCTTCGTACACAAACTATTGCTTGTGTTGGTTTTTTTTATTCTTTCTCTTTTTCAGTATATACACAACATCGTGTAAAATATAAAACGAGTTAAAGTTTAAAGCCATTCGATCGCGGCCAAAGAGAAGAGTTACGCGTTATATGTGTATATATAAGCAAAGAGCCAAGAGGAGAGAGTTTAGATGAAGCTACGATAACGCGTATAAAAGCTGTATCTACATTGAGTTCGGACAGGCACCACTTTATTCTTCTTATTTTTTTCTTTTTTTGTAAACGCTGGGACCAAAAGAGTGTTGGTAGAATGCTTACAAGTGTTTTCCATTTGTCGCGCCTTCTTAAAGTCTTTTCTCTCTTCTTTCATTCTCTGTAGCTTCTTTCTTTATTTTGTGCGTTAAAGAAGGAAGCTTAATCCAAATGAATTTCTTAGTTACATATGCATTGCGTATTTTATATATGGGATATATATAGTTTTGAAATCTTAAGAATTCATCTGATGCAGCATAGGAAGCCTTGTATTTTAAATGGATCAACTGTTTACATATGTGGAATCAGATCATTTTAAAATGGAAATGGGTTGATTTCATTCGAACTTATACTTTTCTGAAGATTTAAAGATTTTTCAAATAATACAAAATGATATTTAAAGTACAGGAAGACAAAAATAATGGAAAATAAAAATATATAGAATAATGTTAGAATTTTGAAGATATGTATCCTGAAAACGAAACATACTAGGCACTTGTATATTGCGAGATTGAATAAAATTGAAAAAAATTGTATATTTTTGCATAGGAAATTTTGTCATTTTACTTCAAATTTGTCTTCGTTTAAGAAAAATCTTTTAAATTGAGCACAAAGCATATCATGAAACTTAATCTGAAGTTAGTGTTACATGAAGTTTGCTTTTCAAAGATGTGAATTGTAAGATTTATAATGATACTGACACTGAATTTCTTAAATTTAAATCGCAAATAAAAAAAATTAATATGATTTAAAAAAATTGATATTATTACATTGTGAGTTTTTGACTATTACAAAAATTACGCAAACCTGCACCTACGTACGTATTCTAAACAAATATTTTCTAAAAATAAGCATTCCAATACTAAATTTGAAAAAACAAAATTCTACCGTCAAAAACCTTTCTCATAAAATAAGATGCACATCAATATGATTAATATATTATTTAAAAGCGGATGTTTAAGATAGTATAAATTTATGATGTATTTATCCACATTAATAATTTAAAATTGAATAATATCGAGATTAAACATGATTTATAGTTGAATTAAAAATATTTATAAAATAAGCAGCATCGAGTTGATTCTTATAATTTTCTGAATATATGTCTTACCATGACAGTCTTATTCTACTTAAAAGTAAATTTGATTGATCTTAATATTTTAGTAAATTTCTATAGATTAAGATAATTAAATAGATGTAATATACAGCAAGCTGATTAAATACAGAAATCAAATTACTTTATGTTAATTTTCCATATAATAAAATTAGTAATCAATCAAGCACTATTTCTTTATGAATTGAATACTGTATTCTATGATACACGCTTTATTCAATTATAATAGAGGAAATATAACGAAGAAATAGAAATAGAATTTCAAATGCCTTTGAGCGTAGTCTAATTACATTTTAGTAAAGTTAATTCATTCAATAATGAGTATTCTTTGTATTCCTTTTAATGTAATCTTAGAAATTTTTTCTCCGCTTACAATAAATTTAATTAGCCCTTTGGGCAGTTTGCAATGTTTCTCTTTTATAAATATATAAAGTAGCAAAGTAATAACTCACAATGCATTTATATACGCTTTATACACATATTTACACATTTAACACAATGTCCGACACATTACTTGAATTAAATTATTCGCATAATATTATTAAAGTATTTTTCTTTTAGCTTTCTTACGTACTTATATATATATATATTTTTTTTTTTCATCGTTTCACACAATCTTCTGGTACTCTTTTTTTCTCTCTTCTTTCATATATCCTCCGTTTCAACTATATATTCTTGTTTTCAACTTGTATATTTCCCATTCGCGCTTGAAATGCATCTTTTAAGGAGAATTTAATTGTAGGGAACGAGCTCATTGAGGTTTTCGCACATAATTATTCAAAAAGCCTACCCTAACTATGTATATATATATATACACACAAACATATACACATCTATACGAGTAAATATATATAAATATATAAATGAAAAATTTATGGCGCCTCGTATAAAATATGTGGTCGAAATGATAAGTATCACAAAAAGCGTCTCTTTTTTTTTATATGGTACACACATATGTGCACCTGATCCTATATAAATATTTTCCTCCTTTATTTTGATTCTCTTAATGTAACTAGTTAAATGAAAACAAAAAAAAAGCACTCGCGAGTTCAGGTCTTGTCCGCGTTATTCCACTCTGTATTACCATTGCCAAGAATAAAATGAAGAAAAATTATTTCGAGATAAGAGACTACATGCTGATCCATTGCGAGCTGCGTTAGCTTCGCGTAGTATCTCTCAGTTCATATATACATGTTACTTTTTTATTTTTTTTTCATAAATAAAAAAGTATATTTAATGTATATAACACAAGCGTATATACGAGAATAGGTACAGTGAAGTGCGTTCGTATTGGCAAATCTACTTTTTTTTTGTGGGTTATTTTGATATAACTCGGTATGTGTAACATATAAAATTGCATGAACAAGAAATGCAAAGGACATGTATGCGTATTTTCATGTACGTGTATATATAGTGCATCTCTGTGTGAAATACAGGTCTTTGGACGTCCTCGACAGTATACGTGTATATGAGAGCTCGAATAAGAGGAAGAGAAAAAAGGAAAAGAGGTTGTTTGGAGCCCTCGAGCGGCTCTGATATACAAATGGCAAACGGAAAACGGCGGCAGTAACAGCAACAACACCAGCCAAACAGTACAGCTTATATATACACATAGAATGTACGTATGTGTCGTGTATAAAGGAAAAGGATAGAGCTAAAGCTATTGCAGGTTATACATATACGCGTGGCTCGCGTGTGCAGAAGAGATCTTTCTGCTTTCTTGCTAAATTACGATTCCTTCTCGAGATAAGAGGTTTGCGCGCTCGAGCTCCTCTCTCGCGGCTCCTGTATAGGCAGTTTGACTTCGTAAAAGCTTCTTGCAAGTGTTGCTGCTGCTGTTGCTGTTGCTGTTGTTACCGCTGCTGTTGCTCTTTACTAGTGTGTAGTTAAACTTAAGACAGAGATAGAGAATGTATTAAAGAAAATAAAAATAAAGGGAGAGTAAGAGACTAGAAAAGAGCAAAAGAGAAGAAGCAAGAAGATTATAAGAAAGAAGACGAATGAAGAAGGAGAAAAATGGAGAGAGTATGAGAGAATTAAAAAAAATAAAAAATAACGAAACACATAAGAAGAAAGATGAAAATAAGAGTGAGATAGACTATTACTGCATTGGAGGTAAAGTAAAAATAAAAAAAAAAAAAAGAGAAAAGTAAAATAAAAAATAAGAGGATAGAGAAAGAGGTATATTGTAAATCGTATATATAGTGGAATCGCGATAGAAGTCTTGGCTCAAAGAAGAGAGCGAGAGTGGCTATATGTTATGGGCGAAGCTAAAGGATGTCGAACTGTCCGTTCTAATCGACAAGCCCTCTCTCGCGCTCGCCTCGCAAGAGAGAAGAGATCTTTTAGATCTTGAATGAGATTTAGTATAGAAAAATTCGAAAGTACATGCTAGCCAATTCTCTTTCTCTCGTCTTCTTCCTTTTTCTTTTATTTTATTTTTTTTTTCGTTTTTCTTTATTCATGTTCTTCTTGTTTTCGAAAAAATAAAGCCAACTAGTGAGCCCATTACACACGCGACGTGCCGACGAAGAAGAGGATCTTATCGTTTTTCGAGAAATTTTACTGATGTCCCTTCAGTTCTTAACGAAAAAGTCACGAGGTATTTTTACTTTCCGAACGATTGCTTGTAAAGTCTTAAAGTCGCTACATTATATTGTTGGATTTTATTTATTCGGATAATTAAAAAATATAATAAATGTCCTTAGTTTATATTAAACGTTGAAATAAAAAAAAGTGAAATAGAAATTTATCAAATTTATCATTTAAATTTTTTCATCGTGAGATATATCTAAAATAACTGTACTTTTGAAATTTGATGAGTGAAGAAAAATTAATTCATGGAATAAGTAGTAACGGTTAAGCATCTGTAAGACATAATATGCACTATTAATTACTAAAGAAAATCATCTTAATCGTAAATACTAAAAATTATAATGAATTCTCATTAAAATAATAATGTTGAACAAAACTGATATTTATTTAAACGTTCTCTATGTCAAAAAAAGACCAAAATTTCAATGTAAAATTATATAAAGCCAAAAAGTACAACTACAATTTCTTTAGCATAATGAAAACATCTGATGTTCAGCACGATCTTCCACTCTCCTCGTATAAATATGATAATAACAATGATTTGGCAATTTTTAATATCTAAATAAAGAAACGTTTACAGTATATTGCAATGTGAATCTCAAGTGAGTAGAGAGTTCATATTAGGTGTGTATAGAAAAGTAACCAAGTGAACGATTCGCTTGGTTGGATTAAACCTTTTTATAAGTATTTTTGTCACTGTAATGCATAAAACTTCAGACATTTATGCGCTTTTAGTACACGAACAGGTCATATTCTCTATCTTTTTTTTAGCATATTAACTGCACATCAAGCCAATCGTGATCCAAGTGTATAATCCCGTTGCATTCAACTATACATAAGAGCTCAAGAATATAAACGTCTGCAAAAAAAATGAAAAGAAAAATAGCAAAGAAAAAAAGGTATACTAGAGCAGTGCTTCCTGCTAAAAACAAAATGTCCCTTTCTCGATTGTAAAATATAAAATGTCGTTCTTCATTCTTTCTTCTACTGTTCAGTTTTCTTTCTCCTTTTTTTTTCTTTATTTCAAACCTATCGTAACAATGAGGTGCCTGGGAGCGGTCCTTATATATACTTTGCAAAAGAGAAGTACCGCCAACTTTATATTTTAATACTAAGATCTTACAAATACGAGAATATATAAGACTTTCTTGAAAAGAAATTAGCCTCCTTTTTTTCTTTTTCTTTTTTTTTTACAAAATCACTCGCTTCGTTATTATTATTATTCCGCTCTACTGTCTGACTCAAGGTCTTGCTAGATTTCTTCGTGACGGGTTTTCTTAAAAAGAAAAAAAAAACGTGTGTGAACGTAGTTAAAACGCTCATATTTTTTTTTGTTTTCATCAACGCGAGACTTTAAGTTGTACTGTCATTTTCTTAAGCTGGAGTGTATTAAGTGCATGAATTAAATGAATCATCGTTGCTACAAAAAAATAAAAAGTTACGTTATTTTACATAAGATTTTATTTCATTCTTTTTTTTGTGCTTAAGTAGTATTTTAAAGAAATTATTGTTTCTCGTTATTCACTTAATTTTCATTCTGTGTTGTTATAGAATTTTATATTTATAATAATGAAAATTTCAATGACATTCTTTTGAGTTTTTATAAGTGAAAAATCTATTGATGTTACTTAAAAAATAACGATTCTTTTATATACTATTCTCATAAAATAAATTGTTAATATAAAAATGAATTTAATACAAAAATATAATTTTTCTATGCAATGCATATTTCTAACGTATTTACAGGTTTCTAACAAGATTTCCAATAGGCGTATTTTTATAATGGGAACAAATAAAAAAATATCTTCCCTTTATCTTTTTCCGCCTATACAAAAGAGCCGAAGTCTAACTCATTCAAGCAGATAGAGAGAAAATCACTTTTCTCTAACGGGCTCTCAAGTACTTTAAAGACTTAGACGCAATATCCTTATTTGACTGGGTTAAGAAACTTCTTTAAAGAAAAAATAAATGAATAGAATAGAATAGAAAGGAAAGAAGAAACGTGTATACACATTAGCGAATCTTTTCCTCATTTCCAAAGTGCCTTTTGCAAAAAAAAAACAGAAAAAAAATAATAAAAATAAAGAAGAAACAAGTTAACGGTTGACGGTTCGAAGAGCAACACTTGCGACGATTACTTCCTAACTACATGTATAAATGCACTATACGTATATGTGTATAGTCTTCTTATTTTGTGTCTCTTTCTTTCTTTGTGTCTTTAGACTCGATAACGAGGACTGTGCTTACTTAAAGGATCTCCTAACGGTGTCGCCACACGGTGCCTAATGCCCATGAACACGTTAAGTTTTAAAACTTTGAACGAGATATAAGCGCAAGCGCATAGAAAGAGAGGCGCTATTTAATTAACTATAATAGCTCGGCGCTAACAAGAGCTCGAGAAAACTTTTTTTTTTAAGAAGCTACTCTCTTTTCATTGTTTCTTCGTGATGTCTTTGGAAAAGAAAGAAAGACAAAATAAAATGATACTCTTTTAACTTTCGACTACTACTGTTGCATTTTTCTTTGTCTTTTTCATTTTTTCCTATGCTTCTTTTATTTAACTAGTCTTTGGACTTTGTTAAAGTATTAACGATCGTCTTTATAAGTCCAGCTATCTGAAAATGTCCGATAGGTTAAAAGCCCAAAGGATCGCTTCTATAACTATACTTAACGAGAGAATCTTAAGAGAGAGAGAGAAAGCTATCTTTATCGCAAGGCAATTAACTAATTCCAATGCGGTTTTCTCTAACTATACGATGCTTTATAAGTATATATATACACACACGCATGCTCGCGAATTATTTGCGCGCTAAGATTAAGCTACAGAATCCTTATACTGCACTTGAATGTATATATAATTCTCTCTTTTTTTTCTCTCTCTCGATGCGAATGTGCTTGGGGAATGTTTATTGCCATTGTTTTTTTCTTTTTTAATACGTTACGTATCGTTGAATAAAACCTTAAAGTTTTTGAATCGGCTTAGAATTTAGCGCGGATGGTTCTATGTTTAGTATATAATTGTTCATTCGCTTGGTAATTAGGTGTGCAAAGTTACATTGTTATAAATCATGGTTCATTAATTAAGAGGAGTTGAATTAAGAAAAAAAATAAATAAAGACTTATATATATGGACAAGCACTTGCGTATTAATTATCTTGTAACGTGCTTCTTTGACTCCATAATTAAAAATAAATAAAATGTTGGTGTAAATATTAATTTTGATCGTTCAATGATATATTTGTTTGGTAAGCTGTTAATTGCAAAAATTCAATATTAAAATAAAATTATTCAATTTATTTACTTATCTATAAACACTTTACTGGTGTACAAAATATCGCACCATTTTCATCCCTTACAAGAGATTATACTTTTATTAATTTAATTATCAATTCATCACTCAAAGATTTATAATGCATTCAATGTAACGTCAAATTATTTTAACTATTGTTCCTTTCAAATTAAAAAAAAAATGAAAGTGTAAGTGAAAAAAAGAGTTATAAGGAATGAAAGAAATGAAACGGACGAAGGAAAGAGAAAAGATTCAAGAGAAAGAGAGAGGAAGAAAACGTATGACTGAAGAAAAGAGAAGTTGTTCGCGCAAGCGAGCAAAAGTATATAAGCAAAAGATGAAGAGAAGAAGAAAGAAATAAAGAAAGAGAAAAAAAATTTTTTTTTAAAAAAAGGGTAGAAGGGGCAGACTTACGGGGCAGCGCGGTGTGTAATTGCTATTTATGTCTCATTGCAGTTCTTCGGTATATACCGCCACGACAAAGAGAAACCGCGCTATGCCGCTTACCGTTTAAAAAAGAAAAAAAGAAGAAAAAAAAAAGAAAAGAAACCCTCCTCTTACCTCTCTGAAAAGGAACGGAACGAAGTAACGCACGTCTCGTCTACTATATACTTCTTTTAAGTAAGAGAAAGAGAAAGAGAGAAAGAATGAAAGAGTAAGAAACCAAGGTGGAAAACAACTACTTTAAATTATTTATTATACAATACTAAAAGTCTACCCTCGGCCCATTACGCAAAACATAAGTCTTTCAAGGACACGAGCAAATTGAAGTGCTTCAGGGTACGAACAATACACATTATTATCATCATTCTCTCTTTTTTTTCTTTTTATTTTATTTTTTCGCATATCTCTTTTTTTCCAGCTTTTAGCGGCAAACGTACACGCGGCACTGGTCATTTTTTTTCTTTAGTTTTGTTTCTTATTTTTTGCAACACTCGCGCGCGAAAAAGATCAATTTGCATTACAACTGAGAGAAGTGACTAATGCTTCGTAAGTAATGTCTATGAAGTATGAAAGGAAAATCATCATAGATATACTTGAATTTATTAGTCTTTAGCTTTTTTTTTTCTTCTTTACTCGAGTACGGATAATGTAGTCATGCATAATTTTTTTAATTTTTTTCTCTCTATTTTTTTTTAAGTTATGCAAAAATCGTAAGGACTTTTAATAATCTAGTTTCGACACAACTTTATCTTAGAGAGATTTTAACTTGACAAGTCGTGGGTTACACTACAACATTCTTTTCACATGTAATTTTGCAATTTTACGGATTACGCTTTTAAAGAATTATTTAACGCGTCATAAAATTATATACCTGCTTTTAATATACATGTATAAAGTCACATTGAGGATATATATATAATATATTAAATATATATATATATATATATATATATATATATATATATATATAAATACCATAAAATGAGAAAATAGTTGTACGAAAATATTTTCCTTATAGTCGGTACATAAGTTTAGAAAAATAAAAAAAAAATCAACGCGATCTAATGAACGCTGCAGTGAAAGTATAACGATAAAGGAAAATTTTTTAAAATTATGTGTACATATATTTAATGTGAATAATTGAGATGGTATGAATAATTTTAAACTTGATACATTTTTTCAATATCAAACTGTTAATAAAAAGTGTTTAAATAGTTGAAAACGTTGAAAATTATTGAAAAATGATAATATATTTTGGTATCATTTTATTTTATTTTTATGCTCACCAATGTAAACAAAAAATTCAAAATATTTTCTATAATTAAGTATTCTATTTGCTGAATTTTTGTAAACTATTTTATTAAGTCAAAAACAATATCAAATTTCTTATCTCCCACTGAAAAAAAAAACATCAATTATTTGTTTTCACATCATTAAATCTTTTATCTTTCAAAGCTAAAATTGCAAAATATGGGATCTAGATGCAAAAACACTTATCTCATACATATAAGACTTCATTTAAGTTTAACCGAAATGGTTAAGAGACAACACAATGTACATCGATCTAGTTTTAGAAAAAAAGAACACCCTAGTACATCCATTTAGATTTAATCTCTTGTAAATATACTAACTCCTACACTAACTCTTACAATAACGCTTTAAATAGATGTATAATATACACAAAATAGTGTATATAATTCAAGTTAAGCGACAAAAGAAAAGCCGCTAAATAAAGAGAGAGAGAGAGAGAAAGAATAAAATATATAAAAAAATAGATAATTTCGTTAGTATTCCTTTCGCCTTGAGGCTATGTAAGCATATTTGTGCACACCTATACAGAAAAAGTTACAGAGAGAGAGAGAAAAATATAGCCCGACACTTTTACAATACGTTTTTCACAACCGTTCTAAATCGTGATTTCCCAAAGGTTTTAGAAACTAAAGAAGTAGTAAAGGTTTTTCAAGTTAAAGACTTCTCCTTTCTCTCCTCTCTTCTTCTTAACACTTTCATAAATGGCTTTTAATGGGAATTTGGTAAGATTTTTACTGTATGTACCTTCAAGCTCAATAATTTAACTCTTTTTGTCGTTAAGAATGCGCCTGACTTTGTTTGTAGTCTTACATCTAAATTTTTTTTCTCTAGAATTCTCTATAACCGGAGGAGTTATTTTCAAAGGTACTATTTGATTCCGTAAATTTTCGTTAAAATGAATATTGTATTACGTAAAGCTTTCAAATAAATTGCCGATGTCATCAGAGTTATAAGCTGTTATTTGTTAAATTAATAGGTCTTATATTTCGTAAATAGAATTTTTATGCTTTTAAGATTTAACATGGATAAATTTTTTTCGTTAGATTGATAAAAAGCTATTAATCAAAATAAAAAGCTCGTGTTTTTTCCATAAAACAAAGTATATTGATTAAACGACAACAGAACTAAATATAATAATAAGATAAATTTATTCGATTAAGTCTTTGTAAAAGAGCAATTTCACAATATTTATCTTTATAAAACTTATTACTATTTTCTCTTGAAAGCTTTTTATCTTATTTTCTTTTTATGAAAATAAAAATAATTTTCTTGATTTTAAGTTTATTGATGTTTAAAAGTGTGTCCAAATACTTAGTTGCAAATCACTTTTCGAGATGCAATCATCACTTTCGATCATAATTTTATTACTAAGTTACCGGAGAACTGCTATAAGCAATCTATAGAAAATGAGATTGAAGTAAAAGCAAGAAAGATAAAAGAAAAAAAAAGATAGAGAGAAACGAAAACAGAAACTTTCGTCGACTGGGGATGGAACTCAACGAGCTGCTGCTGCTTCTTCTTCTTCTTCATCATCATCATTTTCTTCTTTTCTTATTTCTCTATGAAGCAAAACTTTCTCTGGTACACGAGGAATAAGAAGACCAAGAAGAAGAAGAAGTAGAAGCAAGGCGAATGGTTAAAGGAAAATTCAATCCACGGTGAATTTAATAAGGGCGTCACGATCGGATTTTTATTACCGGTGAGTCCTTATTTATCGATAGAATTAAGAAGCGCTCCGACAACGCTTCCGGCTGTTCCGTACTTTGCTTGTACCTTCTTTTTTTTTCTTATTATTATTTTTCTTCTTATTTTTTTCACCTTTTTTCTTTCTTCATCATTCCCCCGTTTTATTTGTCCAAGTCAATGCAGATTTATTATGAAGATAAAAATAAAAGTGGCCAATGCATTTAATACTTAGTTGAAATAATTTGCCTTGAAAGTTAAAACATTATTAGGTTCCACGTCGATGTTATTGCTTGTCGTCTGTATAACTTGATTGTCGATGGTTAACGGATATAAGAAGGTTATTTTCTTTTTATTATGTTATATTCCAATTTCATTATTATGTCCGCTTTAAGATAATGAAAATAATATTTCACTCGATGAGGTATACGATGATAAAATATCAAAATTTAATTAGTTATTTTGTAAAAATCGATGTATTGATTGATTATTATAACATCTTTTTGTTTTTATTTTAATTCCAGAAATTTTCATTCTGCTGATTTAAATTTTAGATACAGTAAATTGTGCATGTGATTTGAGTATTATAAATTAAAAAATTAAGAATTTATGTAGACATAGAAAGGGTTAAAATAAAAATAATATTGTCTTGTTACGAAATTACTGACAATTTATATTTTAATAAAATTACCTTTAATATTTATAAAAAATGCACTCTCCTGATTAAGAATTTTCCTAAAACTCCAGAAGAAAATGAAAACTTATTTCAGCATTTTCTTCAATAATATTTGAGATTTTAGAGACTGCGAGACAAGATGAAACTTAGGTTCCTAAAATATTTAAGATTATAGGGCTCGTAAGATAATAGTTCCAATTATTTGACAAAAAAAGAGTCATTGATTTTTCAAGTAAAATCAATGACCCTTAAGGTATAAACCCTTAAGGTATTACTTCTCTTGTTGATAGAATATTAATTATTTTATATACAAATATTACATTATAAAAAGCAAAAAATTTACAAACTAAAATAATTGTTTTGATTCTTCCAGGTTTTTATTCTGCAAAAGAAAAAGGAAAGAGTAAAGAAAAAAAAAAAGTAACAATTCGCAATGAATAAAGCTGATGAGCCATTGGAACAATGAAGACTGTACTATCGTAATCCCCAAGCTTCTCCTTATCTATCTTCTCTATAAAGATCAAACCCACAGTAGCTTCTTTAGGGTTTGCTGTCTACACCATCGTAACGATAAATTATCGCTAGCAAATAAAAGCAAACTAAACGGAAGCTGCTGTTTTCTTCGTTGAAAAGACGAATCTAAGTGGCCATCGTTTAAAATGAACCTAAAGAGAAAGAGAGGGTGAGAGAGCTTCTCAGTCGACAACGACAACGCCTCTCGTTATCCGTCTATACGAGAATGAAAGAACGAAAGAAATAAAAAAAAAAGAAAAAGACGATCGATTCTTTCCAAGACGAGTTAACCAAATAAAAGTACACACATCTATTTTCAGATCTGTATCTGGGCGGTAACAATCAAGCCCGGTACTGTGATTCCGCGTTGTATCCGCAATTACCGACTTGTATTCCCTTCGCCCACGCTCTTTCCATCTCTCTTTCTTTCTATTTCTTTCTCTTTGCTTCAAGAAAGCCCTTCGACTTTTAACCAAACCTTTTGTTTTTTTTTCTTCTTTATTTCCTTTCTTATATAGGTACCTCTTTCTCTTCACTGTTTTCGTTTGAACTCTCGTTTCTTCTTGAAAAAAAATAAACGAAAAACAAAAAAAAAATACATTTGCTCACTCTGTATGGCTCGCTCGTGTGAGTAGCGTGAGAACTTGTCAACCATCTTTTATATGCCCAGCTGATTGTGGTATATGTATTTTGCGCGAAATCGTGGTCATTACTTACGTAAGTCTTATGTATATGTATATGTGTATATGCGAGAAAGGTACATTGTTGTAAATATAAAGGGAATTGTATAGTATTTTCATGGAGTTAAAGGTGTTTATTTATTTTTTTTTCTCTTCGTTCTTACCTACAGTCGCTGAAAAATTTTCTTTCAACAGATAGGATCTCTGAATTGGAAATAAAAACGATAAGTGAAACATCTGAAAATTACCAGTTTAGTTCTAGTTTATTATCTGTTAATGGTTTATTATGTTTATTTCTATGGTTGCATTCAATATTGTTTTGCTGTTCTTAAACTGTTTATGGTCATTATCTTATGGAGGGTATAATTTTAGAGCCTAAACTTTGTTATATTTAATGATTATAAGAGTAACTAATTATTTTTGTTTGTTATTATTATTGTTTTATTTAGGCAGCCTAGATAATTATAGGAGAACTTTTTTTTTGTATAATTTTTCTTTGAGTTTCGAACAATTGTAATAATAGTGATATCAAAGTCAATAAATAAAAAACTGAAAAAAGTTTCAATAAAAACTTTTGAATAAGCTGACTGAAGCTTGTAAATTAAAGTTATGATATATTAGTATTGATTTAATTAAAAAAATTAGTATTATAAATATAAGATCGTACAAAAAGTCGTGATTCACTGTTGACTTACATTAATACGTATAGAAAATAAGTAACAAGCAATATATTAATAATATTTTCAGATCAAATTTAATGTGATATTTACATTTTTTATCCTCGATAAAAGGGCATGAGATATATAATAGCAACTCCAATACAACAAAAAGTAAATAATTAGATAAATCAATCATTTGAGCTTGTTGAATCGAAGTACTTAAATAGAACATAAATATACATCATTCCAAATAAACCTTTTAGCTTTTCTTCTAATCAAATAAACATTTATTTGAAAATATACGTAGTCTAAGAAGCTAATAAATAACATAAAGTTTAAGAAAATTTCAAAACCTTTAAGTCTAAACGCTAAAACCACGCGCGCAAACTTTATGCTTGACAATAAATATTAAAAACATTAAAAGTTAGCGTACATAACAGTGACTAATACAGGCAAATCGTTAGCATAAACAACAATTTATTTGAATAAGGCGCCACATAACCTAAAATGAAAACTATTTTAAGCCGATCTTATAAATATATACGAATAAAAAAGACACAAAAGGCATTAACAATGTTAAAAGTTCGTAAAATTATAGTAATACAAGAAAATCTTTTATGCATTTCTCAAGCGTATGAGCTCACAAATATCGATATGAAATAAAAAAAGAAAGAGAAAAAAATGATTACATATATACAAGAGAATAGCCTTATACATACTTGTATTATGCTTGCAAGCAATTCTATTCACTTGGCATATCTCTCTTTTTTTTCGCGCACAAGAGAGTATAAGTTCGTGTCGGTCGTTTTAAAGTTGCGAAGGTAATATAAAGGTGCGACTATTGGTCAGCTTTTAAAATCTTTACTCTCTTGGCATAAGAAAGACGTACTTTTAAGACTTGGCAATATGTATATGTAGGATATCTCTTTAAAAGTACATAAGCCTATACGCACACATATATATATATATATATATATATATATATATATATATATATATATATATATATATATATATTCGCAATGCAATGTTTATGGATTACCATACAATGGCCGTGTTTATTAGAGAGATCTTCTAAAGGTCTCTTTGCGCTCACGCTAAAACACTCCTCCACTTTGGCCTTCCTCTCTCTCCCTCTTTCTCTCTTATACTCTTTTTCTATGTACAACCAATGTTATAATACGCAAGATTGTCTCTATATATTCTTTTATTTTTTTTTTTATTTTCAACCGTTTATGTTTCAAAAATATAAATTTAACTTTTTCGAGGCAGCTGCATAGCGGAGAAACGCTTGCACCGGTACCAAGAGAGAGAGAGAGAGAGAAAGACAGCTAAAGAAAAGTAGCTCTTACTTTATAGTATGTAGTATATAAGTCGACTCGTCGCGGATGTCCAGTTTTGGTAGCAGTAAAAAGTCTCATTCTCATTCGTATACTATATATATATGAAACTTCTCTGTATAGTACGCACGACCGTTTTTCAGTTGCGACGAGCCAAGCTACATGTTCCTTCTCTCTCTCTCATTTTTTTCTTTATTGTTGAGAGAGCTTGCTAACGTGTAATTGTGTATGTGCAAAAGTTGAGCTAGTTCGTTCTAACTTTTGAACCTTCAACAATTTCAAACAATTTTATTTTTTTTTTTTTAAGTTCAAGTACAGAATTATTGAATAAAAAATAAAAGTAATTTAAAATTCACTTAAAAGTTTGTTTAGAAAAATATAGCTTTTCAAACTATTTTTTTTCTCTGAGAGTGAAAATAATTTTTCATTTTTACTAAACGAAACTAATTTTTTTATACTTATGATAAATATTTCAAGTCAACGTCTTAGTCCAGAGGTGATTTTATTTTTTTTTACTTTAGTTGAAAAATATTAAAAATTTTATTACAAGCTTGAGAAAAAAAATTCATTTCAACTTTAAAATGAATTTCTAAATTTACTTTTTACTACATACTTGCATTACTATTTCTTGTTTTCTTATTTCCTTTCGCGACGGGCTTTAACTTATTTAAAATTAAAATACAAAATTTTTAAACTTATATTATTATGAATTTGTTATTTTTCAATGTACATAGTTCAAAACTTATGCTAAAAACTTATATTTTAAAATAAATAACTTGCCTACATTTGTACTCTTATTATTAAAAAAAATAAAAAAAAGACCTAAAAATATTTTATGAATCGATTATATACATATATCAGTAATTATACAATGAACGTTAATTATCAGGATAAATCCAGATAAAACCAACTGGTAATAGGTATTTCATTTAATATTATACTTCCTATATACATTTAACGATAAAAAATTGAAAACAATCAAGTCAATGTTAAAGGTATACGTCATAAATGTTTCTCTTTTTTTAAAAAAAAAAGCAATTCTTTTCTCAATGAAATTTCCATTGGCTAAAAACATTCCTAACGCGTTAGGCATTTCTTTCGTTTAATTATCGAACGAAAAACTTTCGTTGAAGGGGTGAGAGGAGGGGGGGGATATATACACATTCATTGGCGACCACACGCTTTTACAAGAGCTCTAATTTATGCTGCGCAACTGCATAAATACCCTTAGCAAGAATTCAGTAAGAGAAAGAAAGAGAGAGAAAGAATAAGAGACACGAAGCCCCCGTTAAGAATAACAAACTGCGCGGCTTTGGCTCACGAAAGAAAAATACAAAAAAAATTTATATATATGTATACGTATGCAAGCCAAGGCTAGAGCTTAAGGAACTCATATTGGACCTCCTTAAAGCCGAGGTCATGTGAAAATTTTACTGATATTATTCTTTTCTTGTTTGTTTTTTCATTTTTTTTTTAATAGTTCGTTAGCCCAATTAGAGAAAAGCTTGTGATCAAGCGTATGAAAAAAAATCTTCTAACAACGGGTCGTAAATTAATTTGAAAACATTTAATGAAGGCTTGTTATAATATTATGAGTTAATTTATGCCTAAGTTGACGTTTTTAATGTTTTCATCAATTGTGCTAATTCAGCGCTGTGGCTATATTTTTTATTTTAAAATTCGCTTGCTTAATCAGAGATATGAATACATTATTGCATATTATTATCAATTTGAATATTAATGCTAGCGCTGCCTTTTTTTTAAATAATACAAAGAACTGTTTTAAAATAAACGTCGATGACACATTTAAACAATTTTAATTATGTTTTCATAATTTAAGTATATTTTAAAAATTCTAAAATATATTTTTAGTATGTGAAGCAGAAAATAATATTGTTGTATCCTAAATTTAAAAATTTACTCAACGTAATGATAGGAATAAAAAAATAAGCTAAATAATATCTATATTGCAAACCATAATTTTTATTTTTTCGGAAATGTTTACGTTACTGTTTAAACCTTACGTTTCCGCAATAAAATGAGACTGGTCACGAAAGGATTATAAGGTAGGTTTTTATGTATTTCCGTGCAGACGAAGTATTAAAACTAGAATACCTACATTGGTAAAAATAAAAAATAAAACGAAAAAAAAGACAAAATAAAAAATTAGCCCATTAAAGAGAAGAGTGGTCTTATATTTTAAAAGCATGTAAAGAAAATGTAAATTAAGAAAAAAAATTTTTTTTTTTTATCATTTTAATCCATGGGAGTAAATGAAAAATAAAGAATGAAAGGTATATATTTATCTTGATATGCATTAAGTAGAATAAGTCCGGTTTTATTTCGACCAGCGTTATAAATACCTATTATATCACGGCTAATTTTTTTTTACTCTGATTTAATTTTCAACGATTTTTCCCTATGCGCAACGTATCAATCTAATTATAATGTTAAAATTACATACGTAACGTATATTACAACAATATATAAATATAAATTTTGTAACATTATCCGTAACGATGAATAAATATTGACGTTTAAATTTAACATTTTGTCACGATAATTAATACGTCCCTATGATTGTAGACTTTATGAAAATTTTCCCAATCACCGGGTGTATTTGATTATTTCGAAAATAAACATGAATACGTTTAAAAACATTGCTACTATGCATTTCTTTATGAAACAGATTCTGCAATAAAGCATTAATATATGCACATTAAATTTACTAATTACCAATAATGCCTGATTTCGAGAGAGAGTTGAGAGTCGCTTTTTAATCGTGTATCTAAAGTACAATCCTTTTTCATGTTGCTGAATAATTTACCATATATTTATGATGCACAATATAATCAAGCTACCAAACGAATTAATCAATTCGTTACAATGTCGTTCATTACATAGCATAATCTAACTAACTTTAAGATGTTTACATGAAAAAAAAATAACAAAAAAATAAGATATGCTTAACCAACGATAGTTATCAGTTATGTTAGCTACCATATAGGTGAGCTTTCATTTTCTTTATAAGAAAACTAAAAAGTATATATATAGAAAAATCGTGAGCTATAACTAAATCATATATGTTATACGTATATATACTTTAAATCACAAGGCATTTGATAAAAGCCCAAGTATAGAGCTCCACCCTAATCCGATCATTTCGAATCTTTTATATTTTATTTATTTATTTTATTTTAGTTTATCTCTTTTTTTCTCTTTTATTTTAACGTCCGGCTTCTCGTCACTATAGAACCGCTCTCTGTGCAACCAGAAAAGGCGCCGCTTTAAAAAGGCACGCGTTCGTTCAAGCGAACGGAATGCCATACGCTCATGAAATTAGTATATCGTTCGCGGCTATATAAGCTCTCTTATTTTTCTTTATTTTTTTTTTAACTTTTCTTTTCTTTTCTCTATATACATACATATATACGTGTGTATACGGTAAGCGTGCGATTGCCGATTGGCGAACAGTTTGATATTTTTTTCTTATTTCTTTTGCATTCTCTCGTATCTCTTTTTCATTGCACATGTGGGCGACTGTCCGCAGTGACAAGGACACTCTAGTTGCTGGAGGGGACACACGGACGCGGACACAAGAATATTTTTTTATTTTTTTATTTTTTTATTTTTCATAGTTATACGTGCATGTATATTTATATATACACATATTTGTGTGCGCATATATTTGTGGTTTTTAATAGAGTTGCTTGACAATATTTTTTATTTATTTTTTTGACTTAAAGTTAGATCGATGACACAATTCATATCCTGCTTGTATATTTTATGCATAATTATTTCCTTGATTATTTTATCAGATATCTCTCTATGTCAACAAATTTACGGATTTTACGATTGACATTTTTTTTTCTTATAAATGTTAATCAATCAATCACGTGTTTAACCAATTATAACAGCTTTGTTAATTTAGATAAACATTTAATGTTTCTAGTTTACGTTCCAGTATGGAGACAAAAAAAGAGATTGATATTTTGTCGATCAGGTTTCAACTTGACATGTATCCACCTTATATTAGCTTTATTATCATAAATTTACGGTCGATTCATTATTGTATCATGAAAATATTTAAATGAGAAAAATTGAAAAAAAAAGAATTATTATCTACCATAACATTATATCAACAAACAATATCAAATTCGTGACATTCCTTTAATACCACAATATTTGCCAGCTAATTTTCCACCAATAAAACTTGAAACAAACATCCTCGTATTTTCCGCGTCATATCAGGTGCTTATATAGCGGCTGTATACATACACATATATATAGAGTCTCACATTCGCCATCAACAACAAACCCATTCGAATTCCAAAGCAAACGAGAAAGCGAAAAGCGGCATGCGCGCGAGCGTTCGTCTCTTGATGACTTTGCGCGTATAACAGCGGCACCTTTCATATAGTCGCACGTATACGCGTACGTATATATACACATCCATCGAAAGAAAATAGCAAAAATTTTACCATGTCGATAAGAAATCCTCGTGGTTGTATTTTGTTTTTTCGTATATTCTCTCTCACACCACAAGTTAATTTGAACCGGCCACGTGTGAAAGGCCAATTCCTCCCTTATGGTACGTATTTATAGCTCAAAGAAAAGCTTTTTTCCACGCGCAGGTTTATTGCGACTTTTTCTTTTTGCTTGAGGCTACGAATGCCACAGTGCGCAAACGTATAGAGATATTTTTTGTGTGATGTTAGGCAGCGCGCGGCACAACTGATTCTTGAAAGAGAAAGAGGAGCATGGTAAAAAAGTAAGAAAAAAGATAAGATTGAATTATAAAAATAAAAAAGACAGAGACACCTTTTACTATGATTCTTTAATCTATAGAGGATCGTATCAGCTTTGAATTATCAAAATAGCAACTGTATACAGTTGGATTATCTATCGAATATATAGTGAGACTGTCATTACAACATGACAAGAGAAAATAGATCCTAAAGTTTTTAAATGTATACAAGAATGAGAGTTACGCTCGGAGAGATAAACGTGTACACTACAATAAAAAGCGCGTAAGATAACTTCCGTAAGGTAGAGTCGTAAGATTTTTAAGCCGCAGGGCGCGAGCCAACTTATTATCTTATTTCACTGTTCATTTTAAAACTGCGCGACCTCTTGGTTAACGCTGCTGCCGCTTCAAGATTTTTCTTTGGGTCTGTGGTAATTCTGGTTTTCGCACTTTGTGGCGAAATTGGTTAAAATGTAACTATTATGAAGTGTCTTTTTTTTATTTTTATGAAATGATTCATTCATGCAAACCTTTGACAATAGGACATATTTTGGTTTTTACTATTTATTAGCGTTACAAATAAAAGTTGTTGGTAACGTGAGATAATTTCAACTAGTTTTTTATTCATTATTATTTATTGCATGCTAGATGGAAAATGTAAAATATTTTTATAATTTTTTAAAAACTTAATCAACTTTTTAATTATTTTATAGAGATTATCTCATAAAGTTTTGTATGAAATACATATATTTTGTACATCTTTAATTTTTTTACCGTTATTCTATATTTCCTCTATTATTTGAAAAGACACAAAAAAAATAAAGCCATAAAAAACTTTAAATTTTACTTTGAAAATTAAACAAGTAATAAACTTTGTAGAGAATTAAAAGAAATTTCTTTATTATTAATATTTAAGCAAGTATTTGTGGAAACAATAATTTACAAAAAAAAATATACACTATTTGTCAGTAAAAGGATAAAAAATAAAAAATGAGCATAATCAATAAAATAAGTAGAAATTCTTTTCAGATGTTGAACGACGAAACAAATTTTTCAGAAATAAACTAAAGCCCCGCTAACTCAGTCACATTTTCCCTTAGCCAATCTCTCATGCTCGTTCTTTCTCTCTTTTACAATTTTCTAGCGCCCTATCTCGTTATTTTTCCGCATGTTTAGCAAAGGCACTGACTGAGCGTATCTCCAAAGAAAACAAATCTATAGGTATATATACTTCAAAGTTAAGGAGAAGTCCTACATAAGCCCTATACTCTAGTGAGCTAGCGCGTATGCGTCTTTATCCGCTATCATAAGTTCATATCAGTCGCCGTGGCACGCGCGGACCTTACAATTTCCCTGGCTCTATAAGAGAGTCACGTGTATCTATGTATATATACACATATATAGTGCTGCAAAATCGGTATGCGGAAGAGAAAATATCGATGATTATCGCCTTACTAAAGCTCCGCGCCTATCTTTATATATAATATAATACCTATATAACTTTAGAGAAAAGACGCGGTCCCTTCCTTTCTGTATATATAGATTTTTTTTTGTATTTTCTATTTTACTTGTATTATAAAGTAACGGCGATGACTTTTTAAAGTTGAGAAGCTTATAACTGCCCTGACCTATCACGACCTGGCACGTATATATCCGTCGTCCACTATATATAAAAAGCTTTGATATTTTCTCCTTTATAAGTACACACATTATTATGTACTATGGACACAAAGGAGCACGAGGTCGCACGAGAGAGAACAGCCTAGGCGTTTTGTTGTTTAAGTGCAATATGCACCTATGGATCTAGCCCATGTTTACCAACGCGCCACGTCGCGAAAAAATGAGGTGTGGTTTTAACCCTGGCTTCTATTAGACAAAACCTTATACGTTATACACGTGTTGTTTCAAGAGAGCTGAATTATTGTCATAAGGGAATATGATCATTATTTTTTAGATGTTAGCTTTTTTTTCTTTTATAATTAGTTAACCTCGTAGATATTTGCAAGGTTATTTTTAATTACTAATTGTCTACACATTTAATGGACATTAAATCACAAATTAGATTTTATTTCGTTTTTTTGCTTATCTTAATTTAAGAAATACAAAAATATGCAGTGAAAATTAATGTACACGTCAAGCAGTTAACAAGAAAAATTGTGCGAATCAAAATTTTTCTTAAAAATATTGTTGAGCATCAAGAATTAGATAATTATTACAAATGCCTTCACGTATCTCATGTACTGATGGAAATAAACGCTCTTACTTTAGAGCTCCAGATGCACATGTTTAATGTTACATTGAGAAAGAGAGAGAGAGAGAGAGAGAGAGAGAGAAGTTTCTATCTAAAATTTTATTTATTTGAAAGTAAGAGAAATAGTATATAGAAGGTAGGCGGGCCCCGGTTAAGAAAATAGTTTTAAAAGGTAATCAATCATTCTTATGGGTGCCGGGGCTTTTACTATTAATTATAGGCGCGAGAAAGGCATTAGTATGGGCCGATCATTAATGACCAAAGCTGCATGCACGAGAACACGTTAAAAAGAAAATTTCGTGATTTCTTTTCTTCTTTTTTTACAAATTTTTTTTTCATGCATGGTTGTTACTTGCCATATCTTGTAAAAGTAAAGAAGCTACGAATTATGATTAACTTGTAGAGCGTATTGCAATAAGAAATTGCTTTAACAGTGCACTTTACCATAATAAATCATAAATGCATTTGTACTTGTTACGCATAATATTTATATAATTCATAAATAATTATTTATAAATTTATTTGTAAAAAAAAGTTAAGCCAATGTAGTAATAAATTGTTCAAAATTTTAATACAATTTTCTTTAATATTATAACTTAAGAAATAATAAACATACAATAATCTTACAGATGGAATCATATAAAATAGAAGAAATAAACGATGAAATTGCTTTTAATGTAATCGATAAAATGTGCAAATATATATTTCAAAATATTTCAGCACGTATCTGACGTTAAAACTAAAAGGAAAAGCTCAAAATATATAAAGCTTAAAAAGCGTGAAGAACGTGGAAGCAAAGCGTGTGCATCTTAGAATACTTGTTCGTATGTTTGATTTTTATTATTTCTTTTTTTGTAAATTTTACTCTTTCTCTTTTGCTCGTATCGCGTTAAGGTATAGCAGTAGTATATACGAAAATTCTGCTAGTGAAATCGTCCGAATGGCGAATAACGCTTAAAACTCCATGGAGATCTTAACTTGGCTGGTATCCAAATGCACTGGCCAAGGCACAAAACTCGAGGAAAAGTTACGTTTACCTAAGGTTTCGATCCTATTTCCGTAACATAGCACACTGTTCATAGTCAGAGGTTATTGACCCTTTATGCGTATAGCATCGCATATACATAACCTAACTACACAAATCCACTATCGTATTATTCTCTTCTTCTCTCTTTCTTTTACAGTATACTATATACCCTATAGGCTAAAAATATAAAGTCATGTATATTTTGTTTATTTGTTAAAGGGAATACTAAAAACGTTTTTAACCCTTCTTTTTAAGATCATTCTCTTTCTCACGATAATAACTTGATGTTTTAGTGACGATGAAAAACGTTAGCGAAATTTTATTATACAACTTCTCCTTTTTTTCAACCTCGTGTAAAAGCGAGTACTGTAAAATTATGAGGTTATGCATGCATTTGTAAATTGTCGAATGTTATACTCGTTGCGTCGGAAGAAGTATTGCAAAAGTTGATGAGGATTTTAATGCTTGTAATTTTCTTTTTTTTTAAGATTTGGAAAGTTAAGGATTGTAAATTCAAAATTATTATCGATCTTTGGCATTTATGAATTTTCAAAAAGTTTGTTTTTATCGATTATTTTATGCTTTTATAGTTTATAGACGAAAATTACGGAATATTTTATTATTTAATTTTATGGAAAAAGCAAATTATTAAATACAATATCATTTTCATAATAAATTGCTCATCTTCAAAGATGGTAAGTAGTAACAGTCACGTTTAGCATAATTTATACAAATAAATATTACATAAAGTTTGGAAATAATAAAAAAAAATTTATATTTGTAACAAGCAACCGTACATATTATAAATATCAAAAATTTCATTTCTCTTTATAACAACCTTTCTGGACATCGACAAGTTGGAATTTTGTTAGATGTTTTACACTTCAACAAATACAGTTCAAAACTTTATTTCAATTTCTGAAAGAGGCATTACAACAGAGCTACGTTTTATAAAACTTTGAAAATTTTCAAGTTTTGGCTTCACAAAACTTTTGTAAAAAAAAAGAAGAGAAGGAAGAAGAAGAAGAAATTCATCTCAAGTTTGAAAACGAGAGAGGGATGCACTCTGCTTAATAACTTTCGCCATATTGAATGTTCCGCTTTTTAAACTTTTAATCATTTGTATTTCCACTTTGATTTATCCTTATATTTTCCTTTTCCTTCTCTCTCCTTGCTTTTACATAAATTAGTTTATGTCTACTTTATTTTTTATCAACAATATAGAAAATTGATGATCCAATGGTTATAAATATAAAAACCTATAAATCTTAATATAGTTGAGAAAATGTCTCTGAGCATCGATCTAGAAATAATCTTTTCAATTACCCTTTGGCAAGCATTACATTCGTAGCTACTGGCGCAATATATATTTCACGAGAAATCGAAAAAGACTAAAAAGAAAGAAAAATGGGAGGTCGCGCATACTCGGCAGAAGAATTGAATGATCGACAAAGAGCAATAAACATATCGCATTAGCTATAAGAAGAGCCTTTACGGAGAACCGTTCTATTTTTATAGTTTTTAGTATTGCTATGTTTTGATCGTAAGGAATACTTTTTTTCAACCTAAATAGACCTTCTCTTTTGTTATCGCGAGAACGTGATCGTCTAAGAAAAGAAGAAGTATACGCTAACATATATATACGTATACCAAGTCAATGGGTGTATGTACGCATCGTTCGGTCACATTTCTCAAACCATTTAATGATCGGCTAAACGTGCATCAGCAAATGCCCATTTATATATATATATATAAACTATACTCTCTCTCACAAAACGCGAGTGCAGATATTTTAATGGTGTAGTTAGTTAAGTTTAACTGCCGTTCCGTGGCGCCAAGGGATTCGATTCAGAGCGAGAGAAAGAGAAAGAGCAAACAGAAATGGACGTTCTGAAAGTTTTCTGCTGCATTAGTGCTTAATTGCTGTTGCTGTTGCCTCATCTCCAGTTCTGCCTCTTATTCTGATTTCCAGTTGTTTGCTGTTTTGTTGTTGTTGCTGTCAAGAACCAGTTCCTGTTATAAGAATACTTAAAAATTTTTGTATGGACCTTATCAAGGTGCATTGCTTAGCGTCGTCATAAGATTAATTCTTTTCGGACAAGAAAAACTATGTTTATATCAAACTGATTTGTGTTGGTATAATGTTCATGAAACTTTTTTTCTGGTCTTCCAATTCATATTTATTATCTAGTTTGTGAAATTTTAAAAATATTTGTTAATGTATTTTCTTAATCTGATTAGTTAATCATTTACTTATTTTAAATATCCAAGTTATTATTTTCAATCAAAACAAAAGACAATATAAAAGAAAATATTATAACTAGTAGTTTTCGTAGCCTTAGGTTATATTTTTGTATCTGTATATTAAGTATAATTAAACAGAGATTCATTATGTTAAGTCTTGTTGAGCTTTCGATTGGATGGTAATTGTTAAATTGTTTTTCTTTGTTTAATTTTTACTTTCTAAATTTTTACACAGATAGCTCATGTTTCTTAAACATTAAATACTTCAAATCTACTATTATTTATAGATTTGCAGTTTAAAGTTTGATCTCTTTTTTCAAAACCGAAAAACTGTATTTTGAAAAATTCGAAAAAAGGTGAAATAAGTAGAAAATTATTTTTATATGAATTATTACATACATGAATTTGCTTTGAACTTCGTTCTTTATTATAAACTAGCTCAATGTTATTCTCAAGAATAAAGAATGAGCACAAGAATTATTAAACCTGTTGGTAACAAAGTTTATTATTGGGTGACAAAATTTCGAATAAAATTTGTCAGTCGAAAAGGCAATCTATATTTGTATCAAGATCTATAACTTTGAAAGTATGTCATTATTCAGATGGAAATAATTTGATAAGTATATCAATCTTTAAATGAACAAATTATAAATAGCATTATCGAAATAAAATATTCTTGCACACTGTATAACATTAATTAATATGAATAAATTTAAATCTAATTATCTATATTATGATTCTTTAAAATGAATTTATAAATATTTTATAAAATTTAAATAAAAAAAATATTTTACACAACCTTCAGAAATAAAAAGATTGTTGTTTTGATACATACGTTTATGAAACATCGAAGCTCGTGATATTTTCTGTATGAAGTGATTTATAATTAAGTTAACAACATACTTAATATTTGAAATTGAAAATTAAAATAATAAATACTGTTAAAACTATCGTAAAGCATTGAAATAAAACGACCACAGTATCTATTCAATTATTTTACCATCAAATTCTTTGTGTCGTAAGCGTCGTATTGAAATGAAAAAGAAAAAAAAATCAGTTCCCGCATGATTCATAATCGTGACGTTCCGTCACAATTGTCATACACTCACGTGAGTTCTCATGACTCATGCTGCTAAATTTTTTAACAAAAAAAACCAAAGAGAGAAAAAAGAAAACGAAAGAAAGAAAAAAAAGCACATAAAACGAAGAAGCAAAAGGCACTTTACAAAACGTTATAACGCACGGTCATCGACGTCGGTTTGGTTGCATGTGACCTTTCGCATATTAACAGTAGACATAAAAGCGGCTAAAGTAACAAAACATACTAATAGAAATTGCTAATACGAAACGTTATATGTATACCTATAGATATAAGACCCCGGGTACGCGACCTTTCGAAAACAATCGATCCGGACAGCTAACTTTATAAACTCATACATATACACATGTTTTAACTTCTCTATATACCATTTGGCACTCCTATCGGCGTTTTAAACTTTACAGTAGTAGTTGTTAGTATTAGTAGTAGTAGTAGAAGTAGTAGTTGTAGCGTAAGACTTAGCAGTAGTGAAAGTCTCCCCAAGTGTGGAGAACGGTATACACATACATACATATATACAGACATTTATTGTATATGCATGTATATATAAGAGTTGTGGCAGCGCATTCCGGCATTTCTTCACCGATATTGCTACGCTACGGCTTTAGAACTAGGTCAACTACAGGCGTTGTTGTACCACCACCTTATATATATACCTTCTCTTTCTATCTTTCTCTCCATCTCTTATTCTCTCTCTGTCTTTCACGTACATATTATTTCTTAGACCAGCTGCAGCAGCGCCTTGAATAATGCAAATAGGTATATGTATATGTATATATAAGCAAGTAAGACTTAGCTTATGGTGGTTTTAGTATAACAACCCTGAACAACTACTATGGTTATAAATCCAATAGGGAGAGAGAGAAAGAGAGAGAAGTTGAGCACTCAAATAGAGCAGAAATTCTAAAATTGTTGGACGGATATACATATATAGAAGGTTTAAGTGATATTAGTTATTTAAATTTTCAATATTGGCTACTATGGATTATTTTCTTCATGTCAATCATGAGAATAAAATTCTTATAAATTTTATACGGTTAGGAATAAAAATATGCTTTTTGCATATTTAAAAGAAATATTGTAAATAAATTCAAAAACGGCTATTAATTGTATAATAGTTTGTTACTATTGAATATTGAATTTGATGTAAATGTATATTTTGTAACTTTGATCATAAAAAATTTACTTTCCATTTCAATAAATAAGACCAATAATATAACATTGGAAAATAATTAAAGAAATAATTTATAACATATATGATTTCGAAAAATACACCATCAATTATAAGCCTACTCACATTTGATCGAATCAAAATGAAAATTCTTACCAACTTTATTATTATTAAAAGAAAAAAAAAGTTCAATTTTTATGAACCTGTACATGTCTTGCCTCACCAGGTTGTTTCTACTTAAATAGAATACCCACGGTGAAATAAGCTACATATTATTCCCAGACGTTTATACTCCAACTATTCATCAATTGAAAATCGTTTAAGAAGAATTAACGATCTATTGAAATAACTTAATATTATTTCTTGTATAAAAATTCAAGAAATTATAATTTCCGTTATCAGGCAGATAAACACGAAAAGTATTCGAAAAGAAGCATCCCTCGCAACGTTACACAAAAGAGAATGCATAATAAAAACAAAAGAAAGAAAAAAAAGACGACAAAGAGAGGGGAGACGTGCGCGTGTAATAAAAAAAGAAAGAGTTATAAAGAGTAGAGAGTGAGAGAGCAAGAAAGAGAGAGAGGGCGATAAAATTGCCTCTGTTATTGAGGCACATGGCGCCGTTTGTCATTCTTTTGCCTGGTCCGCTTGTATTATATGCGCAAGCCTTCCTATATCGGTTGAGAGGATCGGTCTTTTCTCTCTTTTGCTCTTTCTCTCTCTCTCTCTCTCTTACTCTTCTCGCACTGCTGTATTCGTTCGAACCGATGTATCTATTAATTCATCCTGGTCAATTTGCAAGGGAGATTGTATATATGTATATATATATATATATATATATATATATATATATATATATATATATATATATATATATACATATAAGCAGAGAACAATCGCTTTGCCACACGCGTGTATAAAAGCAAACGTTTTACAGGGCCCCCAAAAAACATCAGCTCTCAATCGTTTACCCCTTTTTTTCATATGCACCTTTCTCAATTTTTTTCTCTTTTTTTTATTATTTTTTTTGTTTCTCTTTTTTTTAAACGATATCTCTTTTTCTTTGTACCGCTATTGAAATCTTTATTTTAAAAACTGAAAGATTGATTTAGTGAGTGTTTTTTCTTCACAAAGTGTAGTGTATATAAGGAATATTTAGTAGTTTATCAAAAGATCCTAATTGATTACACTCTCGTTTAAGAATATCTCTAATTATAGAACATTTGGGCTCTTTTTAATTGTCTCATGAATCAAAGGAAGGTATATCTTGAACGTTAACTCTTGGGCGTTAGGCGAACTTAAAGCTTAGAACTTTAAACTAGTCACGTATGAGTAAATTATGATTAGAATAAGAAATATATCCCTCTCAACTCTTGAGCGCTTTTAACTTAACGCTGTGTGTCTACGCGTGTGTGTGTATTATGACTTAAGTTAAAGGCGTACAATAAAAGGCCGTGGCTATAAGTAACGTTAGTTAATAATTTCTCAACGTTTATATATTACCCAAATATAGAACTCATTTGTGTTGTAGGGCTTTGGAGTAATGTTATTAAATTAAGTAGGCTTTTGTCCATTAAGGTATTTGTTAACGTTGATAAAAAGCCTTTTTATACTGTCAATATTCAAACACAATTTTGACAGTCTATAAATATTCTCGCAAAGAAAGGCCAATTTAACTTTAAATACTATTTTGATTACAATCGATCAATATTCACTATGTACGATATAATATGCTATTAAAATATTTTTTTTTCTCTTTTTTTTTTGCAAATTGAATAATTAATGTACGCGATAAATCAATAATGTCGTATTATTAATTTATGTTTACAATACATAAAAGGTATATTTTTAAGATAAATTTTATAACCCATAATTTACCTTTATTAAGCTGTCTTTATATTATATTTATATTAATCATATTTTTGTTATCATTTCTTTTGGTCAAAATGAAATTTATTTCTTCAAAAGTGATTTTATACAATTTTTTAAATTTTCTGTTTTGAATTTGAAATTATAGAGGTTCTTGTTTCTATTTAATTATGATTTTAATTTTTTTATCGATAATTTTATAGTAACAATAAATATTTCATTGTTGATGTAATAAGCAATATGTAAGCACTATACACTGTTAAAAAAACATGAAAATTTAATGCAAAACTGGAAGCTTGCTTCAAGCGTGTACATGAAAATTAATAATTTTACCGTAATTTTAATGTAAATGCGCATGAAAATTAATGTAAAAATAGAAATTTTATAAATGTACTGGAAGCAAAATTCAATTTTTTTTAACAGTGTAGAAGTGACTATTGTTTCTTTATCTTCAATAAAAATTTAAATAATTAAACGCAACCCATATGTCGTATATTTAGGATTGTCAAGAAAGATAAAACATCAATATTATAACTTTTTTATGAAAAATGTTTGTTATTGTAATAATTATTTAAGACATTCATACATTTTTTATTGTAATAAATAATTTTAAAAAAAACTGTAATTTGATAAGATCAAACAATCCGGTATTCTATAAATGGAATATAAAATGTTCCTATCTCTTTTCCATTTAAGGAATATAAAAAAGTTATTTTTATATTTAATAATTATTTATTTATTTTTGTTTGCATTAAAATCATTATAATAATAGTAAGAAGAAAAAAAACTCAACAACAAATCAGCGAAATTAATCAATATGAATTTAAAGTGAAAACAAAGAATGATATATTCCAACCTCATCCCGAAAATCGCGTATCTCATTATTATATATCTATGTATATTCCTCTCATCAGTGTAAAGCCATATTCCACGGGCATATATATCAGTCCAGTGAATCGCGATGCGAATATAATTATTTAATAACTCGGTTGTTGCCGGATATACAAGAGAGAGAGAAAGAGCAAGGGCGTCGACGTTCCAACAATTCATATATCGTATTTCGTTGGCACAGGTCGCGCACGACAATAACTCGCGCGGGAGGATTCGCAAAGTGTATATATATACAATATTACACAGTGAACCACACCAACCGTAACGATTGTAGCCATCTTTTTTTTTGTTCATTTTTTTTTCTCTCTCTCTCTCTTTGGGAAGCTTTGGCATAACGAATCGCGATTCGATCGCTCGAAAATTGTACTCCGATGAATCTCTTTCTCTCGCTCGATCTATCTCTCTCTTTCTTTCTATCTGGCGCTTTCGAGCGAGCTAACATATCCGGTCCCCAGTGAGAGGTCTTTTTACGTAATACAATAGTATACGTGGTTTTAGTTTAACTCTCTATATATAGTTTGTGTCTTTCTCTCTCTCTTTCTCTCCGTAGGGCTGATTCAATGATTTGGCTTTTATCGATCTTTTTAGAAGGTTCGAATACAAGTTCGTTCTCGTTTCTTTTTTTTCTTTTTTTTTGTAAGAAGATCGCGCTCGATACGTCGATCTTGATGTGTTGTTGCTGTTGTTGTACCTGGTCTAAGGTTGTGACCTGTATGTTTGATTCTTATATATCGAACTATTGTGGGTGGATAGCTTTTATGCATCGGTGATTTCGTAATTTTTTCTCTCCTTTTTTCTTTACCCGAATAACAAATTGTTTTAGAATTCTCTACATTGGACATTTTAGATTTTATTTAGAAAACAATTGATTTCTTTAAACTATTTTTTTGTATTATTGATAAAAATGTTTGTAAAACAAAAGTTAAATTAATTTAAACAGGTGAGTTTGAAAATTTTACAACGGTGTACTCAATATTCTTTCGCTATATTAAGATAAAGTATCCACCTACAAAGAATTAAAGCAGTCAAGCGTTTCACAAAAAATATTTTTTAACAGACAACTTTTCATGTAACTTGATGAAATTAGGTTGTTTCTGGTTGGTTACGTAATATAAACAATGCAAAATCAAAAGATTATGAATGTGAAGCAAAAATAAATTATATATCCAATATTTTAAAATTAAAAAACTGATTTTTGAAAAATCTGAATTATTATTAATTATATACAAAAGTATTAACTAAAGTTGACTAAAAAAATTATTTAAAATAACAATTTTATGAATCAATTGATTCATAAAAGATTGATTTAAAACCAAAATTAGCATTGTAGCATAACATATGGCTAGTTTGTGATCTAAAATATTTACAATTTCCACCAAAAAATAATTACGATTAAAAAACTCTAAAAAATATCTATAAAACAAAATTAAAATTACATTTAAATACATAATTTTGTAATTCATTAATTCTCATTGATCACATAATATGGACTAAACTCTGAAAACGCGATTCGCTATCCTCCGCTATTGCATATCCACTCTTATAAATCCACTTCTCAACGTATATATACACACGAAGCACACATTCATCTCACACATAAGCTCAAAGAAGCATATAATGTAAAAGAGAAAGAAAGAAAAAGATGGAAATATACAAGTCGCAAGTTTGGATATTCTTTCTCTCTCTCTCTTTCTCTCTCTTGTGAAAGAAGGCACACAGCGAGAGAGAGGAAAACCTGCAAAACCAGCGTAGAGGCGCGCATCTGCCTTTAGTTAGGCTTGCTTGGCGGCTGCCTGGCGCCGTTTTGCCTCGAAGCTTGCCTTGCTGATGCCGGCTTATATAGTCTTATAAGCCATCACAGTGTATATGTGTATATATATGTATCTACACACGAAAGAAGAAAAGAAACTGCAACAGCGGCGTAAGCTCACGATAATTCTTCTTCAGCTATATGGGTATACAGTATATACCATCAGGGCTTTCTCTTTGCCATGCACGATTATACACACACACATATACTTGCGCGTTTTGCTTTTTAACTTATGTGTTAGCTCTACACTGAGCTGAGTTGCGCGGCTCACTTCATGAAAATACACGGGCAAAAAGAGGCGTGGATCTATATCCCTAAGGGGGCTTCTTTTAGTCTTAACACATCGTTTCCCTCAAAAAACTTTGCTTATATATAAAAGCTTAATGAATGAGCATCATATTATAAGCGCATAATTCTCTTTTCTTACACACCAACACACATCTATAGCACACTTCATTTTCATACACGTAAATATATATCGCCATCGGTAAAATCTCTTTAGTTCCTTTCCGCGGATTGATGCCGATATCGACAAGATTTCGACACACTTTTATATGTATACATATACATACACATATCGGTAATATAGCTTTTTAAAAGCTTTGAGAACTTTATTGAGATGAGCTAAAGAAGGCGTTGATGTTGCCTTAAGGCTTATTTCTTCGGTACTTTTAATTTTTATCGTTTCTCTTGTGTTTTTTTTTCATTTAATTTTTTCTTTTTTTATATATATAAAACAGAATGAATCTGAGCTCGTGCATCATATCTATATACGTATACACAAGGAGAGTAGAGAGGCAAGTGCGTGGCGAATTTTCGAAGATTGAGATGCATGACGTTTCGGAAAATCTTGATGAGGCCTCAAGCTTTCTTTGTATATATTATCCGTATATACACATATACTCTTCGAAAGATGAACGTCAGATGAATGAAGTGAGAAAGAAAAAGAGCAAGATTGAGGGAGAGGAAGAGAGGAATCAATGGCTAACGGCTATATATCGCGTATATAGGCACAAGCTTTGCTTTTGTACCTTACACTTAGCGTGTAACCAAACGATATCTCTTGCTTTATAATGTGTGAGGATAATTACGATGAGAGAAAGATTGAGAGCGTTACCACGTTATTTTATACCTATAGAGGTGTATATGAGTGTAACGCGGCGTACGCTAGGCCCTCAGCTATATTTTGCACGTGTATCATGTAAATGAGAAGATGCGTTCGATGAGAAAAATAAAAGAAGAGATGTACGTTTGCCGAAAAGATAAGGAAGTATGTGGAAATTAAGAAAATCGAATACGTGATATTTAACTAGAGGGAGATATTGACAACGGTATAAGGAAAAATTTAAGAATCAAAAGAATAATTATGTGGTAAAAGAGAAAGGCTAATTGAGTCATGAATACATAGGGATTCATCAAATTTTTTTCCATTATTAAAAAAATCTTTTACTCTAATAAATTTAGATAAATTTTGATATTTTTGATTAAAATTTATAAATTTAATTTTAAAAAAGTAATCTGAATAGATATGATTAAAATTTTGCAGAATTAATCATACTGATCTAAAAACTATCTTTGGTATTGGACATGATTTAATTAATTATGATTGACATTTTATGTGAATCACAACATTTTTTCTAAATCCTATCCACATTAATATCATTATTAAAAAAATCATTATTAATTTCCTGTGACTTCTTAACTTAATATAAAAAATTGGTACATTTTTCTCATGATCAATAATGTATATAATTTATACTTTTTATAAATAGTTCAAATAGTTTATATTTTTTATACAAATAGTTCTTTAAAAATTCTTAGTGATATGTGTATTTTGCAAATTTTTCCCAAGTAGCAATCATTTTGAAAAGTGAAGCTGGTTAAAATGAATTATGCGAGACACGTGAGATTTCAATACTTCAAAAAATAATCCCTACAATTTCATTAAACATCAAATGCATTCAGGTCCAATCTTAAATTTATTTAATCTTTTACATAAATAATATACTTTGTCCAAATTTTGCATTACATCAAAAGTTAAAAACAAAAAAAAAGCCAGAAGATTGTATACAATAAATAAAAAAAAATTTGTAGAAAGATAATAAAAGTTAAAAAAGCATTAAACCACGCCCAGATCGCAGCCGGGCCGACGTAGCATGGGATATTATTAAATCCGTCACGCATTGTCGAATCCCTACACGAGAAGAATTTATTGATGCACGCGAGAATCAAGCTTCGCGCCGCCGTTGCCGCCGCCGATATCTTTCTTCATCAAATTCCCGCTGGCGCAATGCCGTTGCCGTTGCCTCCGCCGCCGCCGCCGTGACGCTATTGAACACGATATTTACGAGTTTATCGGAAGCTTATAGCTTATACCTCTTCCAATGTAAAGTAAGAAAAAAAATAAAAGAAAGTAAAATCAAAGAGTCTGTTATTTTGTTGTTTTTTTTTTTGTTTTCTTTATCTCTTTTCTCTTTTGTGCGCTACGGTAAATAAAACGTAAATAGCGCGAGAAAACCGCGGGCCCTTTTTTTCTCTCTTCCTTACGATTACAGATGAATGTAAATCTCAAAAGGTTATCCGCGCTGTTGCTTCTCTAGATTATTATTATCAATTAAATTGTAAGAATAGCTCGGAGTATATTATACATTATGATTTCTGTTTTAGATTATACACCGCTCTCCGCTGTGCTTTAAAGAATTATTTGGCCACAAATTAACTTTTATCAATGCTATGAATATTTAAAATTTATTTTCGAGATTGATAAATACGTTGGCTTGGTTAAATTTAGGCTTAAGATTATTTATGTACGAAGTTGATTTATATTTGTTGAAAAATGATGAATTATTTAATGAATATTATATTATAAAATATAACCTGTTTGTTGAGGGTAATCAATAAGTTATATTATAAACTTGTGTGTCTTGTGTGGATAAGCATATTAAATTTATTATAAAATAATGAAGTATGATAAGAACAAGATGTTGACGATAATTTTGTTTTAATCTTCGTAGACATAGGAATATTTTCATTGGTCAATGTATAAGTTAATGGTCACAATCAGTACCATAACATGATAATAAACAGTTTATGGTCCAAAACTATTCTCGATTTCTGATAGAAAAATGATTTATTTATGTCAAACTATTTTTTTTTCAATAAATAAATAACATTATTTATATATATTTTTTAATTAAAAGTTAATATTTTTTAGTACTCCGGTTACTCCTTTGGTCTTGTATCTATAAGAGAAATGAATACATTAACCAAAAATTAAAAGCTTTTTTTTTCTATATTACAAATGATATTTTAATTCTAGAAATACAAGCTTTGAGATTTGACTTTATAATGTTTAAGAAAATACCTGATTCTTTTATGGGGAACAAAATAGCATTTTGCTCATTCGTTTCACTTGTAGTAATACTATTTTGTTTATCTATAAAGGATACTTTTTTCACGTTAAATGAAAATGGAAAATCGAATTTTGATAATTTTTTTCGTTTTTCTATTCATTGTTTTTTACCCACAATAAATTGGAGAGATTAATTCGACTCGTGAAAGATTTATTGTTTACTAATAATGTAACGTACTATTAACAAAAAAGTCTGCAAATTAAGAAACGCAATAAAATTTGGAGACAATAGAACGGTTTGTACACTCAGCGAAAATTGTTGTATGAAATCTTTTAGAATGACATTTTGGATGCAAAGGACACATAAATATTCACGATTGAAGAAATAATCATCATATTTATAAATTATCAAAGATCACATAGAAAAATAAAATTCCTTTTTTTTAAACTATTGAGAAAATTTATTTGATGATTTATCTGAACGTAGTACCAACGAAGATAGACGCTTATAGAAGCGTACTTCTGGGTTAACTTTGGGGGCCCAGCTTTTGGAGGACATTTAACATTACGTGTATATCTATATATATGAAAACATCGGTATATATAGATATAGAAATACATGGCATTTTAGTAGCGCCACCACGCGACTGGAGGACATAAACTTTAGATTTTGAGCCCCTGTCCGCCCATTTAAAGTACGCTTCTATAAGCGTCTATCTTCGTTGGTAGTACTTATTATTTTCTATCAACCTATTAAGATGCTGTTAAGTATTTACAGAGTAAAACGATCGTAATACTTTATACAAAAATACAGATTTTAATACAAGAAAAGATTTATAAACTTTTTTTAATTTTATTTAATTTAACGTCGCTGTATTTATGCTATCATTGCAATGCTAATTAGCGACGGAGGTCGTTTCAGTATATTTTTAAACAAAGCATCGTATACAGTGGTGCTTGTATCAATCGGTCGAGAGCGGGACTAGAACTCAGGACCTCGAGATTATGAATTCAACGCTCTACCGACTGAGCTACTGAGGACCTCAATAGAATAATTTTTAAAGAGTTTGATAGAAAATTCTTATAGAAGTTTTAACTCATCTGAACTGATATTATAAATAACAATAAATTATAATTATTTAAATTATTCTATCATACTTACTCATTAACGTTATGCAAAAGTATTTTCTTTATCAAGTAGTTCAAATTAACAATGAACATTAATAACAAAATTGTAGTAATCGAGGTAATGAAAGAAGGTGTAATTCTCATAATTAAAATGTACCTAACTAGATTAATGTTTATAAAACATTACTGCTTTATCTTAACTAAAATCTTAAATTCTTACATCTTAGCCAAAAAAATAGGATAATGAATAGTCGTGAAAAATAAATAATAAAAAAAAATAAATAATTCGCTCTCACTAGATCTCAAGGATCGTGCAACAGCTTCTTGGAATGTATCCTGTAATTTCTTCTCCTAACATGGTACACATATATGTGTGTAGCAGCCTACTATTTATAAAAGGATTTATTTTACTACTTATATAAGTCAATGCACATCTATACCACGTATAAAATATATATCAAAACTTCAACACACTGACTATTTCCAATTTTATATCGATAAATTCATTTGAGGTATTTCATCGTTTTTATTTTGCATTTATTTAATAAATATTATATCTTAGTATTCGTTAAATTAAGCTTAATTAATAACGGTCATTGAAAAGGATCGATTCTTGATACTCTTGCGTTACATTGCACATTGCAATACTCTCTTTCGTTGCAAGTGTATATAACATTAAAAAGAGAGGAAGAAAAGAGAGAAGGAGAAAGAAAGATGAAATCGATCGAATCATATATACGAGGCGGTCTATAACGTGAGAGTACCAGAGCACAATATCGATTAATCTTGTATTGATCATTATTGCAATTTTTCCAGCGCTTGATCATTTATCATCTTGCGGGGCGACGCGGTTATTTTTTTTTCTTTTTTTTTTCGAGAGTCATGAGAGAGGCCGCCAAAGCTGTCGTGTGGACTATATATATAGGTACGTATACATATATTCATGTAATGTCGATCAAAAGATTGGCGTTGCAAATTGACGAAAAATTTTCTATCTTGTACCTGATATCTCATTGGATAAGAAAGAACTTTATAAAATTAACTATCTTTTATATAGTTCGATAATTTGTTGTGATATTTATAGATATTACCTTCTATTACTTCTTGTACCAAAAAAGTCTCTATCAAAATTAAAAAAATTTTTTTCTCTATTAGGTTGAGTAATTGACAGGAAAGTACCTATTAATCAACGGAATTTTTGTTGTTGTTGAATGATTTATTTTTTATAATAATAAATCCTTTTATTTAATAAAAACATTATTTATTAAAATCGTTATTTTAAGCATAAAACTTATTTTGGGTTTATATTTATGCCGATGCTATAATATCTAACTTAATATTAAAATTTTTAAAAAAATTGAAATAATTTCTCTAAATCTATTGATACTTATAATTTATTATTTTATTATCAAGTAAAATAATTTATTCAGAAACATTTAATTTTGAATTCAAGCTTCTCAAAAGATAAAAAACGAAGAGGAAACGTAAGCATACTCAAATTTTATAAAATACTAAGATTCTTTTAATATATTCTAATCTACTTTTGTAACTATATAAATATAAAACATATCTAAAGTATAAATTACGTGTTATTTAGGATGAGCTATAATTGAATTAAATTAAATAATATTAAACTTCATTTAAGTTGACGATTTCTATACATATTCAACTTTTATTCAATAATAAAAACTCTTCGTGACTTTAATTTTTGAAATTCACTTAATAAAAATGAATATATAAAAAACTTATAATGATGAATAAATAAGACAAACAAAAAGTTAATTTGACAAAGTAAGTAAAAAAAACAAAATTTTCCTCTTTAATTGACATTAATAGTCCTTCTAAATTTGTCTACTCAACTTAATATTTAATTTTTTCGAGCTCAATCAACCCTAGACGATAAAGTTTTGTTGAATCAATTAAAGTGCCGGCATATACGTATATATGCGTGCTCTATATATATATACATATATACACGTACGTATCTTACAAAACCCGGTCTTTCACATATAATACTTAAGCCGTATAGTGTCTCGACCAATTTAAATTTAAATGATGCTAAAGAATGCCTATACTTATATACAAGCTCTCGTACAAGTCTCTCTTATACCGATCGGCTACTTTTCAGTAGTCACTAAAAGAGAGAAAAAGAGAGAGAGAAAGATAGATAGAACGAAAAAGGTAAAGCCGAACAACGATAAAAGAAGAATAAAAAAATAAGAAGGAAAAAAGTAAATTAAAAGAAAAGAGAAACGAGAAGAGAGAGAAGTAAAGGCATGAATGATACGGATAATGGAGCAAGCCGATCGAAGTAGGCATTTAAGGAACGAATGGAAATTATGCAGCAACCGTGCACCAGCTTGACCAAGCAAGTCTGCTTTACTTCTCTCCTTATTTCTCTTACTCTCTCTTTCTCTCTCTCATTCGCTCTCTTTTTTTTTACTCTCTTGAACAACAACATATTTATAATAGCTCTGCATTTGGTATTAACAGGAGGTCACGTATCTCTGTCCTTTTCTAATCAAAGAAATTATTTTTTTACAAAAACTAATAACTTTAGCAAAAAATGAAGAGAAAGCCGCATCTTGTATCAAAAAAAGCAATATTTTCTTTGATAAGAAAAAATTAATTTTATTGCTTCATTCTCAAGAAAACCTTGAAAAACCAAATTGTTCAACCTAACCTCTATGGTTTAAGTTTTTCAAGGTTTTCTTGAAAACGAAACAATAAAATTAATTCTTTCTCATCAAAGAAAATATTGCTTTTTTTATTACGAGATGCGGCTTTCTCTTCATTTTTTGCTAAAGTTATTAGTTTTTGTAAAAAACTCAATGCTTTGATTAGAAAAGGACAGAGATACGTGACCTCCTCTTAAAAGCCAGTTCAACAACCCGCGCGTGCGAATACTTATAAGCAATGTATTTTTATATTTTATATTCAAGAAAAAAAAAAGAAGAAGGGAAAAATATACAATGTTGTTAAGAATTGCTTCTTAATCGTTGAAAAATTTCTGCGCTTTAATTGGTACGCAAGAAGCCTAAAAGACCATTATATTGTATCAATATAAAACGTGGCACGAGCCGATATATACATACCATAAGCAACTGGTATAACGAAGAGTAAATTCAAATGACAAAATTACGTAGGTGTTACATTGAAATTGCCTCGGCAACGCAAAAGCTAGTGCTCTAAAATTAATGTGCTACTATTTTTTTTTATTCTTTCTTTCTTTCTTTTATATTTTATTTTTTTGTTCTTTAACTGCACTGGCTTTGCGTTTTAACCGGTTTCTTACGGGCTCTTATAATAAATTGTTCTTTAGGTGCACACAACTCTCCTTCTTTTCAAATTTTTTTCTTTGCCTTTTTTTTGGAACATTTTGTTGCACGATACAAAAGAGGAAAAAAAATTTATGTTTAAATTATCAAAACAGCATTTCCGATAATATCGAAAGTTCTTTTTTTTTCTTTTTGTTTATTTGTATGCACTCAAATTGAGTAGTTTCTTGTAAACACTTAAAGTTTGCAGACTGTATAATCAAGAGGTGCATTAGAGTTCTTATGCTATCACGGAACCGGATGCAGCTTAAATATATTTTTAAAAAACGCTACCAATTTTATTATTGATAGTATCAAAGCCAAATAACGACCACTTTTTCTGAATTAATTTAGAATTTTACAATTCATTTCATTATTATATTTGTTTCCTTTTTAGTTCTTCTATTTTATAATGACGCAAATATGTAATTTAAATATAAAAATAATGCAATAATTTCATCAAATGTGTAAAGATTTTTATTAAAAATGAAAAAATATCATACACAAAAAATAAATAATTTGTATGTTTAATAGAAAAATATCCACTATATATTTTAAAAAATACATTTTTAGTTAATAATAAAGTCCATAATCGCTTCAAAATTCTAACTAGTAACAAATTGATCCGTCTAAGAAATCATAAAGATTTAGTCTTTAAAGAATCACTTGAAACATCTGCTCTTACAAAATAGCACACATCATCCCTTGAATATAAAATTTAAGCCTTGCTTTCTCTCATCTCCTCTCATCATTTACACTCTCGACACCTTTTGAGTCCAACCATATGCTTCTCTTAACATTACATACTAGTTTACAGACGTTCGGTAAATCTTAACCGTGTATATGTACGCAATGCATAACTCGGCTTCCCTGTTTCTCTTGGAATTTAGCGCTTGTTAGATCTCTCGTTGAAAGGAACAATTTAGAAAAATATATTTTTCTTTCTTATTCTATATACCTCAAAGAATTATAGTATACGATTATATTGCTCGGGTATAAAGTAGAGAAGATCTCCTTATAGTACGATCTTATTCGCACGCGATATCCTTCAAATAATTTTTAAATTTTTTTTTCTGTTTTTGCTAAACGGAATTTGAACGCACGGGATAAAGCTAAACTCTGGTAACGTTTATAGTTAAGAGTATGTATATACGTATAGTTAGAGTTGAAGTTCTCGCACTATGCCAACTATTGCATAATTTTAAAACTGCCTTGCGCCATGTAAAAAATTTCGTTCGGAAACCATAAAACTTATTTATTATTAACACTTAGGTTTATTTTAAGAAACGCAAGGTGCATATTTTTCTTTTAACCGCAGAAAATTTAGAGGCAAAAATTATGGTATTAGGAAGTGCTATATCATATTCTGCTGCTTTGCGAAATTTCTCATTTTTTTCTTTTTATTCTCTTTTGCTGCAAATAGATTTGGTTTTTTTTCTTATCAATGAGTTTAAGCGTTGCTTATTAATATTTGATTAAATGATGTTAAAATTAAGCGATCCAAAGCAAAAAATATTGTATAATTTATGTAAAAAAGTTAATTTGTGGAAAATTTATTTAATATTTAATAATATGTTAAAAGATAAAGATAAGATTAAACAGTTTTTATATAACATAAAAAATTATAAAAAAATTTCTATGTAAAAGTATATAATTATTCAATTCTATCAGTGAATTTTCAGAAATATTGTATTTTTTCATCTTTCTTAACGTCGCTGTATTTATGCTATCATTTCGATGCTAATTAGCGACGGAGATCGTCAGCGTGTTTGTGAACAAAGCACATGTAGTAACGTTGAGTGTTGCCTATATCAATTGTTTGCCGAGAACGGTATTCGAACTCGGGTCCTCGAGATTACGAATTCATAACTCTACCGACTGAGCCACTGATGATCTCATTATAATAATATAACAAATAATATTTAAATACTGTTAATGTTTAGAAATCAGTTTTATTAATCAAACATTGATTTATTTAAGCGATTTTTTTTTCTAAATAAAAGTCAAACAAAACCTTTAACTCGCTTTAGTTTTTTTTAAGTTATTCCTTATTCAGGAAACTTTATCAATTATATCATTCATTTAAAAATTGAAATTCAATAATTGAAAAAAAGAAGAAGTGACAGTAAAAAAAACTTTTATCCCGTGAACAGATTAGCGTATAAAATCTAGTTTAAAAAGTTTTCTCAGAGACGGTTACGGTACAAACTTTAGCTACTTAGCGTTAGTCTATGCTGTAAAAAGAAAAAAAAAGAGAAGGAAAGAAGGAGAAAAAAAAGATTGAACACAAGACACAACGAAGTCGCTTATAAGTTTTAAAAACGTTATGCACATTTATCAGTGACATTTCCAAGATGATCATCAGACTTCATATATGCCAATTCGATATTGCATCAACATTTTAACATTATAAGTAGGTTATCTTATGATAGAATACAAGACTTATATATAAATGACGAGATGCAGATGTATTTTTGACGATGATGATGATGACGACAAAAGTTAAGGCTTACTATATATAAGCTATGTAGCTTATATAGCATAGCAAAGTTTTCTTATAAAGTAACGATAGTGAAAGGTCCTTCAAGAGCTGTCGAGAGAGCTATGCGAACGAGTCCGAGTTGCATAATGCACCTAAGGAAATTTATATTAATACGTCGATTTCATCGTTCGATGCTGTATATATAGCTAAGGAAAAATTTCAAATTGCACTGTGTTGTTCGATAAAAAAATATATATATAAGTGAACGGCATAGGTGAATGATGATCGAATATTGTTTGATATTTTTTCTTTTATTTTGCTTTCTCATAGAGAAAGCATTGTATCGGTGAAAAAAATTTTTTTCTATTTTTTCATTAATTTGTACATATTTGAACTCAGTGAGTCGAAAAAAGTGGTTTCCAGAAAATGTCTGTATGTATGTGTGTGTGTGTGTGTGTGTGTGTGGATGTATGAATTCAGTTAGTAAGCTGTATCTCGAGAACTACTCGATGGATTTGCTTCTAATTTTGCATGGAATTTAGTTTTGTGATTAACTTGCTGGGAAGCTATTGATAATTTGGTTCTTCCACCGTAGTTTTCATTTTAAAGTTTTTTTTAAAAATAAAAAAAAAATTCGATTTTTCGTTTTTTGGTTTTTTTTTGTTTACTACTCGATGAATTTGCTTCAAAATTTGCATGGAATTTATTTCTGATTGCCCGGATAAAATAAATTTTTAAAAACTGATTTTCTTAGCTCAGTTTTAATTTTAGAGCATTTTGAAATTTTTGAAAAAAATGTTTCTATTTATTAAGCCAATAAAATCTTAAAAACTACTCGATGGATTTACTTCAAATTTTCCATACAATTCAATTTTTTGATGAACTGGTGCGGAAGCTATTGGGAATTGGTTTTCTTAGCGCAGTTTTTTTTTTAGAATCATTTTAAGAATTTTTAAAAAATTTCGATTTTTCATTTTTTTTGTATTTTACGTAAACTACTCGAAGAATTTGTTCGAAAATTTGTATGGAACTTTATTTCGACTGCCAAAATTATTAAAAATTTTGTAAACTAATTTTCTTAGCGCACTTTTAATTTTAGAGCATTTTTAAAATTTTTAAAAAATTTTTATTTTTAATTTTTTTTTATTTTACAAAAACCATTCGATTGATTTGCTCCAAAATTTGTATGCAATTAATTCGCTACTATCTGAAGAAAACAAGCTTTGGAATACTAATTTTCTCAGCGCAGTTTTAATTTTAGAACACTTTGAAAATTTTCAAAAAAATTTTTATTTTTCATTTATTTTCTTTTTTGCGTTAACCATACTATAAATTTTCTCCAAAATTTTCATACAATTAATTCGCTATTGTCTGAAAAAAATAAGCTTTTGGAAACTAATTTTCTTAGCGTGGTTACAATTTTAGAGAATTTTAAAGATTTAAAAAAAAATATCGATTCTTCTTTTCTTATTTTTTTTTATTCTACGTAAAGTACTCGATAGATTTGTTCTAAAAATTACAGGGAAATTATTTGCGACTGCCAAAAGAAGGGAAATTTTCAAAAATTGATTTTCATAGCGTAGTTTTAATTTTAGAGCATTTTTAAAATTTTAAAAAGAAATTTTGAAAAGAAAATGTTATTTATTTAACCAGTTAGATCTCGAAAATTACTCTATGGATTTGCTTCAAATTTTGTATACCATCTATGTTTTTGTATAACTAGGCGGGAAGCTATAGAAAATTAAGATTCATAGTGTATTTTTTTTATTATAGAGCCATTTTAAGAATTTGAAAAAATTTTCGATTTTTATTTTTTTTTTTGTATTTTACGTAAGTTAATTGATGAGTTTGCTTTGAGATTTCCATGGGAATAATTTGCATCTGCCAAAAGAAGGATAACTTTTATAAACCGATCTTTTTAGCGTAGTTTTCTTTTTAGAAAATTTTAAAAATTTTCTTAAAAAATTTTCATATTTCAGTATTTTTCCATTTTACGTAAAGTACTTGATAGAATTACTCTAAAATTTGTATACAAGTTATTTGCTACTGTCTTTATAAACCAAGTTTTAAATAAATAATTTTATTAGCGTAGCTTTTTGATCACTTCTTTTGTTTTCTGAGTTACTCTTGAAAATTTATAATAGTACTACTGAATTTAATTACCGTTACTAAAATTGACTACTTGGATTTACCAAGCTTAGTCGTGATAAAAAGATATCCACAAGATAACAAAAATAATAAATTCGAACCTATGTATAAGGCTAGCTAAAGTCAACAAAATTAAACACTTTAAAAGCTAACATTTAACCCAAACAAAATGTTGAAAAGGCAATCAACTAGCATATATATTCAAAATTTATAAAGTACAAAATGAATAAATATTAATGATGGACAATTTTTTTTTATATTAAAATCACATTTAAATAAATATAAAAAAATAATGAAACTCAAAGAGCTCTATGAGAAAGCATTCCGCCAAAGCACTTGGCAGCGTTTTTTAGTACTTCTAAATGATTGAGATAATGTATTTTTGAGAAAAATAAAGTAAGTATTGTTTCTAATAAATAACCGTTTTATTTACAAAATTATTAATACTATATTTATAAATTAATATTAATTACCAATTAAATTATTTGATTATTATTAGTTATTTTTTCTAACGGCGTACGCAAAATTCGATTTCATGTACCCGTTTGCGTACATAAAATATCATATTATGAGACGCATTTGTTTAGCGTGCGTAAAATGAATCGAGCGTGCGTAAAATGATTTCAGCGTGCGTAAAATGATTTTAGCGTGCGTAAAATGATTTCAGCGTGCGTAAAATGATTTCAGCGTGCGTAAAATGATTTCAGCGTGCGTAAAATGATTTGAGCGTGCGTAAAATGATTTCAGCGTGCGTAAAATGATTTGAGCGTGCGTAAAATGATTTCAGCGTGCGTAAAATGATTTGAACGTGCGTAAAATGATTTCATCAAAAAAAAATTTTTTTAATTTTTAAAGTATTATATTTCAGGAACTATACATCATAACAGACATTTATACATCTCATTTGAAAGCTCTTGTGGTGCTCTTTTAAAGTGCTATGTACAATTTTTTCGCGATACGTGAACTCTCTTATTAATTAATCTTAGAGTTAATCATTTAAATAATTTCTTATTTATTGTTTTAAAGAGGGGGAGGAATTCTCAATTATTATTTTAATAATACATTTTGATGGAATTTTAATTTGAGAGCTATCCTTGTCTAACTGAGATTTTTGTTATTTACTCAAGTATTAATCGGTGAATCTGCAAATTAAAAGTTGAGCGCAATAGATATTATTATTACAAATATTTATGCACAAGAAGAAAAAAATCTATCGCTTTGTTTTTGAGAAAAGTAAGTAACGCGAAAAAACTTTGGCGTTACTTACTTTTCTCAAAAACAAAGCGGTAGATTTTTTTTTCTTGTGCATAGATGTTCATAATAATAATATCTATTGCGCTCAACTTTTAATTTGAAGATACACCGATTAATACTTGAGTAAATAACAAACAACTCAATTGTTACTCGGTCGATATCAGGTTCTACTCCGGCTTGCCGTTGATGGTTTTATTAATTTTATTTTTATATTAGTAATATTATTTATTTTTTTGGAGGGGCGCGGCCGCTGAACCTTCCCGGCAGGGGCTTTGCCCCCTGCACCCCCACCGGGGCTCCGCCCCTGGACCCCGTCCTGCGCCCCGACCTCGACTACCTCTTACAATCTTGATAGCCTTCGAACAAGATTGTACATGCTATCACAGACGCAAGTTTGTCATTCTTAGAATTTTGCGCACTTGTTAGAAAAAATAATATACGCAACTAATGCGTAAAGTGATCATCGCACTCGTCTCATTTGTCGCCCTCGCTGCGCTCGGGCGACAAAACCGACTCGTGCGATAATCACATATTTTACGCACTCGTTGCGTAATATACTATTATGCAGAATGAAAATTTACGTAAAATAGACAATAATATTAAAATTTTATAAATTTATTAAATTAAAGAGATGAATAATGAATTCATGCTAATTAAATTAATGATATTTTCCTCTTATTATAATTTTCCAGCTTTGAGTTTCATAAAAATCTTGATAGAAATCAAACATAAATACGGTATAAACGAAACTCCTTTTAAGTTCACAAATTGTTGCAATAAATTAGTTATATTTACGTTAACTGATCAATTTGCGGCTTTAAACATTTAATAAATTATATATTACTTAATTATCTGAAACAAATAATAAGAAATCAATTTGTTATTATCTCGAGTGAACTATCCTATTGTAAATATCTCGAAACGCCTCTAGGAATTTAACGAAATAATATCTTTCAATTGAGCAAAAATTTTCTTCAACCCGAGAATTCCCATAAAGATATACCACCTTAAATACTCCTTTTCTCCCGCCTTCAATCTCGTCACAGAACGACACAATCGTCTGGTGTATCTAATAAAAATAAAGTAACCGCTAGTACATAATCTCGTCTTGTAATCGTGTATATAAACCCAAAGCACAATGCTCAAACTTGAAAACCAACATCAAACTAAGCGATTAAAAAAAAGGGTGAAAAGTAACCGTGGGCGAATCGGGCGTCTATATCACCAAAGGCTATCCCATGGAAAGAATAAGTTGAAAAAAAAAAATATATATATATATATAAAGTATTTTTCAGGTCGAAATAAAACGATTATAGCTTTAGATCAGAATATACGGCTGTATAGCTGTCAGTTAGATTCCAGGAAGAGGACTCTTGGCAGCAGCAAAGCATATAGAAAGCTTTCTCTATGCGCTGGAACGAGAGGACCGCGCACGTTTGCCCATATTCGGAAGCGGTCGCACGATATATCGCGAAAACCTTTACAACTGCTAACATTAGGTGACCTCCCTAAAGAAGTATATATATAAGTTACATTCAAGAGAAATGCAAGCTGGAAATGTATGATTCACGACGAAGAGAGAAAGAGAGCCTTGAGTGAATCTCTAGTGAAATTTCGCAGACTCACATCATACATTTTTATGGCATTGTTATCAAGATCGGTTGATGATGTTGAAAGGTTAACATTAAAAAAATTGAACCAAGGTTGGCTTTAGATTTCTCGAAGTGATTCAGATATATTGGAATTATGTTTGAGAATAGGATTTGATAGAATTTTAGGTATAATTCACATTAAATTTAATATATTTGCTACATTAAAATCGATTTTAAGATCCTCCGAGAACTCCATAAAGTTAGCTTACGTTAAAATTCTTGAACGATCAGAACTGAAATAAATTGATATGTTTTTGTTCCGTTTGAGTTTCAAACTATTGAAAAAATGTGTATTTTAAAATTTATAAAAATTTTAACTAAAAATGTAGAACAAATTTTTGTATTATAATCTCAAAAATGGGGCTTTAAAATAGAATTATTTTTATAAATGAGTAATAATATTTTACTTTTCAATCTAATTTGTCAATTTTTTCAAAAATCTTTAGTTTGAACAAATCAGAAGTTTAGCTATGTATATTGATTTCGAAAGAATGTATTTTAATTTTTAAACATCTTAAAACTCATTAAAAGCATATAAAATGTACAATGATTTTTAAGAGTACTTGGTTAACAGTATAAATTTTTGTATACAACCTTTTGTATTTTTTTTTAGTACTCTTAGTGTTCAAGTGATTATCTCAGAATTACGGAACACCTTACATAAAGAAGTGGTTATTCAAACTAATATGATGCACGTAATTGCAATTGAAATAATCAAATAATGTCTTAAATTAAACTATTTACTTGAGTTATTCTATAATTTTACTACTGATTTAACTGAATGACTTTTCTTAAAAGCTACCATCACCACCATCATTATCCTAAGTGCATGGAAGACGTAACTCGTATATAGAAAAATTAGAAAACTTTCTTTTCACTGAAATAGCTTTTTTAATAAGTTGTCGGCTTGATTTTTAGCTGAATCACGAAAACATTTCAAAGAAAACTACTTCATCGTCTAAGGATTAAGAAAAAAAAGAAGGCAAAGAAGGGGTTGTACAAGAAGAAAGAGTAAAAGAAAAAAGTTGATGTACAAGGCACGGAAGGTAAACTTTTAGTTGGTTACATCGAAAGTAATCAAAAGAAGGAATCGAGGATGATTCAGCAATACCTACTGACAACTTGACCTAAAACTCTTGCTGACAGTGCAACTGACCAAATAATATTATAAGCGAATATCAATGACTAAAATGTTCAAACATTTACACTTTTTTTCTTTATATTTATAAGCGTGTACTTTATAAAGTTCACCAGACGACGAAAATAGAATTAGTAATAAAACAAGTTATATGATAGTTGAAGATTGTTAAGGTGACAACTAGCAATAGTAATAGAAGTAAAAGGAAGAAACAAATGGAAAAGCAACAAGCAAAAGTGACGACTATAAGACGACGACTATAACAAGACGAGCCATATCCGGGACGTAGTCATCCTCGTTCTGTGTGTGTGTGTGTGTGTTGCTCGACCAATAAAATTAATCGCTTAGGTTACGACGTCTGAATAATTTATGTCCTCAAGCATCTTAGAATCAGTGAGAATCGTTGCATCGTAACTTTGTACATTGTACACATGCAGAAGAAAAAAGAGAGAGAAAGAGATAGAAAGAGCAAAAGTAGCCAACTAACTCAGGGGCGGGCCTATTTTAAAAACACAAAAGATCGATTAAATATATACAAGCATGTTAATTAGAAAGGACCTTTCGATCGATAGTCCTTTTAAATTAATGATCATACTAGACTCTCTATCGTACGTATATATATGTGTGCATATAGGTATTCGTAATACTATTGAATTATGTAGCAGTATATAAGCAAAAGAGTAGTGTGTATATATATACCGAACGAAGCACGAGAAAGCGGGATTGGGAAGGCCGATGACACTATATATATACATGTTACAAAATGCGCGTGTATATCACATACGTACGTATATATATATGTATTTTATAAGGATAGAGCGTCAGGGCAGCCTAATGAGTTACTCGCTCTATTATTTCAAGTATGTTAATTTAACGGGCTTAATTAAGGAGGGAAACTTATATATGCTTGTTACATACTTGTACATATGTGTGCAAGTGTATTATATGAAATTCTCTCGATGAGAATCGAGCCTACTACGAGAGAGAGAGAGAGAGAGAAGAGCTTCTGGCTGGAACAGCATTAATTCTTTCATACTCCAGGGAGTTTAATTGCTCTTAGGCTCGTAACAGACAAATTACATTCGCACTTCAACGCCGTTAGTTTGTAACGCTCGTTCTCCCTTGTTGTTTATATATACGCGCGTATTAGCCTGATCGAAAGGCTTGTACATACAAGCCGCGTATCTTCATTATAAAGAATTTCTAATATTACACGAGAGAGGAAGTGCAACAACAGTACGCTCCTCTTTCTTCCTCTTTCTCTCTGATGGAATATATATACACACGCGATCATTTTATTCACGGAAATTCACCCGCTGTGTATATGTATGTGAAAGATTTTCTCATTTTTCATTTCAGTACAAGGCTTCTTTTTTTATTCTTCTTCTTTTTAACAACGTTCAGACGAGATTTGTAATTATTAATTGAAGATGATACATATGGCTTTAATGAGTATTAAAGTAGCCAATAAATTTAATTTTCTAGCAACCTTTTGTTCAATTAAATTAATATTTAATTATTTAGATTATTAAAAAAAATCTAAATATAAATTAAAATAATTGCTACAATATCCCCATTATAAAATAAAAGGCTATTAAAATATTCCGATGCATTTCTGTTATAAATCATTGAGTAACAATATATGTATAGCAAAAAGAAAACGAAACGTCAAGTACTAATTGGATAAGTGCGATACTTTGATAGAGTCCACGTCACATTAGAGTGCTCAAGTAGATACCCAGCTATAATTCTCATTTAATTGGTGTGATCTTATAAAGCAAAGTAACCCGTCAATTACAATAATATTGGATTGCGTTGCCTCAATTTAATCAATGATAATGCACTTATCTCCCTCGCCTCATGCTTCTTTATTTTATTACTTTTAAATTAATATGTTTATATAAACATAATCGAAAATATTAATTAAACTTTTTTTTCGAATTATAATAAATTGATGTTTTACTTTTATTTTTTTTATTAATAATGAATATAAAAATTAAAAATTATAGCCTATTATTTTTTTTATCAAACTATCTTGATGAAATCTTCGTTGATGGATCATTACAAAATAGATTTTCAAAACGAAGCTCAAAATTTCAAATAAAGTAATGACAAAATTTCAACTTTTATTACAAAATAATTTCAGTAATAGAATAAAATGTTCGAAAAGATTATTCCATCTAACACGGTAAATTTAAGAAATCTACGCTCGAAAATTTCACAATTTACGTTGTGAAACTACAATTCAAAATCTTTACCAATCTAAAGTACTAAAATACAAAAAAGAAATTGCATCCTAAAATACTAGACCTCGACGGAGAAAGTTTAATTTTTATACAATCGTAATACAGACCAGTAAAATTGATAATACTTGGAAAAAAAATTTTGTTTCTTTTGATTGCTACATACGATTTTAAAGAGACTCTCAAACTGATAAGTACCCAGTAAATACAGCAATAACTTTTAAAAAAAGTTATTTTTTTTTCTAAAAAAACCCAATAGCGCATCTTTTATAACACGACACGATTTTGCGTCCGCGTTTTTCAGTTTAGGAGACTTTATTTAATGTTGTATACGATAACAGATGTGCCCATAGGCGCTTTCACTTATATACTGGTAAATAGTTTTATCTACACGACTAACTCATTTTGCAATTCAACGCCTGTCTTGTACACTGTTGGATATTATTTACATAAAAGAAAAATATTAAAGTTTTTCCTTTTTTTATCATCATTATATGTTTATTAATAAGATAATATAAAGCTAATTGATTTTTTATTGAATATTAATTATCATTAAAATAAACAAAGATATTAGCATATATGAATAGATATTACCAAGAATAATTGATATATATATTATTAATATTACATTTTCACGAGTTATTATAGGAATATATCTATATAGTACTGATTAAATGCAAACTTATAGTGTTGAAGGTATAATGGTTTTGGATTTCATTGCATTTAATATAAATATTATTATATCCATTAATATAAAGTTAAATCAGATAAAAAAAATGTATATTTCGCTCATCGTTCTGCAACATGTGCGAAAAGTTTCATAAGATTTTGATTATATCGAGCATTAATAAAACAACTTTTATAATGCACATTATATATACATTTTTGCTTTCATAAAGCCAGTTTCATTAAGGATTAGCGAGATAGCTATCGGTAAAACTTCAAAGCAATGCGTGTCTAAAATGAGAAATAAGCTGAAAAAATCAAAATCTTATTCACACTTTTAAATCCGTGTACTGTCGAAGCATTTGGATGCACTTAAAATTATGTAATATTAATAAAAAATAAAAAATTCTTTTGAGTCACATCATTCTTGTTTTAAATAAAAATGTTGATCCTCTAATAAAGATCTTGTTACCATGTTATAATATACGTATGTAAATTATTATCCTTGCAATAAATAATCGTACAATGTATAGAAAACTTTCCTCTAGGCTCTTATAAATTTTTAACAGTAACGAAAAAAAACCTTTTAAGCTTTAATACATTAAAAACGGGTGGTCGTAATGTAAGGCTTTTTTCTATTCTAATGTAATAGGAAAATTGTTATACAGTAGCTATTAAACAGTCAAAGATTAACAGCTTTTAAAAAGAGTTTGAAAATCGCCGCGCCCCTATAAATCACGCGTCGGTAAAGTGACAAGCAATTATAATAACTATCACACAAACCTATATATGTGTATATGTATAAATATAAAATGGAACATTTAAAAGACAAGCGGACAAGTTTGCGAGAGGTATAAACGCGATAAAATATCATTCCATGGATCCCAGATAGGTAATGAGCCGTGCTACAACTAGATGAGGAAATAAAGACTTATTAGATCTTATAAGCATAAGCATTGGGTATATAAGGACCTTGCGTGACAAATCTTTTCAATGATACATAAAAACATTTGGCTTTCTCTCCTTTGGCTCAATGTCTTTAATGTCTCACTTTTTTGCTAATGCAGTTTAGTGGATTTTTTTTAGATACAATTGGCTTACTTGTACAGTCGAGTTTTATATTGGTTGTTTTGTAGAAATATTTATTTGATACGAAAGTAATTTATTTAAAAAAATATGTTTTTTATCTTTTTGATGAAGAAATTATACCAATCGATTAGAATTTATATTCATTTTATTTTTTAATGCATTCAAGATGTAATAATTTATAATGTAAACTTGTTTACAAGAGATCGTGAGTGGCTCACTCAGTAGAGTAATAGATTTGCGATCTCGGGGTCCCGAGTTCGAATCCCGCTTTCGGCTGATTGATACGAGCACCACTGTACGATACATGTGCTTTGTTCACAAACACACTGACGATCTCCGTCGCTAATTAGCATCACATTGATAACATAAATACAGCGACGTTAAATAATAATAAAAAAATGTTGTTGTTACAAACAAAATCGGTAAAAGTGCTAACTAAAATTTGTTAACCCTTCGAAAATCCTTTTTTTTTAAACAAGAAGTATATATATATGAATCATTTTGACCCTGTAACTTTTTGATCGTTTATAATTCCATAGCCACCGAATCTTTTGATTTGCAAAAATTCTTAAGTATAGTTTAAATCATTTTCAAATCATTCATCATTATGATAAGTGTTCCTAAAGTCTTTAACAAACCTAAAAAATTCAAAAAAAGTAAAATTTTTGTAAAACTTAAAATTTTACAGAAAACGCCAGGATCAAGTTGACCCATCAAGTGTTTCCAAATGATTAAATTATATTTTTTATGTAGTTCGATTGCAGTAACAAGGCGATAAAAAAAATATAATAATTGAAACTTAATCATATTTTTATCGATTTATTTATAAATAAAATTATTATAATGATTAATAAAAAAAAATAATTAAAATAAAGTGTTTTTATTTCTTGAAATCGAAGTGAATCTAAAAAATTTATTAACTTCAATAAAAATCCTCAACATTTCAATATATAAAATAAATTAGCCAACAAATATTTAAATATATTCAATAAAATTAATAAAAAGCCTACAACATTAGCGTCAAATTTGAATAACAAATCAATTTTGTCACAAATTAAGTTATCTAATTAACGAATGTTCAACAAACGAAAAAAAAGCACACACACATTTACACACACCGTTTGATAAACATTTCCAACTTATTTAATCTGTAAATTGTAAATTATCATAGCTATCGAGACTTTAACAAACTCCTTGAAACTAGTTAGCAACGTTTTCACATGTATGTATGTCTCCTTTCAAAAATAAGGATATCTCTCTTTGGCATTACTCAATGCTCATACACACGTATATACCCGCTTATACGTATATATTTTATACATACGTATACTCGAGAAAAGATCTTTCTCTCGATATATACCTAGACGATCGACCCACGCGCTTTGCAAAATTAGAAAACGCCGATATTCACCGTTTCTATTTATAAACTCCTTTAAAAAGAGAGAAAAAATAAAGAATTAAAAAAAAAGGATTTTCTCAACTTAAATCCTTCTTCTCCTCCTCCTCCTCTTATGTGAAAAGAAGATGAAGAGAGAGGTATACACGAAGATGAATTTAATATTTTTTACTTTTTTATTTTTTATTTTTTTTTTACAAACTCCGTATATGAGCTTATATATTGCTGCGTGGCAAATAATATTAGCCGCGTCTATATACGCAATGCTTTATGAAAATCATAAATCGCCAAGCACTTACGATTCCAATCGAAAAACCTATCGAACGAAGGGGGGCCCGCAGTACATGAATCACACGCTTCGTATATATATATATATATATGCTACTACAAATATATGTGTGTATATATGTATATACACACTATACGCGAGTGGGCTTATTATTAATCGCGAGGTCACTGCTTATATACCTGACGCTCGATTCGATCTTTTCTCATACGAAAGAAAGAAAAGAGAAAGAGTTTCATTTCTAACCGGATGGTTAATACAGAGAGAAAGAGATATACGCAGAGTCGCGTGTGTACGAAAAAAAACCAAATAAAAAAGTAAAGATAAAAAAAAATTAGAATGAGAAGAGAACGAGGGAGGTATATAATACAGCGAATTGCCATAACCTTTTATCACTTATCTAATTAGCCGTTTCATTTAATTAGCGCTCCGCAATGAAAAAAAGAAAATAAAAAAAAAAGGTGAAATGAGAAGCCAACGATATATTCCCGACCTACCATTTTAAACTTATATGTGTGTATATATATACAAGCTCACTTCATTTATTTCGATTATATGCTATATAAGGAGATAATACCTGCTGTCTTTCTGATCTTTGAATATTTATTTTATTTGAGCTTTTTATCTGCCTTTATTATTTCTACAATTTTATATTGATATTTCAATAATTAGGAATGAAAAGAAAATAATTTAATTTAATTTTTTTATTTTTGATATAATATTTAATTATTTATACATAATTTGTACATGAATAATACGTATATTAAAAACATTGTATAACGAACATATATCGTAAATTGTAGTCATATTTGAAAAAAAATTCCTTTTTTTCAAATTAGAAAAATATGTAAATAACTAAGCTCATTTAAAGTGTATACAAAATTATGAGACATTCGCTTATCTACTTTATACATCAGCAATTAGCTATAAAAGCAAACAATTTAATGATATTAATTAGCCTGATCATTTTACTTTCTTTTAAAAGACATTAAATTTTACGTTATTATTAAACTTCTTTTTTTAACTATCCATCAACTATCCATGTGTATTTAATAAAACGTGTATAAAGTTTATGATCTTTGGTGCGTTATATTTATAACGAGAAAGGGTACTGAATCGATATATGAAGTGCCTTTTTATAATTTTAATCGACACCTATACTCAAGTCTGTCCTCAGATAAGAAAAAAAAAGGTCAACAGCGAGATGTAACGAACGCTCTGACAAATAGCCATCCCTATTATTTATTCAAGGTGTATTAATGATTTTATATTGCAACCGAATAAGGATAACTGACTTGACTATGTACGTATACACACAAATTGGTTAACGCTATCTTTCTCCGTCAATATAGTCCAATTAAAAAATTCCTCTCTAAAAAAGGTTGAAGGAAAAATTTTAATTGTCTAAATAATTTATTATACATAATTTATTAATAGATTGTTGGTTGGGAGTTTCTTTTTAGTGATCAAAATACTTACCTTTAGTTGGATATTGACATACTTATTTATTTTTTAACTTTGATGATTGATAAGAGATAAACTCCAAGAATATTTGATTATTCTGGTAAATGGAGGACAATCTATATCCATACAAGCGAAAATTGGATAGCTTTAGTATATCAATAATGCAGAAAGGTTTATAAGTGTATTAAACTTACCTCATTTGGTTCGGTGATAAATTTACCGATTGTTATTACGCGTAAAGTAACCTCGCGTTTATTTTCAAGCTCATCCGGCAGACAGTAAAGTGCTTCGCTGACGAAATAAGGCTCGGGGCAGGTCAATCTGAAATTTTTATAAGATTTATTTTAAATTTTCTTCATTATTGTTCTAAAAAAATTATCAAAATAAATGAAAATTCAACATAATCTTTTTTGGTTCGGTTAAATATAATAATGGATGGTAATTATTAATTAGGAATATCGAATATTTGATAAAAATTTCATACTTCTTATGATCATTAAAGTATCTTAAAAATAGGTATAAAAATAATAAGCTAATAGTATGCAATATTCATTTAATTAACGATATAATCAAATGATATGCTTCTCAAAATCATGTTATTATATTCCATAATACAGTATAAGTATGTTCATAATTATATTCCATAATATAAGTATAAGAGTATTACGAAAACTTTTTAAATCTGCTTAAAACTTTGCGGTTAATTTATAATTAAAAACATCTGCCAATGTGCTCTTAATTAAATTTCTAGATAATGTTGCCTTGGATCAAACAAATGATAATGGCATTTACATCTAAATTATTAAATGTAAACCTGTCCTTAATGACACAATCTTGCTCATAACTGAAACTATTCGTGTACTTTATACGGAGTGTTTTAATACAAAGTTTAAATATTTTTATTGAATGGGTAATTACTGCTTTAGCAATCGCATAAAAAGTAAGTGGGATTTGAAAATTTTTATTTTTTTTCAGCTAACTTTAATTAAATATACTTTTTACAAAATTAGAATGATCTAAAAATATACTTTCGTTTCATAAAGAAGCCCCTACACTTTTTAATATTGTACTATCTTCCAAGTATTTCTAAATTAATCTAATAAGTAATTCATGGATTTAAAAAAATTTTCTTCGGTTACTGTATATTTATTATCATATAATAAAATCGATTTCGCAATGATAGTGAAATGCTCGTCCTTATCAAGTAAATCTCATAAAAACATTCTTAATTTCATTTGTTTTATGTTTTGCTAGGTCTTCGCAACATTACGCCTACTTCTTTTAGTAATTATCTGAGTTTAAAATTATGATATTTTGTTAGGAATCTTTTTGTGTATTAAAATATTAATTTGAATATTTTTCATTTATAAATCTGTCACATTAACCTAAGCTAATTAATTATGTATTCTAGAAATTCCAAAGAAATTATAAAAATTCTGAAATATTAGAAAATAAACAAAACTGCTCGTCTACCATACTATACAGGAAGTACATTTTTGTCTTTATCAAGGCGATATAAAATATCGGTCAGAAAACAACGCAAAAATAAAGTTCACTAAACCCAAGCATATACATAACGTTCACATCGTAAAAACATACTTTTATATACGGAAGTGTCACGAGAAATTTTGGAATTCCTTTGGCCAACTGATAATTATCATAATCATTACAAAAGTATACACGTGGAATAGAAATTCTCGCTCCTCTTTTTTTTTTATTTTAACTAACAAACACATCCATATACATTTTTATATATATACAGATATATCATATAACGTTAAAAGTCGCGCGTGTGCAAGTTTTATCCACTTTCTCATCTTTCATCTCTCGGTGGTCAGCAGCAACAGTATATATATATATATGTATATATATATATAGAGATGCGCGAGGGCTTTATAATGATACCCGCACGAACTGTCGTTACTGCCTTCCACGGGTAATAATATTAATGGCTTCCAGTACCCCCCACCCTACTTTCTGCTCTTTCTCTCTCTTTCTCTTGGAATCTCTTTTTACTACAGAATGAGATAGAAAGAAAAAAAGAGGAAGAGAGAGATTCGTTGCACGAATTACTTGGACGACGACGACACTATGTATGCTGAGATGGCATGCTATATGATATTGCTTTGAAATTGTTATTTTAGTATTGGCTGCTTGATAAGGGGACAAGAATTTAATAACGAATAATATTGAAGAAATTAGTTAGAAAGTATTTTTTACCTTGTTCAAAGGTATTATTTATATATTGCGATCTTTTTTATCTTAGTAGCACTCTAATCAGACATAAGTGTTCTTATTTAAGTTTTTTAATAAAAAATAATAACGTACTCATAAAGAAAAAATTATAATTAAACAAATAAAAACCTTATCAATATTTTTATGCATTATTCTTTATTCCTTAAATATTATTGTTTTCAGTGGCCATGTATAAACATCTTTTACGTATTGAATTTTGCCCGATTCTTCCTCGTCTTGAAGAATATCCTTGCAATCTTTTATAAGACCATTCGTTCAGTACTAAAAAAAATCCAATAAAACAAAAAAAAAGAAATCTTTTGATATTACTCGCGATGATGGCAGCAAGCGGGTAGTAAATGAATTTCGCGTTATTAAATCGCGAACAGCTTTTATCGCCAAATAGCTGACAAGCAATCTTTCTCATTCTTCTTAAAATAAAGCATGCGTATATATATACGCACTATAAACGGAGGGGGTTTATACATTGGCTGAAGAGCTTTATTACGGTCGTTTTATGGGTTGACAATTCTTTTTCGTACTGGGCTTACACATACCTATATATGCGTGTACTTTTTTTTGTCAAATTTTGAAACTTGACTATCACACAAGGAGAAAGAAAGAGAGAGAGAGAGAGAAAGAAGGAAAGAAATAAAGGTCATGTATATATATAAAAGAAAGATGGTACGTAAGAAAGAGAGAATTAAAAAGAGATGGGCAGAGGTAAAAAGATGCCGCGAGGTCGTAAAACTCAAAGTTGCGCACCACGCGCTGGATCTAATGGCGCTCGTAAAATCGAAAAGGTTAAGAATAAATACGTAAATCACCGATGCTAATTAGCCTGAGGAAGCAAGGACTCTTTCGCATGGCGTTCCAACTGGTTTATAACTGTTATACGTATTGTAGATAAAGTATGTATATATGTATATACGTGCGTATATGCTCGAACATTTATTTGTAGAGATGCTCTTAAACGTTATTCTATAAATATAATTTTATATGCGCTATGTAGTTAGGGAGGGTTTAAAAAAATTTATGGGAAATGAAAATATCAATTACAGAATCGTTTCGTAAATTGAATAGAAAAATGTTTTGATGTTTTAGATTATTTTAGTGATTTTTGTAATAATTGGAAATCATTTTTATCAAATACTGTATTTTTCTATTTTACGTAGCAATCAATTGCTTCAGTAGATACAGAAGTTTTGGTGAGACAAGTATTTTCAATCAAGTGCTGACTTTTTCCAGATTATTCAAAATTTTTCAATTTTATCATAAGCAAAATTTTGGATATAATAACTTAATTATGAACGTCTTCGTAACTGAAATCAAAATTTTTATTATAATCAATACCTATAGTATACTATGTTAATAGAAGTACTGATCTCTAATTGTATTTAAATAGTATTCCAGCTACGATAGATAAGCGAAATTATTGAGAGAGTGTATACAAATTGAATTTAATGCACATGAGGAGAGTTTTTTTGAAATCAAGGTGGATCATAGCGAGGAAATTACAATTTCTGGGAAATTCTTCACTTATACCTTAATAAACGTTTTTATTGCAAAAAGATACCGTATTGTAAAATTCAGTAAGTTGATTCAGAAAACGTTTTATTTTATCAGTAATTAGTCATTTGGCATAATTTCAGTCCACTTCAATTGTAACGTAATCAAAATATGGTTTTGAGCTAACATTAAAACTTAAAATTAATTTTTACTGCATCATCATCGTCTCAATTTTCACGCAAAAAACTTTATGTTTGGTGTTATAAAACATAATTGAACATATTATTTTTGACCACCCACCGAGTTAATATCTCTATTTTGATTTTTATTGCTTTTAAGCTTATGTGACATGTTCATTTCAGTGTTTTGCAACAGATTCGCAACGCGCGTAAAATTTTATTATTAAGTAGTGTAATAAATTGAAAGAAATGAATAAATACGAATTTAAAGACACCTTTAAATCAGACGCAGAGATTTCTCTTTTCTTTGTGATTTTTATTATCGCAACGAGACGTAGAAGAGAAAAAAAGCACTTACACGCATCATCTCCTATCCAAACATAACAGCATTATTTTTTTCAAAAGCATCTTCTAACATTATTAAGAAATCTCTATAATATGAGAAACTATGATGATTTATACTTTCTTTTTCATAAAACACCATCAGCCAAGTTGATTTCAATTGGTTTTAACTCTCGCTTGTTTTAACTCGTCTTATGTAGCGTATACACATACAACTGGTCTGGTCTTTTTACTAGGAGATTGGCTTCGCAATATACGCGACTACTTTTTACATGAAAAACAACTTGCATTTATACCACTGCTTCTTCTTCTTCAATTCGCTTTTTTTTATCTTTCTTATGACTCAAGAGTGCACCATTGCACTATCGCTTAAGTTTCAACCCGTTGTGTTGTGTAGTAGTAACTGGTTCTTTTATAAATATATATATATATATATATCCCGTAGTTGGCAGGCCGCTAACTGAGCGTAGCGAATAAGAATTCTATTCGCTTCACTGAAAAGTCGGCTTCTTCTACGAATGAAGCCGTGCGAAACTTACAAAGAGAGAAATATATATATGTAACGAAAACGATGATGAAGGAAAGGAAGCAAATATACACCTTTAAGGTAAAAGAAATTCCATGGAATCGATTCGTCTGCTATTGCAGGTGAAAAAGAAAGCGCATATATATCGATACTAAGAGCCGTGTGTTTCTCTTATATGTGTCTTATACGTATATCTTGCAAACTCACGCGAAACTTATCCCAATGTAGAAGAAGAAGAAGCAGCAGCTAAGAAAACGAAATCTTTTCCTCGCGTGTATTGCTACTGCCGTACGTTAGTTTTCTTTTTTTTTTACTTTTTGTTTCTTTCTCTCTTTTTTTTTACTTTGGTTTGTTTGCGAAACTCGTACATGCCGTACGTTCCGTTTTATCCGTTTTCTACGTTAGCTTTTGCGCGATGCGAAAGAAAAAAAGAGGAAAAAAATATATAAGTTACGGAAAAGTTTGATTAGTTTGCACAACAACAGACTGAGATTTAACTTTACGTTTTGGTGTGCCAGTATTATAGTGCTGCTGCTGCTGCTCGATCAGAATATACTACTGCTTGGAAAATCAGTTTTATAACGTAGGCCGATATTGTTGATAGATAATATCTATTTTATTAATTTTATTATTATTTTCTTTTAAGATAAAAATAAATTATGATTAACGTACAATTACATTGATATTATCATTTTTCATATTACATAGTTTTAATTTTTGAAAAATTCACTAAATTTTGATAATTTTATAGAGCTGATCACCGGATACCTGGACATCAGCTAGTATTTGAACAAGTCTTTTGCATGTAGAGTAATTACATTAAAAAATATTAGTGCTATAAACTTTGTAGTTTCCGTTCCATAACTGTAAAATAAACCTAAAAATTATAAAACAAAACTTACCGGCTGATTTACCCTACTTTTATACAAAAAATAGTTTTATTTCGATTTAAAAATATAATAATCATTTTTTTAACATTTATTCAAAGTATATATTTTACTTTTCGAATAATCTTTAGATAAAATATCTATTTAAATTTTTATTTATTTAAAAAAAATTTTGTATTCTCAGATAATTTAAAACAAATATTTTGCAAGCATACAGTCACCAAGCATAATATATGTAAGTGAAAAGGCCACTTTGAGGTCATCGCGTGTAGTTTTGCTTCGACACAACAAAATTTACGTGATAAAAACAGAATCCTCAATATAACTTTAAAGTAGGCAATATACCAGTTCAAGAAATTTCTCTTTGACATCCAGACATTCTGAAATGATTAAATAATCTCTTTCAGTCTCAGGCACTTTATACTTTAAATTGTAAGAAAGTAACGGATAGTTTCTATTATTATGTTTTTATCGTGAAAAATGTAGAAACAGACAAAATAAAGAGGGAACGAAAGATGCCTCGATTGATCCGTTAAGGTTAGTTGAAAAGAAGGAAGAAAAAAAATATTGAGGATTCACCAGCACTTAAATGAAATTCACGCGATCCTAAACCCATGCGCTCACGCGAACACACTTTCTTTATCTTTCTCTCTCTCTTATTGCACCTGTGTAATGAAATCAATTTGCCAAATGGACAGGACAGCAATGTATAAGCGAGGGACGACAGGCGTCGAAAAGTCGAAGCTCGCTCACATGAAAAGAGAGAAAGAGATTAAAAAAAAAGAGGTGAAAAAGACACTATAAGCCATATGTATATATACATGTATATACGACCACACCCTCATGTTCACGCGACGAGTGCAATGACTCGTCTGAAAAAAAAATACGACTCAAATGGTTACTATATAGCCTCTCTTTTTCGCTCATGGCACACGTCAAAAAAATATGTGTGACGAGACTCTCTCGCGAGCGAACGCGCGCTAGTATATACGGACAAGAGGAATAAAAAAAGAGAGAGAGAGAGATGGAAAGAGAATGAAAGAGTTATATTGAATGTGACTTGCTAATGGAGTTAATACAGCGAATAATAATACGGTTTTATGGAGTACACCACCATATGGGAGCCTATATAGTATAAAAGGTTTCTATATATTGAAGGAATTACTTGGACTTTTTTTTCCTCTATATTATTACTTGTTCGAATTAATTTGATGTGAGTGAAAATATTAATGGAATGATTTGAATTAATTTTCCTTTTTTCCCGTATCAGTATAATGTATATTAAATTCAGAAATAATTTTTTATCATGACAACGTATTTTTGGTATGAGTAGTTAATTTTTATTAAGGAAATGTGATATTGTATATAATTCATGCATTGGAAATTTTGGGATTTTTTAATTCTATTTGAAAGTATTTAAAAATATATTTGTAGTGATTTTTATGTGATAAAATAAAAGGACAAAGAGTTCAATTATAATCATTTTCAAGAATTTTGAAATAAATGTTCAAAAATGCGAAAAATTGTAATTTCAGTAGATCTTTTTAGATATAAACAGTTCAAACTATATATGACTTATCATCTATAATTGTTTTTAGAAGGTCAGCGAGTTTATTATTTCATAAACATTTTTAACATAATAATTTTTTCAATTATAAAATGATTGGATTTAAAAGCCGCATTATGTAATTTCAAGTACATACATTTAAATACATTCTATACTTTTATTTCCAAAGTCAAATATCACTTAAACCAAAAAATATATAATCCCCGATTGTAAAAATTAAGTTTACAATCGTTTATTTTGGATTTTGAGAAGACACTGTAAGAAATAATCGTCTAACGGTATTTTTCATCTTAAGGAAATCTAAAATTAAAGCTTATTTTGATAGTCCTCGTAAAATAAAATGGTCAATTCAAAATTAAAAAAGAAAAAGAAGATTCTTATAGCTTATAGTTAGCTCACACCTAAAAATGTAATTTTCCTCATGAGCATTATTCTATGAACGTTAAAAACGTAGAAAAAGGATGAGACTTTTTTTATGACGTTATGAAAATATTTATTTCCTCGTTTCATGGGAACCCTTAAAATTGAGGAACAGAATTATAAGGTACAATATAAAATGTTAATAAATCAATATGCAAGTTAGCTTTATACAGTTATTTTTAAATTTTGTTTGTACTTAAAATTTTACTATTTTATTATTTTAATACAATGTTTCACAGAATTATAGGGATAACTGACAGGTTCAAAATTCGAAATTTATTTCTGTGGAAAATAAAATATTTTCATAGAAAATAAAGATATACCTTGATGAAATTTTGAAAATTTATTCTAATACCTCTAATCATGAGCTTACATAAAGCTCAATAACACTTTGATCATTTTATTATATAAGGTACCATTGTTATACATTTTATTAGAGGGATCATAAGTCCCAAATTATGGTGCTTTAAAAGTTTAAATATATAAAAAAATTGTTATTGAATTTTTATAAGCTATTTTTCTTAATAAATCTGAATACATATTCCGTTTTAAATATAGTTTTTCTCTATTACATAAAAAATAATAATTAAAAATTATCTAAATAATAATCGATGTACAACAATCAAATATACATAAACTTATTATATCAATAACGCTCATAAGATTGATATTTTTAACGATCCCAAGGACAATGCGTACAATGAACTGTTATAGAATCAACGAATAATTTTCACAATTTGTCAATTTGAAATTCACATGAGCAAAATGCCATATCATTCGTGCAAGAGGACATGTAATTTGACGTTGGTCATAAAAAGAAAAATAAAAAATGGGCGAGGTTGAAATACATATATATGCAAGAAAACAAGCAACATGGACGTGCCTTACTCATTAACCATTTGCCGTGTTTATTTATGTAAACTGCGCGAATGAGCAACGTTGAGAACAAGCCCTCCAGTTATGCAATATATTCTCACGAATGAAACGAGAGTCACAGAACCTTTAGATCGAATAACTGCGTGTACAAAAACGTCTGTCTTTTTGTCTTTTCTTCTATTTACGGGACTAATTTTTTCCTTCTTGTTTCTCTCTTTTTTATTTTAAATTTAAACTCAAGGACTAAGAATCCTGTTGGAAACACGAAGATTTTTGCTTGCCAACAGATCGGAAACTATTGAAATAGTTTTGCTTTTTGGATTTCGGAACGAAAAAAAAGGAATGAGGTTTGTATAGAAGAGTAAAACCACCAACCTTTGTAGTTATTAGAACAGTAGTAAGGAATTTCGGTTTCCGAGGAGAGAAGCTTTTGTATGACTAAGAATGAAGTTATTACCAAATATCATTTGTGGACATCGTTGAAAAAATACTAGAAATTATATGTTAGAAAGGACTACTATTGAAATAAAAAAGATATCATGTGTATTATAGCTTTTGAAACATTCTTTATACAAAAAAATTTATAATTCGATAATAGAAGAAATGCATTAAAGTGTCCAAATGGTAAAAAATTAAGTTTGATATAAACACGAAAAATAAATAATAATAATAAAAGTATGTAATTCTAAAAATTTATAGATTAATATAATATCAATGTAAACATTTATAAAAAAATCTGGTATCACCAGAACCTATTATTATTTCCTCTCAGCTTTCGTCACATTATCTTTTCACAAAAGAATAAACATTGCAAAATAAGAAAAAAATACATACATATATATAATGGTCCGTCCTCTGAGATACCTATATATGCATATATTTTTAAATGTCACAAGAAGAAGAAAATAACATCTTTTAAAAGTAAAGGAACGCCTGTGGCGACTAAATTGTACTTTTGTCTCGAAAGCTTTATAAAAGACAAGAAAAGAAGACAGAAAATAAGCGCAGGGAGAATGAAAAACGCATCGTCATTTTTTTTTCGAACCCGAAGCCCTGAATAAGGGAATGAAGAGTATACGTGTATATATATATGAAAAAAAGAGTAACATTGGTTTTTTATTATTTTTTTTTCTACAAGGCGTTATAAAAAAAGATCCTTATTTGTTTGGATGAAAAAAGGGACATGAACCAGAAGAAGATATTTATGAAAAGCAATGGAAGACGCGTAATGTTTTTCTCTTTTTTAGCTTACTATAGCACTTTCTCTCTGTACTTCAGGAAGTGCGAGAATGAAGCTTCTGTTAAACGCTCCATTGCTCTACAGAATCCGCAGGCTACTATGTAATTTACGGGATTCAAAGCAAGAAGATGAGGGCTGAGTTAAGAGACAAGATGAAGAACAGAAGAAAAAAAATAAAACAGAAAACGGAAAAGAGAAACTAGCGAGAAAATATTATGGTATGATCATTTTTCAATTTTTTTACTGTAATTAAATTTTTTTTTCTTTGTTCAAAACAATTGTTTGATAAATGTAGCGAAAATATCTTAATAGTGCAAAAAAATTATCTGCTTTTTAAATTAAATCATTTGTGCAGCGATTTTTATAATAGAGATAAATATTGTTTAAACAGCTCCTAATAAAGTTTTATTATCAATAAATGCGAAATCACTTCACAAATAATTACAATTAGCATTGTTTTCTTTTTTTTCACAAACTTACAAAATTTAATATTTTGCTAGCAGATGCTAATTTTTTAAAAATCTTTCAGTTATACCTACAATTTAAAAGTTAAAATGATATTCATTGCCTAAAACTATCGCGAATTCGTTTCGATTTTAATAAAACAATTTGCTTAAAAGAAAAAAGTAAATGAATAATTTATTCTAACAGTATAGAACGAAACGCATAAAAGCTGAAGGAAAGAAGAATTACACGTAAAACTATTTTCATGGTAATAAAACGTGATATCACGTGCATTTCGATTGAAAACACTCAAAATCAACATATTGTCACGATAATAATACATGATCAATCACGTAAGATTTCAATGCTTGCCATTAACCTTATTTTCTTAAGCTTGCGCAGGAACGTCATCGATATTTACCATGATGATCATTTAAATTCCCTATGACAATCACTGAAATTCGAGGTGATCGCTTCGAAGATCATCGAAACTGTAGGTGCTCGTTTTGACGATCATTGAAAATCATCGTGATTGGTATGATTATAATGGGGGTACATTATAATACAATTATAAAAAATATACTTAACCCTTTGTTGTACGTTTTTTCATAAAAAAAGTTACATTTTTTAACTTGATTTTTTAATAACAAATTCCACGAAAAAAAACCTCAAAACTAAAATTTAGAAGTCATTAATTATTTTAATGATATAAAATAATATAATAAATTATTTTATATCATTAAAAATTAATTTTAAATTTGTTGATTATGATAATAAATTTGGGTGAGTAGTAATTTTAATACATTGGAGTATGTTTTTTTATATTTTTATTATAAATTTAAAAAATCAATCAATAAATAAAAATTTTTTTTTGGTATTATCTCGTAATAGAGGTACATGAGTGCAAAAAGTGAAAAAAAACATACAGTAATTAAAAAAATAATATCTGTTTTGCAAGTTATTTTTAATTGAATACAAAAAACATTTTTTAAAGACGGTGTCTAGTAGCAATATACTGAATCTTATCTCTTGTAACTGTAATACAAGGAATTTTTGACACTATTGAGTCGTAATCGATTTTCAGCATTTCATCTACGTCTAGTTGAACACTCCACGCAAATTTTCCATAATCAAATCCAATTATTTTAAAGGGAGTGTATATAAAAAATATCTTGTCATCTACCATACAGACTCTTTCGATTTGTCCAAATTCTGGAAATATTTCTCCTATAGAAACAACAATAATAGTATTTTTTTTATAAACAGTTCCTTCAATTGAAATATTTTTATAGCTATATTTTTTTATTGAATTCGGAAAAAAGCCATCCAAGTAAAACTCTTCATTTTCTACAGATCCTAATACAAAGTTCATTATTTCGTATCTATCATACTTCAGATTTATGATACTTTTTAGATATCTCTTAGCTACAGTTTTCAAAATATTCTTTTTTGAAGAGGTATGTGAAGTTATGGATTTCACCTCTCGATGTTTTGATTCAAATCGAAGAGCAGATATATGTACAGGTGGACCATTTTGTAAAAGTAATCGAATATAATGGAGTAACAAATGAAATTTTATTGTTAAATTACCACATAATTCTAAGTATAACTGATGGTTTTCTGTAATTACTTGTTCCAATTTTAATAAATCAGTCTCAGTAATGAAAGGTGCTGATAATATATCTATAATCTGACGTAAACATACGTATAATATCCACCATTTGGATTTTGTATCTACAAGATGACCTACCATCAGTCCAAAATATCGGGCGAAACATAACATTTCGGATGCGGACATCTTGAGGCGATCATTTTTTTTAACGTAATCAAGATCGATTTCCTGCGGTAAATTACTATTTTCGAAATCGAAATTCATAGTTTTTAGCATATCATTCAGAAATTTGATTGAAAAACAGTTTAAAGAAATCAACGCTAATAATATTCTTGTCGTTACTTTATTAACAACCCCCTCCAGGAAATCGTGCATGTAATCTGCATAACCGCACTCGATTACATTGTAACCAGGAACTTCATTAAAAGCGCATCTTTCTTTCACTCCAGTTATTCGTGTATTGATCAATTTTGAATCTGTTTCATGTTTATCTTTAGTGCGCAATAAGGACTCTGATTCTTTTGTTAACGTTTTTATTTGATCCGGATTAGCGTAGCATATTCTGCAAGACACGGTTTGTGAAAAAGAAGACACGAAACCTAATGAACTGTTGAGACCTGCGTTATCACCAATCATAAAAGAAAATATAAAATAAATTTTATAAACTTTTCCGTCAACATAAATTTCAAGACCATGCTCTCTCAAATTAGACAATTCTTCAATTAATAATTTAAATGTTGCAGCATTACCGACAGTTTTTCTGTCTTTGGAATAGAAAACGTCCGAAATAAGTATACTTTTCAGTTTGGAGGCAAAATTTGGAGGAAAGCATGGTATAGTCGCACAAACTACACCAAGTTGGTTTTTCCCAGCATGGGAACCAAAAGCATTACCCGTCTCTAAATCGTCAAAAGAAATTACTAGAGGTAATACTATGCCATCATTTTTGTTAAAATCTTCTAGTAGTTTTTTCCAAAGACTCCCTTGAATGAAATTAAATAAGACCGTAGATTTTCCTGAATCTTCGGATGGGAATTTTTGAGAATTCAAGAATTGCATGTAATCTAATGTTGCTTTTAATAGACCTTTTATTTGTAATAAAAGAGTAAGAGAATGTTTGAGTGGAATGTGGACTGTGTGAATGTCTTTTTTTGTTATCATTATAGTATCCAAAACAGATTTCATTTCGACACGTGTTGATATATTGTTATACTGTGGTTCTACATACAAACCTACATTAGCATATATACGTAATCGTTTGTCTTGATTGCTGTACTTATTTAACGAATGACTACTATTCTCAAATATCGCATTAATCTTTTCAATATATTTATGATCTATTCCAATACAATTTAGTTTGTCTAATATAAAAGGATTATAAACATTTTTAATAAAGCTTATTAAAAGATTAATTATTACATCTATATCTTTTTCCGCATATCTTAAATTACTATACAACTCAGTGGTTATTTTAAAAATTTCACTGTTAAAATCCATTGTAGGATTTGAATATTATAAAAATATTTTTTCGTTAAATTATACAAACAAATGAACAGCAATAACTCTTTAAGACTAAATCACAATAAAAAAGAATACTGGGCATATTGCTACGTTTTTTAACGTATAATGCAACCACTATTTTGAACAATTAAAATTACTCAATATTTTGAATCATACTCCAGAAATCATCTATTTTACTAATACCTATCATTGGTTTGCCTTTTTTAATCAGTCCAAATATATATTTTTGAAAAAAACTCCAAATATGTTGACAAGGTCGAGTAAAGTCCGAATCAAACGCAAAAAACGATTTAAAACATAGATCGATTGCTTTAACAACTGATTCGCATGGGTATAATATACATCCAATCGCAACGTACACACTCTCAATGCTTGACAATTGGCCACATAGAATAATATACGGTTGAACACGAGTTTGTTTGTTTTCTATACTATTCTTATATTTTGTAGAAACAAAATTTTCCAGGGCCTCAAAAGATTCTGGCACCTAGAGATAAAAAAACTATTATTTAGACACTTTCTAATGAAAGTTTTGCATATAATACTATTTAATGAAAATTAATTAAATGTAAAAGATAAATTATGTTAATATACCTCTATATGCTCAAACAAATATCGAACTTTGTCAGATAGATTATAAGAGCAGTTATCATCATTGCTTCTTTTTGGTGGTGTGTATGGAATCAATGAAGGTAAAAGCAAAAACGCTAGGATTTCAGTGCCTGTAAAATATTTAATTATAATCAACTTCTTAATCCACATCATAAAAATTTATGCAACTACTCACTTGTCAAAGTCAAGTCATGATATTTTTCAATGACTTCTACCAAATTCAAGTAATTTATATCAATTCGTTTGATTTCAGCTTCATTACTTGTTTCAGATGGTTCTACAGTTTGAGATTTATTTAACGATTTTCTTCCTTTTCCAGTTTTTTTCAAAGTTTCTGCACGAATGTCTTCGACTTTATTAATTGCAACTTTCACTATCTTTTTAGAAATTTTATTCCAATTATCTATTAACTTCTCTGATACAGTGACTGATCCACATTCAGAAGTTGCACTATCCGAATGAGCATTTGCAAACATCAATTCAAAATCAATTCGAACCTAAAAAATAACGATATTTACATTACTTTCATAAATATTTAAAAAAGGCAACAATTAAAAAGTAAATAAATTACACATTCTGAGCCTATTTTACTTCTTAATACACCAAACTCATTAACTATATCATCAAAATTTTTATTTTGGTATGATATTTTATGACGTTGCTGAAATGAATCCCTCCATACATCTAATGTCTCTTCTTCAGATAATATAATATCATTATATAAAATTGAGAGGTCCACTGTGGTTAATTCAGTAATATTTCCTATGTAAAAGTCATTACTATAAATATTTTTACAAATAGAATTATAAACAGAATCATATATACATAAAAAAATAATAAATACCTGATTTGCGTCCTTTATTAACAACTGAAAGATTCACAATTTTTATTGCAGCGAATGTATGTTTACGACTTATATACTGATCATAAAGAATACCACTGCTATTGACTCGTTGTATAATTTTTCCATTTATTGGGTCTCTAATATTAAATGATTGTTTATACAAATTTTCAAGTGATTTATCAGCAGGAAATAAATCTTGTATTTCACTCTTCAGACAATTTAAATCAAAGGCTGTCAATCTGCAAAGAATTTTTAAAAGTAAATGGGTTATATTTTTTCAGATCTTTTATAATATTAAATAAATAATACATATATTTTTTTATATACAAGCAAACTCTATAGTGAAATTGCATAAAATATTTTGTTTATTGTATTTTACATTTGTATCCAATTCGATTGTATATAAAATAGAAGCATAATTAAATATTTTATATATTATAAAACTTAAATTATCTTACGAAAGAGATGGTTCAGTATCACTATGTTGTAATAATTCTTTGAATTTATTATCTATGACGATTGCACATAAGTCATGTTTGAAATTTACACGTCCTGTTTTAATGTAATCGTACAAAATAATTTTTCCCATAATTAATTCAAGTAATACTTTAAATAGTTGCTTATTTTTATCAACTGCAATTTAATTGAAGAATACAATAGTACATCAAAATTTTATATAGAAAATGTCTCATGTTCTATTAAAATAAAAATGTTTCAGGTGGAATTATAATAAAAGTTAGCAAAAAAATCTATTTTTTTATTTTGTCCATGGATTCTATATAAAATTAAGAACCAAAACAAGTTATAGTCATGATATTATATTAGAAAAGGTATTGATATTGTATAAGAAAACATACTTTTTCATGCTTCATATAACTGGTTCATTTTAATACAAGTTAAGTAAAAAATTTTTTTCTATTTTATTATAGCCCCACCTTCATTAAAAGAATTTTAAACAATATTTACCATCTTTATAAAGCAATTCCACTGTTTTAAATTCATTCAATGCATGTGAATCAATAGGAACTTGTTTTGGTTTAATACTTTTAGCATTATTTGTAATGTCAGTCAGTGGTGTAGATGAATAAGTATTTGCTACACTATTTAATGTTAAATTTTCTTCATAAGATTTTCTGAGATCAGTACACAAAGCTTTTTTATATTTCGATTTAAATAATTCTCTAAAATTTTGCAAATCATTCGGTATAATTTCATCTATTTCCTCAAATGAAAGAGTTTGAAAATTGCTTTTTTTCACGCCGTGTACTGTATCAGATTATTAATATTTTAATTTATATAAATACAAAAGGACAAATTAAAAATGATCACGTATAATGAAAAACAAAGTCAACATCAAAGACAAAGTTCTTGATTTAGAGGTTAGTTTTAAAATAACTATAGATTTATAAAGAAACAATACTTACATTTGAAAATGCTAACCAAAGCAGACAATTCGTTCTCATGCAGCCAATTTTGTACGTATGAATCCATTATTATAGGATAAAAAAATATATTTATAATATAATAACGAAGCAACGTTACTCACATTTATCATACTTCTAATATATTACATATGTCGCGGCACGGGCGATGACAAAGCGAGAAGGAATGACGCGAGTACGCATGCGCTGCCTCTGCCGTTGTAGCGGATGAATTCGATCACCCCAAAATAGCATGATTATCAACGTAAATTGCCGTGATGACTTTTCGCGATCTTTGCGATTATCGATGATTTTTAGTTCCTTAAAACTACGTGACTATTTAAAACGTTCAGTATTTTCAACTGTGATTACACAGTTGAATTTTGTATGATTAGTCGTCACAGTATTGTAACATGAAAATAGTTTACCGTGTACATACGAAATAACAAGTGCATAAAACTGACCTAAATCTTGTATACATACACGTCCGCAAACGCAAATTAATAACTTTGGCGCACTTGTTCATTCCACAAACCATCATCCCAAGATTTTCATTTCCCGTCTGTATATTATATATATACATACAGCTTCTGTACGTATAGAGATCCTTTTAAGAAAGCGGTTACACCACGGTTACAACCGCACATACAACAGCAACAGCAGCAGCTACAGCTTTTGTATTTTGCCTTGCGGACACACTTACGCGTGCATATTATGCACATATATATATATATATATATATATATATATATATATATATATGCATACTAGCACAGAAGAGAGAGACTTACTTCTACTCGCTAATGGGAAACGGTAATGTAACATGATTGCCCGTTTCACGGCGCATTACACGGAAAAACACACGAGGCTAAAAAAAGAAAGAAAGAGAGAAGCTATATAATGCACTACCGGTGCATGACATCGCGACGATCTTTTGCGCTTATTGTCCTATACTGGCGTGGCTCAAAGTGCATCCTATAGATATACTCACGCACACTTGTTAACAATTGTACACGCAAAACCTCTCTTAGAACTTACTGACTTTTATATACATGAATACATATATATATATATATATATATATATATATATATATATATTCTTCTACACTTGAACTATGATTAGTGGAAATACCGTAAGCATATAAGCGAAAACTGTTTTCTATGTTTGAACGTATATACATGGTTTTGTTACAAGTTGGGTATGAGAGGAAGGATCGCTTAAAGAGAATTTGAAAATGTTCAAAGAATGAAAAAGCTTATAGAGAATTTCTTTTTTTATTTTTTAACTTTTGAATGAACGATGCATTTTCTTTCGCGGTTGTTAAAATTGTTAAAACTTTATGGTCGGACGTTTCTCATGCGTGTAATTAGTGTCTATTTCTGAAAAGGTAAAAAGCTATTTTTATTTTTTTGAGACTCTTAAAATTCGTTTCATAGATATAAGTGTAAATTTTTTATTGATAGAATAAAATCAAAATTAAAAAAAAAAGAAAACAACATTCACCATTTTGTTATAATGAAAAATTCTTTTTTCTTTTCAACAAATTGTTCTTTCAAAATACGCTAATAAAATCCAACATTATTCGATCTGATACAACCCCTTTTTTGTGGTTAAACTTTAAATAACGATCTAAACTTGTATGAAAAATTAAAAAGAAAGAAAAAAATCATTAACTATTACGGTATCGGTAGGTATAGAAAACATTTAGATATATAGTAGAAAACTGATAAGAATTTAATGTGACTTTAGGATAATGAACAAGTAACATATCTCAACAATGTATCGAATTGTCTCTTGCTTGTATTAACTTTGACAAAGTGTTTTTATTATATATATGTATATACAGCGTATAGGTAACTTTAGAAAACTACAAATGGGTATCTTTATCTTCATCGGCGAACAACTCACGCACCCTCAAGGCAAAACTTACATATACATGTACGTCTACGCATATGTATATGTGCGTTTTAACATGTTTAAAATATAAACAAAGGAAGGCTTATACATATTAGTAGGTTAGATGAAAACGGCATTCTTTAGCATGCAAAACTAAAAATTATATTAGCATATAACAAGAACAACTTATAAGAAAATTGGCACTGGCACTTCAAGTTTTGTCATTTGTTTACAAATAACTTTGAATTAATATTAATGCCAGTAACAGAATGTTGCCTATACAGTACGAAAAGCCTTGTTTTATAAGCTTAACATTTATGTTGAAAATTTTTTTTGTTTTTTAGAAAATTTGTACCGTTGTGTTTGGCTATTTTTTTATTATTTGTTTTTTTTTATTTTATTTATAGGTTATACTATTGTAGTGTATTTCTGTATCGAATGTATTTTTGATTCTCTTCTTGGAGCTTAGAAACAACTAAATCATACTTTAACATTTTTAGATAAAAATAATGTTACCAGTTCAACACCTACTTTTTATAATATATACAAATCTTGTGTACAAGAATACGTTTTGATTGCTAATATTTTTCCTTTAAAAGTTTATTTAAAGTGTATTTGATCTATAAATAAATATTTCCACTACAATTACACATCCTTAAATTTTCAATTCTATACATACAAAGTACAAGATTATGCAAATGGGAAGCATTAACTTTTAACGGTGGAATGAAAAATAAAACACACGACATTCATCAGTTTATCAGGACAGCGTGTTATCTAAGTTTTTTTTTGTTAAAAAATTAAATAAATAAAAGGAAATCAAGAATTACAAGAAAGAAGAAAATTATGTTGATTAAAAAAAAAGCCTAATTGATATTTTCATCTCAAAGTCATTCATAACCCATTTTTTTTTTTGTCTAGCCGTAATATACAAGAAGAAGAGTCATTAACAGTATTTAAATTTGAAAAAAAATCCAATGATTTGATGCGCCTTAACTTGTATCCTTAACGAGAAGCCGCAAAAGAATTACGATGTCGTTGGTTGTCTTTTAACATATACAACAGTACACCTTTGACGTTAGTTGTTGTATATCCCATTTACGTTTACGATTATCGTATCATGATCATTTGATATGCTCACATAGGAAACTGGAACTTTGTATATATATACGTATATATATGTTGCAATGTATATGCTAAGAGGACGAACTAGTAATACTATATCGTTGCTATTAGCACGCGATTGGACTATCATATAGGGATACTATGTGTACTAGACGATGTTCAATTATTCTCTACTATATACGGAACAAGTGCTCTAACAGCCGTGACTTTGACGTATACTTCGTGCTCGTGACATTTTATTTCTACTGATATCAAACGAGAAAAAAATAGAGGAAGATTTTACTTGTGGTTTATTGCAATCGACAAATGAAATTCGAATGAATTTTTCCGTTAGTAATTTTTTTGTTCGTTTTTTTATCGACTTTTGGTTTTTTTAATACCAGTTTTAGTTCAACGTATAAAATTGTTTTTTATCTCATGCCATGAAGAAGGGATACATGACTTAGAAAAATTAGCAAACTATTTATCAATTTATTTGGAGGTCAGTATAAAACCAACTTTTATAAATTTTAAAATTTTTAGAAATGTTTTATGTATTACTGCTAAATATTTTTTTGAGTTTGAAACAGTATGATTTTCAATAAAACATTTACAGTGTTAAAATGTGTTAAGATTTGAAATATAGATTTCATTGTTAAAGGCGTGTAAGTTCGAATTAAAATTAGATACTTTACATTCAAAATAATAGAAGATGAATAATTTCCTCTATAATCGTTTATCAAGTGATTCATTCGGCGCAAAATATGAATCATTTAATAGAAGGAACTTTATATTATATGAAATTCAATCAGATTCGCAATAGGAGGTTTTGTAATTTTTATTCTGAAATATTATATGATATATTATAAGCTCATATTGTAAGCTTTTGAATTTTCGTTTTTTGTAATAGAAACATTTTTTTTTTTTATTTTTGTGATATCATTAAAATCGAGAAAGATTATTTAGCTATAAAATTTATACTCCATTAAAGCGGTATCCTTTGAAGATCGGTAATGAAATATAGTTGATATTAAAAATTTTAATATCCTTGGAATACTGATCATCCAAATTATTTTTAGACAATATAGAATGTATTCATAAATGACTTTTCTTGAAAGTTACCTATTGCATTACTTTTATGTTACTTTAGAAAAGTAATTAGATTTTTCTCAATTCGACTTAACTTAAGCATGAGCAATTTTTTTACTTCGAGGAATGCATTGTACTATATAATTCTTGCAAAAATAAGTTATAATTATAACTATATATAACATTACATAAAAATAACCACAATATAACACCCAATGCATTTTGAAATATTAAGTGAATGGATATTAAAAAGATACTATTACATATTCGCAAACAAATATAGATATACACATTTTGCAGACGTTGGTATATATTTATACGAAACACCAACACACAACAATTTATTTTCCGCGTTATATATACAAAACTTCATTTCAGCCAGTACATAAAAAAATTGCAACTCTGAAAATTACTCGAGCAAATAATTCAGAAAACGAGCTGCAGTCACGTTCCCACTAAAAATATCTCAACAAAGTACCAAAATTCGTGCAGTAAGTATAAAATATAAGAGAAAAAAAAGGAAAAATTTAAGATATTAAAATTACTAAGACATACTGTTAAGATCATGTACGTTTCGTATACATGCTTTTTTTCATTTTTTTTCTTTCCCATCTTCAGTCTTGTTCGTAGTTCTATATGTCTTCTTTCTTACTTCTTTTTTTAAGTTTTGTATTCTTTCTAATGGTTTTCTTTATACTGCAACGAAAAAAAAATCAGAGAAAGAAGAGAAAGTTAGCTCTAGACGAGTGAAAATCTCTTACGATAAAGGAATTTTTCATTTTTCATTAAAGAAACGTCGCTCGAAACGTATTATATATGGGCGCTCGCGTTCTTGGACAGGAGAGGAGGCAGCAACACAGCAAGGTAATGTTGCGTTATATTCTTTCGTGTATATAACGTTTCTTTCGCGCGTATGAGAAAACTTGAGATATTAAAGTCGACGAAGTTGCTTTGCTCTGACGTGTTTCGTATATCCAACTTTTGCAGCTGCTTCTTTCTCTTTTTTTTTCTACAACAAGAAGAGAGGAATATTGCTCCGAAGAAATTCATTTTTCACGTTTCTTCCCTTTCCTTTTTTTGTACCCTCGCGCTTATATGTATTACCTTTTCTTTCTTTTCTCTAACTTTGCTTGAACTTGTATACATATACACGTTTAACACTCACTACCTTATATACCATGTACACGTTTATACCTATTCAGTAAAAGCTTTAGTTCTTATTATATGCAAGCGTCCTTCTTACCTTACTACTACCGTATACACGTATAACCAAGGCTTCTCACTCTCTTTCTCTTTTTTTTTCTACCTCCTTATCAGATTCTTTTTTAAACTCAAAGGGATGGCTTTTTCGCAATTAAATTCAACACGCGCAACTGTGCGCCGTGTTATATACGCTGCGATTTCCCACGTCCGCAACCGAGAGAGAGATGTGGGAGCGCCAGTCTATATATACAATATAATACAAATGTAAAAGGTGTTCGACCCGTTGTACCTTATACGCTCTGACATTGTTATTTTCATTTACTAAGGGTTTTTTGTATATATACATTGTTTTATGGTTAAACATTTCTTGTATTTTCTACGCATAAATCTGTTTTTATAAACTTATTATGCATTTACAGAAACAAGCTCACGCGTAGTACTCTATATTGTGCATAAATTTGTGTCTGTGTGCGTGTTTAAATATATTAACTCAAAAGGTTATATATATTTGTAAATTGTTTCTTATACGTTTATATTTATACTTTTATATATAACTCTTTGTGTTAGATTCTATAAATATCAATAGAAAATTTAATACACATACGAGTATACAAATATATATAACTTAGATTATGTTTAGATGTATTTAGATATTTGTCCGTTATATATCTTATATGTTGAACGTGGGTGTATAAGCATCAACATGCACATATGCGCTCACCTATAGTGTACATACATTTGACTTTATAAAGCTTTTTATTTGAAAGAAAAAAACGAAAAAATGTTTTTTTTTATTTTTCGTATCTGACTTATTGCTCAATAAAGTCTTATTCAGGATCTCTATGTCAAGTCAAAAGAGAAATACTCTCTATGGCTTGGTCATTCTGCAAAATCATGACTTAAATACGCGAGCGTACCTAACGACTTTTTCGCTATACGCTATTTACAATGTCAATTTATATAAATGACACGAGATACAAGACTACATACACGCGCATATAAATGTATGCATACAAATATGCATGAATATATATGTTTATGTCGTCGTAGGCCGTATTCGGTGGAATACCTATAGACCACGCTAAATTTGTATAGGCATTGCATACGTTCATGCTAATATCTCGGCGATATTCTCTCTGTCAATACTCCCTTAGGGAGTACTGACAGCTCTATACTCCCTAAGGGAGTATTGACAGATCAAGATATCGCACAGCATGGCCGTATATGACGCGAATGACATCGATTCGTAGGTTAGTGAAAACAAAAGAATGTCGTTAGATATGTCAATGCTCATACAAATTCATATAAAATCTTAACTTTACAGAATGTTTCGTTTAAACAAATTTTCAAAGTTAAACAGTTAATAAGTAAAATAAATAAGTAAATAATGATATTATTTACTTTTTTTTAATAAAACATATATCATTAATTTTAAAAAATCATTTTTATAGTTCCTCATACGGCCTACCAACGACATAAACTTATCTACGTAACTTGGGAGTACGAAGGATTCTGAATCCAGGCTTGACTAAAGTGCTTGTCGCTTGAGCAGCAGTCAGTCTCGGGCGCGCTTCGCGCGCCCTCGACCAACTGCTACTCAAGCGACAAACACTTTAGTCTCGCCTGTATTCATCCTTCGTACTCCCAAGTTACGTATATAACTAATATATAAGCGTTGACGTTGAGATGTATCGTATATGGTTTTTTATCATATGGGATGGCATAAAAGATGACGATTATTTCCGGACACTTATAACGTTGGCAAAAATGCATTGGAAAACTGGTTCTTCAACTGTTCATTATGCAGAAGGGAAGTGCACGGTAGTTTATATTGATATGCTGGTAAAAAATTATTGTAAATGATGCTTTAAAATGGAAGATGATATTTTCTGTTTCTTTTCGCTTTTTTTTAGTTTTATTCTTTTTTCTTCAGATTATACTGCAGAAAGAAAAGAAAACGTATAAGTGATAAAATTTTAGTTACGTTTATTTTTAAACGACTCGATGATATTAAAGATAGTAGACTCTTAAAAAAATGAAAAAAGAAAAGGTTTTATGAAATATTTAAGATTTTTATAACTTTTGTAATTGCAGTTATTTATAAACTTTAAAGCCATATATACATTTATGATAGTTTAGTAAAATTGAGTTTTTATCTTTACTACGTGCTCTTGCATAGCCTCCTATTTTAAATTGTATAATAAAAAAAAAAGTTAACTCTAATTGTGATTGTTACAAAAGTTTTCAAATGTACTTTCACTTTGAAAATTACGTACATTAAAATTAACTTACTTTACTACAACATCCATCTGATATTTCAAAGTTGGAAATTTTTAATTCAAGTAAAAAGTATATTTTTTGTTATATCGAAATGATACACAAATTAATTGCAATTTATGTTTCTTAAAATTATTTAAAAATTTTTTAATGATTTGATGATAAGTATAAAATTTTAATTTAATATTATTTATCATAAGAAAAGAATGGCTATTGTATCTTTAACAGAAACACTATAATTATATTACAAATAACTAGTATTTAATTGAAGTCGATACAACTTTAAGAAAAATCGGTTCGATCTATACAAAGAATAACTTAAAAGGAAGGGCATCTGCATATTTATTGAAGGTAGAAAAAAAGGGAATATTTTCAATACAGACAGAAAATTACACCTTTTTAAAAAATAAAATAAAATATATAATATGATAGTATTTTGGTTTTAGATTTGACGTCAACAAAACTCAAAGGAAGACAAGAGAAAAAAAAGACAATTCACAATGCAATAAGAAAAAAAAAACTAAAGAAAGAAGAAACCAACGACTTTTCAAAACCTCGGACAAAAGCAATATGAAAGGCTTAATCCTATGCCGTCGATTTATACGTTACACACGCAACGGGATATACACAACGCGTGTGTAAAAAAAAGAAGAAAAAAGAAAAATAGAATTGCGGTGGTTCATAGACGACCTGTCGTGTTGCGATGTGGTTTGCGTCTGCAAAAACCTTCTTTTCTCCTCTATACACTATCCAGATGTTTTATGCATAATATGTATTCGCGCAAGAGTAAAATGCATGCACATGCACCAAATGAAAACGGAATATGTAAGAGAAAAACAGAATGAAACTCTAAACTTTTATCACCGTGTGCAATTCTCACTTCTTCCTGTACCTTTATTTTTTAACACGTTTAACTAACCAACAAGTTTTACTACATTAAAATTACAATTAAAAATTAAGAGAAAAAAGTAAAAATTAAGATAAATTTATCAACAGTTAGAATTTTGAAAAATAATTAAGAATAAGCAGGAAATATTATTCTCAATTTTTATGATAATAGCGTTATTAACGTTTAATATATTGTGCATATTACATTTGTATTAATCTTTGAATATAACTAGTTTATGTTTATTGGATTTGAATCCTTGAGTAAAAAAAAGCGAAATATGAATAGATATTAAAGAAAATTGATCCTGTCTTTACAAAAAAAAAAAAACAGAAAATAGAAAGAAAGGTTTTCGGCTTACAAGCAACTTGTTTATCTGCTTACATTAAGGTAACGATAAGATAAGACGGATTTCTATAATTATGCTATATATTAATATGTTTACGCAAAATGTTGATATTTTTTTAATTTTCTTAAAAATTTCAAAAAGTATTAAAATTGCACTTTATCAATATTTAAAGCTGCACATGTTTATTTAAAGAACGCAAGAAATTAAATATTTTGAGTATTGCTAAATTATAAATTAATATTTCAGTGACAGAAAAGCAATTTGCTAAAACAACATTTGTAGAGCAAAATCTGTATTAATCTGATAAATATCTCTTACTAATTAACAATTTGGAAATGTAATCTTGAGACGGTAATTTCTTTTTTGCTTTCTTAGATTTAATTTAACAAATTTATTAAAATTAATTATATATTTTATCAAATAAAACATTTACGTTAACAAGTCTTTTATAGTAAAATTTTTATTGACGCAAGTGTACATATAAACGCATATATATATATACAAACACATAAGTACGTGTATTTATAAATTGTTGATACAGCTTGACCATATTTAGGATTGCAAGTTAAGTTACTTTGTTGAAAGATATTTTGTATTGTAACTATATTATTATTTTGTATTTTTTTATGTTATCAATATTTCACTTTTTTTTTAAGCAACGGAAATGTCTAATAGCTTATATGACATTAAACAAAGTATTACGCATAGAAAAATGGGTAATCAAATAATTTATGAGCTTCTTTTTATAAACAGTACGTCGTAAAAACTAGAAGAAAAAAGAAAATATTATAAAGTTAGTGACATTGTAGGGAATAATATTCAAAAGATATACAGACTATTATGAAATGATTGATAAAAATCATATATTAAGTTAAAAATTTTTAAAAATGAATATTTATCTTTTTCCAGTGAATATGAGAGAATAGGTAAAATGCTAGAAAACAATCTTTCACTGCACAGTACATATGAAATATCGCTTGATCTGACACGAGAGAAAATACTTGAAAAGTAAAATATTTTTCAACAACGGATTTCTAGAGATCGAGAGTACGAAAATAAAAGATCCAGTGACAGGGTGACAGATGTCAAGGTGACAAATGGGTTTGATATTTTTTTTATATACTATTAGATATTGTAAAGAAGAAAAAATATTTATAGTTTTAAGTCAAAAATATTATCTATCTATATCAATTTGAGAATTTTGAAGTTGTCTCTCGCCAATAGATAAAAAATATATCCTCTAGAATTTTGTATTTTTCGAGGTATTTTTCATTGACTTTAAAGGGATTTATATTAGATTTTATGAGATTTCTACAGATTTCATTCATATTAAAATAACGAGAAATCTAGCTTTTTTTTTAAATTGTACAAAAACTATATTTTAACTAAAAAAAGTTATTATATCGAAACCGTTAATCGTTTCAAGTAGACTATATTTTTTTCGTTGCTGTATTAATGTTAACAACAGTGTTTCTGTGAACAAAGCACATGTAAGGTACAGTGGTACTTGTATCAATCTGCCGAGAGCGAGATTCGAACTCGGAACCTCGAGATTACGAATCCATCGCTTTACCGAATGAGCCACTGTCGACCTCAAGTAGACTATTTAAAAATAATTCTAATTGGAAAACACATAATTTTTTGATTACATAAATAAAGTTTAAAAGAAATAAGTAATGATTTAAAATAGAGTATAAATAACACATATAAATATTTATTTTAATCTGAGAAAAGATATAAAAAAATTAAAAAGTTTATTAAAGTGCGTAAATTTACTTCAACATTGTAACGAATTTCTATTAACCGCATATTATTTTTAAAAATCTTATTGCAACGAATTGATAAACTTTAAAAAATAAAATAAAACAATTTACTTTCGTGATACATTTAATTAATTCAAACTTTCCAATCAGATTGCCTTATGACACCTATAACCAAGCACAATATTCTCTTAACTTCTTGCATCCAATCAGATACATACAAATGTAATCACGACATTTATATAAAGCCAAACTGTATATACATACATATTGTAAAGAAGAGTTACAAAGGTGCTGAGATAAAACAGAAAACTTAAGATGGCATACAAAAAATTTTTTTCAGACTCTGTATATACATATACCCAGAATATGATGTACCAATCCTGATCCTATATTAACGTCATCACGACCCTAAGAAGTTAACTAAAGATGCTATGGGGAAAGAGATGACGGGTCACAGACTCAATTATATCCTTGTATTATAATATCCTGAAGAAAGAAATATATATATATATATATATATATATATATATATATATATATATATATAGCAGGTCAAGTATACGAAAGAGCTCTTTGGCTAAGATCACCTGTGCACGTCACCTTAATTCGTTTTCTCTTTCCTTCCCTCTCTCTCTCTTTTGCTGTCATCCGTCGTGATATTCATCTTATAAGTACCGTTATGACTCTTGTCCCTTTTTTTCAAAGAAGGTTTGTACGTAATACTTTCTAATGTATGCACGAAATCATTTCGAAGGGAGTATATTTAGTTGAGAATTCCTGTTTTTTTTTATCTCTTTTATTGAGATGCATTAGCTATTATATTGATATCGTGCAGTTCGAGATGACAATTTTTTTTTCTTTCTCCTATTGAATTGTTATTGGTCGAGACATTTATTAGTATATAAATCAATAAAGTTTCTTTAGTCTTTTTTATAATGATTAGTTATTTATAGTTTAAAATTTGATTACTGTACATGCAATTTAAATTCCATGCTGGTATAATTATATTGTTATTAGAAACGTCATTAAAATTAACTTTTTAAGCCTTATAAACAAACAAATTATTCTTACCGTAACTTTGTAAATTATTTTTTAAATCGAATAAGGAAAATTCTTAATAATTATTTTACGTTACGTCATATTTTATAATTTTATCAAAATAAGTAAACATGATTAATAATTATTAAAATAGTATGATAAAAATAATGATAGATTAGTTAACAGTAAAAGTTCAAGAACCACAACTTAAAAATCAAACTATTAGGGTCAATCACCCTTTGGCACGTGTACGGTACCTTCTGTTTAAAAAATATATAAATAGGGGTTAAAAACGTTTTTTAGTATTACGTTGAATTTATATTTAGAAATAAAAAAAAAATAAAATAAGGATTAACGTATAAAGATAAATACGTGTATATGCATATTATACCTGTTTCAAGGAAACAATGTCCGGGATATATGTATATGTATAAGGCGATATTGCTATACACTCGTCGCCAAATAAAAAAAACCATCAATTACAGAAACTTTTGTGCTATTTAGATTGTGACACGAAATTCAGGAAACGTTTTTCACTAAGGAATCATTAAGCACATCCCGCAATTTTACACTGACCAATGTTTTTGTCGGACATTGACATATACACGCTTTAGGGGGCTCTGAGCATGTTACGATGGCGTAACGAGCATTATGAGTAAAGGAACTTGTATATTACTGTACACTTTTTTTTCTTCTAAAATAAGAATTTTTTCGAATATGTATGTTCATGTGCAACTAATTTGAAATGTTTAATTTAAAATTTCTTTTTTTTTAAGCTTGTCTGTTATAGTAAAAATTGTATAAGATGGAAAACAATTTTCTGCTTTTATTTAATTTTTGAGCGATGATAAATGAATTTATGTAATTTCCTTGATTATGGTGACTTACTAGGAGAGTGTCACACGTCCGGATCACGGATTTTGCTCAAACTTCGGGATAAGTTTTCAGATGATAAAATATGGAAAAAGCTAAAGTTATAGTCATAAATACTCAATATTTCCCTAGTTACAGGCAATTAAAGAAAATCACTAAAAAAGTTACTAGATTTTTAAACGCATATAGTTCTTTAGCGTCGATAACTACAAGCTTGAAACTGTTTTTAAATAAAAGCTGAGCTCAAATCCTTTCGAATTAGTAGTTATAGCGTGTCAAAATATTATTTTTTCCCAAAGTTAGAGCATGATAAACATTGGACCTGATTTTTCTTTTAAAAACATTAATTAACAATAAAAGCTAAAATTAGGTCCAATCCTTATTACGCTCCAACTTTGGGAAAAAATAATATTTTGACATGCTATAACTACTAATTCGAAAGGATTTGAGCTCAGCTTTCATTTAAAAACAGTTTCAAGCTTGTAGCTATCAATGCTAAAGAACTATATGCGTTTAAAAATCTAGTAACTTTTTTAGTGATTTTCTTTGATTGCCTGTAACTAGGGAAATATTGAGTATTTATGACTATAACTTTAGCTTTTTCCATATTTTATCATCTAAAAACTTATCCCGAAGTTTAAGCAAAATCCGTGATCCGGAGGTGTGACACTCTCCTAGTTAGTAAAATTAAATTTTTGGTCATGGCGTGAGAAACACCAGCATCATTTTTTTAAATCTAATTCTCATTACCTATTTTTTGTATGATTCAAAATAAATACCATTTTTTTAGTTGTGTTATGCATATGTAACTAACAAACAAAAGAATTCTATTATATTAATAATAGAACTATAATAAGATTAGTTTTTTTTAAATGATGTATGTTTTATGAAGTTAAATTAAAACATAAAGACAGAATGTTTGTTTTCTTAATGGTATGAAAAATTTTTGTCATAATTAAATAATTTCGTATTGCGCACGAGCTGCATACGAGAATAACCGAAGCGTAAATCAAATTGATATATACGTAAATGTGTAATTTTGTATACTTGAGCAATTTATTTTCTACCATATCGAAAAAAAAATTACATTATTTACCTATAAAATTTCGTGTGGCATTGAAATGCAAAAAAAAAAATGAAAATAAAAAAATGAACGAGAATTTTGCTTTTGATATATGTTCAACGTATCATTAAACATCGCGACACGTATACTTTACTTTGTATAGTATGAAAAGAAATGAAACAAAAAGAATAAAAAAAAAAAATTGTTGATTCAAGTAACGTCGAGTAATCAGTTTTATACGTTCCTCTCTTTTTTTTATTCTTTTTGCTTTAAAATATCGTTGCAGTGTATATAACAGCAGTATGTGCTAATCACGGCAATCGGCTTAAATACAAGCGCTACTTAATAATTTGCTTCGTCTTATTATAGTGTTAGCACGATGGTATTTATATATACGATTGTCTTCCTTTTAAAGGTATAGGAAGAGAGAAAAGGTACAAGAGGAGAAGGAGGAGGAGGTTCAGATATAGAAGTGGTGGTATATGTTATGGTAACCTGTTTATTACACCCATGGCCGACATCGATAATTCATTGGCTTTGGGCTTACTATATGTATTATATACAACAGTAATATGCTGATGATTTCTTCCGTTCTACTGATTACGAGAATACAAAAGAGAAAAAGATTCAATGGGACAAATGTGTTACGCTTAAAAACCGTTGCTCGCTTTACAGCCATTGTATATATTAACGTTTTAATGTCGAGCTTATAAGTACCGTGTTTCACATAACATTTCTTCTTTTTTTTCTCCTTTTTTTTTATTTTTGTCGTACAAACGTGAATTTTTATTTTCTTTTTGTATCAAAGGATTGTTTGATGAATTCGTGATGGATTTAATTTTATTAATTTTCAAAGCAATTTAATTTAGAATTTTGGATGAAAATTAACAATGGGATTCAAAGCTTTTTTATTTGTATACTTTTGAAAAATTACAGAATATCATTTTACTATAACATTGAATGGTTCATCTTTCAAAGGATGTTAAATTCTCTTTTTTGTTAGAGTTATTTCAAGATTTTAACCAACGAATTCAAGGACAAATATGATTTTTCCAAATTGCGAAAAATACAAGAAAATTAACGTTTACGATTGCATTATTTCACAAAATATATATAGCAAGTTAGCAATTTGAAATATTATTTTTTTTTCTTCTGTTTTCAAGTTTAGTAAAGCTGTTGAGAGCGCAAAATGAGTATCATGTATACATATACATAAGTATATAATACGGACATTCGTGCACGCATATCCGCAAAGGCTTTACGTTTATACGTTTTACCAATGGCCCACATATGGCACGCAACGTTATACTGTCACGTACGAGCAATACATCTCTTTATATGTATATATACATATATATGTAAGTTACAAAAGTTAAGTCTCATTGGTATATATAGTAGATCCTCTCTTACTCGAGAAGTTGTATGTATGTATGAAAAATCGTAAGCTGCTGCACGCATTGCACGCTTACATGTATATACCGCAACGGCTATTAAATGCTCGTTTTCTGCCAAACAATCATTACATTCGCGAGAGCATTTATCGCTTTTACCTTTAACAGACGGATCATTACAGTTATATTCGGGTTTATATATATGCATACTCGCAGTATATACACGGTAGACTTGCTTTCGCTTTTCTCGTTGCTTTTTTTTATTATTTTATTCTCTTTTTCTTTCTTTCCTTTCTTGACCAAATCTGTTCTTTTGTATATTTTCTTGAAGTGCGCACTGTGTGTGTACGTGCGCGTGAGCGTATATACGCGCTGTGTTTACTTCAATGACGTTACTTTAACTACTCGAAAAGATGATTCTTTAGGATGAGATGAAGGTTGAGCGAGTTTTTAAGTATTTTTAAAAGGCCTCTTGAACTTAAGAATTCCTTTGTAAGTGAATTTTCGGCTTGATGTTTTGGTCGTTTTCTTGCCTTTTTTTCTCCTTTTTTTTATTGTCGATTATATACTTTGCTGATTGATTTTAAATGGCCGTTTAAGATATCCATTGGGTTGGTATATTGCTGTAAAAAATTACTTCTACTCGAAAAGTAACGATCTTCAATTACAAATAATTTGGAAATTCTATTGGGGTTGAAGTACATTAAGGTTGTTAAATGTCTGATGAAATTATTTTTAAAAAATGATTGATAATATTATTTATAAATATTTTTATGATTCTTGATTTTTGAAAATTTTAGGTTTATTCGGGTAACAGTTTTTCAACGTTTTTTTTCGTTTAAAATAATGCAAAAAATCCGCATTTATTTAATTGATTTTTTCAAAAGCATGAGTTATTTTATTTATTCTTTAAAAATTTCTTTAACAAATCATATCTATTGTTAAATAGTATAGCTCTCTTATAAGAACTTCTAGATGCATTTTGAAATATTTTTATAAAATTTCAAACTGAAATATACATAAAAAATGTATTTAAAAAGCTTTGAATCTGTTCAAAAGTTGTTAGAAAATTTAATGTGAAATTGAAAGTTTAATTTTTATTGAAACATTATGTTAAGTTTCTTCATCTCTTATAGATTTAGGTTTTTAATAAAAAATTTGATCTCAAGTTCCATAAGAAAGTTACAAAATGAACCTACGAGAACCTCATAGGGTAAGTAAATTCATTAACATTAATAGTATATTATTAACCTAGGGAGAGAAGTTGACCATTAAATGCTCGCGTAAGATTTGCCCCCGAGCGCAGCGAGGGGGCAAATACGCGAGCAATTGATGGTCAACTTCTCTCCCGAGGTGAATATACGATTTTTTCTTATTCCCGGCGAAAAGTACGTCCAACTTACCCGTTGTGATAATTCGTTTTTGATGATAAATCATTAAAATAAAAATACCGCGATGAATCGCTTGCTGCTATTGACCGAGTATGCTCTATCCTTCTCTGCCCCTCTCCCACTGATGATAAATCATTAAAATAAACCATCAATATTTCACTCACATTTTATAATTTACACACTTTATAACACACTGCAATTTATAATTCACAAAATAAAACAAGTTAGGTTTTAATAATAAAATATTTAAAATTACTATATAAGAAAAATAAAGAAAAAGATATACTGCTTGTTGTAACCGGCAAAGAAGGCTAGACATAGCCCCCTCCATTCGCGGCTACCTTTATTGTACATATAAGAGAAAGAAAGAGAGAGGGAGAGAGTCAATTCTTAAAGCCGGCGGACAGAGAAGGATAGACGCAACCCTCTCTATTCTGTATGAAAAAGAATGAGAGAGGGAGAGAGTCAATGTCTAACGCCGGCGGACAGAGAAGGATAGACGTAGCCCTCTCTATTCTTAACTGCCGTGAAAAACAGAGCGTCAACACGATTGCGCATCGCTAGTGCGCCGAGCCGCCGTAGATAATGCTTAACTTCTCTCTCAGAAAGTAGACGTCTTTCGACGTACTTTTCGCCAGGGGATAAGAAAAAAATAATTTTTAAAGGAATCTTTAAAAATTCAACAAAATATCTTTCGGAATAATCATGAAAAATCAATGAATTTTGAAATGAAAAAAATATAAAATCCTGAACAAAAGAAAACAAAATTGCATCGACTAATTTTTATGAAGACGCATCGCTCATTACCAAGAATATCGTGTTATTTTCAAAAACTTTAAAATTCAATAAATATTTCCAGAATTGAAACAATTATACGATAACATTTAATAACAACGTAGTGGGCGTATAATAAATTTTTCGAATTGTCTATTTTATCAATGGGGATCACTGTTTTGTAATAATAGCTATTGAAAGTTATTATCGACCTGCAACTATCTATTATCTAGAAGTAATTATAGTTGAATTGATGAAAGCTACTATAAAACCCAATACTTTAACCAAACTACAGTAAAAAATAGAAAAAAATAGAAAAAAAAATAAACCATTTAATAACTGACTGGTTGAGAATCGGGCAACGTGAACATAAAGTAATTATTATTAGTTTATAAGTATTAATTATACTTACTCCATTAGCTAATATTGTACGATAGTACGTAAATAATATTTAATATTTCGTTTTTTCTTTTACGAATGTTATTTTTTAAATGAAACTATTTCAGATATTTAGATTCAAGTTTTCGTAATTTTTGTATCTATCATACTTAATTGATTTTGATCAAATACAGCTAATTAAACACATTCATAAAAATGTAATTAATGTTATGAAAATGTGTATAAGCTGAATATACGCCGCAAAAAAATTGAATGTATATCTCTTTTTTTGATATTTCTTAATATCATATTAGATATCATAATTGAACGATTTCTATATTTGGAAAGGCAAAGAAGAAAAAAGCCTGCAAATTTATAGCATAATATTTATGTAATTAAATAAAGGTTCAAACATTGATGTAAAATATCTCTGACATTTGCTTTTCTGATAACCTTGTCACATATAATAGAGTTAAATCAGCCATTTAATAATTCATTCCTCTAAGTATTTAATAAAACGATCACCGACAAAAGCAACAAGTACAAAAAAAAATATCTTCTTACATAAAATACCTGCAAAACTCTTGTATCAAACTCATGTTCTCATTAAGATAATATAAAATATAGATTTAAATTATTTACAATCTAACTTTCTAGTTTTAAAAGGAATTCGAGAATAAGAAATGTAAAAAAAACAATACTTAACAAACAAGGTCACACGTCTCGCGTGAGAAAAAGTCCTTCGTAATCAAGTCGAGCGCTTTTAAAAAAAAAGAGAGAAAAAGAAAAACAGAAAAATCAATCCCTTCTAAATCGCGAATAGTCGTACGTGTATATATCTTTAAAGCACCTTGTGATTAACATCCATCCATTTATTTTTCATTTCATAAATTCCGTCATTCTTTAAGATCTCGTGTATGTAACTCAATCCTCTCTTTGCTAATAAAAAAGAAAAGGAAAAATAAGAGAAGAAAAAAAGGAAGAAAAATGTAAGAGCCGAAATATTCTCGGTTATATTATAAAACGCTTTTTCCCAATAGATTTAACGCTATTCTGGCAAGATACAAGTATGGTTTACAAGCTCCTTAATGCGAGTACATCGGATAAATTGGCCGTTTCACGTGAATATTAAGAGAGAACGTTATAAGTCTCTTTCTTATAGACTTTTATACATGTACGTATACACGCGAAATGCTTTATATATATATACATATAAGATCTTGTGCGCGGGTTGTTCTTATAACTATTCTCACGCCAAAGGAACGGTGTGGTATATATAAGAGTATATAGGCAAAAGGTTGCGGGACAACCTGAGTAAAAGAGAGAGAGAAAGAGAGACAAAGAGGGAGAGAGAAAGAGTTAAAGTAACTATGCAGTTCTCTTTTCTTCTACCTCCTTCTCTTTTGCTCTCAGGAGACCCCAGCTAATGAACACAAAACATGTCAACAGCCGTGGGAAGCTGCTGGAAGTTAGCTGTACAGTAAAACGGCCAAGCCAAAGGAGCGGGACCCTTGCGCGCGCGTTGACGCTTTATCGAGAGAGAAAGAGCAAGAGAGTGAATACCACGAGAGCTGTACTTTTGCTTCGTTGTTGTTGTTGTTGCTGCTGCTGTTGTTGTAGTTGTAGCAGTGGTATAAGTTGCATGCGAAAGACAGAGAGAGAGAGAGACCAAATGCTCTCGCGACAGCAACTGAAATTCTCTTGTGGCTAAGATGTAGTATATATATAGCATGTATATGTATAGTTAAAAGGCTTCTTTTCTGTTTCCATTCTTGGCCACTTAAAATTTCTGTACTGTGCGCGCTTTCTTCAAGGAGTATTCTATAGTGTATGCTGATTTTCGAAATACGACTGCATGAACATTTTTTTCCTTTATATATATATGTGTGTATGTACACACACATATTCGAGCATAAGGCTTATTTATTCGAGGGGGGTTATATACTTGATGCTTTGGAGTTGCAATATATGAATTTTTTATTGGATTATGCAAATATATGGTGTATCGTAAATTATTATTGTTTTCAATGTATGATTGCGTACAAAGTTATGTTGTTGGTATGGATTGCGATAAGGAACGATAAGATTATTTTCTTTTCTGTTTCTTTTATCTTTTTTTTCTGTGGATTTTCTTTTATTTTTTTAATGAGTCTTATTTATAATGTACATAAAATGTACTGCTTACTTTTACATCACTTTCGTGTGATAAGGCACAGTTCTATTGTAATATAGATGCTTTTATTTTAACCAAAGAAATAGGGCTTAATCTTTTATTGTTGTTAATAAGAAAGCTGTTTTGACGTTGATTATTTAAGACTGTATATTTATTTGATATTTTATCATTATGCATTAAAGACATTAAATTAAATACCTTTAAGTAGTCAATTTGAGTTATAGAAGGAATAATTTTACAAATCGGTAGTATTGCATTGGAAATGTGTAATTTTTGTATTATTTAGATAGATATTAATGTATTACGTTGCAAAAATATTTAGTAACTAATGGTTAATGCTAACCTTTTCATTTTATAGCAATATTATTACCTAGAAAATAACCTTTCATAAAATATCCTTTTTTGAAATAGACGTTGAAAATCAAGTTAAATATTTTTCGTTCAAATAAATTTTTAAAAATCTGAATTCGAATTGCATTCATTCTTTATTTTCATAAAATATTGTTATTGTATTTTTAGAAAATTATGAAAAATTCAAAATTTCATTGTGACAAAATTTCAAGCGGATAATAATGCATTTCTAATTTCAAGTCATTGTCAAATGCAACATTAAAATGTTCTCCAATTATAAAGTTACCAAATGTTACCAAACAATATACGCTTTAATCCTACGCAAAGGAGGTTTTGTCATGTAAATTAAGAGAAAAGTAGAGCAACCAGTAGAGTAAAGCATTTTATTTTTATATCTTTTTTTTTATATCTATACAATTTGGCGTCATAATAGGTTTCCCTTTTTCTTTTTTTTATGCATATTCGCGAAAATAGCCCAAGTCAAATTTAATTGGACACAGAGCGGTGAAAGGAGAGATATAAGCAATCCTAGAAATCCAACAAAAGTAAGCTTAGTGTATCTGTATGTACATGTACAGAAAAGAGAGATAAAAATAAAAGTAAAAAAGAGAGAGAGAAAGAGCTATTTATCTGTGGTAAGAGTCAGAAGAATTGATGCCTGAAGGCAAAAGGCACTTTTACGAACGATGCGTTCATATATATATATATATATATGTGTGTGTACACACACAACTAGATATGTACATGGGTGAGCGCGAGTGCGCGAGTGAGAAGGATAGAGCGCGCGGGCACATACAAAAGGGTGGAATTACATAGCGAACTTTATGTTCTTACAAAAGTTTATGTCTCCATAAAGCGACGAAGCGATAAGCCCGTATGTACTAAAACTTTTAGACGCACACAGGAGAGGAAGAGAGAGAGAGAGAGTACGCTCACGCACGACGACCATTCGACTTTTGAAAGAACAAGAAAAAAAAGCAGAAAAGAAAAAAACTAGGAGTGAAAGCTTTAGAAAAGACCAGATTTTTTTCTTTCTTTCTTCCGTAGTCAAAAACATAGGCGCCGTTCATAATTTTCTTTTTTATCTTTTTTTTTGGGTTTTTTTTTCTACCTTTTACTCCGAGGTTTTTTTTTATGGAAGCATGGAAATTGATGGCTCATCAAAAGAACTGTAGATTATGCTGCTGCAAAGCAAGTTATTACTTTTCTTTTGCATGGAAAATATTACAATTTTTAAGTTTTTTTTCTTTCTTTTTTGATAACTTTATGGCTGACATGTTTGTAAAAGAATATCTCATAAGTTTTTGTCTAAAATAATGTTTTATAAATATTCTTAGAAAATATAAATTATTTTTTTAGAAAAAATCATTCGAGATTTCTAAGAATACGTTAGATTATAAATTTATCTTTAGTACCCTACAAATTTAGCAGTTCAATTATATAACTAATTATTTTAAAAAATCCTATATAATAACTTATGTGATTCAACATAAGAAAATATTAAAAATAATTATCATAAGCAAATAATCACTGCCAATAAAGCCTGGAATAAAAATTTTCATGAAAAACAAATCATATTAAATTCTAAAATAGAAACAGCATTTCGCAAACATCTTTATTAATCAATTAATGAAGTTACTTTGAATTTAAGCTTTCAAAATGCACGTTTCTTTCAATAAATTGCTAATATACGTACAAGAAGCAAATCAAGAAGCACCGAGATAAAGGTGCAGGTTTACTTTTGCATTTCATATTTAAGTTAAAATGGTATGCGCCTAAGCGCGCGGTGTGTATATATCCACCGACTAAAAGCCATCAAAAAAAGATTGACTTTCAACGTAATTGTGCCATAAATTTAACCAAAGCCAAATAGGTATACGCGTGTAAAAGGAACAAACAAGCCATCTCTTTCTCATAGTATAAGGATACCTTCAAAGTTATTTATAGAAGCGCGGAAATCGACGTTTCATTATATGCTTATTCTCTCTCTTTCTCGCTACGCGATTACACGTTTGAATTGAAAATTAATTGAGAAAGGTTGAATTGACTTTAGCATGTATATACGGATTTATATGTTTGTTTCAAATATTGCTTTTATTTCCTCACAAACAAGTAAAAAGTGTATATACTCTTATATATGACAAATGCATATAAAGTCCTTGAAAATACACGTATATATGTATATTTCAATCATTCAGCACGTATACGTGTATATAAACATGAAAGGAAAAACTGTCTATCCAATTGCAATGAAAATTCTCTCGCGTATAATCTATAAGAAGTCATTAATTTTCTACCCACGTACCGCGATGTGTCTACGCGAGGCCTGTTCTTTTTTTTGCCACGTTTTCGACACTTTTGCTTTTTCTCTCTTTTGCAAAACTATAACTATATAGGTTAAAACTGCAACATATTACGGTTGGTATTGCTTTTAACTTTTAACACATTTATACGCGGAGAGGGGGCATTTAATGCACATTGCAACAAAGAATCTAAAATGTTAAAGCTGCTGCTCTGCGCTTTTGCATGCGGCTGCATTGAGAGTTTTAGAGCGAGCGAAAAAAGAGTACCTTGGAGTGTTTTCTGTGTTGCAATTGTACGACGTAATCCTATTGCTGCATTTACTTTGGCACATATACGTTTATATCTATCCACTAGACTGTATATATATATGAGTTTTCTATTTCTTATTTTTAATAGAACTAAAGCTGGATATTTCATGTGATTTTTACTAAATTTTCAATGAAGTTTAAAACATTTTACTTTATTTAAAACTTTTGAATAGAGAATTTAAAATCAATATTGTTTCGTATAAAGATAACAATATGATTTCTAACCAAATTTGAGTCAATAGTGAGGTCTTTAAAATTAAGATAAATACTAATTATCTTTGAAGAAATATTTTCTTAATTTTATCTAATTAAAAAGTTTATAATAGAGATAAATGATTTATGATTTTTAAAACTGTCTTTAATACTACCTATCAAGAGATTGACTTAAAATATTGAATATTTTTTAGTTGTCTTAAACTCCAATTTAAATAATTTAACTGCAAAAAAATGTACAATTTGTACAATCGTAATGATGTATCAATCTAATGATTATCTAGAAAAACTATACAGTTATCTTTTTTTCAAATACTTTTTCTGAGTAATATTTTTTTTCTGAAAAGATGATGCAGGTACACACGACTTTAAAATCCACTTAAATAATACTTAATACCATCTTCTTATATACTGATGAACATAGAAAATATGATTCACTCGTGCACGCATCATCATCTTCCATTTGGTAAATCGTCTTCTTCTTTTTTTTTTTTTTTGCTATCATCTTCCTAGAATCTTGTGTCGTCCAAGAATACATACACATTTTTTTCCTTCGAAACCGTAACAACAATCTTTGGCAAATCTCAATGATTCGTTAATTTATTTACCACCTACAATAGTGTCTTCCCTCTCTTCTTCTCCTCATTTAATTCTTTTTCCTTGTTGAACGTATCGGGTTTTATACATGCGGGCCATTGCATTATACGGTCGCGACCATAAAAGCGCATATAAGAGACAAACGCAAGACAAGAGTGTATATGTATATATTCGCTTAAGCTTTATACAATTCTTAGGGTACATACACGTGATTGCATATACATAAAAGAGGGAACTTTTTGCGTTCCGGTTTTAGAAAATCGATCCTCAACTCCCAACACGTTTTGCAAGTGAACGTTGCGGATTCTCTATTTCTCTCTTTCTCTTGTTATTTTCGCAATACCGGATGATATAGTTGCATGTATATATGTATCTATATATAACGCCATATAGCCATGGATAATTTTCTGAATGAGACGTTGATCGATTGTTTCTACTCTCTGAACGGCTGGTTTGCTCTAAATATTGTAGTAGTAGAGCTTGGAAATTTAATTTCTTCAAAGGTATATAAGACTGGCAGATTTGGCGAGGGATTTAAGAGAATTTTTCAAATAAAGAGATAAAAACAGAAAGAGATAGTAAACTATGTCATGGTAAGAAGAATATAAAAAAAGGATAAAAAAAATAGAAAGAGTGAGCCAATCTGATATTTTTCTGAGAAACGTCATTAGGCCGCGGGAGGCCAAGCTTATATGCGCTGTTCTTTTTCTCTCTCTCTTTCTCTAACTAAAAGAGAAGACGAGAAAGAGAAAGAGAGAAAGAAAGAGCGGGGATCACGTCATTCTCCTTAATGGCGAAGAAATCGAATTTCATGGAATTTTCAAGGCACCATTATACCGAGACACTAATAAAGATCCCGTTGATGCGCCATGACGCACTGCAGCAGCAGCATCAGCAGCAGCAAGCAACAGCAGCGAGCGCCGATGATAAATACGACGACCATAAAACTCGTCCGCTTGCAAGATCGCCCAGGACCTCATCATCGCATTAGATGCCTTTATAAATGTCTTTTAGATCTTATAACTCTACCACAGAAAGTGCCAATGAAATGATTCTTGTAAAAGCTTGAAAATTCTTTTCTTCAGATATTACATGTAGAATATAACGCTAATTAAATAATCGATAAAACTTTTGTTTCACTGAAATAATCGTTTCTTTATTTTTTCATCGCGAGAAAGTGCTTGAAAAGTAATTATGATTAATGAGTTGATGAAAAATATATGTCGAGGGTAAATGAAGCGTGTTATTGTCATTACAATGATGATGTCGTAACAAATTGAATGAGATGTCTTGACTGTTTTTTTTTTTTTTTTTTTTTAATTTTTTTGCTTGGAATGTTTCTCCATTATGTTCAATTTTTCATTTAAAAACAATTTAAGCTTGTAAATCCGTAATAAAGGCTCATTATTTCGATTCAGTTTAAAATAATGGTTCAATCATATATTTTTAAAGCAATTTTAGCGTTCATTTACTTGAATGGTTTGCATACTTACTTAATTCTATTTCTTATGAAGTACATAATCGTTTTCTTATTTTTTTAATCCATAAATCAACCATTATCAAAACTCGTGTTTCTAAATTATGTTATTAAATTTCATACATGGATAACAAGAAAAGTAAGAAAAAAGTAGTTTTGTAGAATAAGAAAGTTATTTATTTCTATAATTTATAATTTTTCTTGGAAGCTAATTTAATCATCAAACTGGAAATAAAATCTGCCATACGAAGATTTAATTGCGTCTTTTTTAATTTTTATTTTTCCCCGTAATTTAATGAGAGAACTGTCAACATTTAAATTTACTGAAATTCATAGAAAAGGAATTATTGTAAGAGTGTATGTTTTAAATTATTGCAATGATAGTAAGGAAATGGCTAAGGAATTCTTGGAAAATATTTTCCTTTATTTCTATAAGCGATCACATCACATTAAGAATCAATGCTATGTAATCTAAATAATTAGAAAAAAGTAATTAGCTTGCTAAAAATCAAATCGTGTAAGATCATCAAGAATAACATAAATCGTATAAGAGTTGATTCAGTTCTTAAATTCTTAGAATGATAAGTATATATATATTGTATGTTCTTTAATTTGCAAATTATTCACTATACACAATGCTATATACAAGATTACATATGAAAAAGATCATTTTGAAAATGTCTTACAATGACAACATTTTTTGTTAAAATATATAGTAAATTCAATTCTTTTGTTATTTATTTTAATATGTATCACTTTTAGTAATAATAAATATCAAAAAACCAGGATACATGCATTTTAAATAAAACAAGTAGTTTCCAAGGACAAAACGTTTTTTACATACAAAAATTATTTATTTTAGTCCTTTCTTTGAAAAACCTTCACATTGTATTTTTTTTTTATTTTAGGACATTTTTAAATTTTCCTTTAAAATTCATTTTCAACAAATTTATTTCAGTATATACTTTATTTTTCAGTAAAGATTAAGTAGGTGGTTAAAAATCGATCAATCAATAAAAGTATAAAAACTTCTAATTAATAAAATTCTAATAAAAGCTTATCGATAAAATTTCTCTTCCCTTTAAAATTACTTTTCTCAATGATCACTAGCTACCAGATCAATTTAACAATACAAAGCTAAGAGTAAATTAAAGATGCTCCTTATCATTCAAATACAGCGAACTATCAAATATATATTTAAAACGAGTAAGAAAAATAAAAGTAAAACAAGCAATAAAAAGTAAAAGCCAATGAAGGTAGCGTTTATCTATGGCTCGCGCCGGTGGTGCATAATCACTTGTAACAAAAGTATAATAAGAAGCAAGAAAAAAAAAGAGGCAACCCGGAGGATATAAGAAACAACGTGCATCAAGTAACCTCAACATCGTTTTTCCTCTTCAAGTGTATTAATCAGTTGAAATCCGTTAAGCTACCGCGCGAGAGAGAGAGAGAGCGGGGCTTATCTTTCATGCACCAGCGAGCAAAGTATATCTCTTATGCGCGCGAGAGAGGCTCATTGAACGTTTTCTTATATACCTCTTTTTATTTCTTCTCTCTCTCTTTCCTTTATAATTCATCCCGTATTCGTTCTTCTTTTTAAACAGCGGCTACTGGATATATAAAGTGTTGCAGAGAAGCCCGCGTGCTCGTGCAGTATATATACACATATACACACAGCAGTCAAGCAAGTCTATTTCTAGTCCTAGTAAGGTCAGCTCGATTGGCAGTAACGATAAGAAAGCCCTTATTAGGAGAGAGCCTACAAATGTACGACATACGTATCCTTCTATATCTCTTTTTCTTTATTTCTTTCTCTTTCTTTCTCTTTCTCTCTTTCTTTTTTTGTACCTTTTACTACTTACCTTGTGCCGCGTGATCTTATAGTGTTTTCTCTTTCTCTATCTTGTGCAGGCTCTTTTCGATCTCTTTGTTTCCAATGAGCGGCGGTTGTTTCTTGCTCCCTTCTCTTAGATTTTTATTTTTATTTTTATTTTATTTTTATCTTTTTTATTTTCAGAAACAAATGAAAATGTATAGAAAGTGTGCGTTTTGTGAAAACGATTTCTTCCCAAGTTGTTCGGCGATTTATAGGCTAGCTTGTAAACTAAGTTATCTTTCTGTAGTCGAAAGTTATTACAAGTGCTATCCTCATTTATATGTTTCTTTTTTTTTCTAGTTAAATTATGATTACTTATTTTTAAATTTCTTTACATTTATTACATTGTTTAAAATAACATATTTTTTATGGAAGAGTAGAAACGCTAATTTGAAAACCAAAAACGATTTAGTTGCAATCTTTCAGTAATTTTATTCGACATTTATTTTAAATTTAAAAAAAAATCGACGGTGAAATATTTGTATGTGTTTTGATTAAAGGATTTTCAAAACCAAACTGCAATGCTGTGAATGCATTTTCAGACATGAAGTTTGAGTCACTCTCTCTGTTTCGAGTTTGCGGTTGTAAATATTCTTTGGCTGGACATAAATTTAATATTTTTTATTAGAATTATTTAAATATTCACTCAAGATGAACAAAAGATATTGTTGATCTTATGACTTCGTCTGCAGCACAACATTAAATTTTCAATTCAACAATTTTTCATGACATTTAAAAACATAAAATAACTACGAGCTCAAAATAAAGCGAAACGTAAATTTCATGTTTGAAATTTAATTTGCAATGTAGCTAATTTTTTTAAATGTTCAATCAAAACGCGTGCGAATTGTGTGCTGTTCATGTGAAAAATAATATGCGTAAACATATAATGAAGTGTTAAATATTGTGTAACAATGGTGTTGTAAAAAGGCATTGTAAAATGTAAAAATAACATCAGAAAGATTTCAATATCGATAATTTATTATCATTATATCTTATTGGAAATTCTTGAATTACTTTAAAAATATATTATTTATATAGAATTTAATTGAAATACCGTCAGAAATTCATATTCTAACAGTAATCGAGATTTTTATAAAGTAACAGTTTAACTGTTTGATTATCTTAAATATGACTAAATTTCAATCATAGCAGGTCCTCAGTGGCTCAGTCGGTAGAGCAATGGATTTATAATCTCGAAGATTCGAGTTCGAATCCCGCTCTCAGCGGTCGATTGATGCAAGCATCACTGTATACGATACATATGCTTTATTTATAAACACACTGAAAAACCTCCGTCGCTAATTAACATCGCAATGATAGCATAAATACAGCGACGTTAAATTAAAAAAAATTAAAAAATAAGTCAAAAGAGGTTAGCTTCGTAAATATAATTTTTATTTTATATTATATATTATATTACAATCGTGATAAAAAACTGGAACCATGGCTGATCTAAAACTACTCCGAAGGTTCAAACGTCTGATCTATTCAATAATTCTAAATTAAATTTTGGTTATGTGTTAATGCAGTATATATTCCATAAAATTAAAGATCAAGTTTTTATTGCTATTTATCAACACGTTCTAAAAATTAAAGAAAGAAGTATGCTTAAATAATAAAAATATGACTCAATAGAGGTGAATATTTAAAGTAATAACATTTGATAATAATTAATTTTACTCAACAAAATATTTGTAAAAAAAATTAACGTAATCATAAAATAAAAATAAATAAAAATGTCTTATTAAAGCTACTTTAATAAGGTGATTCACAATGTAAAGACGATACTAGATATAATAAAAAAATAGTTTTGAAAAAAGAATATTTTCAAAGAACATAATATTACTAATTATATATTAAATCAAGTTTTAATAAAATTCTTAGCAAAATAATAACTAAAAAATATGTATTTTTATAAATTTTTAAATTCATTTCCAAGCTTCAGCGAATTTTTTTTTTCAAGTTTAAAACTGCAAATCAAGTTTCAGCTTAAGAATATAAAACTAGAAACCCAAAGGAATTCCAAAAGAAAAGCCTTGGCAATGTGTTTCACTTCACTGTCTACTATAATTACAACAACAGTGAGCGCGTGACAGCTCGATCGAATAATTCGGTTCCAGTTTACATTCTATAAAGTTGCGTTGCTCAATTCCAATAAGCTTACACATACATGTGTGTGCACGCTATGTGTATAAGAGCAGGTAAGGTGAGAAGCATTGTCGTCTGAAAATTCTAGGCTGGAAATCCGCGAGTGTGCAATGGGAGCGGCTCCTAAAGTAAATTCCGTAAGGTATTTTACACACTATGCTATGTGCACACTCACACACATATATTTATAAAAGCAAAAGCCAAGTGGCCGTTTTTCTTTTGCGGTTCATTCTCTTTTTTTTCTTTCTTTTTTTTCTAGTATAAGATAATTGCACGACGTACGTGATGACGATGACATCACGAGTCAGCTTGGCACTTGACCTCATCGCTTACATGAGCTTGCTTTTTCCATAATATGGCCAATTATGGTTTTATTTTAATAGGATTTCACTGGAATTTTTAAAGTTTAAACTTTCTATGTGAAATATATTTTAAATCACAATCAAATTATGTAAAATTTGTTTAAAATATAACTTTGTTAATAATTTGTTTTAGGAAAAAAAAACAAATTATTATATTGGTACGAATAATTATTATTTGAATATATAATCATGATTAAATGTAGGTAATAATTATGGTTAAGCAAAAATCTATAATTATTTAAGTATCAGTATTTGAATAATATTTTTTTCAATCTCTTGCAGTGTTTTAACTGTTTTAAGTAATAATAGTTTACATAATTTCTTCTTATTTTCAAAACTATTTATTTTGAGAATTACGTTATAAAATTACTTTAATATTTACTTAACGCAACTTAAAATTCTATTGTTTTTCTTGTAATATGCTACGTACATTATAATCAAGGGATTTATCAGATTAAATTATACTCATAATTATAATTTTTCATGTATGAATTTAATAATAAAAAGATTTGTTTAATAAATTTGAATTATCTATTGTAAATTATTTTTTAAAAGTATCGTTATTTTATAAATTAAAATCTGTTAATAAATTTCGTCGAGCATAACAATTACGTCGATTGTATAATTTTCTTAATCGTAAATTAATTTATCATAAAAATTCATAAAGTAAATAAATAATTTGCAAAACTATGTTTATTTTATCAAAAAATAATAACTTCTTTCCAGAAACCAAGGAAGAACAAAACCATAAAGTATAATTTCGTAACCAAAAAAAAAATTTTAACTTCCGCTATTTCAGACTTTTAAAAAAAAAGAAAAAAAAATACATATATATATGTATATAATTCCATCATCATATAGAAATAACTATAATAACCTCAGACAAAATTGTTTTTGCTCAACGTCACCATACAGTGGTGGATACACATAGCACATCTCGTGTCATGAAAATTTTCTTCTCTTGCAAGTGTACGGTAATATAGTATAACTTTTTTTTCCCTCTTTAACATATCCACAAGACACACCGCTTGAACTTAACCACAAACTTTATTCTTATATATACGTATATATACGAAGGACACAGGTCTAAGTCCGTATGGATAATCGAATCAAGAAGTCATATAGCAAAAGTAAAGAGAAAAAAAAATAACAGGTAAGAGAGAAACTTTAATATATGACAGTATTACAAGAGGAAATCGTTTTCGATGTGTAAGAGGGAATGATATAGAAATATATATATATATATATATATGAAGATGTACGACGTGCCAAAGAAAATGGCAGCGCCTACACGAGCCAATATAACGGATAACATTTATTCTCTCATTCTCTCATATACTTGGTCGTCTCATATAGGATAGGAAAAGAAAATTGCTTTGGCCAGCTGTGTGTTATAAGTGTATATATACGGGTGTGTATTTGTGTGTTGTGTGTATATGTGTTGCTATTTTTTCTTCTTTTTTTTTAAACCTTGCCTTTAGTATAACGGTAAGAACCAACGGGTACCTATACTATACAGGAAAGTAAAACAACTTCAATGGGTGTACGTACCTCTTTGGAAGAAAAAGAGAGAGAGAGAGAGAGAGAGAGAAACACAACTCCGTTGGCCGATTGCGTTAAAAGAGTATCCTTTTCGTTTCAAAGCCATTACGTTTTATATGGGATTTTCTATTGGAGAGCAAAAAAGATTGACGCTTATTGACGGGATTTCGATATTAACTCGACGGGGAATCAACGATCGACATCCTCTTTCTTCTTTATTTCTTTTTGCTTTTTTCTTCTTCTTCCTTCTTTCTTCAATTTAATGTAATGTATGTATGGCTATTCGTTTATTATCCTCATGTCCTTTTACTAAGCAGTAAAGCTACATGCGTACAAGCAAAATAAAATATGTACGTATATATATTTCTATTCCTATTTTTAATCTTCTTTTTTTTATTTTCCCTTTTGAATTTTATCCATGATTCTAGTTTTTCTACTCTTGATCCGAATATGAATTTGATAACCGAGTTTTAAATTTCAATTAAACTTACTTCATTAACTGTTAGATTTGTATTTTAGGTTTTTGCAACGTACAAACTTCAAATATTCATTTTAACTGCAGACTGTTATGCTAAAATTAAACGATATGAAAATATTTTCTCCAAGAGACATTATTAAAGTAGCTTAAGTACGTCAAGTTTTATTATATTAACTTTGAAAATTAATATATTTATCTTATCTGCTTTTAAAAACTGGGAGCAATTTCGTGCAACTATGTAAATAAGACCTCAAAGTTGGGCTATAAAAATTAACTAGCTCAAAAAACTATTTTACTAAAAACAAATCATTAGAAACATTTTAAGCTCAACATTATGGAGCATGATTCATCAAATTATAGTGCAATTTACTGTATTGAGTATGTTATTTTTTTTTACAAAAGTCAAACTAAGAACATACAATTTCTGAAACTTCTGTAGCGTATTTCGAAATAAATTGTACACGATTTTAAAATAAAACGAAAAAAAATATTGGAAACAGGTAAATACATTATGGTTGCAGTGTTATTGCAAGGTTGAGTATAGCTACATCGACTCAGAAAAGTGTTATTTTAAGTCTAGATTATTATCGCATGTAAAATAAAATTAAAAATTAGATTAACATAAATTTTTTTTATAACAATTCAAATCTATTTTTATCATTTAAAACAGTTAATTTTATGAATTTTCGTAAAAATATATTTAAAAGTAAAAGGTAATGGTATTCTTCTCTCACTCGCCTATTTTCATTGTTATGAAAGCATTATAATCAAAAACCGAGTTAGGGTTCCGACCTCCACTTAACATATAATAAATGGTATAAATTATTAAATGTAATTTTTAGATAAATTCATTTTATTTTTTTATGTTTCGCAATTTTGTTAAAATTATGTTAATATAATTGCGTTACATAGCAACGATTCATCTAAATTTAACATTTTTTTTTGTGTTGCGGCTTATAATATATTTCAACATCATAACTTTAATTTTAAATATCACCCGCATACGTTATGCTATTTTACATCCTGAAATCGTTCACATAATTTTCAATGTATTTAAAACATTGTATATAAATTAAAAGAAAAAAAAAGAAACCAAAAAAAAAAATGTTGCACAAACTACACAAGCAAGACACAGCAAACATAGCCTCTTTTCCTTTCTCGGCAGCAATAAACAACGTAACACGGTATGCAAATAAGACGATGTCTCAAAAAAATAATCTTGCCTTGGGAGGATTTTGTCAGCTTTGGTATCTCTACTTTAGTCTTTAACAACAAGAGAGCCAAAGTCAGCTGAAGTTTTAAACGGCACGTGGGTGTCAGTGAATACTATACCTCATACGGTAGCCTTACTCTCTCTCTCTCTCTCGCTCTTTTTTTATTCTATCTCTTTCTGTTATACATATATAAACACCACCCACGCTTTTAACTTAACTAGAGGCGCCTAAAGATTCAAGTTAAAACCAGCTTCCAGAGACGAAGCAGAAGAAGAAGAAGAAGTAGCCAAAGAAGAAGAGAGAAGGTACAAAAGATAGAAACAATCGGTGAGAAACGACATGAACCAGATCGCGATAAAGCTACCTGCTTTACTTAAGCGAGCTCTCTCTCTTTCTTGCACATATAGCGGTAGCAAAAGCGTTTCTGCTGCTGCTGTTATACTGTTGCCGCTGCTGCTGCTGTGTGTTGTGTTGTGTGTCGCGTGCGGCCCAAGCATCGTTGAACGATAAATATCCCGCGAGCGGTATCTAAATCACCGTTTAGTACCTGCACTATATACCAAAAAGAGACTAAAACGTAAATACCTATATACGTATATATGTATATACATATAGAAATATACGTTTAAACTTTTATTCTAATAAAAAAAAACACCAGGCAGGAATAACGTTTCACCACTCGGTTTATTTTTTATATTCCATGATTTCGTGAAACCCGAGCTTCTAATTACCGCGCCACTTCTGTCAAACAACTCGTATATATACTCTTAAAGGATTTATTACCTCCGCGACGATATTATATCGAAACTTTTTTTCAATCCTTATAATGGTATGTTTATGCACACACTGAGCCATACACTTCCAACATACATAAATCCACTCAAAAGATTTTAAGGAGTTAATCGTTTGTCGATTCTCAGAGAAAAAGAGAGAAATAGAAATAAAGAAAATACTCGAGAGACTTTATCGCACGGCGGAATCGCGCTTTTAAAAAAAAACTTTTATAAATGCCGCTATTATAATACATTGTGGGCTCAGCAATTGTATATGTATATAAGGCACGCCTGAATTGTTTATATATACAAAAACAGTATTAGGGAATTATTTGATCACGAGATTCCCTTATATACTTATTTAAATGCCGGCCTTATGGCGGCAAAAAGCTTCTAACATTTAAGTAGGCTATACATGTCGAATCCTAAATTCTATTTCGTGCTGTATTTTATATATAGTATTAGCGACGAATGGAGAAACCCTTGGCTACAAAAGCAGTTGCAATATATGTACACACAACATAAGAAACTAGGGCGCGTATAAGAGTTAAACGGCTGAAACTTAAGGCATATAAGTAAAGCGAGAAACGAAATAGAATAAAGTAAGGACTGATTTTTTTTATAACAGTTAAACATTGGGCCTTTTGCTTAGAGGCGGAATAGGAGTTTGTTGAAAAAAAACGTTCAAAGTAAGGAGAGATATTTCAGCTGGAGCATATAGAGTGCATTGTGTACACGTGCGCTGCAATTTTGCATATATTGTATAAGCGAGTTGAGTACGGAGCGTTGTATTTGTATTGTTGATAAATTTTTCGATATTTTTTTCATGAGAAATTTGAATTAAGCCAAAGATTTATTAATTTAAGTATCCTCTATTTTCATGCACAAAGAAAAAAGTGATCCATTAAAAATTGATAATCTGCTGATCTGAAGGCAAACTTGATTTGTTAGAAATTTTATAAGTTTATAAATAAAATTTCAATAAACTTATAATATTTTATTTTGATACTTCATTGATTCTGCAATGTTAATCTGACTATAAATTTATAAACATTTGTTAGAATTAGATTTGGTCAATGCATGGGAAAATCTTTGACTTTCCTTTAGGAATAAATAAAGCTTTTTATGATCGAATCACGATTTTATATATTATATTGCTTACAATTTATTATTAAAACCGTAAACTGTATCTGGCAATAATCGTACGTTACTATTATAATCTTTCTGTACTTTGGCTTTGGGTACGATTGAGATTTCGTATTTTATTGACGTTAAAGAATTAGAGAGAAATTATATTTGCAGTAAAAAAAAATTAATATATGTACAATCGTTATGGAGTTTTTCAATTACACACAATTACTCAATAATTTCAAATGCAATTTTCTATTTATAAATCATATTTTTGACTTTCACTAATGTCTTTCTTTTTCAGATACTTTTTAAGGCATACGTTAATTGTCAAGCCATTCATATTCATTATGAATACACATTTTTATCGAGTGTCTAAAAATATTTCTTTTATATTATCGTACATGTATACGCAATTAAAATTTAAGTAAATAAATTCCGAACATTTGATTTTCATCAAATGTTCATTATCAAACAATTTGCATAGAAGAGACTTTGTAAATTAAAATTTTTTCAAAATTGTGAATGTAAAATTCTTTGTAATATATGAGCGAGGAATAAAATTATAAGTAATTTTAATGTCCAAGTAGCTTATTATAAAACGTTTATACTTGGACCACACAAGCAATATATATACCTTATACCAAGGTATATAGCACATTTACATTAGATTTTTTATGTAAAAATAAAAAGCAATCAATAAAATGGCTATAGTAACAATAAATATGATAAGATATAGGAGGATTAACACGTTTTTCCAGTTGTATATATTTTATCGAAAAAAAATATCCATTCGATTGCTGTTAGAGACGTTATGTCTTCTCGAGAGGAGTATTTTAATTAACAACCCATTTGAACATATAACATTACCAGCTCATTAAAAAAATAACATTTAAAATTCAATTCTGAAATATACAATAAACAAACATTTTACATAATGCTGATTTTTTTCTATTCTTTGCTTAATTCAAATGCGCCGAGTAACAATACTCGTCGCGACGATCGTCTATAACGTCTGTACGCACATATACATGTGTACAAGTCTAAAAGTTGTAAGCCAAAGGAGAAAAAAAAGGTTTTAAAATTAAAATTTAAATAGCTAAACTACAAATCACTATCCGCTCACGCCAAAAGGTCTTACATTTTTCAACGAAGTCATTCTTTGCTCGCCGAGTCAAGATAGTAAAACGAAGGTGGTATATAAGAGACATAGATGTGCATTACCTATATACACACGCGCCTACGTCAATATATGTGCATAATGTCACTTTTCTTCTGGCTATATATACATATTGAAGAATATTCTTCCTCTCTCTATTTCTATCTGCTTAAAGTTTAAACCTATCCGTTTTCTCACGCGTTACATGTATGTGTGTATACGCGTCTGTGTGCATGTGTTTGTGTGCAACCCGTGCAGTGTGCATTAATCGAAAACTTACGAGCTGTAACGGACGCAGCAGCGTATATATATTGGAAACTATTTTCTATGTTATATGCGCCAAAGGGTTTTTTCTTATATAGCACTGTGCTTTTTCTATCTTCAAAGACCTTATTTACGTTCTATTCGTACGAATGGACATTTATTTTATTGCACGAGGGAGAGAAGGGAGAGATAAAAAAAAAATAAACGATAAAAAGAAATCTTGCGAGCTATACGTCGTTCACTTATTCAGGGTTCATTCGTAGAAGTCTAAGTGTACGTCAAGAGAGAGGGATAGAGATTCTAAGATCTAAGAAGAGACATGGATGGAGTGACAGAATAGATAGACTCACTGATCGAAATTAAACACGAATGAGATCGAAATAATTCATTTGTCAAGTATAAAGCAATCCTAGTTTCATCATTTTCCTTATTTTGTTAAACTTATAGCGTTAATGTATAAAATTGTTTTGATACTAAAACCATTATGAAGCATATATAGCTGATTGTAATGATTTATGTTAAGAAAAATTATAACTTTATCAAATGTACATTTTAAACTAAAAAATTTTTTTATGATATTTTTTATTAATAAAAACTAAATACCTAGTTCAATAAAATCTAATCTAAATGTACATGAACAGTCGATAGTCATGAGTGCATAAAAAAAGAAATACCTAGCGGTCTAGACATGTTTAAAATAGGGAATATAATCGATCTCGACGTAGAATTTCTACTTGATTAGAAATCAATCAAGCATACACCATCACTCTCTCTCTCGTTCTTTATAAAGTCCTTGACCTAATTTTTGAATGAGATTTTAATTGAGGTTTAGTTTAGAAGATTTACAGTGTTATGCATCAATAATTTCTAATTGATTTAACTATAGAATTTAGAAAGAATTATATTTTAATTAGTGACTTAATGAAAAAAGTAAATGTCAAGTTCTCATGAATCATACGAATAAAATCAAAATAAAATATTTTTAAAAATGTAATAAAAACAACCAAACGTTTAAAAAATAATGAAAAATTGAATGTGTTTAAAAGAGTGAAAGGCATATAGAAGCAGACTTTTTAGTTTCCTGTATAATGGAAACTCGAGGTTTCTGGCTGAATTCGACCTCGCTCTGTTGGCACTAAATCACAAGATATTACAGCCATTGTGGTTACAATCGGTCCTAATGTGCAGGTCTAGAGTTACAGTCTGTATATTCTCATACATGTACTGCTTTTGTTTCGTATTTGTGATGTGTACTATTACACTTACGTGTCCTTCGAGCAAATTTTACTTTTTTTTTATATTGAGAAAATAACTTTTTTTCTCAAAATATATTATTGTTGATGTGGAGGTTTTGAAATTGTTTCTAGAAAACATTGTGAAATTATATATTTTATAACGAAAGGTTAAAATATGGTTTGAATTTTTAAACAAAGAAACATTCTATTGATGGAAAAAAAAAATTTTTTATACTAAAAATTTCTAGGAACTTATATACATTTTTTGAATATTTTAATAGCAAAAAAGAAAGATTTTTATAACTATTTTGTTATTCTACATTTGCCCTTATTTCTTATACTCCGATATATCATATTTACAAACTCCTTTAAATAATCACAATCAACAAGTAAAACTACCTAACAAACTCTGCACGTGTTTCCAGTAAACCATAAATAAATAAATATCTGAAAAACTACCAACAAAGCAAAAATTTTTCATGCAAGTATACATAACGAACGAATATTGAACTAATTGTGCAATTATAGTAGCTTCGAGTTCTTTAATATAGAGCAACCGCTAGCATGATCGCGTATTTATATGTGTATATATTTAAAGTTTCGATGGAATTAGAGATTTTGTGCATGTCGGTATTTATGTATAATTCAAAGACCGCCAAAGTAACTTCGACTTCCATAAATCTCAAAGTAAGCATTGGGCAAGATTATGTGAAAAAAAAATTATTCAACTAAAACTAATCCCATATATACTGCTTGTTCGATTATATACGTACTGTAACCACGTTCTCTTCCGTTTGTATATTTTACAGTATATACATCGATATACGTACTAATACAGTATATGTTATATTAATTATTACAAATACAAAATCAAGCCCTTCACTATATCTGTATATATAGAGGTAAATCCAGTGAAAACAGAATTAATCAGGTATAATATTCTGAGTTAACGGCTATCGCGCCTATTCTATATCTTTCTTTCTCTTTCTATATGATTGTGCAGCTCTCAATACTGTTCCGGAAATCCTGTTGGTTATATACACTCGAGTATGTATTACTCGTTAACTATAGGGAACGAAATAGCCACGGATATTTTGTTAAGAGAATCTGTACTTTTTTTTCTTCTTTCATTTTTTGTTTTTTTTTTTTCATTTGCGTGCATCTGATTACGGTTGAATGAATGCTTCGATTATTTAATTTCTTTTTATTAAATAAAAAAACTGGAATTTTCTAAATGATTTGTGGATAAGTAAGTTAAATAATTTTCTAAGTATTTTGCGGTCGAAAATTAATCTGATTCAATTGAATTGCTTTGAAATTGTTGAAAATGAATTTGCTTTATTTTATACCTTTTCTTTGAAAAAATGTTGCAAATCGTTTTATCTTCGAAAACAAATATTTTTAATTAAAAAGTTTGATATTTTAAATTGAATAAATCAAAAGGAATTCAATATTTTACTTAAATAAATCTTGAATGCTATGATTTTGATTCTTTTAAATAATTAATAGAGGTCGTCAGTAGCTCATTCGGTAGAGCGATGATTTCATAATCTCGAGGTACCGAGTTCGAATCCCGCTCTCAGCTGATTGATACAAGCACCACTGTACGTTACATATGCTTTGTTCACAAACACGCTGACGATCTCCGTCGGTAATTAACATCGTAATGATAGCAGCAACGTTAAATAAAATAATTTTTTTAAAATTTCAATCGTATATTATTCCGAAAACTCATTATGCTGCTTTTTTGAATATGATTTTCAACACACTTATAGACCAATTATATATCAAAGAAAATATATATTTTATATCCGAAATTTTTTTGTAATGTAACAAAATATTTAACACCGGTTGCACAAAATACGTTTAAACATCCACTCTGGATATTAATCATCTAGAGTATAATTTAAGTAATTTTCTTTAGGTGTGCTGTTTAAGAGTTAACTTTTAAGAAACAATAACGATATGACCAATTAATTTTAAGTATGTAATAATTTGTAACACTTTTGTAAGATCGAATATTACTCACTTTGATTTGACATGTTCACTCTAAAAAATTTTCTTTCGTATGTTTGAAAAAAAACAAATTCTAATAGATGCCATAACTAAAAGGGTTAATTCCCTTTTTGAAAATCGTCCAGATAAATGTTTAAAAATTATTAGGATAAAAAACCAAAATCAATCGTAACCGTAAATGTTCCATCAATCATCAATTTGCAGCTGCGTTTTAAAATTGTTAATTTTTCACATTAGTCGATAAAACAAAAAATAAAAGAAAAAATATTGAAGGAGAATATATTTTCTAAGTCATAGCTCGTGACCCTCGACGTTCACTGTATCACAAATAATACTTTACGGTCGTACTAAGTTTTTTCTACTTTCTCAACCTCAGACATAAATACACTTATAAATATATATAGACGCACAGCATCTAACATAGCATAAGCGAATTCAGTATTGTGGTTCATTTCTTATATCTCGTCACTCAATAGTGACAGATACAAGTGGCCAATCGATACATTTCTTATACGTTATTAACAGACAGGTGTACGAGAGAACGTTATATCAATGAATAAAATGAGGCTTTACATTATTAAATTTATATTTTTCAATGTACACATACACATATATACCATTAGAGGATAATGTTATTTTATACATTTACTGGTATAATCTCTTTTTTTTATTATTATAATGTTTACAAGCGAATGAATTTTTCTATGTATACACACCGCGAGAAAGAGAATGAACAGAAAGAAATCGACATTGGCTAAAGTTAAGTTGGGGGTTATGATACGATTTCTCATTCTTTATATAGCAGTATAGGTATATGTATTATGGAAAGAGGAGTTCTTCGCACGGAACAGATGCCCGAGATTACGTGTGTGGTTTTCACGCTCGATAGTTGACTGACGTCAAGGTGCCTCAACTACAATACCGCAAAAATATATATTCTCTATCTTATATACATGTACTATATACATAAGCTTTGTATTATATATATAAAGTCCCCGATTTCTTCGCGCAGGTACCACGCGATAACCGCAGGTTACTTTCCTCTGAATCGAAAGATTGTATATATGTATGTATTTATAAAAGTTTTAAAGTTAAACTCAGTTGTATATATTTATATTTGCCTAGAATCTACAGGCTTCGATTGAGATATTGTGGATACGCTAGTGACCGTTTTGCTTTTACTTTTGTTTCTTTTTCTCTCTCTCTCCTTTTTTTTTAATCGCGGAACCGAGCGTTTCTATGCTTCGATGGACAAAGGATGTTGCAGACTGAGCAAAAATGAGTAATACCACTCGAAGGAATAAACTGACAAAGAGATAATAAAAAATTATAATGGCCGTTGTACAAGAAATGCAATGTCACTTGAACTAACTCTGGAAATAAATTTTAAGACAAATTATTGATCGATTGAGATAGATTTTTTTTAGGTCTTTTTTATTTTACTATCATAGCTAACTGATTTAAAATAATGATTCATTTAATAACAAAAAAGAATATTTCATTTGTATTATCTATTAGTAATTTATCATTTATAAAAAAAAATAGAATTGTTTAAATCAGTAAATTAATTTTACTCCAAAAAAGTAAGGTTCATACAATCGGATTAACCACTAATCTGATGCCAAAAAAAGTTATTTGAATCTTAAACTACTAACCTGAATTTACATGCTCATTATTAAACACATAAAATTTTATGGATGTCATAATTCACAAAATCATAAATATGATGATCATGAGAGAATGATATATTTATTTCGTTCCTACATCAATCCGTCACACTTCAAAGTCATGAAATTAAAAAGAAAAAGAAAACAATCTCAAGATTCTCATAAAGCAAAGAATTCTCATTAAAATAAAAATCAAGTGTTTCAAGAAAGTATATATATATATATATATACGAGCTCATACTATATATACACGTGAGAGTTATAGTCGGCAATTTTCAAGAGGTTTCTCGTTGTTATATACCATTCAAGTCCATGAATAATGCACTTGGTAGAATTTGAATGTAAAAAAAAAGAATAAAATAAAAGAACAATCGCATCAAATTGTCCTGCGCGAGAATTACAAAAGCGTGGTATACCTTTTTTTTATTATTTCTTCTTTTCCTCAACTTGCAATCGAGATTTGGGCGTTTACTTTGTTGTATATCGACGTGTATATAGAAAGAGTAAGAGAGAGAAGAAAAAAAAATTGTATACGTAGGCGCTAACGCCCATTACGAAATCCCAGAGTTCATTTAATGGCTAACTTCCAGCTTTGCTTTGGCTTTTCCACCTTGGCCGAATTCCACCGAACGCCTACTTCCTGCCGTGCCTCTCTTTGAATACAATCTACCGTTTGTCCTGTATTAAACGCCTTCCCTTTCGTTCATTCGCTCTCTTAAAAACTCACTCTCGCTGCAACTTTCTGATGCAGGTTTACATATATACTATGTAACATTTTACTTCTTCCTCTTTTCTTCTAGTTTTCTTAATTTTTTCTGTAACATTTCTATTTACTTTAATATATGTATAGCCACTTAATTACTACGCATATGTGCACTTTAAAAGATTATAGATAAACAAGAAAAATGTATAAAAAGTGATTATAGTAATTATATAATTTTTCAAATATATGAAAAAGTTAATGAAAAAGTAATGTTTTACAGCACGATTAAATATCATTTTCTCATTTCGTTAAAACAAGAGCAAAACTTTCAAATTTTGTTATTTTATTTTTATAAAAAGTAGCATTAACTTTTTTTGACCACCACATAAAAATATTAGATTTTCATTCAAAACTTATTAGCATTATATTTACTTATTCAGTTTCAATAAAAGAAAACAAATATTTTTATTTTAAAATAATATAATAAGTCATCAAGGTAAAAGGAAGTAGATGAAGTCAATGATAAACACTTTTTCATGCAATTTTTTATTCTTCTACTTAATGTAGCATAATAAAATGGAATTCAATTCAAACATCTGGAATTTTTTAACTGTGAAAATTTTGCACAATAAAAAATGACAGAATATATATGCTTTTTTATGAACCTTTCAGTAAATTTTTATTAGAAAACAACGAATGGAATGTAAACAATTTTATCGATGAACTTATTTACAATGATATTTTACATTTTTATATTATACTAAAAATTGTAAAACTTGTGACATTAGGAACAATATTTTACAATGTTATGTTTCCTACTAAATATCGTAATTTTCAACCACGTCTACTTAATTAATATGTTTGCAATAATAAATTGTTTTTTATATTTTATTTATCCAATTTTCATCATACTTTTAATAAAAATTTGATAAATATATATTTTACTATCATTTTTTATTTGTTTCAGTTTGACATTAGATTATTTCTTTTGCTCAGTCGTCCGCTACGGAAATGAAAACGAAAGTTTGGAAAGACTTCAAAAAGCCTACAGTATTTAATGACACAATAGAACAAAGTTTTTTTTTAAATGACTGCAAGTTTTATAACAGGTTATATAACGTAATGGACGTAATATTAAGTAATTCCAAATAGAAATTTAACTGTAACTTAAGTATCTTTTTTATTTTAAACAATACAATTATTGAACATTTTAGAAAATATGTAGTATTATTTTCGAAAGAAATAAGTTTAAAAATTAAATAGGTTTATAGGCGTGAAATATTTGGATTGCAGATTGTGGTCAATAATTTTTCTGCAGCTTTGGTGATGTTTCCTAGCACAAAATGATAAAGAAAGAAGTGTCCATTAGTTCTGAAATATTTGTATAAAAATAAATGTAAGTCAATATTAAAGTTTTGCAATAAATAAATTGTCCACGAAACTCATTTTGTTGAAAAAATTATAATTAAGTATAATTTTCTAAAAAGTTCAGTTTGTTAAAAAATAATATTGACCAAATAATTTATTTATCATACATACAAAATGTTTTTTTTAAATATAAAATATCTTATTTAAACTATGAAAATATTTTTTTCAATTAAAAATGTCTTAAACTTGAAATTTAGCCATTCTCACGTAAAACATTCTCAAGAAATACTAGTATACAAATAAGGTGCGACAATAGTTAAGTACAATGTATAACATTTAGAGGAAGTTAAAGGATCCGGTCTACACGTTCAACGATCGTGCATCACGAGAATGTTAAAAATAAAAATAAAACTAAAAAAAAAATATGAAGAGATACTTATGATATAAACATATACGTTGGATAGATCAAGAGAGCCGCATCCGTTCCATACAGTCACCGTCAACTGGACAATAGGTTTCCTCCTTGCTTGTCAGAATTAATATTATTATTGGGCCAAATGTTTTGGGACCTTTTTTTGTACTTTATGTGTTCATGGGAACTCATATATTTTCTCTGTAATAAAACGTCTCTCGATTCTCTTGGCTGAAGGTTGATTCCTTCGATGCTTTTCAATAAACCGTCGTTTCATTGTTAATGTTACAATAACTATTTGTTTGCTTTAATAAAACAGTTTCTTTCTTTCTCTCTGTTTTTATTTTATTTTATAAGAATACCTTTATTTTAAAGGACTTTGCGACCATTTAGAGGCCATTTGTCAATTCAATTATATACATTTTCGTTAATAATTTTAACACTACATTAAAACTCAATATTAATTGTGGTAATCATGATTCAGTATATCGTGATTTCTTTTTTAATACAAAAGCACGCATACAAAGGAAGAATATTATTATGGGTTAAGATAAAAATTTTTTATACAATACAATGAAAAAAAGATAATATATGAAATTAAATACTCCATTGTTGAATTCAATTCGCTAATTTTTGCATTAAAAAATAATCTGTATTAGACATTGATCAGATATTAGATATTTTTAATCTATTAAGAGAAAGAAAAACAAAAACTTCAATTATTTTATTGATCTGCTGATATTATTATGTATGTTTATCAAAGCACACATTATTTATTGAAATATAATTATAGTTTTGAAAATATGTAATATATATTTTTAAATAATTTGAATATTTATATTAATTAGGAAAAAAATAAATAAGGTTAACGACCTCAATATTCAGTTAGACATCAATAATCAAAAAATTTTATTTATAATTATAAAAAGAATATTGTTAAAAATATATTTTTTATTAATTTAATTATTTATACACATTTAATATCAAGGTTTTATTCAAATAAAATATATAAAAGTGAAAAAATAAAATAATTACTAACAATCTCTAAATCGCATTGAAATGGCAATAGCTCTCTATTATTTAAGTACGATTGTATTTCATTAATGTTAATTTAATTTGTATAGCTATTAACATTCAATTTGTTATTAAATATTATGAATACATTATTAAATTTAAGTATTTGAATTGTAGTTTCAGATATTAACATTCTCCAAAAACTTCTTATATTTAATTCTAAGGTAAGAATATTCTACTTCTAAATTGATTTAAAAACCAAGACCTTTCTTTATAATAACTTAAGAGAATAGAATCAATAATATTTTTGTTTTCATGTTATTATTTGACCATTCAATTTAATGTCTATGATAAACAGCAATATATTAGGATCATTATCTGAAAGCAAATTTCAAACGATAATCTTCCCTAAGATATATCTTATCAAAATATTTCCCATTTCAAATTAATTTGACTTTGACTGCAAAATGGTTTTCAAATGAACATCCTTGAGTAAGCCGATCAGAGAACTTAAACAATTCAATGTTAAAATACATAAATAAAAGGTAAAAAACGAAAAAAAATATTGCGTACTAAAAGGAGTAAAATCCGCACACAATAAAATGAGCCGCCTCTAGTGATACCGTTGTGTAACTTGATAAAGATAATTGGCTCGAGGCAATTTTTCAAAGGCGGAATGCTGTCTCTAAACAACGCTGGAATTTAACCGCTCAAAGAGAGAATCCAATAGAAATATACAAGGCATGCTTTTACCACACGCATACGTATATATGTATATATATGTATGTATTACCTATCCATAAGAGAGATTCTCACTCCCTAAAAAAAAAGAAAATAAAAAAAAAATGGCGAACGTTTCTCAAAGTCTCGGAATTCAATGTTGCCGACAGGCTTGCGGCACTACTACCATCATCAATATATGTATATAGATACATACATGTATAAAGATTTAGTCACAGGGAACAGAAAGAATTCAAGAGAACCTGACCGTATGGGGTTTTAACACAGGCCAGTTTTATCTGAAATAATGGTTCTTCTTAATAGTGGCGAACACCAGAAGCGGACATTCCAAACTTGTCGCCCGCGCCGCTTCACCATTTAAACCGGAAGTTCTCCAAGAACGTATCTTTAATTCCTTGTTTTTTTTGTTTCTCTCATTCTATATATGTTTCATTATTCGTTATAGTCGCTTAAGCTCTTTTATGTACGTTTTTCTTTCGATTGTCTTCATTTATTTTCAGCCCTTTTTTCTCTTTCCGACTGTGTGTGTTCCTCGGCTCTTTTAATTTTCAATTAATATGCACGAACATTCGCTTTTTCGATAGCTACAGTTTAATAATGTTTCTTCAAAGACACTTTGCATTAAGGTTTTATTGCTTTGAATTTATAATATTTTAAATTAAACAAATACACGAATTTAAGTACTGCAATAATTAGTTGAATAAAAAGCTTGGAATTGTATGTATCTTTATATATTTAGTTAAGTGAAATTGTTGGTTTCAGATAAAATTAAAAATCACAATTAATTCATTTAATAGTTCCATTTAAATAATACTCACGTGGATATATTTATAAAATAGTAAAGTTATTGTATTCATTTATTGATCAAATATAAAATATATTGTGGCTTGAAAAGCAACATTTTTTATTTTATATTTTAACATTTATAATTATTGTAGGTTGGCAGAAATAAAAGTTTATACACATCAAATGTAAAATGTTAAATAATTAAAATATAATTTATTTGTAAATTGCTAGGTTACAATATTGGTGGAGAATATCGCACACGCGCGATTAGAGCCAGAATGAACCCCAAGCGCAATCTCGCCCCGGATTTATACTTGTGCTCCGCGCGGACTGTAACCAATCAAAAGTCTTACACATTAGAATATTCGTTTACAGGGCCTAGCTTACACTAGTTATTGGTTTTTGATTTAAACCAGCCAATCATATCGCTTCAAACTCAAGCAAGTGTGAATCGTCGCACTGCTTGGATTCGCGGAATTCCATACCTAACTAAAGTACGTTTTTCTGATTTCTTCGAATTTAGTCAACGGTCACTAATTTCTTGTAATCGTATTATTACATTTTGTACGTAGAGAATTCGTTAATAAATACTAAATATTATATTATTTTCTACAACTCGACCAACCTAGCATAAGGTCGTCCCGACCGCTACATAAATTTGAAATAAAGATACATTGATTAATACAAATATGTGTTAAAATAAACAAAATTAAAATAATTAGTATGTTAAATTTATTTAATGTAAGGTTTCATTCGATCAGGAGAACAAACTCCACTATACGGTATTTGTGTTACCTGGAATCCTTCAATGTCACCTATAACGTAACGATCATTTCTTAGTACTTTCTTAATCTCGTAAGGACCTTTAAATTTTGGTAAAAGTTTTTTATTAACACCAACGGATGTGTCTACATTTTTTATCATTACGTGATCACCTACGTTATAAACATGTGCATTTTTTCTTTTTGAATTATAATGTTTCTCATTCGCTACTTGATTTTTCACAATATTTTCACTCGCCTTTTCTCTTATAATATTCAAATCTCTTTCATTTTCTAAGTTTTCATTTAATATTAATCTGATATTATCTTTTATTTCCCCGATTTGATCTACGCCAAATAGAAGTTTACTTGGAGTTTCTTTAGTCGAACGGTTGACTGTGTTATTAATTGCTAATTCTACTTTGTCAAGTACACAGTCCCATTTTTTTGTATCTTCCGATAACTTAGCAATCATTGGTATGATATCGCGATTAAAACGCTCTACTTGTCCGTTCGCTCTAGGCGTTCCAACTGCTATTAAAACATGTTCAATACTTTCCGCTTCTAAAAATTCTTTAAATTCGGCAGACGTAAATGCAGAGCCTCTATCAGTTATCATTCGTTTAGGCTTACTATAGTTGCGAAAATAATTTTTTAAATGATTAATAGTTTCTGTACTCGTAGTTGACTTACATGGAAATAATTTTACAAATTTAGTGAACGCGTCAACTATTACAAGCAAATGTTTATATCCTTTTCCCGTTTTTTCTAGAGGACCTACATGATCAACGTGAAACGTGGCAAAAGGTACATTTTCTTTCGTAATACTATGTAAATATCCCTCTTGCTTTCCTGTTAGTGGCGCAAATTCAATACATTTTAGACAATTTTGAATATAATACTTTATTTTCTCGCGCATCGATGGGAACCAATATACTTTTGATATATTATTTACAACTTTGTCTATCCCTACGTGTCCAAGATCGTCGTGACAAGAACGAATCACATTTATTTCCATAGCGCGAGGAACGTAAAATAATAATTTTTTCATTTTATCCTTACGATATACAAGCCCATCGCGAAGTTCAAATAATGGCATTTCGTCTTTTTCTAATTTTTCACGTATTTTTATAATGTCCTCATCGCGATTTTGACAAATTGAAAGAGTTTGCTCAAAAGTATTACCTTCTACAACAAGTATACCATGACAACGACTAAGAGCATCTACGTGACTCATTCTTTTTCCAGGACGATGTTGTACTTCAAAATCATAATTTTGTAAAAGTAAAGCCCATCTAGATATACGCGGATTTATATTCTTTTTATTAAGCGTCATACGAAAACTATCGCAGTCCGTTATTACTTTAAATTTTATACCCGAAAGGTAAACATTGTAACGTTGTATCGCGTATACAACAGCAAGAGTTTCTAATTCGAAACTATGATAGCGAGATTCTGCTGGCGTCGTGCGTTGGCTAAAATATGAAATCGGTCTAAAAAGCCCGTCTGTTTGCTTCTGTAATAAAATCGCTCCGAAACCTGACGCGCTTGCATCGCAGTGCAATTCAGTTTCAGCTAACGGCGAATAAATTGCCAAAATTGGACGTTTTGCTAAATAATTTTTTAATCTTTCAAATGATTCTTGTTCTTTTTCAGCAAATTTAAAAATCGCATTCTTTTTTACTAAATCGTAAAGCGGCTTGGCTATAAGCGAAAATTGAGGTATGAACCTACGAAAATAACTCGCTAAGGATACAAAGCGCAATACTTCTTTTGCGTTACGCGGCACTGGATAATTAAGAACTGATGTTATATTTTCTTTTGTTGGAATCGCATCATACGTGCTTGGTCTTGAAGACGCTCGTCATTTATTCCATCAATCAAATAGTCGATGATTTCTTCTTCAGCTATGGGAACTCGATTGGCAAGAATTAGTTTATCGTGATAATATTCTGCAAATGGTTCTTTGCACTGCCACGTTCGTGCTTCAAATTTTTTACGTAATTCCAATTGTTTCGGTCGATCATCAAACAAAGTTGCCATTCGTTCCAATAAGTCATTACAGCTTAATGTCAGATGTTCTGGCTTAGAATGAAACCAGTTTAAAGCACGTCTTTTTAACTTTGAACTTATCAATATTCTTACTGTGTTATCTTCTAATTGATAGGAATTTTTCAAAAGGTCGAGCTGTTGACGCCATCGCCAAAAAGTATTTTCCGATCCATCAAAATCGCTCAATAACTCACCAAGTGCACGAATACTCATTGTAGTAGTCCAATTATTACGTAAGTCAGCGTGTGTTGCTGCTGGAACATTAGCGCCTCTATCACCTTGAAGCTGCTGTTCTCTGCGCATGATGTCTAGTTCTCGTTGAGCTAAATCTCTTTCTCTCCTGAGAATCTCAAGCTCACGTTGCAATTCTGCCTGCTGAAATACATTTGCATTTCTACCATTATTAGCATTGGCTTGTGGAGCTTCACGTCTTGCATTTTCAAGCCTTTCTTCTTCTCTTCTTAACTGTTCGGCTACTTTGCGTCTTTCTTCTTCTGCAAGCCTTTCATTTTCCTCACGTTGTAAACGCTCAGCCTCTTCTCTATCATTCCGTTCTGCACTCAATATATCCCAAATGTTCGGATCAGATTCTGTCAAACGATTTATCAATTCAGTTTTTGATCCACCGGTCGGAAGATTTCTTTCAGCTAAAAACTGCTTCAATTGGCTAACCACATAGTCGTTGGGTTGATAATCTTTCATTATTAAAAATGAAAAGTACACACTTCAATTAATAATTTTTCACAATAACACTGTTCAATTCTATCAAAACACAAAGATTTTACAAAGAAATAAAATTTTTCAAATGTTTCGCAAAATATCAAAGTTTTGCAAAATTTTCAGTTTTTTTTTTTTTTTTTTTTATTTTCACTAAGAAAAAAGTTTCACAAGAATTTTATAATTTTGCAAAAGTTTCACAAAGATATTTTCTTTTTACAAAATTTTCACTAAGATTCACAATGAAAAGTTTCACAAGAATTTTTATAATTTTGCAAAAGTTTCACAAAGATATTTTCTTTTTACAAAATTTTCACTAAGATTCACAAAGAGTATCACAAAGATTTTTTATAATTTTAGAGTAATTGAAACGCGTTTTACACCAATAAATTAGAATAAATTCTTTAATTTTCTTTACACTGGTTTTTCTCTCACGCCGATACACAAAATCGAGCACACAGCTTATACGTAAGAAAAAAAATTTTCGAAAATTTTCACTTTATTTTATTTTGCGCTTCAAAATTATCCGGTTCTGCTCCACCAATTCACAATATACGAACGAAAGTTTTTCACCCCACACCTAGACTGTAGGTTGGCAGAAATAAAAGTTTATACACATCAAATGTAAAATGTTAAATAATTAAAATATAATTTATTTGTAAATTGCTAGGTTACAATATTGGTGGAGAATATCGCACACGCGCGATTAGAGCCAGAATGAACCCCAAGCGCAATCTCGCCCCGGATTTATACTTGTGCTCCGCGCGGACTGTAACCAATCAAAAGTCTTACACATTAGAATATTCGTTTACAGGGCCTAGCTTACACTAGTTATTAGTTTTTGATTTAAACCAGCCAATCATATCGCTTCAAACTCAAGCAAGTGTGAATCGTCGCACTGCTTGGATTCGCGGAATTCCATACCTAACTAAAGTACGTTTTTCTGATTTCTTCGAATTTAGTCAACGGTCACTAATTTCTTGTAATCGTATTATTACATTTTGTACGTAGAGAATTCGTTAATAAATACTAAATATTATATTATTTTCTACATTATATTACCAAAAAAGTATTCCAAAAAATTTACAAAAATACTATTTTAAATAAATAATTTAAAGTTTTCGTGATATTTGATTAACTTTTACCTTATAAAAATATTGATTTAACGATTTCTATAAAGAATAATCTAGTAAAATACTTATTTAGTATAATATTTAATTTTATAATAATTTTTTAAAATTTATTTAACGTCGCTGTATTTATGCTATCATTATGATGCTAATTAGAGACGGAGATCATCAGCGTATTAGTGAAAAAAGCACATGTAACCAACATGTATCAATAGGCTGAGACCGGGATTCGAACTCAGGACCCCGAAATTACAAATCCATATCGCTCTATCGAGTGAGCCACTGACGATCTTATTTTAAATTTTAAATATTGATAATGTTAAATAATAGAAGCCTTTAAATTAGTCATTTATTGGTTTGTTCGAGTAAAGATAACATAATATGCATAAAAATAAACAGTATTAGTAAAAAACAGAATTGTTAAAAAATTAGAACAATTCAAATAATCGAAATCTAAACATAAAATAAATAAAAGTACCTATTAAATTTCTATTCTTGTATAACTAAACTATTGAAATTAGTTATCAAACAAAAGACGTTTGTAAAGATATTTTAAAAATAATTCACAATAATATATCTGTATCTCTCTTAACACTTCAGCTTTGAATTTCCATTTTGCTCAATCTTTAACAAGACGACTAGTATACACTAGGGGCATTTCAATATACAGAAATACAACCCTCGTCTGAAATACAATGAGCTACTGAAATACCTTAGCTGTCATCTAAAACAGCGTATTGCACTCAAAGCTCTCCTCCTAAAGCATCGTTTCTTGTAAGAATCAACCTCGTCCGTATATATATCCCAACACTTCCGATATACTCCCGTGAGAGAGCGTAGGCGAATCCAGTAAGTAATAGTAGTAGTGGTATACTGCAGTAACAAACAGTAGCCACAAAAGTGATAGTAGTAGTAGCAGTAGCACATAGCCAGACGTCAATGCATACTTTACTAATTAAAAAAAATCTGAAAAAAAATAATCAAGAAGGAGGCTAGCCAATATATGCGTTCTCAATATAGTCAGAGTACGGAACGCGCCTGCAACTTGTTTACGCGCCGCAGGTGCAGAGTATGTGTCGTGGGCCGTGGTAGTCATGTTGATACGAGCAAAAACAACGAAAAAAAAATATATCGTGGTTACTTTAGCCAAAAGAAAAAAAAATAAATATGAACATACGTATATGTATGTAAGTATGAGTAAGTTAATCGATTTCAACTAGGCTGTTTTGAAAGTTTCGATATATAAGTGCAAAAACTTTTCGTTATTTTTTTTTTCATTTTTACCTTATTTCTACATGCGTTAATTTATCAATACTGATAAGATAGATTAATTTATTTATTACAGAAAGGAAACGATAACGATTTGGATTAAAGTATACTTGGATATAGGTGTCGAAATTGTATTTATGCGCCAAGTTAAATTTTTTTCCCTTTTTGGTGGGTGAACTTGATTTTGAATGAATGATGCCGTTTTAACTATCGCACCAGACCAGATTTTAACTTGTCCAGAATATCCTGTATAATTTTTTGATTATTACGAATATTATTAAATGATATACCTCAATGAATCCTACGCTAGATATACGTTTCCTGGCGCTATGAGAAAATAGCTGTAATGACTTTGCCATGTAATTTGCAAATTTTTAATATTTCCGAATTTCTGATATATCAGTTTTACGGTATAATCATTAGATATTCATTATTCAATGATAAACAAGCGTTTTAAATATACAATTATCTACGATAAAATATTGTTTTCCTAAAGGAAATCTTTTAATTAATTCTTTATTTAATGATGCTTGAGAAAGTCATTATTATGAATAAAACATATACAGTTTTAAGTTTATTACTGACTAATAGTCGAAAACTAAATGATTGACTCATTTGTTTTTATTTTTAAGTCAATTTTATAGATTAATTTCTTAAAAGGAATGTGTATTAATTCTCATAAAATTTTAATGAATTTTATATCAAAGCCACGTGAATTAAGTGTCAGTACGTTGACCTCGTTCTATAACAATCCAAAATTAATTCTATCATTTACCTAATTCAAGAAAGAACTTATTCCAAAAAAGGTAATCTAAAGATAATTTAATCCAAGTAATTTCAATAAAAGCCCACACTAAAATTAATAAAAATGACCCAACAGCTTTTCACGTGAGGTTCATTCACGCGTACAATTTTTCATGTCATCTGTCCAGAATATTTCCACCCCCTTACTATTCGTATAGAAAACACCTGAGGTGAAGCGTGATGAAATGAATTAATAAAGTCTCTGTTACCCTAAAAAAGAAGGAAAGAAAAAAAAATACAAAATTAACTCATGCGTCTTTTGTCAAGCCACGCATGTGAAAGGTAATTGAATTAGCGTATTGAACATAACTGTACGATGACAATAAGGTTGCAAGTAAAGGTAGAGTGTAATGACCCTCCTACCTCATCTTCATCAGGTAAAATACATGGGTTAATTCCCAAGAGTGTCGTATAGCTGACCGCTCTCATTAGGATAAAACAACTCGCACGCGGGCCAACCTCACTTATATGTGTATACGTCAGTAGATATACTATTACGTTTGCTATTAACCGAATTACATGCTATAGCTTTCCATGGCAAAATACAAACCCTGGAAAATCGTAAATCCAGAAACTTAAGCTAGGCGAGCTAATTCGCGCCGACTTCGTATCATTCGGAATAGTCGAGATGTGACTTGAATCGAAGATTATTTGACTATCTCTTTTTCTATTTTACTTTGTCTTTTCGAAAGAGACGCACGCCACTTTTTTAAAACTACCTTCTCTCTTTCCTTTTCTTTTTTAGACCTCCCGTTTCCTTCGTCCACTTATTTTTCTTATTCTATTTGGTCGTTGGCCGCGTCTTTCTACTATATCTACTCCTCCTCATCCAAATTCATAGTGTTTTTTACCTCGATGGGAAGGAACATGGTTGAGAGACTTAAGAAATTGTAAAATCAAGTATAAGAATAAGAGGGAAAGGATACTTGAAAAACAAATGAAAGTTTATAATGTATAATTTAATGTTTGATAATGAATAATGGCGTCGTTAGCAATGTATTTCCAATTTATAATTTTATAAGACTATAATTAGAATCTTTTGTTCACGTTTGATTAATGGACAAGCTAGTAAAAATTAATCATTTGAAAAAATATTAATTATGCTTTCGTTTTAAATACGATATCATAGTAACTGATCCATCATAATTTTCTCCTGTGTTCATGTTTCAAAAAGTTCGAATTGCAGTTAAAGATAAAGAATAAAAAAAATAAAATATAGTATTTTTTATAAAAACCATTGTTTCAGGTACGGTATTTTTTAAACTTTGGTATATAGTATCAAATGACAAAGACTTCTTTGAGTGTAGAACTATTTGTAAAAGAGACCAAGTCCACTCTTGATACAGTTTCCAATTTACAAGGAAATGTAAGCAAAAAAGAAAAAAGCAAAAAAGATGCATGGTCAAATTCTCTATATGAAGCCACTTCTCAAATCGAATTTTGAGTTATCTGCTATCGCATTATTTCTTTTTCTTCAGTATTTTATTCGTCTAACTCAGAGGTTTTTTTTAACATTCAAAAGTTGATAACTATAGTCAACAAATCACTCTAAAAATAGTTTAATTTCATTTCTTGAAGGATAATTATTTTAAAGTGAGATTTATAATTTAATCAACGTTTTGTGGATGTTAGGGCTCTTGTAGAAACTAAAAATGAACCCGATTATTGCACGAAATGTGTACATTATTTAGATAGACAAATTTTTTTCAAAACGAGATCAATTCATTAGAAAAAGTATTAATCTTCAAAAGGTTCTTAAGATGTTTATTTTAATATTAATGAGTTTCATTAATTATTTTATCTGAATGATTAACCATAAAAATTTATCAACTTACCAAAAACTAAACTGGAAATTCATTTTATAATAATATGTCTTTACCTGAAACAAAAAAAAATCATCATTAGGAGTTATTCAAAAGAAAAAATTTGTATAAATATTTTATTCATGATTTTCATGATATATTATATTCATATTTCTTTTCAAGGTAGTACAAAAGTCAAACTGATCAAATAAATATCTTCAAAAACAAAAATATTTTTTATTGATGAATTTCACATTAGTTGAGCTCTGGCATACATAAATATATGAAAAATTATCATAGCCAATTCAAAGATTGAATGTACTTTTGTCTGTTCATTTAATGAGATCATTTTTAAACACTTGATATTACTAATTTTTCATTGTGTCAAAAGAATGTAAATGTGATTCATATTTTGATTATTAAAGTAGACAATTTTTTTAAATACAAGAATATTTGTTTTAATTTTGAAAAACTTAAGTTTATTTAGACCGTGTTATTCTAAAAATGTGAGCTTTTAAAATCAAATTTCTCTTCTAAATTATCGACCAACTGTTACAAATGTACGTGAATACTTGGATATACTTCTACAATATAAAAAGATGAAACGCTAAACTTATAAATAATTTTATCTTATACCATCTTAAGAGAATGAACAAACAGTTATATATAATTACAAATAAAATAGAAGAATGTATAAGCTTAATAAAAAGCATCAATTATCTAGGAGAAGTAAAAATAAAAATAAAGAGGACGAAAGCAGTAACATAAGGGACACGACGACGCGTGTGCAATTAAAATTATACGTCTGGAATGCTTTTCGAAGCAAAAGCAGAGAGAGAGAAAGAAATAAAGAAAGAAAGAAAGAAAGACGAGGATTTTACTAGGCTTTTCGGTCGCGGATCACGTCTTGTACGATTTAAATTTGCAACGGAGAAGCAGGCATATTCCTCGACCTGGTCGGATAAAGCAGGCCGGAAGTAACCATGTACGGAAAACTTGAACGTCGAGCGTTGCGCCAGCAACAACGATCCGAATATAATGTCGCGGGTAGAACCATATTAAGTAAACGCCTTTGTAGATACGTGCTTAGCTTCTTAAGAAAAATAAAAAGAAAGAAGAAAAAAAAATTTGCTACGGTGTACTCTCTTGCCGCACTTCCTTACATTCGCCGTTGTCTTTTATTCTGTATCCACCTTTATACCGTGTGCCATTTCGTTCGCAAGCAAAGGACGTTTCCTTGGACTTGAAAGAGAGAAAAAGAAAAAAAATTGAAAGAATGGTTTTTACGCTCCAAGGATTTCAGCACCAGAAGTACCCTTTTATATACCAAAAGTTGTATCTGCATGGGAGCTTCCGAGAGCATGAGTTGCGAAATGAATCAGACTTGAATAGTTTTCTTTTGTCTTGATTGTTAAGATTTTGATATTTTTTTTATTTCTTTTTACTGTTGTACTCAATATCAAAAAGATTATTCTTATTAATTGATTTTCATTAAATTTAAAGTTTGAATTACAATCTTGGATATTTTCGCAATCAAAAATTAAAAATAATTCATTCAATGCAAAAAATGAGATACAAATGTAATATACTAAATATATCAGATATTCCCTCTCAAACTAATACATGTTACAGAAAACAAAATCATTCTGATAACTCATTAATCTAACATTATATTTCATGTAACATTTTTAAGAACGAATAAAAACGATTTTCGATTAATTATAAAATCAAAAATAATTGGATCTATATCAATCTGAAAATATTTTTATTTATTTTTCCATTAGCTTGTAGTAAGCACGAATTATTAATGTTCATTATATCTTATTGGAATTGAAAAAAGAAAAAATTAAATGAGTCGTGAGAAAATCTTTATTTTGTTGGTACTATACCATTAGATCGATTAATAGAGAAGTCGAAACGTAGAGAGCAATAAAAATGTTTTAATATTATGAAAGTTGTAAAGTGCTGAGTTTATTATCGCAATGAAATTTGTTTAAAATGTGATTTCAAGAGAAATCGTTTGCACAACTTAATATAAATTAGTTTGCTGCGCTTTTAATTTCTTTATTTTTTCTTTCATATTTTATCATAGATTCTCCAGATGCCATCAGGAAGTAAGTGCATTAATTTATGAGCAATTTTTTATTCGAACGAGATAGTGCGCTTGAATTTACCAGATGTTTATTTACTTGATTAACCCTCATGTTCCGATTGTAGCAAATATGTTATATTTTATGTTTTTTTAAGATTTTTCATGTTATAAATTTGATTTATTGTAAAGTACGAGGATTGGAACTTAACGTTAACGGTATAAATAAGGATACAATAAAATATTATTCTAAATCTATTTGTGTCAAAAAAAAACGTAAAAAATTGAAAAAAATTTTTCATTTGAAATAAAATTGTTAGGAAATGGTGATACATTATCGATGATTTTTTGAGAAGTGTAATTCAATCATTTCTAAGTGTTGGCAACGGAGGGTTAAGAAAATTTTAAGGGTTTTGTCAAAATAAAGCTTTATGATTTGATAAATATATATATATTGCAGATATGAAAGATAAATATTTTAAAGTATTTACAAATACCCAATTTTCTTTCTCTACATTATAAAAAATGATGTTTGAGAATTATTCAAACATTTAAAATAATAGTACCAATAAGATGACTATTGTCCGAGTTTTTTAATAATCTTAGATAAAAGTAACATTTTTAAATATTAGTTTTAATTTCATTATGTTTGTAATTAGTATATTCTTTAACATTAAAAAGATTATAAAAATTAAAAAATCACATCTGATACATCTACAAAAATACACAAGCTTACAAAAAATAGAGAACAAAAATTGAATATGTATGTCAATAAAATAATAAGACCACATACTTTCTCAAGTTTGTATAAAATTTTAATCTATTCACTGCTATTTATAAACTTTATTAACTACTGACGCAAAAACATCGATATCCCCGCTCATATGAAATTGTGCAAGCTTTGCAATTTATCAATAATCTAGTTGAACAATCATTTCTAGACTTACATGAATTGCAGTGCGGGATCAAAGTTATTAACATATAATTATTCTGTTTCTTTTTCATTATACAGTCAAGAATCGATATATTCTTTCAACAGATGACTGATCAATGGATAGAAATTGAGAAGTGCTCTAACATATCAAGAGATTAATGAGAATTTAACTAATTAATTCTCTTTCTCTTTAACCAACAAAGCAAGCTATCCTCTATTCGTATCTCTCTCTTATTCTCTTTCACTCTTAGCAGAGGCAATCGACCGCAAATAACAATGGTTGAAATTGCGAGGCATTAGTCAAACATAGGCACGGGTCTATACATTGGCATGACATGAATTGACCGAGTCAGTTAGCTTAGCCTATATAACCCCATCCAAAAGTACATACACATACATACATTCATACATACATATATATCTCTTGAGAGAAACAAGGATAAAGAGAGATAGATATATATGTATAGAGAGAGAATTCAGAATTCCGTAAGTCCTTTCTGTCTCTCACACGAATATATATATACGTATATTACCTATTCGTTTGTTACCACCTGGTGTAGATTCATGCATATGCGTCTGCCACAGATATTCTTGTGCATATATGTATGTATAACGTATACAAGATCACGCTCCTATAGATATCATCAATAATTCTCTGATTGACAAATAGCCTTCCCTTGTGTATATATACATAGAGAACGTTGCTTTAATCTCTGTATTGTATAACTTTGAACCTGTGGGTATCTTCCTTTAGGCATAAATTAAAATCATTCACGCTGTTTCCATACGAGCTTTCTTTAAGGTTGTCTTTTGCAAACAAAAAATAAAAAGGGTGAGCTCATTCTCTCTCAGCAGGTAGGCTTGATTTTAGATTCTGTTTACTTTTGCAAATTAACTTATTCTTTTAACGTTATGTAAGGAAGGGGGTTGAAAAATAAATAATCGATCTTATAGGGAGTATTAATAAGGATATTTCGATACGTGATGACTTGCATGTTTGATGATTTTAAAGGTGGGATTATATAGGTTATATTGTACCATGTTAAGCTTTTAATACTGCATAATTTCTGGCTCGACGTGTTATATTTATTGTTGATCGAATTTTTATGAGAGATTTATTAATGAGAGTTAAATCTTTAAAAATTGTTATAATTTAATTCATAAAATAACAGAAATATAAAAATAAGGTAAGAGGTCACAGTGGCTCAGTCGGTAGAATGATGGATTCGTGATCTCGAGGTCCTGAGTTTGAATCCTGATCTTGACCAATTGATACAAGCACCACTGTACGTTACATGTGCTTTGTTCACAAATACACTGATGGTCTCCGTCGTTAATTAGCATCGCAATGATAGCATAAATAAAACGACGTTAAATAAAATTAAAATAAAAGCAAAGTATCTCTTTATTATGTTTTTCATTTTCTGAATCTCACTTTTTAAATAAATATATTAAAATATTTATATGGATCAAAATAAAAATATATTGTTGCACATAAGAATAAACTAATAATATAATATTATTGATTACTATTATTATTTTTATTATAGTATAATTAAGTTTTTAAATTTTATTTGCACTAAGATGTTAGTACATCGAAGATTTTAATATACTCAATGTTTTATTATAGTTACTGTTTACAAATCTTAATCTTCAAAATAAAATTTATTTAAAACAAAATTTATTTATTATTTTTCTAACTTGTATTTAAACACTTTAATATTGTCGGTTTTGGATTCACTAATTTTTTAAAATTCATAATATAATAATAAGGAATTAATTTTTAAATATAGAAAAATATTTTTTCAAAGTTTCTGTTAACAAAGTTTAGTTGAAATCAAATTTAACATATCGCTAAAGTTTAAATTTATTTTTTCTTCAAAATAAAAAAGTAAAGAAAATATAATTTAAAATCTCATTGTGGTTTGATTCCATGCATCTGTTTGAGTTCTTCGTGAGTCTAAAAAATAATTTTATTTATTTTAGTATAATAAGCTATATAATACATACGTTTATAAAAAAAATTCAAATGAAATATTTACTCTGTCTGAAAGGTGGTTAATTCCTAATTTAAAAGAAACTTCTCCCTTCTCGTACTTAGCATTGTGCTCCTCGACCATCTGTTTATTGCGCAAGAAAAGTTCTTTTCTCTTTTGTTCTTCTGCTTGATCTGCGTAGGATTTTTGAAATTTCGTCTTAAAAAAATTGTTCAATTATAATTAATAAGAAAAACTTATTCCAAACATTTGAAAATTAGTTTTATGAAATATTTTTTTTCAAATAGTTTTAATTGTTTATTTTTATATACATTGGAAATAAAGATTTAATCTTTAGCAAAAATTCATATTAATCTCTTACTTTATAATCTTGCCATTCTTGTTCACTGTCAAATGATAAAACTTGGGTTACAGCGATTGTTATAAAAAGTAGAACAATAGTGATCTTCATGGTTCACCTATTAATGATGCATAATTTTTACTGATCAAGATATTAAATAAATAATAATTATTATAATTAAAATTATAGTATTAAGTAATCATGAATAATATTTAGTAAGATTAAGGTGTTTAAAATATAAATTATATTTTATTATTTTGATGTACGAATAAAAAGTCAATATTTAAAATCGAAACAAGTGTAAATTATTTTCATTATCTCACACTTAAATTTCAATTAAAATATTTTTAAAAATTAAAGAAAATTATAATTATCCTATACATTTAAACTAATTTTGTAACATAACTTTTAAAATAATTTGTACTTACCAAATTATTTATTTTATTGCTCGTCAAATAATTTACGAAAATGACCTCTTGCGATTAATCATACGTATTAAAAGCTTGACAGTAAGATTATGAGTACTACTTAAAATTAAGTTGGAGAATAGACTTGTGTTACACAACTCTACTGCGTAAATAAGATAAATCACGTAACTTTCGATACTAATATATGTTTCATATTCAAAAGATAACGATAAATCCAGTGTTTTTTTAAATAATAAAATCAAAGATATTAAAAGCTATGGCTTCAAATCAAACTAACATTGGTATAGACAACTGATGAGAGTAAGATGCATAAAATCAAATGAAGATAATAAGGTTATGAAGATTTTGAAAGTATTTTTTTTAATACATGTGTTATAAATAAATTTACAAATTAATTTTTCTGAACTAGAAATTAACTGATTTTAAACTTACTAATAATTAAAAAACAATTTTTACTTCACAAAATATTTAAATTATGAATAAAAAACAAAATTTTTTTTTTCTTGAAGTATATAGTTGATTAATATTTTATTTTAAATGATTAATTTCAAATTACAAGAAAAAAATAGGGTTCTTAGTTTTTAAAAATACTTATTTTTTTTACCATAATCTTTTGCTTAAAATCTTCTAAATTGCGGTATATCTTTTCTAATGTTATAAGTTCTTTTTTATATTTCTTATAAATAATAACGATGATTATTCTTTAAGCAATCAAGGAATCTTTTCTAACATTACAACATCTAATCAGCCGATATTTTCAAGTATGTGCAAATCATTTTAATAATGTGACAAAGAAAAACTTGATTTTTCAGAGCAAGGGGCGGATACATTGATCAAACTTTGAACTGTAATAATTTCCTATTTAAAAGTGGCACATTCATAAGTCCAACGGCATTTTGTAACATATATAAAAAAAGTAACTTTCAATTTCAGAAAATTTTAAAAATTATATAATTTTTTTTCATAATGTGAGATGTAAATTTTTTTTCATTTTTTGTAAAACGTAATTTACAATATTTATATGGTAATCAATTTATTTCAATACTAGGCACACTTTTGAAACTTGGGTTGAAATGATTTTTAAATCTTTTAGAAGCTACTTTTTCTATGAAATATCATCTGAAATATCGACAGGAACTTTACAGTTATAGAGAAACATATCGGTTTACTAAAAGTTAAAAGTTTCATGGATTTTCTCATATATATTATTAAAAGTTACTATGAAACAGTGCTTGTGTTATTACTACCCTTATAAAGCCATCAATATTTTATTATTAAATTCAATTTTTTTATTAATTTGATTAGTCATTTTATAAGAAAGTATACCATTGAAAAAAGTTTTATGTTGTCTAAACTCTCCTCTTGAAAATCCATCGTACGTTGATGTTTAAAAATATCATAATAATATTTTTATTAGTAATATGTACATCTTTTATTTTTAGTACTATGCAATTGCTTTTATTTTAAATTTTCTGACTTTGGTGATCTCGTTGAATGATATATTATACATCCAGGCATTCAAGCAATAACGCCTAATCATCAGGAAATATGTTCAACATGTACACGTAGCATATATACGATAACGTTTATGCATGCACTCGACGGCCAGTCTTCTCTCTCCTATATAGCAGCGTAGCACAGGTGCATATACAACACACACAACGACGACGCACTTGCAAGAGAGTTAACCATCTATATATGGGATGAACGCGCGACGTTAACGTGATTGCCGTGTATGTATATAGCTATATCTCGATATATCGTTATAATATGCAAATATAATACTATATGCATATACACTGTTATGTTCAAGCTCCTGCCGCACTGCAGTGAATGCGTGCCGTATGTATATATAACTTAGCAGATGCCACAAATCCTCCTGACTTGTCCTTATAATGTTGATATCTTTCTTGGGACTTATTTGACCCTTTTCCCTAATAATATATCACTTATAAACTAGGTCGCTGTCTTGAAAATTTTCTATACTTTTCCGTTATCTCGAGATTAATTTTTTCACTTTGCAAAGATGATTGAGGGGTTTTGTTTCTCAGGCAAGATATGCTATTCACAATTGATGGAATGGAGTTGATAACATTGAACACGATAGATAGGTATTGTCTTCTACATAACTGTTTTTCAAATTATTTTTTTTTTCATTATTCTGCAAAAATATTTGAACTAAATACTAAAATCGCTTTCAGCAATTATTTGAAATTCTTTTTTAAATTATGTCCTTCAAAAGGCACTACAAATTTTTTTTAATGATTAAAAAAAAATTATAAATTTTGAATGGCTTCAGTACGTTATTATTAAAAAAAATACATCGTTAGTATTCACAATTTCAAACAAAGCCATACAAAAGTAATCAAATAAAAAAGAATGAAAAACCCTAATGCTGACAGTGAACAAAATTTCAACACAGGTACTCATTTTCCAAGAGAAATCACTCTTGTAATACGAAAAAAAGCCAGATTAAAAAAAAAATTAATATAGAAGACGGTAAGTCAAGTCCCTCACGCTTCGTAAAGCAATGCATGCATTGAAAACTTTTCCAATAGGAGAACAAAGCGTTCCTGATTTTTCTATAGTCGTTGCATATAAAACTTTAAAGCCAGGGCACGGATATAATTCAATGTTAATTCTCATCTAGAGTTCTCCTTTCGCATAGATTCAAAATGAATGATATCCCTCTATTGCAAAGGTTTTTCTAAAAAAAAAAAGAGAGAAAAGAAAAAAAAATCTATATATAAAGAGAAGCTGCCAGCTGGAAATCGGAGTTATAAGTCGCTTTTTGCCGTAGTCTGTTACAAAAGGATCGTAATCAATGCACATTGACGTCACATATATACGTACATATATATACCATTCGACTTCTGACTTTTCTTCTTACAGGGCTATATATACACATTGAACTCCTTCTATATAACTCCTCCTCTGCATAATAACAATTCTGCGGTGCACGAAACAATGCGAACTCGAGCTATCTATATATATAAGCATGCGACTGATCGATATACGAGCGCGTGTCGTCACCCGCTTCGTAATTGCAAGACCAAAGAGAGACATTCATTGTCCTTCGCCTGTCCTTTTTTTTCTTTCTCTCCTTTTTTATCAACTTCTTTCTGTTTCTCTTCTTTCATCCCAAACTATACAATTCTCAATTGACTAAATTATTATATATTTTTTTTTCTTTTTCAGCACACATTTAATTAATATTAATTGCACGACTTTTGTGATAAAAATGAGAAAAAATAAATAGTTGTTACATATATTTATTCTTTCTTTCACTTCACTGCGCCTCCAAGTAATAAACCGCGAAGAAGCGAACTAATTACTCGCGCTAAAAGTTAAAGGTCCCCCGGGTAAAATTAATGAGGCTTGACACGTTAATACGTACACTACTTACATATATATAGATATAAGCTTTATGTACATACAACGCTTATAAGGTAGCAGGTGTCGTGAATACGCGCCAAGTTCAAACGTAACGCGAAATTCAACTTGTGCGCTAATTAGTATCTCCAATTAGCAGGATGGCGCTCAATGAAGTCGCGTTTTGCCATTACTACTTGCAATGCTCAAATAATACGCTCTTTCCGCACTTCCATTTTCAAAACATATTCGAAAGAGCATATGTATATATATACATATTCGCCTGTCTCATTTTTATTGAGTTTAGTGTGCAACGAGCTGGAGTTTATATACGAGCTGAGACGAATTCGCTGGGCTCTTTTTCATGCTACGACGCATTTCAATGATGCGAATGTAAGATCTTTTCTTTATTTTTTATCTTTTTGTTTTTTCACATTTTCATGAGCGCGTCATCAGTTGACTAAGTAATTATTTTATGTGTAAAATGTCACGGGGGAATAATTTTTTTCATTTTTACTTTAGTCAAATTCCATGTAAATTTTAATTTAGAAGAAAAAATATTTAATAACAAACAATAATTCAATATTAAACAATTTTCACATTAATTTTACTTTTATTAAGACGTCATGATATAAGATTATCAGAGAAAAAATTCCAAAATTTTAATTTTTTCCTGCAGTTAGAACAATAGTATAATGAAGTTTCAAACAAAGAGCATAATCAAATAATTATTATCAATACGAGTATTAATCATTTTAAGAACTTTATATAGTACCAGACTTGTATATTATGCTTCACTTTTATCTATCTACAAAATGTATAATGTACTCACATACCCTAAAGATATTTATGATTAATACTTGCTTGTTGTTGATGTTTTTTTATTTTTTCAATCGAGCTTATACAATGACTTCTGAAAATAATATTTTCCATTGTAATCTTCGCACTATATTACATTATAATAATGCATTATGGGTTTTATTCTAAGCAATTATAAAATATGTTTGCTTTACAAGAAGGTACTTTGCATCGTTATGATCATCTCATTCGATTTTTCATTACACTGCATTTACTTGGTGTATTTAATCATTTAGACAAGAGTCATTGATAAAAGCAAAACCTATAATAACGTGCTAACAAAACAATAAATAAAAAATTTATTGAAAAAAATTTTTTTTTTATCTCGACGAAAGCTTGAAATGTTAGGCACAAACACATATACACACGGATAAAAATAAATGAAAAAATAAAATAAGAATGTTGGAACAAAAGAAAGGGCGACACGTTGTTTATGTCTATCCCGAACTTATCTAGCTCCTATCTATTCTCATCAGTATATATCAATCTATCTACTTATCTCTTTGCAAAATGCTTTAAAAAAACTATTACTTTCCCTTTCCCTTGCCGTAACATTAGAGCGCAATCGTCCTTCGCATAGTTTCGTGATCATCTAGAAATAGTGATGGATCGTTAGCAATGCATACACACATACACAGGTATTATTATAAACTTTAAAGAAAAAGGGGGGCACCTGCCCTCCTACACACATACTAGAATTTAACTTGAAAGATACCGGATCTTGATAAAATAAAATTAAAAAAATTGAAAGAACAGTATATACGTGTGGTTTATACGTGTCTATACATCTAAAGTTGATCGACATCAAGTATTATCTTAAATGCTGCTAGGTAAGTAATATGAAATTGTTCGTTGTACGTGTAGAAGCGTACTATATGTGTATTTGCTAAAGTCTTAAGCAAAAATACTTTGACGTGGTGTGCAAAGGGGATCTAGGATCTAAGAAGAGGTCGACCTAGAAATTAGACATGAATTTATGGCTCGACTGATCGTGAGGCTGATGAAAAATTATATTCGTCCATCTTTTTATGTGTTCTTACCGAAATTGTAAATGGATATTCGAAATTCTTTATGAGAATAAAATGCATAAAAAGTCAAATAAATTGGTTTGTAAAACAATACTATAAGTAAATCTGTATTTAGGTGTAGATTTTGTGTATTTAATTGATATAATTTCTTCGATTAAAACCATTAATGTTTTTTACAAAAGATTATGGATTCTGATTAATTATTGAAATAACGATCCCAAAAAAGCGAACATTTAATTATTTTGAATTCAAAGATTTCGGTTGAAATGAAAAATATTTTTATAATTAACTGCACGTAAAAACAAATTTTAAGAAAAAAATTTTTTATGAAAAATTTAATAATTAACAAAATTAGTATGATACCAATATTTAGTCAAATCTATCGCATGACTTGATCAGATAATACAACTATATTTAAAATAAAAAATGTTTTTTATGTATCTTATATAAAAATTTAATCATCAATTAAACCGACCATTAAACCAAATTTTATACTCCAAATGTCATTTTAAATTCCATTTTGAGTAAAACTTATCGGTTGCAATACACAAACAACAAATTTAATTATAATAATTTTTTTTAATAATATTTAATCCAACTACAATATAAAATAATATTATATTGATCGTGTGTTGTTGTCTGATCGAGTACTTAAATTGTTACATTATATTTTTAGGAAAAATCACATACAATGACGAAAATTTACAAAAAATTCAGTGCCTTTTTCTTTTTAATTATTGTGATGACATTTTATAAAATAACAGAAAAATATAGTAAAAATAATATTTTAAGATAAGCATTTATAAAATAATCTAAAAATCTATAATGTGCAATGATTTTACTAATAATTATCATGATTTGTATAGAAAAATTTTCTCCGTATACTTGTATTTAAAAGTACCCTAAAGGATCCTTCTGAACCTCTATATGCATATATTTCACTTTGAGTTCACTATAGATTTAACATGAAAGATAAAGAAGGTACTGAACGTGTTTAGCACGAAATTCCTAAATAAAGAGAAATTCACCATTGGCAATAGGTCGAGTGTCAATTGAGCGAGAACAATTCTATTTTTTTTCTGGATAGGTACTTCCGTTCATTCGAGTTTATATCTAACTTGTTGTCCATGGTTGCAATCTCAACGAAGCAACTAATTTATGTGTATACGAAAGCTTCATCTATACGTTTCCAAAAATTTCAAGGACCTTTCGAGTTCTCTCTTGTGGTTCAGGGTATATATATATACGGCTGAGTTGGCGCGATGCACGCGTAAGATATTCTCTTCTCGAATCCTCAAAGCAAGCTCGAAACAAGCTATATACTTCTCTTCTTCATTCATATACATATATAAGGTCTTTCCTTATTCCACTTTATATATATATATATATATATATATATATATATATATATATATATATATATATATATATATATACGTATACGTATATCTATCGATCTCTCAATTACTTCGTTCCCTTTTACTTTATTTTATTTTTCGTAACACACATGCACCCAGACACATACACATAGCATTTACAATCAAGTTTGAAAACGAAGGAGAAATTGCATAGAATGAGATGCCGTAAGAGCAGCAGCAGCAGCAGCAGCAGCAGGAGCAGCATCAGAAGCAGCAACATCAGCATCAGAGCAAGAGCCAATATATAGCAAGGAGGAGTGAGAGAGAGATAGAGCGTCCGGTTTTTGTTTATCGCTTGCGGCTGTACTGTGTCGCGCACACTACAATTCAGAAGGTGGGAGAGATACTGGATAATTAACAATTTACCGCGGGCAGAACCATTATAAGTGATAACTGGCGCATAATAGCCCAACGTGCACGCCTACTATATATCCTTATATATGCTATATAAGTACCCTTTGGATGCAGTTTCAAATCAGTATACACGTATATACATATACATACGGTATATACCAGTAAACCGAACCACAGCGCAAATTAGAAGCGCGAGCGCGCGTACCTCACCACCACAACTATATAATACATTGGAGGAATTGCTGGGCCAACATATACGTTCCTCTCCTTCTCTTTCTCTTTGCGGTTCAACATTAATTGGGCTGAAGCAGATAGAGAGAGAGAAGAGAGAAATCCGGACTTTGGCTAAACGAATGGTATATAGATCAAGAGATGCACAAAATGCTGCTGGATTCGAGGTACTATAGTCAAGATTAACCATACCAGATTAGTATTAGTAGCTTTTCTTCTTTTTCTTTGGATCTTCATTTTGATTTTTGAATTTAACGACCTTATTCGAAATTCAAATTTTTTTGTACTAATTACAAATATAGATGACTTATCACTGAGGAATTGATTATTATTTTCTACGTATCTTTTTTATTACACTAATTATCGAATAATTTCTCAACTATTAAATGATTTATTTCTTTTTAAAGATGATTATATAGATTATGTTTTAATATTATTATAATATGATATACAATGACATATTTTGTAACTTTATCGTCCGCCATAAATATTATTTAAAATTATAATTTCAGAAAAATGTTCTTATATTTTAAATAATAATATCAATAAATTTTATAATAATATACTCATAAAATTACTTAATATTCATTATTAATCTAAATGCACACAGTATTTTTAAGTACTGCCAATTTTCTCATTCTCAAAAAAAATGAATAGAAAAAAACTAGCACTCCAAATTCACGTTTGAGCAATAAATCAAGAATTAGGCACAGTGTATCATAACAGCGTCTTAATTAAATCTCAAAAAGCGTTCAAAAGAGAAGGAACGGTTAATGAAAAGTCTGACCAAGTACATTAGCAACTTACGTTTAAATTAATGGAAATTTCGTAGAATTAGGTAAAAACCTAAGAAAAAAAAAATACAATTCTTGCTCTAAACTCATTCTCATCTTCCATTAAGAGCAAAAATTCTTTAATTTTTTTTCTTTTACTTTCTTATGCTTTTTTTTAAACTTTGTTTCTTTAGCTTTTTTTTTATTTTATCGCACGTGTAAAAGGCTCGTGGTCGCTCAGGGGCTTACCATAATCACTGGGTAACACTAATAGAATACCGCTTATGAATTACCGTGAGATGGAGAACGCTTTTGCCTTTTTGCCTTGGCTTTTGCTTTTTAAAACCCCGTAATTATTGACAGATCTTTCTAAAAAGGCTTCAGGAGACTTCTGTATATATATATACGTGAACTTATATATTACAGGTTTAAAAGCAAATTATATTTTATTCTTTGTATATTTTGCAAAATTATCTATATACATTATATTAAATATCTATTGTATTAAAAAATGTATTGTATAAACCTGAACTTTTGATAAATCGATTATAAAAGTTAAGTGAATAGATGGGATTCAATGCTATCTAATTATTTATTGCATAATAATTGTGTGTGGGTTTATATATGCAAAAAAGAGAAATTAAAAAAAAAAAAAAAAATAGACGCGATAATAACATGACTAAAGGTTAAGTGAAAGATGACTTAAGAGAACGATATTACAGAAAAGTATTGACTTTGCTATTTTATTGACAAACGAAAGCTCGTTTATCACGTTTCTAAAACCTTCGTTCAATTATTCCCAAGACAAATGAGACTTCATTCGCTTTTGTAAATTCAACTTTGGGAAATTTTTTTGTATGTCGAAACGGGTAAAAATGTTAATAAACGTCATTATTTAGAATTTAAAGCATTCAATTAAGGCAATTGATTTTACCGTAAATCAAGGGAATTTAATATCATCATTAAAATTGTCCCATAAGTGGTTTAAATTTAGAAAGTTTAAATAAGTGTAGCAATGATGAATGGAGTAAATTAAAAAAATTTATGAATCAATTCTTCTAAATAGACCATTTTAACAATTATCTAATAAATATATGTATATGTACGTATAATTATATAGTATAAAGATTTGTTTAATAATTATTGTATGGTACAAAAATTTATGGCAGTTTTTAATTAAGTTCTCTTTCATAATTTATACTCTTTCGTAAAAATTTTATTAGTAATGATTGAATAGTAACTTTACTTTAATTTCAAAACGTCTATTATTTTATGTAGCTATTTAAAAATTAATTAATTATTTTCAATTTATATATCGCATTCAAAATACAATTATAATTATGTAATATTCAATCATTTGTTAATCAATAGAACTTTTGATCGTTAATTATATATCATAATTGCAAATAATTATAAACAAACAATAACGTAATAACAATATAATACTGTTAATAATAAAGTAAACCAAAGCACGCTTTCAATACATTTAATTGACCCTATATTAAAAAAAAGGAAAATAATAGTTAAAAATTAAACCAAACATAATTAAATTTTATTGCCTGATTTATAACTTAACGACATATCCAAAAAAAAAGAAGAAGAAACGTACATCAAGGTATACAGTAAAAACAGTTAAAGCTTTAAAGCATAACAATTGCTATTGCGGACTTTGACAAAAGGTATGAACGTCAAAAACGAAGTAGTTTTTGTTCTTAACTACCTACTGAAGCCTGTCGAAGAAAGAGAAAAAAGCTTCTGGGAATTTTGAAGCAACATCCTATGCCCATATATATATATATATATATATATGTCCATCCTATGCTATATATATATATATATATATATATATATATATATATATATATATATACGAAAAGCATAAGCATCTTCAAGATTTTATGAGCACTCCGTCACTTTTAACCATATCCCTTTATAGCTCTATAGCTGTCTTCGACAAACCCAAATGCCGACACAACGCAGAAACCTATTGACCCTTTAGTATTCTTATGTAGTTAACTTTTACGTTTCAATTATACAGTTCTTTCTTTCTCTCTCTCTCTCTTTCTCTCTATACCACCAGAAGAAGGTTTTGCGTGTATAATTCTTTTGTAAAGTAAATCAATGCTCAGTGGCAGAAGAACGCCGGAAATTACAGATTTTAAATCGTAACAACACAAGCAATAAATGCCGTTGCATATCAAGCCTCGGACACAGAGAAAAAGTGAGGGAAGAAAATAATAATAATAATAATGAGTATATGTATTCAAATATAGCGGTTTAAAGTTATTTTTTTTTAATTTTTACGTGCGTAAGCATGCATAACAAAAAGCTCTCAGACGATTAAAAGAAAAGAAAAAAAATTAAGAAGAAGGAAAAGAAAAAAAAAAGGAAGAAAAGTATTGCAGTTGTCGAAGAAGACGAAGAAACATTGCAGCTTTACAAGACAGCAAGTCTCTTCCATATGCTTTTTTCCCTCTTTTCATCCTTATTTCGAAAAGAGATACGGTTTAACAAAGCCAAACTCATGGTTTTTCAATGTATGTGTACACACATACACACACACACAGACACACACATATATATATATATATATATATCTTCGTCTTCAGCGACGTAAATTTTTACACTGTAATTACGCAGACGATACGTCTGCGGAATCCGTAATAGGCGAGGCATACGAATGGTGTTCGAGTAGTTTTTTTTTTATTTCTTCACCCTGAAGAACAACCGACCTATAATGCAGTCGCTGCCCTCCTGCGCATTATACATAGCAAAGCCAAAGCCACACTCATCGATAACTCAAGTACCTTTACTGGAAGAACAATTTTTTTTATACTATGTCTTAAGGCTTTTGCATAAATTGGCAAGCTGCTTTAATTTTCAATGCTTATTTTCGTTTTTATATTGCTTTTTTATATAAGACTTCGCGTCAAATAAAGTTGCGATTTTTTTTTGTATTGTAATGTGACAAAATAAGAATTTAATTTGCAGATGGGTTTGAAGTAAACATTCGTTTAAATTAGTTTTAAGATCTTCAAACTAATTTAAACGAATGTTTGAAATTTCTTTAATTACACTTTAGTCATCGAATTAATTTAATCTTGATATTTCACTCAAGAAGGTCATAAATTTTTTTATCACCGAACAAAATGAAAATTAATTAACCATGTCTGACTTAACTTATCCGTATCTACTTCGGCGAAAAAAAATCTACTTAAAAACTTCAAACGAAAAGGTGTTATACATCTCTTAGGCATAATTTGTCAACATTATCTCACTTTAGCACGCTCGAAGCATTTTAAAACGTCGTACATTTAAAATTTCGTTAAAGTATTTAGACAAGATGTGAAGTATAAAATTTATAGTTTGAGGTATTTTTAAAGGTGTTAAACCAATGAATCCTTAAAAAATAAAAGCCATTTAAGCAACGTGGCTATGGTAATCCGTAAAGAATAATGATATATAACACATATTCTGTTAAGACATACGTCCAAAATATATCTTTAAATATACAAGTGTTCGACAAGAAGACTCTCAACTGCTAACGAATAACATAAAATTTAACACCTTCGGTTGCACGGAATTGCATTAGCTTTCACGTTATTATAATCTTTTCATTAACAAAATATTTTAATATAAAAAAATTTTAAAAAGTTATAAACATCAACAAATTAATAGATTATGGATAAAACAATTTTTATTTTGTAATTTTACAAAAAAAATTATTTAATGTACTTGATATTTGATGAAATAGTATATAATAAATAATTAAGAAAAAGAAAATATATAAAAAGATTTATTTAATAAAGAACTCTTGAAACGGATTTCTAGTTACTAACGATGAATCGCTTGTTTTAACGATGTAACTTTTGTTTCTTTAACAATTACAAGTCATGGCAGAGTATACGCTTGTCAGTCAACTCTTTCAAAAGAACGAGTATCAATAAAAATATTACATCATAAGTCATTATCTGTTGCACTATAAAATTATTTTACCATTTTTATATAATGTTAGCTTAATTATTTTTAAACAATGCAAAAAATAAAAGTTACATTTCGAATCCAAATAAATTATTGCGCACATGTTAAAAATACATTTTAATGATTAATATAATTAACAATTACACCGTTGATAAACAAAATGATCGTAGATGCTCATGTAAAATGTAATATTGATATAATTAATTTGAAATTTAACAAAATTTAAAATGAAAAATGTTTAATTTATAAGTCGAAATATAAATTTTTAATTTGACATAATTCTTTCACGAGTGAATAAAGAAACATAAAGATGTACGATATTTCAAACTAATTTTTTCTTCTTATTACGCACGCAACTATATCCTATAGATATCTCAGAGCAGTTGCAAGATATCTTTTATATATATAAAATTGGTCAAACGGTAATAAGAACGAAAATAAGCGTATATACGCGACATAAAGACAAGTTATAAACAGTATATATATATCTCACTACTGCATAATATATACAAGGCGATCGTTTGTTCTCAATAAGTTGGAATAATTTGCGCCATAGCAGCCGTACATAATGTAACCCCGATCAGCTTTGTAAGATCTCCATCTCCTTAAATGAAAAAAAAACAAGAAATAAAAGTTTCTTTCTCTCTCTCTCTCTCTCTCTTTCTTGTCTCCTTATCCTTAGAAGGATCGTATATAAAGACGACGGAAAAAAAATTTGCATTTCGTCAACGGCCGGCTGTCGTTTCTTATTTGAAGCAGATGCAAAAGTAAATTGGCCACTATTCCCGATTCTCCTTTTTTTTTTCTCTTCTTTATTTTTCAATCGAAAGACGCATATATACATATAGAAACGCGCTAACGCGTGTGTGGCACTTCACCTGGCCCTCTTTTACTTGTATTTTATATATACATACATATAAACTCGTACAAGCGCAATTACCGTAGCAATTTTGCCGCTTACGACGCGTGGAAAGTGTCGCTGTTGAGTGTATCGAGATCGAAATCGATACTTACGATCAAGTCTCAAGATGTCTGTATATGTGAAATAAAAAAGGGGGCTCTAAAAGAAAGACTCGATAAGACTCCATCTATTTCTCTCTTTCTCTCTCTATCTCTTCGCGAATGTCTTTTTTAATTTTATTTTCTTCGATTCTTATCGATTCTTTCTTCATCGGGGAAAAAAAATAAATAAAAATTACTGTGTGACCGGACGTCGACGGATAGCGTCTAAGTCATTCGCAAGAGTAACTCCAACTATTGACTATATTTTCTTTCTTCTCGCGGTTTTAGCTCTTTATTTTATTTCTACGACCTTATTTTTTTCCTCCTTTTCTTTTTACTCTCTATTTATACTTTTTGGGCATGACTGAGCGAGACGAAGACGACGAGGACGATTCAGGTGCACGAAGAGAAACGCAAGATTATCTGGCTTTGATATCGTATTCAACTGAAATTTATCGCACTATTTGTTTCATTCGGTTTCTTGTTTTTTTTTTTTTAACTTTTTTATTCTTCTTACTATGGTTTTGCGATACAAAGTTTCGTGCTGCTGGTAAACATGTCGAGAAAGGGATATGAGATGATACGACAGATAATCCATCATTGTTGCATTAAGAAACTTTTTTTATTTATAAACAGTTTTTCGTTGAATTTCAGAAAATGTGCATGTTTGGATAACCATTAAAATTGAAATTATATTAATTTGCTCATTTTATCGATTGTATATTCAAATTTGCTTTAAAAAAACTATAATTATAATGTAAGAATTATACGTAATTATTATATCTAATTATAGTTACGTTGAAAAAATTGAGGATAATTTTTAAAAAAATATGATGATCTTTTCAAATGGCATTTACTGACATTATATTTGATTTTTAAATTATTCTTTAAATAATAAGTAATAATTATTTACTTTAGTATATGTAATATTTTAAATAAGTAATCATTATTTACTTTAATAATTACGGACTAATATGACAAAACGAAATGTTATTTCCATTTTTCAATTAAATCAGCATAAATAAGAAAAAGAAATAATTCATCTTCAAAAATTGATATATTTATTTAAAATTAGATGATTAATCGCCATAAAACATGTTACAAAAATAATGCAAACAAACATTAATCAAAATAACTTGCAAATCATACAAAAAAAGCGAAAAAGAAAAGAAAAGAAAAAGAAGCAAAGAGAAGTAAAGAAGAAAAAAAAGAGAGCAAGCTCATTCACTGCACGGTGATTTAGCATTACGTCCGCATCTCACTTGAGGATCAAACGAATTTTGCACGCTCAAAATTTCTGCCAACTGAGTGTCGTATAAAAGCAACGAATGAAGAACCGCTCTCTTACGAGCTAAGGAAAACGATGACATTTCATGCAAAAGTTGCGTAAAATCTTTGGGGTTAGAAGAGACATTGCTCTCTCCAGCCATCCTCCTCGATTCGTTACACATATATAATCTATATAAAAACATACAAATATAACACTATCACGTACATACATATACACATAAAGAATAAGTGACACTATAGGATGTAGGACGAAAGAGATGCGTTGGCGATGGCAAACGTAGATGTTATATATATAGAGAGAAAGAAAAAGGGAAAACAGAAGTAATACTATTCACTTTTTGAAGTATCCTTTTCTTTTCTTATATACACCTAAAGGGATACAAACTCTTGAGCACGACTTCCATTCTTCAAGTGTCTTTCCTTCATTCCTTATGGTATCTCTATTTTCGTATGAATATTGTATACCTATACGTACGTACTTACTGCACAGTCCCTCTTTATTCTCTTTTTATTATTCGTACATCGTGTACATAAATTATTAGAGACTGTTTTTGAGGACCACTTACTAAGCTTGGTATATTGTTATATCGCACAAGTATAGCTATATTGTGTAGAAAAATTGTGTGGGCTTTTTGCTTAGTTGCTCGAGCACATATATTGGTATATACGTATAAGTAAGAGGATAGAGATTTTTAGTAAGATGTCTATGGTTAAATTGGTGAGCTATGGTAGCATACATAGACACATTCACGTACGTGTGCATATATGTTATATTTCTTGAATGCTTTAAAGCATTGGCAAATAATGCTCAATTCTTGACGCAACCGTTAATTCACTGCGCTAAGATGATCATTTTTTCTTTTATTTTTTTTTCCTAAGAGAGAAAGAGGTGAAGTGTGCATGTGGTTTGTAATAGTGCATCTTTGCTTAAGCACACGTGGGTTTTAGGTAAGCTTGTAGAGAGTAGGTTGAAGTTGTTTTTTTTGCTCTATTATGCCGCATAAACTTATAGGCTAAAGGCTTTTGTATGTTTTGACATCATAACGCGCGTCTCCATTGTGAAATAAATCTTTTTCGAATTTTGAGTTTATGGTTTTAAAAAAAATTATATAATATGATTTGTAAATTTTATTTTTTTCATGTTTAATTAAATAAATATGCATTTTCGTCTGCACTATTAAATAAGTCATGTAGTTTAATAAATTAAGTTATACATGCGAGTAAAATCAAATATATTAAATATTTAAAATAGATAATTAAGTTATAATTAATCGTCAATATTATTACAATCAGTTATATTCTGTTTGTTTATAATTAATTCTCGAAAATCAAAGTATAATCAAATTTACTTAACTGCACACACAGTGTTTCAAATCAATGGTATAATCTAATTAACAAACTTGTATTTACACGTTTGATTATGAATAATAATAATGTGAAAAAGGATCTTATCCATGGATTATGAACTAATATGATATAAAAAAAAGAAAAGAAACGTAGGCTTTGTGACAACGAACATGTGATCTTCCCTTAACAAAAATTTTCCTCTATTTTCGATTTTTTTTATTTATTTAACGTCGCTGTATTTATGCTATTATAGCAATGCTAATTAGCGACGGAAGTTTTCAGAGTGTTTATGGACAAAGCACATGTATTGCGATACAGTGGTGCAATCGGTCGCCGAGAGCGGGACTCGAACTCGAATCCTCGGGATTACAAATCCAACGCTTTATCCAGTGAGCCACTGAGACTTCTACATTTTCGAATTTTGAATAAATATATTAATCGCATGAAAAACAACGAATTGGCAAAACATGATAAATTAGTATGAAATAAAATTAAAATATATTCTGTAAACATTTTTTCATTTTCCTTAAAAATTGTAAAAATTATACAAATTTTTTACAAAAAAAATAATAATTTTCATACCGTATATGAAAAAATTTTTTTTTTTTACAATTTACAAAACTTAAGACAAATTACTTTAATAAGAAGTTATAAAATATGCGTAAATAAATTTTAAAAACATATTTTAAATGTCTAAAAATATATAAGCTACCACATGTATAATTTAACTTCGTATCCTTTATGCTCGTGCGTCATCGATGAGCTTTTAAAATTAATTTTTTATATTATTTATAAAAAATTATGAAATCATCTACGAAAATATTTTTATTCTTTAAAATAGAAAAAAATTTGTCATTTCTAAATAGTTTTCGTTTAATTATATTTTCTGAATTATTTTGAAACTATATAAATAGAAACAATAACTAAAAATGTAATGGTATAGATTTTTTTAATTTTAGGTTTGACTTGAAATCAGGAGTAGTATATACAGTACCGCCCAAAAGTTCGATAACACTATGTAAAAAAAATAGTTTGGAAAAAATGATCATATCTTGGAAAAAAAGTGTCGTAGAAAAATTCTAAAAAAAAGATTTTAAAGTACTCCTCAAGACCTTTAAAAACGCTGTATTATATTATTTTCAAAGTTTTTTTATGTTATTAAAAAAATTACTTGAAAGTAAACACTTTTTGCCAATTTTCTTAATTTTAGATTCGCTTACACCGTTTTTCGAGTATAAGATAAAAAAATCTGAAAAAAATATATTTTAAAGTACTCTGAAAGAGCTTTAATTTGAATTTTTTTTAAATTTTCTACAATGATTTTTCGTCAAGCTATGAAGTTTTAAAGTTGGGCATTTTTGGTCTTTTTGACCATTTTTTTGCAAAAAAGACCAAAAATGCCCAACTTTAAAACTTCATAGCTTGACGAAAAATCATTGTAGAAAATTTAAAAAAAAATGCAAATTAAAGCTCTTTCAGAGTAGTTTAAAATATATTTTTTTCAGATTTTTTTATCTTATACTCGAAAAACGGTGCAAGCAAATCTAAAATTAAGAAAATTGGCAAAAAGTGTTTACTTTCAAGTAATTTTTTTAATAATATAAAAAAACTTTGAAAATAATATAATACAGCGTTTTTAAAGCTCTTGAGGAGTACTTTAAAATCGTTTTTTTAGAATTTTTCTACGACACTTTTTTTCCAAGATATGATCATTTTTTCCAAACTATTTTTTTTACATAGTGTTATCGAACTTTTGGGCGGTACTGTATTTTCATAGGTTCTTTGTAATTCGTACGCTTAAGTTGTATAGTGATAAAAAAATATCTATAAAAATTTATATTGAAAGTATAAAAGAGAAAATTCAATAAATAAAAGTGTTGATTTGAAAACAATAGTAGTTTTATATTCCAATGATTTATGATATTTTAGTTTTATAAAAATGTATTTTATAGATAATCGATTATTGAAATATTATTAAAAAATGCATAATCATGTGATTTCTAAATAGTGATAATAGAGTGACAATGTGGTTGTGTTGAAAAAAAATAGCAGTTAGCGGGGAATAACAGATTATCAAGTTTTATTATCATTTATCGAATTTCCATTCTATTAAACCGATTAATATCATTGTAAAAGTTTTATCCTTGTCTGTTTACGCATTTTATAATTTTATACTTATTAATAAATAAAGTTACAATAACAAAAGCACTATAAAAATTTTTTTTAAATTATTTTAAATTTCTAGATATTTTTATCAAAATAATCTTTACAGTTAATATGTGAAAATATGTATATATAAAAAAAATCTTACGAAATTTTGAATCCTAATATTAAAAAGGCTATCATCAGGTAATCCCCTATTTTTATCAAAACAATATACATATGTTTACTCCTCATTATCTTAATTGAACAGATGAAAACAGCGATAAAACGATTTGTCCGAACTATATAAATACTCTCTCTTTGATTGGAAAAATTAAATTCGAAGCTGATTATCGTACTGTGAACAATACCAAATCTCAGTTAAAAAGTAAAAATGTTTTCTCGTTTTATTTTTTCGTTTGTCGCACTTTTTATAATTAGTGTTATAGCGGGTAGCAATTCTCAAGTAGTTCCCGAAGTTGAAAATCAAGAAAATATCCTAGAAATAGATTTGGATCTTTTTGAAAAACAAATTTCTGATTTGGAATTGTCTGAAAATGAAGAAGGTGAACCTCGCAATCCGGTAAGAATTTTACATATACATTTATATAAATGATTGTATTGATAATTCAGAATATCCGTGTTGAATGAAACTTATTTGTATATATTTAAAGACTTATATAATTAATACAGTAAAACATTTTATTAAATGATAAAAAATATTTTTAAAAATGAGATATGATTACTAAAAAACCTGTTTATTTTACATCCTATTATACACAAATATAAAAAAATAATATTTTGTTTGTTAATCTATTACTTGACAATATTTTAATCTAAATTAATTTTTCCCAGCTTCTAAAAATAGCAATAAATATCCTTAAGGCAGCCTTTAAATGGGCTGCTACACATTGTATCAAAGAATGTGCCCATGCCTGCAAAGCACATTGGAACAATCCAAAAGCTCTTATTGATTGCGGTGTATGTATTTTTTTTTTAAATTATATGATTTCTTAATGTTTAACAAAATATATAAATTATCTAATTGTTTTTGTATTTTTTTTCAGAAAAACTTTTTCAAGACGAACAAAGGACGGTGTGTTCTTGGTTAACTCTGTACATAAATTATTTATTATATTTTGAATTATTTGGAATAAAAAAGTTTCGAATCAAAAAGTTTTTTTTTAATTTAAAATAATTTATTATATATTTTTATTTAAAGTAAAAATTATCTTATAATTCTGCGCAATCTAATCAAAGATGTATATATTAGTAACATACACAACTGATTTTTTTTATGTATAAAACAAATATGCACTGATCGTATAAAAAAAAGCTGTTTCTTCACAAAGATAACAAAAATTTGTAAAAATTTTAATATTACATTGACTCTTTTATATATATATATATATATATATATATATACATATATATATATATATATATATATATATATATATATATATATAATATCACAGATAAAAATTATGAAAATAATAAAAAAACTTCTTAGAAATGAAATTAAAATCAATTATATTAATATTAAATTTTCTTGCAAAAATTATTTCTTCAACAAAGTTCTAATTTTCGATATCTCATATTTTTGTCCTTCACGTAACTTGTTCTGCCAACATTTGAAATTTTCTCATTTCGAAACAACCCGAAAGTTTAATTCAGTTAAATTTAAACAAAACAATGGATATCTCGACTAATCGAAAATAGAAACTCAAAGCGTGAAGAATACTAGATTTTCATTCTCTTTCTCTTCTCAATTTTAAGCCTTAGTTACGTAATCAACATAGACAAAGGTTGTTATTGTTTGCATTTTAGAAGTATAAAGAGAAAGATAAAGAAAGAAAGGAAAAGAGGATAGGTCGGGACAGATGTTATGTGTATATGTACATGTGGAGGCGAGTATTATAAGTGCGTTATATTAGTGGCGGCCGTGACTGACTGAAGCAAAAAAAAAATATATTTTTTTTTTTTTAGAAAGAGAAAATAAGGACTGACAAGCAAAAGTCAGAGAATGCAAACTTTACGGGCATAACAGCTTCTCTAATGCTTCATTTCGCTCGGCGCCAAGCATTTCGTTCTTTCTCTCTATATCTTTTGCAATGCTATTTTAACGCTAATGCAGCTAAAGCAGAAAATACGTGTCAAAAGCTGGAGAGACTAAAAGTTTTAAACAACCTTAAAGAATTTTGTTGATTTAATTTTTTTTTTTTTTGACTAATCAAGTGAAGAAATAAAACTGACTTATAAAATATTAAAATTATATAAATGCACTTTATAAATTTTAAAGAATTTTGTTATGATTATGTATGTTTATTAATTTTATGCTTTAGAATGTTTTAGGTAGTTTTAACACTCTTTTATGTTCCAGATAAAACAAATAAATTTTGTGTTAAAATTAATTAACGAGCCGTGCGTAGATTTTAAAATAAAAATATCAAAATAAAAATACATAAGTTCAAATTAGCACAAAAATTTTATAGAACATTTTATACTTATATAAGTAAAATTTTAATAAATGAATTTGGATGTAATGAAATTAAAATGTAATGAAAGTTCTTGCAGTATATCAATATACTCAGTAAAATTATTTAAAAAAATCTTAAATAAAAGTTTGAAAAATGAATAAATATTTAATCACACCAAATCGAGGGGTTTCTCACTAAAATACTCATAGAAAAACTCTTCCGTACTCTCAAGCATTCTTTAGTTCTCATGCGTACTCTCCAATACTCTTTTGGTGAATGCTTTAAGTAAATGAATACGAAAAAGTTTGAAAGAGATTTAGTGAGTATGCAAGAGTAAGAATGAGTATTTGTAGAATACGAATGAATATTGAAAAGTATGCAAGAGTACCAATGAGTATTCAAGAGTACGCAAGAGTACAAATAGAATTTTAGTAATATTGATTTTATTATTTTATTGATTTCGATGATAAGTCATTTTATATCATGTTTGATAAATAGAACAGATCGTAATAGATCTTATTAATATAACGCTGAATTCTGAGTCTTTATCTAACAACCCATCTCTTTATCAATATTAGTTAAGTTTACGTAAAAATTATTAATTATAACAAAGTTATAATTAAAAAAGAATTTATTTAATAAGAGAAATATAGTTTTTTAAAAAAATGTACCTATAAAACGATTGTTGATGTACTTATATCAATTTATGAAATTTTCATAGGTAAAACTTTTTCCGACTTTTTCTCAACAGGGGACAATTAAATTTTTCGTCAACTTTATGAAATATTATTATACTTTAATCTAGTGAGGACAAATAACTGGTTTTTATAATATTTTTGTAAAATAGTAATTCTAAAGGTTATATTTTTTCATTTTGCCAATATTTTATTTTTCTCAACTGTTTAAATTCAACTTTATCCCTTGCATAGATCAACTTTTAAATCCATTTTTCACTAGTAATTAACTTTTGGTAATAAGAATATTTTTTGTTGGGAATGACATGTAATATACAACTTATTTTTTGCCAAACATTATTTTTAGGCATGACCGCTATACGGAAGTGCCTTATATTTTCGACATCGCGAAAAATGTAACCCTTTAAAATATGTTTTTTATGATAAAAACTTATTTTTATAGCAAAATAAGATTATTACGAGGCTTCCTTAAAATGTATGTATGGATGTATGTGTGAGAAATCAAGTTTATGAATTTTCTCGACGAGTTTTTATCCAATCTGAATAATTCAAACGGGGAATTGTTTCAAATAATAACACAAGTAAACGTTTCTATTTTGAAAAAATCGTTGGAAGCGTTTTTAAATAGGCGCCTTTTAAATGGTCAAAAAAAATGGATTTTTGGTAATAACTTGAAAAAATACAATTTTTTTTTAAAAAGTATATAGAATAAAAGTTATAGAATATAAAAAAATAAATCTTTTTTATATCATACATTTTTCTCTGAAGTTAATATTTTTCAAATTGTTCATGAAAAATGTTGAAATTAAAGGCTTTTAATGATAATTTGATAAATATTATTTTTAAAAAATATATATAATATTAAAAAGATGTATCTTATTTTTTTCTATAAATTTTATATAATATACTTTTTTTCAAAATTCGCTTTTTTCAAGTTATCACCAAAAAATCATTTTTTTAACCTCTAAAGGGATAACAGTTTTAAAACCGCTCGAACGATTTTTATTAAACTGCCAATATTTATTTGTATTATTGTTTTAAATCATCCCCGTCGGAATGATTCAGATCAAATAAAAACTTTATACAAAACTTTACTTTTAAGCTACTGAACTATTTTTTTTCTTATAACTTTTGATAGATTATCCTATCCAAAACTTTAAAAAGTATACATTAATCAAAATATGTCTTTTTCACATAACATAAATTTTTTTGAAATCAATCAACTTAATTCACAAGAAAAATTTAAATAATTATAAATTGTTTTTTTCAAATAAATACAATAAATTCAAACCTCCTGTTGAAAGATACGGTAAAAAATACAATGAAAAAAAGAAATAAGATTAACTTTTAAGGCTTTTGCGTTTGTAAATGATTTGTTTTAATATTCTTGAAATATTAAATAGCGAGCGCGAAGTGCGAGCGTTTTCGGTCGTGCCTTATATGCAAGAAGCGGAGCTTTTTGCATGCCTTGCATCGCTTCGCGATGCAAGGCCCGAGGGCATTTCAGAGCTGAGCGAAGCGAAGCTCTGAAAGGACCGAGGTGCGAGCCACAGCGGCCCAAAGGGCCGCTGTGGCGAGCTAGTTAATAGTTAAATTTCTGATTTTATTTTCTGAAAAGTATTTATTTTTAAATAAAATAAATCGCAACATTTTTTGTTTAAAATTTCACGTAAAACATACCTATATTTAGAAATAGTTAAATTTAAGCTACGAATAGTTAGATTTTGCCACCGTGCATAAGAAAAAGTTATTTATTATGCTATTATGTTTGGTATAAGCAATATTAAATACCTTATCAACATTTAAAAAAAAATCTTATCGTGTTCAACCGGTAATACGTCGGTAAATAATTATATAAAATGAATAAAGTAATAGTGAAAACTATAAAAAATTGTAATCATAAAAAGATATGTGTTTTTATTGGACCAAACTACTTTATTAAATATATAAAAATGCATTTTTATATATCTGTGTATTTTATAATTTAAAAATAGCCCTAATAGAAATTTTGCTAACTAAAATGGCCTGATTCATCAATTATTTTTTATTTAGTTTGATATTTACAATGTAGAAAATTAATTATTACTATTATTTTAATTATTTTAGAATATTACATAAAATATGTATATGAAATGTAACCAGTAACATACAAAATATTAATTACATAATATTAATCTTATAATTTAAATTTCCTTTTTATTCACTATATTCTAAGCGAATCAATAACTGGATTTATTTTATTAAAAATTGATGTAATAATCACTTATTTTGAGTAAAAATTTTTTATAATAACATTCAATTTTAAAATAATTGAAATGTTACTTAAAATAATTTCTTACCTTATTTCACAATTTAATAATTAATCATTATTAATTAATTATTGATTGATTATTATCAACCTATTGACTCATTAACCGATCACGTTATCGATAGATTTATATATCCACCCATCAACCCATTGATTTATCAACCCATCTACCGATTAATTCATAAATATAACAACCCAAAATAACATAGATTTATATTCAACTCAACTGAAAAAAGAACTTGAAACATCGATTTTTAAATGAATATTCTATCTAAAATTTCCGTACTCCTTAATCTTTTGAATATTCAATAATTTTTTTGAATACTCATTGTATTCTTCGCACGCTCTTTAATTATTTTGAATATTCATCTTACTCTTTGCATACTCTCTAATTTTTCAAATACTCAACTTACTCTTTGCATACTCTCTGATTTTTTCAAATACTCATCTTACTCTTTGCATACTCTTTGATTTTTTCGAATACTCCTCCTACTCTTCGCAAACTCTGATCAATTTTTAAACTCTAATACTCTTATAAAACTCTTGCGTACTCACAATACTCTTACAAAACTCTTACCACTTTTTGCAAGAGTATTTTAGTGAGAAGCCCCTCGCACCAAATATTTTTGTATTCTACAGTTATCCTCAAAAGTATAAAAAAAACTCCAAAATTTTATTAATAAAAAAATCAAGCATAAATCTTGTTCCTAAATCTAGAAGAAAAAATAAACAATACAAAAATACATGTTAAACAAGCCGTTACTCATCATTTATTTAGATAATTACAGATATAAACATTGATAGAGGGTTATCTTACATAATTATAAATCCTAACGTTCATCTCTTCCCCCTTATGTCGTGGTGACGTTATTTTTTGTTTCTTTTTCTTTCTTTTTTTTTTTTGTTTTACCCGTAACACACGCGGGAGACAACATCGCTTCATCATCCTACGCGTATGTATATATGTTTAGAAGAAAACGGTCGCTTTCGACACATGTCCAACATTGCTCTTTCTCTTCCCTCTCTCGTTCCCTTATTCTGAGACGACGCGCTTCTAAATGATTATAAGGCACCACGCGGGTAAACAGTTTATATATATGCGTAGAATATGTTTTTTTTGTCAGTCCATATATATACGTACTATCCTATCCCAATCGAGGGTGCACACACGTGTGAGGAAGCAGTAGTACTGCCTTCTCGAAAATTTTTTTCTAACTCGACCGTTTTTATTTTATATATTTTTTTTTCTAAGTTATGGTGAACCCTTTTTCAGACGTTTTGTTACAAAGGGGTGCATAGATACAGTGATAGTAGAAAAAAAAATATGGAAGAATATAAACTATCAAGGGTACACAGCCGCTACTTTTTTTACCTCTTTTTTTTCATTATGGGTATATAGAGTCGTACTTGTGATATGCAGATTCAGCTCGATGACCCTAAAAACTTATAATTTTTTTCTTTGTTTTCTCCTATATCATTCTCGCATGACGATTCGTGCGCCAGCCGTCATCCACAACATTTTTTATATACAAAATTTTTTTTTCAATATCTAGTATTTCAATGTTGTTTTTTTTACTTATTCTATTTACCGTTCTAAGAAAAGAGAAACTTTTTGACACGGCATTAAATCAATCAAATAGCTCTACGAGTATCTTTCTCCACCCTTCTGGAGCGTTTTAACGTTTATATATGCACATTGCTTATATAGCTTCACCTATATAATACAAGCTAAAAAAAAGAGAGAAGCAGAGAAGTAAAAGAGATGATGCACGTGCAAAATGTTGATGGCATATGCGAGGAGTAGACCCGTTTATATTACTCAGGGATAAATTGCGACTTAATTCTCCTCGGCGAAGCGAATTAGAGTTCATCCATTGGAAGAGTAAAAAAATAAAAATAAAAAAAAAGAGAAGAGAGAAAGAGAGATAGAGTGAAAGTACCGCAGGCTAAAAGGCTGCATGATGCTTTTGCAAAAATAGCGGGCATACGGCCAGCAAAGTAAATGACATTAGGAGGATGAAGAGAAAAGAGAGAAAGAGAGAAAGAAAGGAAGAAGATGCAATGGAAGAGAAATTCTCTGTGCACCACGCCCGCGCCGCAAGATTAATCAGCCGCGTGACCGCAAGCCCGGAGAGTGTAACATCAACGATGGCAACGTTCTATATACGTGTGAGGGTCAAATGTATTTACTCTTATAGATATTTTGCGCATATATATAAGTGTTTTCGTAAATGTAAAATTTACAAATTTATCTACATCCATATTCTTGGTTAGTTTAGATCATATAATACTCAAACGATTTTGCTCGAGATTAAACGATTTGGCCTATATATAATTTTAAATATTTTGTTTACAAAAGAATTTTGAAAAATTAAATAAAATTAGGTAAAAATTTTTATTATTTGGATTCTAAAAGTAAAACTTTTTTTTATAATTTAAATTCTTAAATTCTAAAGAGAAGTCAATTTGAGAATTGATGGGATGAATGTAGTATTAAATGTATAACCATTTTTCTCATAGTTATAAATACAAAAATTATTTAATTTTGTATGTTACCATCATTTAAAAATTGCTAAAGGAAAATCAGAAAATACTTACCATTTTGAATTTTGCCTAACAACTTCAATCATTCTAGATAATTATAATAATAAATAAATAAATAAATATATATATATATACATGTATGTACGTGTAAATGTACACGCTTATACATAAACACAATTACATTACAGTTTGATCTTTGAACCTGGCTGGCAAGCGTAGACATAAACGTATACTTTGTAATCGAAAAAAAAATCCTAGCAAATGAAAAGATACTAAAAGCAGATAGTTGAGAAATCAAGGGAATATGCATGAGAAACACATGAGAATACAAGTGAAAAAAGAAAGAACTAATACATTTATTTTTTTTTCTTATTGCATGTACTATTAAAAGAGCAACTGTTTCATCGAGATGGATTACAAGTAATTTCTACCGTGAGATCGGTACTAATAAAAAAAATAAGGTGCTACTTATACTTGTGTATGTATATATAAAGAAAAAGTTTGACAAATTGTGGGAATGTTACATTTGTATTTTTAGATAAATTATCATGTCTTAATTGTTGACGTGACTAAACTTCAAAAAAGGAAAAAAATGAAAATATGCATATGTTAAACTTTGAAGAACTATTTATTTTGCTTACTTTTTTATCTCAAATTTTAAATATCAAAATACAGTTATAGATTGCAATGCAATCTATGATTGTGAGAGTTAATGTTTCATTCGACGCTCAAAAAAAATGGCAGTCACGACTGTTAGAAGACTTCAAAATTATCATGATCAATCATTCGCTTTTATAGCAATCAATTTTATAATGTATTTCAACATTTATTATCTAATGTTACATTAACGTAAGAAAAAATATTTATGTTTAAAAAGAGAATTTTTAAGAAATAATAAAGATTCAGATAAATTTTTAGTATTTTTTAAGTAACACTTTTTCAAATTTTAATTCGTTATAAATCTATTTAGTTAATTTTATGTATCATGAAAACTATGTATATTCTAATAAAAATTAATTAAAGATCGTACAATAAAAAAGTTGAAAGCTTAGATAATTGAATAATAATTAAAAAATACTAAACTTTAGAGTAGAAACAGCAACTCAAATAGTCTTTTGATGATGTCGTTATTGAATTTGGAACGCGTATCGTGTCAACTTCGTCTTACCGTACACATAAAGCAACGTTAAATCTATACGCAATAAACTAGAGAAAACAAATTTATCGAATATATATGTAAACGAAGCATGAAAGTTAAATCTTTTTAAAGAGTTTTATTGCATGTCTAACATTAATGTAAACCTACATATTTTTTTCTTTCTCTCTCGATATTAAGTCAATGGGTATATTACTTTTCATGCGTTATATATGAAATGCTTATTTCGAATGTATTTAAATTTTAATTAAATTTATTAGATATTCCAAAGGTATCTTGATCATATATAGGCTGTATGTCTCATATCTAAATTGGTTACTAATGTTTAAAGCTTTGATATATGATGCACTAGTAATTGATTTATTTTCATTCCATGTAATACTTTTAAAATTTTTCTTTTTCTTTTATTTGCGTTCCTTTTTTTTTACTAAAATTAATTAAATTTTTCATCTATTCCTCTTCGTCTAATAGTAATTCATGTTTACCTTCCATTTCTTTTTTTTCGCTGCTGATGCAATACAGTAGATGAAAAAATTCAATTCAATTTAAACTTAAAATAAAAAAACTTTGAATTTTTATTGCCAAAGGAATTGAACAAATTCAATGTATACATATACGTTTTTTTTGTTAATTTAGATATTTTTTTCTTTCAACTTGTATTTCTTAATACTAAAAATACCTTTCCTATACCAGATGTAGATATTAATGCATTACATAAAACGTTATGCAAAATATCTTGCAGGTAAAATATATTGATTTTAAAGCAGCCGCATGATTTTCCCTCTTTTTCACTTAAATACGTGTATTTTCTATCTTACTTACAAACCTAAAATTAGTCGAATGATAATTTGAACACGAAACAATTATACATGTAAAAAAAGGAGAAAAGGAAAAAAAACCAAACTCGAAAGTAAATTAAATCTCATTCTTGTATATCTTTCTCTTTTTAAGGATTGAAATTTCAGCGTGAGTCGATTAAGAACAAGCGAAAAGTTCGAATCAACTCAATTCACAAGATCCATTCATTGTTGTTTGTTGCCTTTTATTATACACATATATACATGGTATATATACATATATTAAGGAAAGCGGTATATAGTCACGCGACTGTACACCCCGCGGGTCGCTCGCGCCTCGCGGTAATCCATCATTTATATTAATTGCGCCCTGCGGTAAGCTCTCTTTCTTTCTCTTTTGCTTTTTCTCTCTCTCTCTCTCTCTCTCTGTCTCTCTCTCTGCATAAATGATAAAGTTGTGCTCACATATCACTCCCCTCCTACCTGTCCATATGTGTGTATGTGTATGTAGTTTGAATCTTAGGAGTAACATTGCCGTACACACAACTTCCTATTCATAAATTCTAATTAAGTTCGCACAATTGCTATATGTATACTTTCTTTTTCTTTTATTTCTTTGACATCTTTCTTGAAACTTTTATGAAAAAAGAAAAAAAGTAAAGCTTCCATATCTTTGGCGCCACTTTTTTTAGGTCTTTTTCTATTGTTTATACTATGCAGTAAGTATATGTAAAAGTGACGAAGAAGCGAGGGTGCATCTATTGTTCAGGATCTGGAAAATTTACCGTGATATTGTACCATGACAATACAAAATAGTAAAGTTTTTCTTCTTCTTTTGAAGATAAATAAAACGCACGCATTTTTGTTGACGAAGAATTAGACTTTTGAATAAGTAGAACATTTTGAAAATTAGTTCCTGATGATTATGAATTGCTGCCAGGGCAAAGATTTGAATGTAAATTAAACTTAAAGCTGAGAAAATATATTTCATTTGACGCTTTATGATTAATAATGTAAATCAACATTTTTTTTCTTCTCTTTTCTTTCTTGTTATAATAAAGTTTTATTGTAAACCATATAAATTTGAAATAAAATTACTGTTATTATTAAAGTTTATATAAGATGATGAATGACTTTTTACTGGCTATGTGCTAGGGGTTAACTTGTCATACTTTAAGTATTAATTAGTATCTATAAATCAAAAGAATAAGTACACATTGGCTAGTTAATTTATTGTTGTTTATTGTGTGTCGCTATCACTCGAGGATATATATACAAGTTAAACAAACGAACGACTTAACGAAACTACAGTTCAAAGATGATATAGGTTTGGTAAAAAATTTAAGTTTGCGTGACAAGAATCTATAGCATTTTAAAGGAATTTTTTAATTTTAAATGACTTTCTAATCTGAAATAACATTTTACTTAATTAGATTTATAATTGAATATGATATAATTTTTAATGATTAATGTACGAAAGTTAAAATTGCAAAATATCAAATCTCAAAGGAAAGACTACATGATCTTAGAATTTAGATTATCTTAATAAAAATATTTGTAATCATTAACCTAAAAGTTATACTAAATTTTTGGCATATAAAGCGAGAATAAAAAAAGACTTGTTAGAAAATTGATCAATTTGAATACATACACTTTGATTGATTTTCAGGTGAGAAAAACATCTTTTAAATCTATCTAGTTACATACCATACAATCAGCAATTAATGAGCAGTTAATTTGAAGAATCAGAGCATTAAATTCATTTTGATGAGTTCAATGATGAGTTTACATTTTACGAAGCATTAAAGATCAACACGCGAGAAGGTCAAAACATAATCTTTGCCAACAGCTCTTCTTAAGCGATGATGAAATTTTCTACCCATGTGTATACATTATACGTACACGTATACATAACGTTACTGAAAAATCTTTGAAAACGTTTAAATTTCACAGCTCGTTAAAATAATGTCTGCATTTAGTTCTGTTGAAGGGAAAACGTGCGTTTTACAAACGCTAATTATTTGAGACTAAAGAAAACTTTTCGTAAGTAATATTGTATACGCTTGTGTGTATATTCTCGAATTACTCAATTGAATGTTTGCAGAAAATTTTGCACACGCTTATTTTTCTTGTGCTTAACTGATGATGTTTAATGCGAATTTTAAAGATTTTAAAATTATTTTCGTAACGTCTTGTTTACTAATCACTGTTTTTATGTGTTTGTACTCCAAACGATATTTTTATTGGCTTGCATTTAATGTTTGCGATTAAAATCTAATTGTGTACAAAAATTTTAAAGCATGAATAATTATTTCTTGAATTAAACGGATATCTTTTGATTATATATATAACCAAAATAAAATGTAATTTATATACATTTGCAAACATTGCATCACTTTACCGGTTTTGAAAAACATATTTTAAATAAATTTTGAAAAATAAATATATTCTATAAGTAGTTACATTCATATGTCAAGTAACAAAGTCTCTTTGAAAATTTCTACTGATTTCTTTGAGTTCAAAAACAAAAATAGATAAATTAGTAAAATCATAAATATTTCATAAATATGAAAAAATAACAAATTCAACCGTTTACATTTTAAAAGTCGAAAAAAAAAGCTTTTGACTTCAAATCTTTCATTCCATTCAAATGTCAAGCTTATTTATTTTCACCTAAAGAGATCATTCAAAATAACAACAAAAGCTCAAATTCTCTTTTAAATATAAGAATATTTTGAACATTTCGAAATTTATCTTTTGAAAAGCGTTACTTTAATATAATAACCAAAACCAAAAAAGACTATTTTCTCTCAACCCTAGAAAATTCAAATATAGACATAGACGGTATCGGCAACAAAGTGGGCGCCAGGTCAGGGCTAGAGCTTGAGAAAAGCAGCTTCATATATACATTGAAAAGGCTTGGCAGAAGGCCGCCGCCGCTTATATACCGTATACACCGTCATGAGAAAGAGATGGAAAGAAAAAACGGCCCAGAGATAGTCTCTCTCTATATACCGCCAGGTTGTTTACTACGATGGGAGGCAAAGGCGTGTCGTTGAACCTGGAGGCTCTAGGGAAGAGAACCAGCCCGACGCTGGCTGCTGCTGTTATATACAACAAGTATATAACAGCCAACAGCCTAGGCGGCCCTATAAGTATCAACGTTAGCAACTTTCCTCTCTTTTCTCATCGTTTATTCTTTACTTTAATCTTCTTATTCTTCTTTCTTTTCTTAGTCTCAAACGTTATACGAACTTACTTCTTCTTCTTCGTTTTTCTTCGTTTTTTCTTCTTTCCTTATCGTCGTCTTCTTCTTATTCTTTATTTCTTTTTTTCTTTCTTTCCTCTTTCTTTTGTATGGTTCAATTGCCCTTAGCATGCGTCGCTAAGTTTCTTTACTTATATAGTAAGACTATGTTCTACTTTAACGTTATACTTTTCCTTAAGACTTTTCATATTATACAAGTTGTTGGTGTGTACAGCAGCGGCAACGGCAACAACAGCAGCCAAGAAAACGCAATCTATTTAACGAGAATGGTCTCGCTATGGGGGAGCTGTCATTTTATGCCTTTTATCGAGGTTACATTGCTCGAGATTAGCCTTATGTGAAGAAATGAATTATTTGACTTTTAAGATTTACTTGTTATGCTAGTTATAATTTATCGACTGTTCTTTATTTCAATGCTTATGCTTAATAAAAATCAAAGAAATTTAAAAAAAAAGATACACAATAAAGTTTGATGCAGTAAATTATCGGATAGAAATGTTATTACAATTAGAGGGCATTATCATAAGTATTTAGAATTGGCAGACGTCATATTTATTAAACCTTAGCAAATTTATATTGTAACTAATTTAATCATTGTGACAATACTTAGAAAATTCTTAATAAATACCATTTTTAGAAATTTATTTATGACTTAAGGGTAGGGGTGTTACATCCAAAAACTTTACTTGATATGGAATTAACCAAATCATAAACAATATAAATAAAAAAGAAAGTATTAATAAATTACGTGAAAATAAATAGATACACATTGTAATAGTGCTAAACAAGTGTACGATTTTAGGAAAACCAGAAAATTTAACCAAATGAAAAATAAACCTCGTTATTTTCGTCTTCTGAGGAGAGAGAATTTGTAAAGTAGTAATATACATTATACCCACTGGGTTTGGTCTCTTCTAATCCAGTTGAAATCACCGTATTGTTTCTGCTTCTTTTCATTTCTCATTGTAGGTGTACTCTTACTATATCTCGTAAAGAGAATAAAGGTAGAAAAAAAAGAAACTTCGAAATTTACGCGCATCCCGAGGGAACCGAACGAGAAGTTCGCGTGCGCATATCGTTTATTCCTTGCCGTACGTATATATACCAAGGTTAAATAATACGAACACAAATTTACAATATATACATAGCAGCATTTTCCCCTTTGGCTTTGGTCACACACATACATATACACAGTACTTTCATTAAGCTGGCGCATTTATTCATACAAAGAAAGAATTCTGAAATAAAAACTACTTTAAAATTCTTTTCTCCTCCTTTAATTAGTTGATAAAACTAAGAGTTGGCACGTTCTTTAAAAATAAAAAATAAAAAGAAACTTTTGGTATGTCTCTTTAGCAAGTCATTTTTATCTAATAAGTCAATTTGAAAGTTTAATTAGAATAGCGAGTTATCATTAACCCATTATCATTTCATTTTTATCTTCGAAGAAAATTGTACAAGTTTCAAACTATTCTAATAATTAATGAGTTGCTTAATTTAGATTTTTCTTTTAACTTTTATCATAAAAAATTTTTTTGGGACCCTAAGTCTCTTTTGCTTCGTAATTGCATAATATCTGTAATCATGAACATTATAAAAGTAACAACCATTGAAATGTACTTAGATTTAAATGATTTTTTATTTTAAATTACGAATAACTTATTTACCATTAGATTCATGTTTTCAAAATCGATACTTCACTATCATATTTGTAAATCACGATGACGAAATATATGTAGTTTTGTAAGGTGAGCTCGTTATCTTTTGAATCACGTATTTCGTGAAAGCTGCAGAGTTATCTTAATTTGAATAAGTAATTTATCTAATCTAATGGTATAAAACAAAAATAGAAAAGAAAATTTTTTTTTTATTTTCAAATATTCCAGCAACTAATGTATTTGTCACGATTATGAGCGCTCGGTAATGTTTCAAAAGTCATTTTTCAAAAAAAAAAAAAAAACAAATCCTTAATATCTAATGCTGTTAAGATGTATCTAAAGAATAATAGCGATTATGTATACACGTTAGTTACGCTTGAGTATCAATGTAAAAATTATATTTATTCCATTGTTTAACTCATAAATAAAAATTTTGAACATTCAATTTTATTATTATATGTACTTATATATTGTGAAGGTTTGCATAAATTTTGCCAGAGTTGATTGTTTCTATTACAAAGCAAAATATGTTAATGTATTTATTGGGTAGCATAACATAACCGATAAATATTATTGAAATTTCTATAAAATAAATTATGAATATTATATATTTGATAAAATAAACGTTTTAATTAAGAAATATAAAACTTTAACTAAAAGTAATTTAGAAACAAAGTATATTTACATAAAAATTTTGTAAACTTTTAATTTTATAATTATAAGAATTTACAAACAATGTTTCCAAATTTTCGAAAATTTTAAATAACATACTTAACATATAAGAATATAACGCAAGTTCAGTAGCTGTTTGACCAGGTTTCCAGTAAACACGTCGAAAAAATAAAAGAAGCATCTTTTGACCCCTTTAGCTTAAAGATAATCAAAGGCAATCATCGATGATTACCAAGCGGCTTTAAATTGAACGTCAGTGCGGGATCCTGTCACTGAGCTCAACCATACACCATATATACCAATCTTGGACTTGTTTTTTAGCTACCCTTTTTCATATATAATCTCATAATATACATACGTAAAAAAAGGAGAAACAAGAAAATTATAAAATAAAAGGATGTTGTATAGAGAGAGGAACGCACATGGATATATAGAGAGACCACACGTATACTACATATATGATGTAGAATGTCAATTTTTTTTCAGTAATATTCAGATGTTATATATATATACACGTATAGAAAGCTTTTTACTCCCTGTTTCAACTGGAGCCTAATATTAAAATGTTTTAGCCAAGCAATTCCGTAAAGTAATCCGAGACCCTATATACCCCAATCAACGTATCTCTCTATATAACGTTGGTATCTATTAGGCCAAACACTATATACTGTTACTATTACATGTTATATAGGAAACAATTTAGTTTTGCTTGTCTCTTTTTAAAACGATCATCTCTCCTCTCCTCTTCTTCTATACGTATGTATAATGTATCTACATTCAAATTATATGGAAATTTATATCGATATAGAAAGCTTTTCCTTTTGGCTTGGGCTATATGCGCGAAATTGATGTTTTCCGCGCTATATTCTCTCTCTACATATATATTGCGCGCATGTATATATTGTATGCATCGCTTGTCCATGTAAATTTTCATTCGGTTTCGAGCGGTAATCATCGGCCAAGTACGATGACATCGATAAACATCGATGAAATTACTCTCTCTCTCATTTATTCGCTCTCTTTCTACTTTAATCGATTGTTTTTACATGTAGATGAATAATCTAACTTTCATTAGATTAAGTTTATTCAAATTTCATGGACGTCATTAAATTTGAAAATATTAACCGAGCAAGAAAAAAGAAAAGATAAAATTACGATGGTAGACATGCCTTATATTGCATGTTAAACCAAAGTATATTAATTTAGTGCGTAAGCCGGAAAAAGTTGTTTATTACCCCAATATACTTTATATTCCAGGATATTAAGATAATAATACACTTGGAAAAAATAAAGGGAATTTAATGTATGACATTTTTAAATAATAGTTGCAGATTTAATTAACCTAATTATTTTATCATTTAAATTCATTAATTTACATCATAATTCAAACAGTTTTTAATCAGTTTAATTGCTTCATGAAAAATATGTTTATCTTTTAGTTTTAAGGTACCTCAAAGAATATACTTTATAATGATTATGCACATAATTTTCTACGCTATTTTTTTATTTTCAATACCAAGCAAAATCTAACAAGAATTTTTTGTCTTCTAAAAAAATTCTCCACACGTTTACAAGACCAAAACATTGAAAAAAAATAAGTAACCACGTGCATCCGTGCGCAAGGTTTTCACCAACAGCGTTGGAGCTTTTCCTATAGCATTTACGTAAATTAACAGAAGATGCTCAAGCGTGCGCGAGCTAAAATTTCGAGAATAACCTTCTAAAGCGTAAATCACTTTTACGGGTAAAGCGTTACCGGGGATTAGAGAAGAATAAAAAAAAGGAAAGAAAGAAGTTGCAAGACTTAAAATGCACCAGACAAGGGAAGAGATGCAGGTTATACGCGTGTGTTGGTACGTGTATGCACAGAAGCTTAACTAACTTTGGTATATGGGCAACAGGCACCTTCTTCGAAAGAAACTTTCTAAGAACGAATGACTTGAACACCTCATCCGGTCATACATATACATAGTATGTTTGTATTAGTATGTTCGACAGCCATGTGTCTAACTTTAAAGATTTTTCTTTTCTTTTCTTTTGAGCTTCTAGTGAAATGTTATTTATGAGATTTAAACTATGCAAATCATCTAAATAAGATAACTTTATAGAAAATAATAGTCGATCTTTGTTTTTCTTCGTAGAATTTGAATTGTTTATGAGTTGTTAATCTTTTTATACTTATGTCAGATGGTTGCATTTTAGTTAAAATTTGTTAAAATTCGCGAAAAGCTTTAGCAGAACTTGCTACTCATACATTTATTTGTATCTTTATTACATTTCATTAAAAATATTTAACTTTGAAATGTGATTGGCTTTAAAAAAATATGAAGAATATTAATATACTTATACGTCTGCTAAATCGTAAAAAAGCATTGTTGCGTACATTTATAAATTTTTCACAATATCCTTTATAAATGATTAAAATTTTAAAAAAATGTATTATTTCTTAATCAAGATCCAAATCTAAAATCGAATGATAAATTATTTAAAAATTTTAATGATTCATTTACGACGTTATTTTTTAATTTTAATAAAAATTTGGATGTACTTGTAAAAAAATACATTTTTATAGAGAAAAATTGATCTTTTTTACAGTTCATCTAGAAATCCTTAATGATTAAAAATTTTTTTTTTTATTATTATTTAACGTCGCTGTATTTATGTTATCAGCGCGATACTAATCTGTGTATTTGTGAACAAAGCACATGTAACGTACAGTAGTGCTTGAATCAATCAGTCGCCGGGAGCGGGATTCGAACTCGGGACCTCGAGACTGCGAGTCTATCGCTCTACCGACTGAGCCACTGACGACCTCCTTGTACAAAATCTTCTTACTAATTTAATTATAAGAATAAATTCATATAAAATTATTATAATCCTACCTTAATGAACAATAATAATAGATATAAATCATATATAAGCTCAAAGTATTATGCTTATAAATTCTCGACTTATTCATAATCACTTTATCTTGATAATTTTATAATTAAATTGCATAATCAGAAACACCTACAAGTGAGTAAATTTTACTTCGATACAAAATAAATCTAAAATTAGTCGATAATTAATTATCAATAAAAGTATTCATATATACAGTGTAATAAAAGATTAGTTATGTACGTGTTGTACATCTATCTGCGTGGGAAACAGAGCCCGTATATATACATATACATCGTGCTACACTTCTCGCTCTGTTACAATCTTCTATAAGGAATAATTCATGCGCTTTTCGCGTCTCTTCTTCTTCATCATTCTTTTTGTCGCTTGGTGTATCTATATATATGTATATATACACCATCAGAAACATCCTCTCCTTACCTCTTTCTTTAACATTATAGAAACAGCGTGCGGTCTTTCTTCTCTCTATTTCTTCTTTTATCTTATTCCCTCTTCTCATAAGCTTTACGTGTGTATACATGTATACGAGTGTACGTGTGTATGTGTTGGTGCGTGTGTTTGATTCTTTTGTTTTATTTTTCTCCATTTGTCGTAAATAAATTCACGACGAGCGCGACGAATGGCATCTTTAATGATTGATGAAGACGGCCGAGCTTGATGAAACTTTAAAGAGGATAGGGTCCCGTGTATCTTTACATAAATTAAACGGAAGGTGGATCAGATGTTAACTGTTGTTTATTTATGTATGTGAAATAAAACAGGTGAATCCTTCTCTATATCTTTCTCTTTTCTTTTTTTTGACATCCTTATACTCTTTCTCTCTCTCTCTCTCTTTTTATCTTTCTCTTTCTCTTTTCTTTCGCTTTCGCGCGAATATAACGTCTGCTGTGTGTATATGTGTGTGTGTGTGTGCTCTGGCTCGATGCCACTGGCGATACATAAATCATTGCTCTTCGCTATGCGACAACAAAAAAAATATTTATACAAACATTTGAATAGCAGATGAATAATAAATGTGGGGAAGGGAGCAGGGAGAACGGTAAAAAGAGGCTTGCTTTTATCGCTTTGAGAGAAATCATTTTTATTATTTTTTTCTCTTTTTTTTTAAACCATTTTTACGTGTCATTCAAATTGTCACTATTACTTTGTAGAAAAATCGGTATATTTATTATCTTTTCAAATATTTTTTTAAAGGAATAAATAGTTGAAAATTTTTTTTTTCACTCATACTAACTGTATATTTATGTTTATCCCTTACTGTATCTTAGTAATAATTCACTAATATTAAGGAATTTAAGGTATAGGTTCAAATTATATTTTTGTACTAATTATATGCTTTGAATCTGCCATTATGAAAAATACAATAGAATTAAATATTTCGTATAATAATGAAGATCATTCATACATTTTCGTATTAGAATTATTAAATTTTTTCTATGGCAAAAAGAAATTATTCACATATTTGTTGATATATATATGTTAACATTCAATGAGTATTGTTCTCTCATATCAATAAAGAGCTTTAATTTTTCTTAAAATTTTTTATTTTTCACATAGCAACTTACTTATATTTCTTTGGTTATCTACAAACGTTCAATAATTCAATGTAATACAATCACTGCCAATCAGCTGAACAATAAATCTTTTAGTTGATGAAATCAAACATACATTTTGAATAACTATTTTTCTTAGGCTTTTTTTTCTTATTTCTTACACAATTTCATGATTTATTATTCTCATATTAAATACTATTGTCACAAAATTTCAATCATAAGAAGCTTCAATCATAAAATTTTTTTTTTAATACTTTTATAATGAAGATAGGAGCTTATTTGTGGCTCTTGAAATCATTAACTTGTCATATATAAGATGAGAAAAGACTTAATCTAATAAGGAAGAGACAAAAGTATATTTTTACTTCAATAGATTATTCTTATTGAAATTGGAATGATTTTGAAATATCAAAATCAATTCAACAATTTTTAGATCCTGTTTACATTTTTAAACAAAATATTGACAAATTTTCCACTCGATTAGATAAAACAATTAAATGACAAAAGTGATTATGCATTTACAAAAAGGAATTTCCCAAATGATTTTTAGATTCATTATTATTGATTGGAAATCTTTATTTCAAGCGCGATAAAAAATAACTTAACCCACCTATTTATCTATTTTTACTTACCCAATTGTCATTTGCAGAAGGTCATTTTTAGAATGTATAAGCATTATTCGTCTCGTGTATAACGAACGTGATAACGATTGAAGGCATAATAACGTTTCAATCTTTTGTTATAAGCATTAACGACGTGTCCTTGTACATTCCATAGAATATGACGCGTTTCATGTAGGTAAGTACGTATACATAGATATAGGTGAACATATTGCTTTTTTTTTAAATTTCTAGTCAGGTGTTGATGTGTTGTTTTCGCACGATTCACGTCAATTTGCCCGTTGCAGTTAGAAAAATAAGTGGTACATTTTATTTATATAGAGATTTACTGTGAGAATGGAACTGAATATTGCCACCAATGGGAAATTATTGTAAATTCTTGTAGCGAAATATATGTAAGTATATTTCTTTTAGCGGGTGTGTCCCGTGGTTTATGGTCACTGTGTGGAAGAAAAAAGTGAACATTTGCATAAAGGATAAGAATTGACTGAATACATATATTTGACAGACAAATGTGACTTGCGGATTCTATTTGTTGCCAAGTTGTAATAGTAACATATATTACTTTTGGCTTTTTTTCTCGGTCGTAGTAACAAATTGGAAAAATGTATATAAGATTTTAGAAATATAAAAAATAAATATGATAATGTTGTATGATAATTATTACTGACGGTTTCAAAAATAATATTAATTCAAATGTAAAGAATCATTTTAGATTTTTACAACAGTATTACATTTAAAATGAAATAAATTATAAATACTATCACCTTCAATTTAGCGTGATTGGAAAGAGAAATTAATATGTTAAAAAAATAAGCACATAATTTTAAAATTCATTTCATAAAATTACAGATTTTGAAAGAATCAAAGTTGGAAATTGAAATGGTGCATGTAATTTTTCTTTTCTTCGTTATTTGAAATAATAATACAATGATTTAATAATACAGAAAGCCATCAATATTAAAAAAATTGAGTTCATTCATATTTCTAATTCGGCATTTATGTAAATCAAACTGCATACGTGCATTTTGCATTACATCATTACAGTTTTGACTTTTTGGTAAAATTCAAAAGTGAACGGATACGATACATAAAATCTTAAATCAATCTCAAATCTAATGATGTAATGACAGATGTGTAGCAATCAGTCGCCTTTAAAATTTTCGTACTATATATTGAATTACTTTCAAAACATGAAAAGTCCTATTAGAACCATCTGCAACATAAAAGAACCATAACCGAGAATCCACTAAGAGAAAAGATAGAATGATGAGTTGTAAATGAGGTTAACAGCTATGAATCAGAGAGACTACTTTAAAACTCAAAGATAAGTTTTTGATATATACACTTTAGCGCCTCCGCAAAATGTTGTATAAAACTTATATATATATGAAGAGAAAAAACCAACAACTAAAAATGCCCTTTCGCTAAAGCCAAGGCTAAATCGTGAAAAACCATATGTTAGCTGGTTATAATACATATATCCTGAGGATATTTTTAGAAGGGAGGTATAATGCAATAGGTTTTCTCTCTCTCTCTCACTTTATACCTTTATATACATACACATATATACCCTATTGGAGGGCAAAAGTGATGTAGTAGGCTTTAATCATACCGTACTGGTGCAAGTGTATATACCATGCTTACTTTTTTATTTTTTATTATTATTTCTCTCGAAACGTTCGAATCCATATATATGTATATGCCTGTAATACAAAAGCTTTGAGTGCTAGGTTCGTTGAGCGTTAAAATTATGATTGGCCATAATCGAGTTACGGTAATCGGTATAATTATTATATATATATCGGTTAGCATAGGTTCTTTTTCATTTTTTTTCCTTGGGATAAAAGCGTGGATTGATGTTTAAATAGAAATTGTTATAATCGTCGTTATCACTAACTGTTTTAATGTCTTGATTATTGTACAAGAAAGATCAAACGAATTTGCTTTAAATTCATGATCGTGCGTATTATTAATTTTAGTGACGTAGAATTAAATTTTTATTAAGTGTCAATATGCATCGAGATATTAGTTGTTTTGAATTATTATTTTTTCGTGGATAATGTCTTGCGGTATGAGGAAAGCAAATTTTAAAATTAAAGGTTTTCATAATCTTATTTATAAATTTTTCATTAAAACAAAAGGTATGATTATGTGGAAGTATTGCAAAGAAACGATAAAAAAAAGAAATTAAGAAGCAAGTATATTACATTTTTTTTAATAATCTAGTAAATGAATATAATGTATCATAATTTAGTGCGCACGCCTTACATACGTAATAGCTACTATACATTTTTCTTATTTTTTTTCTTTTTATTAAAATCTAGACATTTTCATAATTTTGTAAGAGGCAGATCAGTGCTCCGCTATATATACGCGAGTATTATATATCAGGGAGAGTATACATATGAGAAATTCATAAGGTAAAGGCAATCTTACAAGTCATTATCAGTACTTTTTTTAAAAATAAGAAAAAATTCTGTATTTTTAGAAAACGACGAGATCATTATCTGCATAATATATAATGAAAATCAAGGCGAGTAGCGCAGCGTGCTAAACTTTTTTATTATTTTATTTTTTTATTTTCTTATTTTATTCTTCCTCGTCTCTCCTTCCCCTCATCCTACCCTTTCATTTTATTTTCTTTTTCTTTTTTAGCAAACAAACAACACGAAAGAGAGAAAGCAAGGCAACGCTTGAGGTCATCCATAACGTGTTTTCAACTTAACATAACATTCCAGTCGCGGTAGTTTCTTCCTTCTCTTTCTCTACAAAACGAAAACTATATATATATATATATATATATATATATATATATATATATATATATATATATATGTATACATTTTTGAAAGCACAAAAAAATGCACCTGTGCAGAGGAAGAAAGAGCGAGAGAGAAAGATGGGTAAAAAAAGAATGAAGAAATGAAGAACACACATACATATACATACAAAGAGAGAGAAAAAAACACAGAAAAGAAATAAGAGAAGACGGAAGACAAGCGATGTAGTGACTAATGCCGATGCATTTAGATAGCCGAAGATCCGGCATATTTTTACATTTATGATTGCCTGTCGCGTTGCTGGTACTGCATATATGTGTTATATATAAATATACCCAAGTGGATCCCAGAGTCCACCTTCTAGTTTCAACATGCCGAAAACGTCCAAGTTCAATTACCGACTGGGAGCCGATGAGATGCTATCGCTGCTCTGGTATAAATCTTAAACCTTGCCTCTATACCAGGGAGAATCTTAAGAAAGAACATATACGTATATACGAGAGTAAAGAAGAACGAAGGTGGAGCACTTGGAGAAGAAGCTCGCGATAATAAATACGCGTGCGGCCAGCTTGAGATGGCTATTTCGAAAAAAGAAGAAAAAAATAAAGAAAAGAAATAAGAAGATCACGTGTATGTATGAGGATGTATTAAGAAAGAAGAAGGAGAGGAAGAAGGAGAAGAGAGAAATGGAGTCGAAAAAAAAATGAGAAGAACGTTATAGTGTTAAAGCAACGCGAAATCCCTCTTGTGAAAGGCTTGCAACCTGTCCGCTTCAACCGCTTTGTCAGCATTAAATTCTAAATGCATTACGCATCTTACAAATAGTCGTAAAAGGCACTTTACCCCGCGTCACTATACACCAAACTTCTCTTTCTCTTTCTTACTCTCTTATTCTCTCTCTTTTCATAGTCGTTCTTTTCTTATATTCTCTTGGCGGCTCTTGGGGCTTTCAACGTGACTTAATCCCATTTTTCAGGACGATTTGTACAAAGATCTCAGGAAATAATAAACCGAATACGTGAATTTTTTTCATTCAAAACGTTTATAATTAATGGTCGTTATATAATTACGCGCTGATAAAAATATACGAACTGAAAAAAATTAATGTTTTCATATTTTTCATGCACTTTTCCATAAAATTAAATCTATCAATGAAAATATTTAATAGACTTTGACTATTTTTGGAATATGATAAAAATAAATAATGCAATGACTTTATTGATATGTGTATAAGTTGCATGCAAGTTGTTTTTCTGACCCGTCAGTTTAACTTATAAAGTTGCAACATTTTACATGTTTATCTTTAGATTATATATAAAACCAGTTTAACGATGATTATTTTTTTCAGTTTTATTTTTTGAGCTTGTTATTGCAATTATAAGGAACATAGGAGAAACAAAAATATGCTTTTTATATATTAATTATGACTCATCCATAATACATCCACATAATATTACAATTAAATTTTATAATAAGAAAGAGGCTATAAATAGCGCTTATACAAATATTTAATGAAATCCTTTAAGTGGACAAAACAATGTTAAATTTAAAATAGAATCATTAAATTAATAGCATGAAAAAATTAATGCTCAATCTTTTGCATACATAACATTCTTATGTATGTATATGATGTATGCTTATATAAAACAAATGTTTTAAGATTCGTTAAGCTCAAGAATCTCCATTTAATATTCCATAATAGCTTTATAAAACAAAATTTATTCTTCAAAGTTTGTTTTGAAGTTCTTATTTTTTATTCAAAAGTTCACTAGAAAAATTTTTTAAATAATCTCAGAGTCTAGTGTTTTAAACAGATAAAATACGGAACTTATAATTCTGCGAACCAAGTTCCATTCCTCCTTTCTTATGCTTTAGTTTACTGCATTTTGGTGAGCTGATACAACATTAAATTATATATTAACCTGTGCCCCTTTACGTATTTGCACGTTAAAATAAAAGATAAAAATGAAAGAACCATTATGTATCATAGAAATAATTTCTAATGATGTTAAAAATATAATGATCTTAAAAGATATTAATACTTCTGTCCCTATTAACAAATTACTATCGATCATTTTCATCAATTATTAAGATTCTTTTAAGTGTATGTACCAAAATTATATTTATAACATTTTATTAATTTCATAGTCACTCAAAAAATATTTAGCAACACTACTTTTTTATTTTAATTTTCTCAGTTCTGATTGTTTTACGATTGAAACTATTAAAAATTAAATTTAATAATTGAAATAAAGTTTTTTATTTCTTTCCTGCAATCAATCTCATTTTATAAAAACATTTATTTGAAGACTTTATCAGTTTAAAAGTCTAAATAAACACAATTTAGATTTTCAAAATCAAAGACAATCTATTGTACGTATTAGTCTGTTTAATAAACTTTACCAAGGGAATATAAAATACCGACATTACAGTTTTACAAATTTTTTATTCTTGATCCAAAATTTTTTAACGTATCTCTATATAACACCTTCCATTTTAACTAGTAGAAAATATAATAGAGATATTTCAAAAAATTTTCAATAAAAATTAAAAATATGAAAAACTGCAATGTCGATAACTATGTATAAATCATATATCCTACTATCGAAGTGGTCAGTGGCTCAACTGGTATAGAGCGGAGGATTCGTAATCTCGAGATCCCAAGTTCGAATCCCGCTCTCGGCCGTTTTATACAAGCACCACTGTATGTTACATGTGCTTTGTTCACTCACAAACACACTGATGACCTTCGTCGCTAATTAACATCGCAATAAAAGCATAAATAAAGCGACGTTGAATAAAAAATGATCTAGTGATTCGTTGATATTAATGAGTTCGTTGAAGTTATACGGAAATTTTTTTAAATTAATTTTTTAATTGTGTGCCTATTTAAATACAAAAGATAACCAAAACTATTCCATCAGATCCATTCATATACGACGTCATATGAAAATTTTTAAATTTATAAAGTTTCAAAATTTTTATTTTCATGTTTTCCATAGAAAAATTGTGGATATAAAGACTCAAATAAAATATTTTTTTATAAATATATTATTCTAATATCTACTTTTGTTAAAAAATGTCTTGTCCTCTAAACCGAAATTAAAAAGCAGCCTGCATCTCACAAAGACAAACGCATTAAAACCTTATGCAATCATTATACTCGTAGAATTACAATCAAGTAGTTACGAGATTCTGACCAGGAAGAAGATTTTGCATTTTTTTTATTTTCGTAAGATTTTTGAAAATACCTGTCACGTTTCGCCTCTTTCTCTCTAATTTCTTCACACGTAAACCGACATCCAAAACAAAAATCCGTTATAAAACCATTACCGACTTAAGATGCGATCTTTTTTTCCTTTTCGGCACTCATTGTCACTATATTTAAACAAAAGTACGTGTGTATATATATATATATATATATATATCGAGTCGCACGATATAATTATTCATGTATTCCTTAGCAGCGATTTCCCAGTACGCGATACGAATTTAAAATTAACGTTTCGGTGCTCTCTCTTCTCTGTGTGTATATGTATATACGTGTATATGGTTAAAGCGCGAATTTCGCGCGCTGCAAAGCGCAAGTAACAAATTAATATTAATGACGTTTAGCTTTTCGTGCCCGCAAGGCATGATCTTGCGCTTGTGATTAGGCCACTTTAAAGTCGCTAAATGTTGCCGATACTCTTTATACTTAAAGCTCTTCTTTTTGTATATACGTACGTATATACATATATATCACTGCAATTTAAAACAATTTACTTATATTTAAAAAAAAATTTCTTTATATACAGTATTCACTATTTACGCCTTCATTCATAAAGTCAGAAAGAAATGAAATAACTTTTGTCAATAACGTCTGTGGATAAGTTTAAAAAATAAGAGAGAAACATTTAAGAATATTGCAAAAGAGAAAAAGATGCTTAACTTATACTGTATATATGTGCGAGTCGAAGAAAATAAGGTTTTATTAAGCCATCTCGCGAGAGAGTATAAGCATCAAGAAAGTGCCGAAGCTCGCTCTCTTTAACTTGTTGTTATAGTTGACTTTACATGAGGGAATATATAAACTCCTTGTGTGTGTCCCTTACGTCTGGTCTCATTGTGCTCTGAATTATGGCCAATTTACTTGAATTTTTCCATGTCGTAAATAAGGGTAAATCAGCCGTGTCGCGTTAGGTTGTTGACCTTTTATATCTTTCTTCTCCTAATGCTTGTTGCTTCTCTACTTGGTTTATATATCCCTCTTTCTCCCTCCCCCTCCCCTCTCCCTTTCTCATCTTCTTCTCTCTTTTTTTTCTCTTTTTTCTTTATTCTTTCTCATCTGCAACAAACTGATGAGATCAGCTATGACCCTGGACTCGGGTTTTACCTTTTTAAATAACTCGTTGATGCGCAACGATGCCTTATGTCAACGCGTTTTAAAGCTAAACGAATGATAAAAAAAATGTATATATGTTGGTTAACTTGGACGTTTTTATAAAAGAATAACTTGTGAATAGATGAGAATTAATATGATTGTTGTCAGAAAAAAATGCATGAATTTTTACGATCAAATTTATAAGTTATTACTCAGTATTTATATCTTTTTTTTAAAAATTCTCAATAAATTATTGATTTTTAAATCATACAATTCTTACAAAATTAAATAAAGTACTTTTTACCATTCATATACGAATTTAATAAAAAAAAATTTTTTAATAAGTTTATAAATTAATGGTAAAAATTAATCATAAAATCGAAGCTATTAATAATATTATTTTAAAGTAATTAGTTATTATACATTAGAAATGCGTTTTGACAATCCTGACAAACAACTTCTTTTTAATCCGCTATAAGAAACATAAATCTTTGAAGTGTTTTAAATCTTGTTTTAATTTACAAAAATAAAAGAAAAATAAAAAGAGCACGAATTTTACTGTGAAGTTCCACTTTAAACCAGTAGAAATTCTATAATTTATATACTAAATTTCGAATTTTGATAATATGATTTATGATCTATAATAAATTAATTTATGTTTCGCAAATGAAAAAAAAAAATAATATAAATAATCTAAAATATGCGCGTATAAAACAGAAAAAAAAGAAAAAAAAATATTGAAAAAAAAATGAAGAAAAAAATTACCTTACGGAAGCAGCTAAATTATTCGCCGGTGCATGTTGAATTCTATTAAACTTCGGCAAACTCCAGATTGAAAAATATATATATTCTTCGCTTCCTGTACTTAAACAATCTAAAACGATATATTACCATGTAAAGTTGCGGCCGCTTGATATAAAACCTTAATTTTATTTTAAAATCTACCGCAACTTTAGATTTATCAATATTATTAAATAATAAATTATGTTTTTTTTTTTCGCAAAAAGAAAAAGGTATGTACGAAATCGTTTACGGTATTTAAATAATTTTAATGTTATTAATCTTGATATGACGTGTGCAATAAAACTTAAAATTGACATGTTTAATAAACATCGTATAAGTTAGTATTATAAATCTTCGAAAAAAAAACGAAATTATTTTTCAATTTTCTATTAAAAAATGAAATAAATTTCAAAATTAATTAACTCGCAATAAGTCTATAACTTACCAATATTATCATAATGAATTTCTAAAAAAAGATGAATTAAAGATTAATTTCTCATTAATTTGAAATAAGCGATAAATTAAAAAAAAAATATAAATAATTTACAAGATCATAAGGGCGGCTCGGCTTTTGTAATAAGCATGTCGAGCAAAAAAGATACGTAAGTAAGATTAAGTGTGCAACCGTCACTCGGGTAACTTTCAATATGTTCATTTCACCCATATTACAGCGAAGTATTTTAAATGAAATTAATGAAAGCCTAATTTGTGGTGCTTGTAGAATAGTTCCAGGAGTATAATATGGTAAAATGGTGTATCATCTTTTCTTCTTTTTTTTTACCACAGTCACATAATGTATATATGTACGGTTACTTTGCTAAACTCTGGACTGTATGTATACTGTGGACAATTAACTTTAACATGCTAAGTGTAATGGTTCGAAACTGAAGATTTTTGCGGGCTGATATAGTTGCTTTTGCAATAATTATTTCCTTCTAAATTAAACATTAAATCTGTCAGCGGTAACTACTTAAAAATTTTCTCACTTAATTTTCATTAAAATCTTTGGGTTTTGCTTGTTCAAGGAATTATTATGATGTAATATTGTTTACTTTAAGAATGCAAAAGATAAATTGAGCTTGGGTAATTGATTATGATTAGAACCAAAATTTAATGCCGGAATAATGAGAAAAATTTTTTTCTTAAAAATTTCAAGAAATAAAAGACTTAACAAAACGTTTCTTTTCTTTTATCTTGGATCTAATAAAGAACACGTGTGTTAGTTTGAATTTGGAAACGAGCCAAATATACAAGTTTTCCCCTTTCTAACATTTACTCTCTCTCAAACCTTAAGGAAGACTATAAATGTACAAATCGTACTTACGGCTTTTCTGTTTGACGTTTTTAACTGCGCACAAGGGACACGCTAAAATAGATGCTTTTGTTTTAATCCACGCCAAGCTATATATGTTTGATCAATTCGGAAATGATTATTTATCAAAGATTATTTTTTCCACGTTTTATCGTCATTTTTCTTTTGCTTGTTATGAAATGATGTTTACTTTGTAGTATCTTTAATTAGTTAATTTTATTGTGTACAGAGGTGAGAATTTCTAATTAAACCAAAAAATTGAAATCCATATAACCAAAATATGGATCATAGAAAAAAATAAAAAAATAGTACTTTATGAATTTTTTCGTTCTATAAAATTTCCTCGAAGTTTTTAATTAATTTCATTGCTCAAACGTAAAATCTTCATCTTCAATTGTGGAGCAGGCCATAGTCAGAGTAAGAAATTAACTTGGTTGAAACAACTAAGAAACACTTAAACTGTCACTTGACTAACTTTGTTGAAGATGTCATGCATATATATTACTGTCAAGCGTCTTAACTCAAAGTGTTTTCCTAAATATAACATTACGTAATATCATATGCGCATAAAGTACGTGCCATCAAACAAAATTTAACAAATTTGAATTATAATTCTCGAGAGTTAAAATTTTAAAAAATGAAAAACAATTTTCCAATTAAAAATAGTAAACTTTTTCAATTTGTCAGTGAAGAGAGACAACGAGCAATGCAATAAAACAGAGGTGTACAAGCAGCGTCTGTATCGTACAAGTGGAACCTTTTATTCGATAACAAACTCTGGAATTTCTCTCTCTTGTAGCCTTTTGCCAAGTAATTGTTATTGCTATTAAATTTTGCAAGTAGTTATCCTTAGCACGATATTTATACGTCTATTCTATTACTTCTCACTCATCCAGTTCATCGTATTTACGTACTAGAAGAGAGAGAGAGAGAGAGGGGTTAGCAGGGGAGGCAAAAACTCTAAAACTCTCTTGTTTTGGCGTTCTGTTATATTTCAAGACTGTCTATTAATAGCCAAAAACTGTTTTCTCTAATTCTTAGCTAAGATACTATACACCATTAGCCGATGAATTTAAACTTACACTATAAACACAAAATGAAAAATCAATTGTATATACATAGCTTTATTTTTAATAGCACTAAAAAGTTGAAAGAAAAATAAAATTGAAAATAAGTTAAAGAAAAGATATGAAATTTAAGATAACAAAAGAAAAATGTAAATATTATTCATAGAAAATATATATGATGGATTCGCGAATATACTTGCGATGAACTTTTACTCTATGTGTACTATACGAGTTCCTTGTGAAAATGAAACGCAGCAGGGAAGATATGTCGACAGGTCTGGGTTGGCTGCTTATACGAGTTGTATACTGTCAATGTCAATTTTCTTACGACGTGCAAAAAGTTCTCTCTCTCTCTCTCTCTCTCTCTCTCTCTCTCTTCACACCTAGTTTAAACCAAGAGCTGCTCTACTAGCAGCAAGGCTTAGTGCTTTTCTAATATAAGCTTCGTTACAAGGCAAAACTTACACTTGTATATACACTGTGAGTAACAAAATGTAAACTTTTATTCTTGTTAGGGTAAAGCATGCCTATGTTAGCTTTAGAGACTGGAGTACTGAAAATTTTTTGAATTTGGATGTTTCTTTTTTTTACAAAGTTATATGTACCTTAAATACTCTACGTATTGTATAATAATTTCATAATTTTGAAGATGATTTTAAAATTATTAAATTTTTATAAATATTTTAACTTATATTCCTATTTTATCAAGTGATTTTTAAGTGAACATTTTTTCATTGATTTTTAGAAAATAAATAAATAAATAAGGGAACTGCTGTAAGAAAGCGTTTAAAAATAATTAAAATTCGACGATAATGATGTAACCGTTTTTCTAAAAGCAAAGAGAAATAAGTTTAATATGTAACTGAATACTTAAATATATATTTTCTTTCCAGTTAAATATTCTCTGTAACAAATCTCATAAGCAAATAATAATAATAATAAAGCTAATGTAATACCATTTTCGAAAATTGTGATTATAACTATACTTTTTTTAAGCCACAAAAACCTCAACGTTGAAAAACGACTTTAAGCCGATTTGAATCTACACAAGACTTGCCTCTCTATCTCTCTTTCTCTCTCTCCACAAGTCATAACGAATCCTCCAAGAAAAGAAGTAAAACCACGGAGACGAATTTACGGGTTAGTCTTTTTTTTACTATTTTATTTTTATTTTTTCCGTCTTTTTTTAGTCTCAAGTAAAAATGATTTTTTACCACAACCGCAGAGATATAAAGCTCTGTAAAAGATCTTAATCAAGTTCACGTAGGCGCATCAAATTTTCAAATCATCAAAGAATCAATCTCAATTTTCTAATATGTTTTTTTCTTAATTTTTTTATTTATTTCTTCTCGTTTCTACGAATGAAACACGTGAAACTTAATCGAGCGTTAAACGACTAAATTGCCTTCTGAAATGGCATTCCTTTTTCAGACACATTTATTTTATTCTACAATATAAATTTGTAATCCCACGAAACTTATATCCTTACTTTTCAAATTCAAAAAATTTAACGAAAAAGGAAAGAAACTCGAGCTGAAAAAAATAAAACTTTAAGGAATTGCGTAAAATTTTTCGGTAAACCCGCTCCAAACCGCGCTGATATCAAATTCCAGATGGTGCGAAATAACGCCAAATTCTTTATTTTTAACGAAAAGAAGAAGCGCCTTTCTTTATTTTTTCTCTTCTTTTTTTTCGTATTTTGCGTATGATCGCGCTTGTTTTCGTTGACTCAAATTTCGGGCAAGTTTTCACTATAGATCTTTTACTTACGTACGCATACCACTTCGTTTCTCGCGCTACTCTAAGGCTTTCTGTGGTTTTACGTTCAATAAAACCAACGAGCTTGGATATCCCATATTTTGGCTGCACATGAAAATAAACAAAAATTTTGAAGAAGCCTGTGGATTGTAAAAAAAACAATAACTTTCTTTTTATAGGTCGCATAACTAATCATTCCACTTAGAATGTGATCTTTTGTTGATCTTTTTTTTTTGGATTATGTATCCAAGAAGGGAAGAAACCAACAAAAATGTTATTTTTCTTATTTTCATATAACTGGATACTCTTTCAATAATACGTCATACAATTTTTTTTTATTGAATTACAGTCCATTCACCTTTATAAGTATATCGTTATTGCCTTCAACTTTAAACATATTTTTAATACACAAATGCACATTCTTACATTAATCGATAAGTCAATTATGTATTTTAATAAGCGTAATAAAGTACAATTTATGGATTATATATTAAAGAATTTATTCTTCTAGTATCAAATCATTATTTTAATACAATAATCATCTTTTTACCTCACATTTGATTCAAACGAGTATCTCTTAGAAATTACATTTGCTCATAATGTTTACCACAACGCATATATGTCCGGTAAATTAAAAAAAAAGGCATCATTGGAAGTAACGGGTATAAAAGACTAACATTTATTTTTCTCCACTATTCAATTTTCCCATTTACAAACGTTAAATTAAATTTCAAACTCTAAATCTAGTAATCATTAAAAACTTTCCCCATCTTAAAAAAAGCCCCTAATGTAACTCTAATAAATAAGTAAAAAGAGAAAAAAAAAGCCAAGAACCGCTATACCTTAAAAACCTGTACGCACGTCCGCACGAAAATTAATTCTCTAATAATGTTTACGGAAAAGCAAGAGATTGAGAGCGATTAAAGTAATACTAGTAGTTGGGCGTGTTATACAAAATAAAAGAGGAATAAAATTATTAAAAAAAAAGAAAGAAATCTTAAGAAATGAACGTATAAAGTAAAAATAAAAAAAAAATAAAAAACAAAAGCTGCGTAGGATCATAAACCGGTTTAAATAAGGCCGTTCGTGTGGATTGGTTTTCTTGACGCCAGTAATTGACTTTTAATCGTTCGAAATGAGCGCGCGTGCTCACGTGGCTTTATGTATATGTATATATATACATTGAGTTGCAACAGCGGCGAGAATGAAGCGATAAAAGGGGCTGGACTTGTTCCTACTGCCTCTCTTTTCTCTCTTTCTTACTCTCGGCGTCATTACGGTCATTAGCATCGCTATCATAATCATCATTATCGTCGTCATCATCGCCATCATCATTATCATCATCATCATCATCAGTGGCATACCGAAGAACAAGAAGAAGAAGAAGAAGAAGTATAGAAAGCCTAAAGGGTTGAACATTACTATACTTGAGAGTTAAAAAGAGAGAGAAAGAGAATTCGCGCGCGCAAGCACCTCCACGAAATAAACAGCCCCTGCCGGCTAAATCGTGAGAGTGATCATTATTAGCATCGGCGCTTACGTTGTACTTCTGATACATACATTTACAAAGGCTTTGAACTTTAAATATATATCCACCACGCTGACAACAGGCAGTCGCAGTTTTCTTTGATCGATCCTTTAAAATACTGAATTTTCAGTTTGAGATATTTTTTTTCTCTCAATATCCTTTACTATTATTATTGGCAAAAGGCTCTAATGTGTTTGTAAATAGCAAAGTGAGAAAGTTAAAATGGTAATAAGGTATATAATACCAGCGGCGATTTTTAATGTTTAAACGCTTTTAACTTGTTCCACTTTGGTGTGTATACGTCTTATAAATTACTTACCATACGCGCGCTCTATGATTATGTGCTTGCACGTATTAATAAAACTTTATAAAAGAGAGAGAATGAGAAACTTTTTAACTTTGCGTGGACCGATAAATAAGAGGATTTCGTAACATCGAACAGAAGCGAACGTATATAACAGAAAAGAAAGAGAGAAAGAGATAATGGCAAAATTTCTATCTTTGTCTCTCTTTTATGCATAAACCTGTTTTTGTTATATTACTAAGATGATTCTCAAGAATAACATGCTATCTCTGCGAAGCTTAGGAAAAAAGGTATAGAAAGAGAAGAGAAGAGGATCGAGTTCGCGCGCTTGGTCATCAATCATTCATTGAAAATGTTCAAGTCTAAAAGCCTCGCGGCATTTCTTAATTAACAAATATATATACCGATATATATAGGCGGAGGAGGCGAAGACGGTGCATCGATATAAAGTCACACGCCCCCTAATGTATATAGATATATATATATATATGTATATACCACGAAATAAAGTATTATATGGAAAATTGACACGTGCTTAAGTTATTATTATAAACATAAAGTTAGATATGTAAAGGATTGTAGAAACTTTAGTTATTCAACGACGCTTTGTATAACGAAGACACTAATTTTCTAATATACGATGTTTGTTGAAGATTGTCAATAATAAACATACCACGAGGTGTGAGAATTGAACCTTTAAAGAAATAAATCACTTGGGTATAGTAAAATTCTCATACGTTGATTTTAATAAGTTGCTATTTTGATGTAAACAGTATATTGGCTGCAACTTTTTAACAACGTATCATTAGTTTAATTCATCAAAATTTTAATGTCCAACTTAACTTCTAACATACAGTCAAACATTATAGTTGAGCAGAAACTAAAGTTAGTTTTAAACTGAGAAAACTTTCTCTCTGGTATAGAGTAAAGAGCTCCTTTTATATTTAATAATATCCAAGAGAGACATATAATAGTACGTTGAACAATATATTATTGACACTGATATTCTATACGTTTGCCGCAGCAAACGTTTATTATGCATGTACTAATTTTATGGAGCACAAACAGAGAAGAGAGTTTTAAGGATAAGTCAAATGAATGACAGTTAACATATATCCGAAAAAAGCAAAGAGGTCAAGTGTCATATTACCATTGGTTTGAAACACGGAAGCGCAGCGCAAGAGTATCAAGACCCCTCTCTCTCTCTCTCTCTATACTCTTTTCTCTCTTCTTGTCTTTTATGGTCTCGACAACCAATATTTGCTTAGGTCTTTCGTTCCGTAATATGCAGATTACGGTTTTGAAGCTTCCTGCGTGTGCTTGAAAAACACGTTATATCTTTTACTATTACGTTTCTCAAATGCATGTGCACACGAAGAGAGAGAAGTATGTATACGAAGGGAGAGTAAGAGTCGATAATAATAGGTATGAAAGAAAGAAAATAAAATAAAGAAAAAAAAGAAATGGAAAAAATGAAAGAGGAATGGAATAAAAGTATAAAGCGGCATTGGTCCACTTGAGTTGCGAAAGAATTCCTTCGAGTATAAAAGAAAGCAAAAGAGGTACTCAAAAGAGCCCCCAGGCTTTGTCCATTTTATCGTACAATGCGACAGTCTGATATTCGAATAAGAAATCCCTTGCTCAATTTACAGATTATGTTTTTAGCGTTTATTATATTGTTAAAGATTTCTACGTTGCAAATTAATTTTATTTTACTTTTTTGATATATAGTATATATAAAAAATATATACTATATTTATTTAATATTAATATGAAAATTTTCTCGCCGTATTTGATTAAAGTTTTTTTAAAAAAATAAAATTATCAAAAATAATTAAATTATAATATTACATGAAAACTATTTTAAATGATTCTAAAAGCTAAAAATAAAAATTTAATTCATGAGATCGTCAGTAGCTCAGTCGGTAGAGCGATGGATTTGTAATCTCGAGGTCTCGAGTTCGATTCCTAGTCTCGGCCGATTGATACAAGCACCGCTGTACGTCACATGTGCTTAGTTAACAAACACACTGACGACCTTGGTCGCTAATTAGCATCACAATGATAGCATAAATGCAGCGACATAAAATTAAATGAAAAAAAAAACTACTTTATTCAATGATTCTTCTATCGTATGTTCTAAGCAAATAGCAGAAAAATACAACTTAATTTTTTTGCCAGTTTAAACAACAAAGACATTTATCACTGACAGTATAAAAAATAATTCACTAGTTTATTATTCTTAATTCTTTCATGCCCTGATCTAGAAATTGTTGAACAAAAGTGTGAGGAAAATTTATGACAAATTCCTGATATTTTAATGCAATAAAACGTTTATTAATGTTCTCAAAATTTCCAGTAAATATAAGGTAATTTATAAATTTTGTGTAAAATGTGTGATGGTCATTATGATCTGATTAATTAGTTTATTTTATTTAAATCAAATTAATTCCCTAAAAAAATTTTAGAAAAAGAACGGAAATTCAAACGATTGTATACTACACATTTGTCATTAAAAATAGAACAATTTGAGGTAGTTTTATCGACTTTTAATCAAATGATAAGATATTAAATAAAAAAAACTGCTAAGAAAAGCATAAGTTACAAACTTTCTATGCCAGTTATAATAAAAATATAAGGTCATCGACCAAATTGAAAAGAAAAAAATAATATAAATTTAAAAATTTTAAATAGACCTTTTTTATGGGATAAAGCAGCATTTATGCTTATAACTTTGTAATGAATGTATAAATTTTCATTAACCAAAAATAAAAATAGATTTTTTCTGTTGCAAATTTAAATTAATCAAAAACAAGCCATGCCATTGATGAAATAAAAAGGTTACGATTAGAACGTTAACAAGGATAAATTGTTAATATTTATTGTGAAATAATAAAGTAAAATTAAAATTAAAATTATAATAACTGATTGTAAAGATTTTTAATAAAGATTATTCAAAAGGAAAAAAAATTTTTTTCTTTTTTTTGGCTTGCCTGCTTGATACGGCATCCAACGCTGAAGCTACCTTAATATTTTATTAGAATCGCAGTAAATGCATTATCTTTCTAAAGCAAGCAAATTTTTATTCAACATAAAACATTTAGTCTTGAATAACAATAAAAGTTAAAGATTTCATTGCCACCCAAGTTTAATCCAAAAATGATAATTCTATGTTTTGAAAAATAAAAAATTCACGTTACCACATCACCGGGCTCATCTCAAAATTTATTCTCTTTGACGTTCATGCATACATATATTAAAGGACCGAATATATCCTCTCTCATTCACTTTAACCACAAAAACAACGTTGACGCTTAATAAATATATGCACTTAAGGTAAAGCGCTTAGAGCCATGAGAGCTTATCTAGAGCGTATATACTCCTTTTGGAAAGTGTAAAGTATACCGCATCGCACATACTTGAACCTGCGAAATTCCTAAGCATAGTAACACCTCTTGAACTCTCTTTATGCATACATACGCTAAGGAAACGAGATGTTAGCGCTTCACGAGTATTCGCCCAAACATATATAGAATATATATACTTATATGTTTGCGTGCAGGAAATGTTATAAGTAAAGATAAGGATAAGGTCGAGAGAGAGAAAGAGAAAAGGTTTTGGCGGCTCATCACCCGTATGAGAGTCGCTATTAACGTTATCGCGAATGAATTTCACGTCTCTCGCCAAGTGCATTGTATTACATATAATACTCACACGAAATACTTTTGAGACTCCATGAGCTCTTCTTCTTTCTCATTTTCTTAATATCTCAGATTTTTTCATATTTCATATTTTTAAGAATAATAATGCTTTAAGTAAAAAAAAATATTAATGTTTATTCTCAAACTTTAAATTTATACAAAATTACAGTTAGTAAATACTTTTAATTCTTAAATAAATTTTTAATGGATGTATCTTCATTGAATGAGAATTTACCATAAACTGAAAATCGGATTTTGTTATCGATTTTTAATGTGGAGGCATTCTTAACTTATTTAGATAAGGAATACATAAATAAATATAATAGTAATTAAAATCATTAATTTTATATTTTTAAAACAGACACTAATTCTAAATTAAAATTTCCTCTGTACTAGATTAAACCTAATTTTTTATTCAACTTTTTGCTTTTAGTTTCTAAAAAGGTTTAGAAAATTACATTTATTTAGCTTTTTTTTATACTTTTTTTCTACTTTGTAGCTATTAACCAACCATCTTTCATCAAATTATAAATAATGTACCATAAAAACATTAAAAGCTCAAATGTAATAAAAAGTATTCACGATAGAAATTTTAATGGATCTAGAACCAGCCAAAAAAAAAAAAAAAAAAATGAAAAATAAGAAGATCCCCGTGGGCGTTTGTCGTTCAGCAATGAGCTCTTTGGCTGACAGAAAGTAAGCCGACCAAATAAAAGATAAATCGAATTGTACCAATGTGTATATGCCCTCTTGAATAGGTGAATGGGTAATAAAAGGAAAACCCGTGCACTTCATTATATGCTCCATATATACATACATATATGTATAATACCAAAGTATAATAATAATAATGAATAGTGAATGATGAATTCTTCGGTACAACACTTAAAGCTTTGATATACTGCCATCTCATTTCTCACCTTCTTTTCTCTCTTCCTCTCTCTCTCTCTCTCTTTAACTTTTTAGCCATCATAATTCTTGAGGCTTTCATTTGTCGTATAGAGCAGGCCGCAATAACATGCAACCCTTTTATTTTCGGGCTCGTCGATGAGAAATCGACTCATGGTAATTCAGTTGATCCAAAGAAAGAAATCTCCGGACATAATCGTTAAAGTATATATATACACTAGTCCCCTTTTTTTACTAGACGCTTGAACAATGGATTACAAAAAAAAATCAGGGGGTTAAAAAGAGAAAGAGAGAAAAATCGAAACAAGCCCTTTTCTAGGGCCCCGACTTTCAACTCTCTCGAATCCGTATCAATCGCTGTCAAGGACACAATCGAAAAACTATACGTGTTACCTGCACAGCCTCCTTCTTTTCTCCCTTTTGACAATAAACCAGTACACTCTATGCTTAGTGCCCGATTGTATTTTTTTCCTCTCTCTCTCTTTTCTATACCTCTTAACAATGAAAAAGCCATTGATCGGATATCGATATATACATATATCGACTGTATATATATGTAGGGTTATACTATTGCTCTTTAAGCTGGCGCCTCGATTGAAAAAAAATAAAGGGGAAAAGAGACAGAGAAAGGAATATGTTATTATTATATATTGAGTAGAAGGCTTCGACAGGCTCGATAGGGTGATTATAAAGTATACATATCGATAGAAGGATGTTGCGTGTTATTTTTTTTTTTTTTTTTGGTGGATAGAGTGCTATTTTATGGGCCTGCTTATACACATGCTGTAAGTATTGTACGACGATTGCTGAAAGAGAGAGAGAGAGAGAGAAAAAAAAGGGGGAAAAGAGACGACATAGTCTCGATTGTATTGACGTTTATTGTATTGATATTAATCGATGAAGTGGGGAAGAACCTTTTTTTTTCTTTTTTTTCCTAAGTACCTACCTGTTTTGCCACCACGCATTTTGCCATTGTATAAGAGGCTTTGCACTGACTTTGATTTTTCAAAAGATTTCATGTATGTATGTGCACAATAAGAGATTTCATTATTTTATTGTTATTCATTTTTAATTATGTGTTTGTGGGTATTGACAGTGCCGTGATTGAATGGATTGTATTAAATGTCGGTTAAGCTTGATTTATGACTTCGAATTCCAGGAAAATTATTGTTACAATATTAATTGTCCTTCGAACAAATATAATATTAAATTTCTTGCATATATTTCTAAATTTTTTGTTTCATTTATTTAAAAATTATGTATTGAAGTTTTTCTAGAAATCAATCAAATTAAAAAATATTTTAAGGATTCAGTATTCTATAATTAAATGATCAATCTTTTCTCACGTGAAATTAATAATATGAATCCTCTTAAATAATCCTTTTATCAATTCAATAAGAATAGCTTTGCAATTGAAAAATATTTATGATTAAAAATAATTCACTTATTTATGTTGTTCCCCTCAATTTTTACATCCATTCAAATCTCTCAATCTCATTAAAAAATATCAGAACATAACTTACGTGCAAACAAAGAGCGAATTATAGATCCTCCTTTCGCCTATCATAAATAAGGTAAAAGCAGCATCGTCAATATATAAATCGAGAAACGATTGAAAAAAAACCAAAAAAGAGAATATAAGAGAGTGAATGGTCAGTTGTATACGCGCAAACGATCGCAACTCACGCGGAGCGTGATGAAAGGTGTAGGAGGGGTTCTGTGGATGCGGGTTATATAGCAATATATATAGATATATATAGTATTGCCCACGTAGTATTATTGGGAGGAATAGTAGCGATTTGCTAGTCTATCGAACACTCACGCTCCCTCCGGTCATTTATCTTTCAACCAAACGTTTATCGTGTTGCGAGATCACAGACACATACACCCTCTCTCTCTTTTGCTCGTTACTCTAACATCCGTAAAATCGTCGTACAATACATTTAGGAAAATCAGTTTCATTCAATAGAATGTAGTTTCATAGTTGATAGATGAAACAACCCCTCAAAATCAACGGCTTAACATTTGTCTAGTTTCTCTTTACATATTGCACAAAATCTCCTGAATACTTATGTGTACGTTATATTATTTGTCTATATGTAGGTGTACCACGCATTATTATGATGTATTATATGCAATATGAACACTTAAAATAATTTGCGGTGGAGTCGCGTAGAGCTTATGTTTATTTTTTTTTCGTTTTTAAAATTGACTGATGTTGTAAAGGTCTTGACTTTCACTGGCTTCTACGTTTGTAAAAGCTAATTGTTTTCTTAATGTAATATTATTATCATTGTAAAATAATGATTGTAATCACAAACTTAACATCGTGGTTGTCTGTGTTTCTAATTTGAATATGAATATTAGATTGTTTCATGTTGAGAGTGGTCTACATTGTGTAATGCATCATTATTAAATGTTTATATTTAAATTTATTTTGTTCGTCTAAATTTGGTTGAAGAATAAGTCAAATATCCATAATGAATTTTAAAATAATATATGACGTTGGTTATGCTAAGAAATAGTTATTGTAACAATATATTTTTATATCAACTGATTAATAGAATAATCAGTTATATGATTCTGTACCAGATAACTTTCACAGATATCCACAATTAACAAGAAAATTAGACATATAGTTTATTGAATAATATTTAAAAACGCCTTATATTTCGTAAAATTTGAATTTCAAAAGATTTTTTAGAGTAAGTAATATTTCATGAATTCAAAAACAATACTTTTTTCATTACAAGTCCATTTTTTACAGTGACTATAAAAAATTTTATAAACTCAAGATAGCATAGTAATTATGTTGTTATTTACAAATCATTAACGAAAATAAACATCAAATTAACAATAATATATGCGATGGCAAAGAAAATAAAAGGAAAGCAAAACTGATATTCAAGGACTTCTGTACGTTGACAATAACGTACGTATTTATAAATGAAAATAATCAATTACCTCTCTTAATTAAGACAATCAATTATTTTGTATATACCTAATGAACGTTCAGAGTTGAAGACCCTCACGGCTACTTCTCATGATTACTGAATTTCTTAAAAATAATTATCTTCATCTTCTCTTTCTTTCTCTACCTGTAAGTTCAACCGCAAACAAACACGTTATGCGTATTCATAAGCTAAATAAAAGAAAATAAGAGACCCATATCAATAGCATAGCGAGTTAACCTTTACTTAGCATATACGCTAAAACCATTGAAAATTAGCTTAATTAAAAACCTCAGCATGAACACACACGCGTACTGACTTGAACAATTGTTTGTTTATGAGAACCTTAATTACAGTACCATCATCATTATCATATCATCATCATCATCATCATTATTATCATCATCCAGCTTCTCTTTTCTCTAAGAGAATAACAATTTGTACATGTGCATATATATGTATGGAGTCTCCATCGCGTGACACACTATTTGAGTGGCATTTGTCAATAAATGATGTGACATAAGGATTCAACCGCAAAGAGCTTTTACATCTTCTCAGAGTGATTGACGGCAGTCTATCTCGTTGCCTATATCTTCTCTTCCTCATCCTTCATATATATATATATATATATATATATATATATATATATATATGTATACATCTCTTCAAGTCCTTTCGCTTTCTCACCCTCTCTCCATTCGTAACTACTCGGCCGCAGTAATCAACGACAAGACCCTTCTCTTTTTCTCTTCCTCTCTCTCTCTCATTCTCTTTCGTACTCTTGGCAATCCATTGCGAGAAATGCACAAAGACACTGAGAAAGAGAGAAGATGAATCATTGTCCTTTGAAATGGATATAGTAAAATAGAAAGAGAGAGAGAGAGAGAAATTTCTCTCCGGCGTTTTGCCAAAGTCCTGTGGTTGAAAACAGAAGTATATATACATAAGAGAATAAGAGAAAGCTTGTCTCCAGAAGCTACTACCGAAGACAATGTGGAGAGATGGAATCGAGGATTTTTATCTTTTCCTGTATTATTGTGCGTATTGTGAACAATTCTATCTGTGTATATATAAGTACGTATTTTACTTCTAAGCCAAGATTTTCATTTAACTTCGACTATAGAAAGGGTCCTTCAAAATAATCATAGGACGATTATCGCTCGTGGCACTCCAAGAACCTTCTTTTTATTTTGTTCTTTTCCTTCATTCTTTTAAACATAAAAAATAGATAAAATACAACAATAAGTGTGTTATAAATACTTGAAGTATCTGAAGTCATTTTAATAAGAGCAATAGTTAAATACTCTAGTTAATGGAAACGAAAGTTATCTACATTTATTGTCTTTCATTTCGTTCCTTTATCTCTGTCTACACCAGTTTAATTTGTCTTATACGGTCCTGGAGATTACCAGAAAAGGAATAACATGCAAGAAACGTCTTTTGTATATACAATGTCGCTTCCGCCAGGAGGCCGGCACTTGGCGGTTTTTAACGACGACACCTTTTCCCTTTCAAATGATTTCTTTCTCTCTCTCTTTCTTTCTTTCTCCTTCATCCTTTTCGTACTTTGTACTTACCTTTTCTGAAAGGTTGCCTTCGAGCGATGCGTATATGTGCACCTGCCACCAATAAAAGTATCCGACAAATGCGACAAGTTGCCTTAGCTCTTTCTCATTCTATCTTTCTCTCTGAGCCCTTTTATATGCGCAAGAGAATGTCGTCAACGACTGACTATCGCATCTTTATTTAATAACGGAGTGCTCGAATAAGAAACGACTTCTCGATTCTTGTCGCTATACGTTCGAACATGTGCTCAATATATATACACATATACCTAATATATATTTGACTTTCTTTCCTCGATTACTATATACATATATACTTGACCATTAAGAAAGGTATTTATATTCAACCTTTTTTGGGGTTATATGTTCAGTATGATGGTGATTATTAGGTATATACATACGTAGATTAAAAATGATCATACCATTGAAAACATTTGTATTATGGTTTGAAAGCTCGAAGTGTATCTTGATAAAAATGTTTATGTAGAGTAATTAGCTGTACCATTTGCATTGGTTATTAATGAGTTTCTTTTCTTCCTTTCCTCTCTTTTGCTTCTTTTTTTCTTTAATAAGGTACAAGCAAAGAGTAATTTTTCAATTACTTTGTGTTGGTTTGGTGAAATAAAATAAGTTTAACGATTTTATGAAATGCTCATTATTAAAGTTTAACGAGCTCTTAATTATTGATACCGCCTGGATCATTTATTTTTATATTTGCTTAATTTTAAAGAAAAACAACAGCAGATGGGTTCATGTTTTCTTATATCTTTATTATTGCTATTATTGGTGTATATACGCGTACTTTGTTATTTGCGATTAAGATATTTTGATGATCTTTAAAATTAAATTGACTTGTTTACAACTAACTTGTGTCATTATTATGTTCACACGTAGTATTTATAAACAATTTTTATAAACTCGTTGAAACAAGCATTTTGATATTATTTTATTCGCGTTAAGTGCACCATAAATAAATGTATAAAATATACAAATTTAAAATTTAAATATCTTTTAAAACAACAAAATAAATTATTTGATTACTATTGTGCTTGGTACACAAATATTATTGATAAAATATGAATTTTGTCATTTCATTACTTATACATAAACATTTTAATTTATTTGTATTTTTCAAGATTACAATTTTATCAGTAAAAATGTAATTCAAAGGTTATTTATTGTCAATGTGTACTTTCATGATATTAACCATATTTCTTACTGTGAATATTGATAAACAACGTTGTCATAATGTAAAATATGTTAAGTTGCAGATATGAAGTCACCACATATACTGCAGAATAATTGCTTCGAAATAATGGATATTAAAAAAGAAAAAATTAAGCAGCTGTACAGATGGAGAGATTCTCTTTCTTTATAATTTAAATATAACAAACGAACAAAAAAAAAAGACTATTTGATAAATTGCCTTTTCCTTTATACCATAGCCCCGTTGTATCTTCATTTAATGCTCGAGGGTGCAAAAAAAGGACGATGCTTGTCGCTAAACATATATCTTCATACAATTCTTTTGATAATTACCACAGATTTTTACAATATTTCTTGTGTACACCTGTTTATTTTTTTCTTTTTTAATCATTAGTTCAAGTCTAACTGTTTAATGCACTACATTTACACGAGTAAGTTAATTAAGACTTTGAAATATTTACCGTCAAGGTATCTTGATGCTTTAATTGGTAACAAGACTTCTGTTTGATTATTATAAAATGTTATATTGATATTTATTCTAAAATTATTTTTTTGAGCATTTTAAATACTTAAATATGTGATTTTAAATATATTTACAAAAATTTAGGTATTTATTTTCATAATATCAAAAGAACTTTTCGAAACATTAAAAATAAACAATAAAAAATGAAACACATTAATCTTTTATGAAAAACATTATTTCTTTTTTTTTATTAAAACGTAATAATATTTCAAACTAATTGCTCCGGTCGTGATGTAACAGGTTTGTAAATTTTATTGCACACAGTAGCAAAAGCCAATTAAATTAAAATTTTAATAAGCGCCTGCACGAATTCATTAATTGGAACCTGCTTAATTTACATCACGCGTTTTAAAAATTTTTCCTTTTTTTTACGACTGCGCAACTCCTCGAATCAAAAGAATAAAACACAAGCTTTCATTAATAAATGATAACACTGACGTTTTTTATTAACACCTGTATAAATTTGCAAATATTAAGATTGTGTTATTCCAGAAACGTATAATTTTGGGTAAATCAAAATTTTATATCAGTTTAATAATAATTTAATGAAAACTTGTGAAAAGATACATAAAATATAAAAAAAATGATATTTCGTGAATTTACTTTTAAATTTTATCCATATTAAATATTAATAAAATTTAATTAACTCATCATAGTATTTTTTTCTTTTTTTTCATTTTAAATGTATAAAAGTGATCATTAAATAATTTATATTTATAATAAATCATAGTGCTCAAACAAAATCTTTCTTCTGATTTGTGAGTAATCACTGAGTGAATAATTTTGATATGTCACATAGATTAACGGAAGAATACGTTTTACAAGATAAATTAGTATATGTAATAAATACATTGTATCAAATTTAAAAAAATTATTCTATAAATTTAAACTTATAAAAATAATGATTTAATGATAGTTGTTTTTATTAATTTCATTTTTATATATTCTTCTTGAAAGATGTACATCTTTTGGTTATAAACTTGTAAAATTAAAATGTTGGTAAATATTAGTAATTAAGAGCTAGCTATTGAATTAATCATTTTTAATTATCTACAGCAGTATCTGTAATAATAAATTAGCCACGATTCAATTTTTTTGCTTTATTTCAGTTTTTTTTTTCATATGATGTTGAATATCTTATCATGAAATTTCAACCTAATTTAAATTTAATAAAAATTATAATTTTTTTTTTATAAATTTTTAAGCTTAAGCATTAGAAAATTAATAAAAATATGATGATTTTATCTAAATAAAATTTTGAATTAAAACATTATAAGATTATAAGACTAAAATTTTTTGAAAACATCCGTATTCATATATTTTTTAACACTTGTATAAAGTGAAAAAATTCTTAAATCCTATACGAATGGCAAAACAACGTTCTAAGAACGACAATATCCTCATCCCTAAGCCAACAGTATTATTTTACAGTCGCTTCAGGTGGTAGTAAGAGAGCTTTGGCTAGACTTTGAGGGAGAGTAACACATTAAGAGGGTGAGAAATAAACAAAGAATTAGAGAGTAAGAGAGAAAGCGTGAATGCAATGAGAGAAAAAAAGGGCGAGAAATGAATTAGACATACAGAAAAGAAAGGGAGTAGCAGTCCTCCTGGGTAAGGGTTTCCAGTTACATGGTAGAAAAACTCGGGGAGAAGAACGGAGATGGATGAGTGCAACGTTGATACTGAGCATATCGCCTGTTCTTCTACGAATAAAAAAAAGAGAAAAAAAATATATTTCCAGAAACATTATACGAAGACGACGACAAGGGTGGCTGAGACATTGAATTTGTAGACTGGATGAGCTTAGGACGATGCGTCTCGGTACTGCACACTTATGTATTCTTACTCATTTTATACAAGAGAATCAAAGGTGATGAAGAAAGACAAAAAGAGTATGGATAGTCACGAAGCAAAGATCAATTTACCATTGGTATTTTCGAAGTCTTTGTCTCTTTTTAATTTAACAAAACTTACGAAATTTAAATATACTGGCATCATGATTGAATGGATTCAGTACTCACCTGAAACAAAAATAAGCATTCATTAACATTAATTTAATAAGAAATACGGTATATATATATATATATTTAACTTATGTATTGTCAATTTTTGGTTTTAAAAAAAAACTCATCTTATTTATATATTAATACTTTATCTCTATCAGGGACTATTTTGTAAAATGAGGAAAAGGGGCTTTCAGATATTTTGAAGAATTATTAATAAAAGAAATGAGAAAACATCGAGAGCAAACTATGTTACATCGAAGAATGACACACACAGAATCTGGATACAATTACATGTATTAATGTACATAAAAAAAGTCATATATTTATAAAATAAAATAAAAGGAAAACAATTTTTTTTTATTTATTGAAAAATATTTTATTTAATTTTTACAGTAAAATTACTCACAGTTCACATAAAATATTCATAGATATATTTTCATATCCTTTTTAAAACCAGACTTATACTGCATTAAATTAATCAATGCCAAAAAGCAACATCTACTTACTGGTAGTTAATAGTATTTACTTAAGGACTATATTTTACAAAAACTAAATATAAACTATTTAATCAACCTCTTTGAAGTGATCTCTTTGCAAAAGGTTTTTTTAATGTTATTTTGAAATTCTATTTCATTCATATAATAAACAATTTTACCTTTAGCATAGCAAATCTAAATAGAAATTTATTTTTGTGGTTAAATATCTCTTGTCACTTTGTGATATTTCTGATGTTACTTCCAAAAGATTGATCAGATCCAGTTGATTCTCTATTAATTATTTTTGAATCCTACAATGCAAATAAATTTCTTGTTATAATTAGGATAACTTCTTAACCAATACTTTTCTACGGATTGTTTCAAAATTATCTTTACTATTGCAGAGCGTAAGCTATCATCCTGTCTAAAGAGGTTCTTCTGTGTTTGAAGTTGAACTTCGTTGATCATTGAGTTTCTTCGATATCTGATACCTTATAGTATATTATTGATTAGGGTATTAAATTAACTAATAGCATGAAACTAGATTACCATAATATTGGAGTATCATAGAAATGTTAAAAACGCAATTAAAGAAATTTTTTTTGGTTGTTAGCCACAATCCATTAATTTAAAAGAAAATATTACAAGCATCTGAAAAAATGTAATATTTTTAAAGGCATCTAAATCATTTACTAACTCAATGGATATGGTGAAAAATAGTCGGTCTATTTTGTTGTCGTAATAAGCTATACGCATTGTAAAACAGTAATTGTTGACAATGTTGTACGCACATTGTTTAGAAGTAACTGCTTCATTGTTATTCCAAGCTTCGCAACTAATATTGAATTCTATATCCTTGTTACAAACTCATATTTGAAAATATGGGTTTAAATTTGCAATACAAAATGTACGTAAATAATTTAATTAAGTAAAATTAAATATTCCATTAAGGAGTCTCATATGTCAGCTATAGTTTGTTGTTCATAAAAATTAAAAGTTTAAAGAACTTTTCAAAATTTTGATAAAAATTAATTTATACCTACAAAATAATTTCTGCAAATTTTCAAGTAGTCTTATCAACTAATTTTTTTATATGTGCTCACTCGAAGTCTGCGTGTTTTTTATCTCATAGTAGTAAAAAGATAAACTTTAAGTGAGCATAAATAATAAAATCAGTCGATAAGGCTAACTAATAATTTGCAGAGATTTTTTTCCAGGTATAAATTAATGTTTTTCAAAATATTGAAGAATTTTTTAAACTTTTGATTTTCATGAACAACAAACTATAGAAAACTATAGCTAGCATATGAGACTCCTTAAGATAATTCAGATAATTCAGATCATGTTTGTTTGCTTCAATATTATTTACCAATAAAGAAATCATCCATTAAACTCAGCCATAAAATTGTTTTCAACCTGCTTTAAATAGACTTAATTTTTACCAAGTACATAATATAGTATATTTCAAAATATACTATGTATATACTACAGATACTATATATATTTTAATTTTAAAAACAACCATATCTTAAATAATTGAGTTGATAATGCTAAATATCAATTTAATAATTATACAGTCAATTTTATAACAAATGAAAAAAAAATGAATTATTTATACTGTAACAGGATGATAATTAAAGTAAAAGCATGCCCTTGTAACTTTTTGTTACAAGTACCTCACCTGTTATAATGTGATCAGTGATCACTTACACCAGCTGCTCAGTGCTCGTACTTTGGCTCTAAGATTAAATTATTTACACAACTAGACAATTACTTTTGTCAATGCAAAAGCGTGCAAATTGTCCGTTGTATACCAATCAGCTAAATTAATAATATATAACACAAAGTACCTGGGCGTGGTAACTCTTACTACGCCAGACCAAATAAAAATAAGACAAAAGCTTTATTTAAAAGGAACGAAAAAGAATTACGTTTATTTAAATAGAAGAAAATAAAATACAATAACATAAAAGTTAATGAAATCACCGCTCAGGCCGAGCTATAAAAAAAACTATCTAAATTAGCAGATAATGAAATGACGATCTATTTTCTTTAGACGCGGCGCAAAAGCTTATATATAAATAAAAAACGCGAACGAAATTTTGGTTGCAACCAACGTACCTTATTCTTTTACTTTTCGAAGCGCAGTACAAAGAGAGTTTAGACGCCGGTATCTCGGTCCTTGTCTCGCTACCGTCTCTTATACAACGTTGCACGTGGCCGCTGGTGCTGATTCTCCTACCAAAGAATTAAAACACTCTGTGTGAAATTCTATGTGCAGCGATCCGCCTACACACACAGAATTTTGCACTCGGATCAGGCACTTACACACAAAATTCACGTGCACGATAACTAGACACCTAAAATCTATCCTTTTTTTACTTCTTATTAATACGGTAACGAGAGCGCGGCAAGACTTCTCTCCTTGGTTCTCACCAAGATCCTCTCTCCCCCCCGTCCCCTTTACTTCGCCTTCATATACACCGGCCTAAGGCGCCTCACACGTGGTTATCCTAGTCCATCGTGTGCTGCCCTCGTCTATCGGCTGGCGCAGCATACCTAATGAGTATATATCAATACTCGTTACATCCCCTTCCCAGACGTTGCATATCCTCGAGATGTAACTTCTGCACCTGAAATTGGGATCTAGGATTGACAAAATAATCAAGCGCAGGGCTACCCTATACCTAATTTATTAAAAAAAAACTCCTAGGTACACTATATACATTTATATGTATATATACATTTGTCGGAGACTCGGCGAGAGGCATCATAAGGGTCCTGGCCGATGTTACTCCCTTCTCGGGCCCTTGTGAGTGTCTCTCCAAGGCCGTTTACTTCTATCGTGGGTGGCCTTATTCGGACACTTGGCCGAGTCCCTGATTCCTGGTTCGCCGCACCAGTGGCAGAACCGGTTTTGTCGGGGCGCTGATGTTGGTTCCCTGACGGTCTCGCTGGTGTTATGTGCCGTCGACCTTGGCTTCGACCGTGCCCTGGACCTATCCTTGGATGTTGACGGTTGGTGTCGAGGATCAGGTGTCGCTCGAGATTGCGGCGGGACATCGTTTGATGCCCCAGCTCGCCTCTTCAAATCTTCGAAGCGAGTTGCCGCTTCTCGAGCTTCACGCTCCTTAGCTTCTTTTTCACGGCGAGCCCGTTCGAGTTCTCGCCGGAGTTCCTCGGCCCGCTGTTTCTCTTCGGCTTCGCGTCTACGGCGCGCCGTTCGTTCAGCCCTCCATTCCTTTACGTAGGACACCTCTTGTCTCCACAACGCCACCCGTTCTTGAAAGTCCTTAGATAGGGTGGTGGCGTCTCGGTGTTGTTTGTGGAAGACATCCCACATCTCGAACGCTTCATCGCGCTCCCGCTCTGCGGCCGCCTTGGACTCTCGAGCGTGCATGAGGGCTGATTTTACCTTCTGCCACTTCGCGTCAACCGACTCCCCCGATGATGTTGTGGTCGTTGACTCTGCTGGTGGTTGCGAAGTGGCGGTGCGCTGACTCTGGCCAGGTCTTCGCAGAGGAGGTACTGGCTGGGACTCCTCTTCTGCCTGGCCTACGTCGGGCCGTCGCGTCGCCGATGGTCCAGGGGTTGACTGATCATCGAGTCTGCCTGGTGTTGGTAGTGGGATTGGGTCACTCCCTGGTGTTCGCTGTGGTTCGGGGCCACTCTTCAAACCCAACCCACTCGACGTAGCGGCATCGACATCCTCTATCTCCTCGATGATCAGTTGAGGCCCGTTCATACGTTCGGCCTCCGCTGCCTCCTCGAGCTCCTGCTCCCCTTGCCATAAAGGCTTCCATGGCGCGGAAGGCGTTGGTTATAATTAACCACGTCCGTTTAGCGTAGTCGGACGGGTCATCCTGCGTGAACAGGTCCTCGAGTCTCAATATATCCTTCATTGAGAGGGTCACGGTCGGAGTCTGGTTCATCTGAAACAAACAATTGGGGTACGGGTCACGTGTGTTGCTAGTTAGCCTTTATTTGATTTGCTACGCGTTTTTCGCGGCGAATATACGCTTCGTTCGGTATTCAGCGCTTTGTTCGTTGATCCTTTTGGTCGACCGCGCTTACGTCGCGTAGGTGTTTCCGCTGAATTGACCGTGGTTTGCGGCTTAAACCCCATGATTGGCCTTTTTACCAAATGAGTTACCTTTCTTGGTCTACCCCTTTTCTTCTCCGCTCGCAAATTTTCCGCATGCACGCACTGTGGCACTGACGGCGTGCCAACGCTCGCTTGCTCCCCGCTTGGAGTTGTATCGTTAGCGCTGGGTGGGTCGCACGTCACCCGTTCATCCATCGTTGGTTGTGGATCGTCTTCATCATCTTCGGGTTGTTTACCGGGAACGTATTCCTTCAAATGTTCAGAGTGGATATTCTCATTGATCACACCCTCAACATTCAACAAGTTGTAAACATTTGGTCCTTTAGCTTCAGTAATTACGTATGGTCCGGCGTATTTTGGTGATAACTTTGCAGCAATCCCTTGTGCTGCTGAAGAGAGGACCTTATTCCTCTTCCAGACCAAATCTCCTACTTTGAACGTACAGGATCTTCTTCTCGCATCGTAATACCGAGCTTGCCTGGCTTGCTGGGCTTTAGCGCGGTCAGCAGCGTGTTCAAACAAACGGGGTAGATTTTCCATTCTTTCTTTCCACGCTTGTCTGGCTTCATTCGTCATTTCTTCTGCTGCTGCCAGCTCTTGTTGTCTTTTAGCCGAGCCAGGTGGCTTAGGTTGTCTACCATAGTTTAACATAGCGGGGCTTATGCCTGTGGAGCTTTGTGTCGCCGTGTTCATGGCAAACACGATCTCCGGTAAATTTTCATCCCAGGAACTATGTTTTTCATGGATGTAGGACACTATCATTGTTTTTAGTGTCCTATTCACCCTCTCCACAGGGTTTGCCTGGGGATGATACGGCGGCGTTGTTGAATGGTATATCCCCGCTTTTATTAAAAACTCGTCTACCAACTTGTTCTTAAACTCAGATCCATTATCTGACAGGAATACTTCCGGTGATCCAAATCGTGTTAGTATTCTGTCTCTCAACGCTTTGATTATGTTTTTGGCGTTTGCTTGTCGAATTGGAATACACTCTATCCATCTTGTAAATAGATCTTGAAATATTAGAATGTATTCAAATCCGCCTTTACTTCTAGGTAGTGGACCGGTGATATCTCCAGCCACGACTTGCCAAGGTTCTTCTATGGTTCTACGTCCCATGAAGCCCATTGGAACTCTTTGTTCCACCTTGCATTGCTGGCATATGGCGCACGATCTGACATATTCTTTTATGTCTGAATACATACGTGGCCAAAAATAATATCTGGCCGCTCTATCGTGCGTTTTCTCACGTCCCAGATGTCCAGCTGTTGGGTCGTCATGGCATTCTCGTAAGGTGGCTACTTTATAGTCGGCTGGGACTACTAATTTCCAAGCATCTCTATCGTCCAGCACTTCTTCAATTTCTGGATCTGGGCGATAGTAGTATAAATTGCCGCCTACGATTTTCCATTTTGGGTATTCTGATGGTTTGTCCACTACCTCTTGGTACATGTTTTTATACCATGAGTCTTCTGTGCCTGATGACCACGTTATTGATCCAATGGATGCTTCATCATCCTCGTACATACGAGATAGTGCATCTGGTACGAGGTTGAGGCTGCCTTTTCTGTGTTCGACTTCGAAGCTATGAGCTTGAAGTTCCAATGCCCATCTCGCAAGCTTGCTAGTTGGGTTCTTCATTGAACACAGCCACCTTAAACTACTGTGGTCAGTTATTACCTTGAAGTGATAACCTTCAATATATGGGCGAAATTTTCTGATCGCCCATACCACAGCTAGGCATTCTCTCTCAGTGACACTATAATTTCTTTCAGCAGTTGATAACGTTCGGCTTGCAAATTCTAAGACCCTTTCGTCGCCGTTAACTATTTGTATCAATACTGCCCCTATTCCTGTGTCACTAGCATCCGTTTGGATCACGTAGTTTCCGTCACGGTTTGGTCGTTGAAGCACAGGAGCAGTGGCTATCATTGCCTTCAGACTCGTGAAAGCTTGTTGCTGCTCCTCTTGCCACTCATACCTCTGACCTTTTTTGGTCAAACGTGTTAGTGGTTCTGCCATTGTTGAGAAATCTTTCATAAATTTCCTATACCACGAAGCCATACCTAAAAATCTTCTGAGTTGTTTCAGGTTTTTAGGTGGTGGGTAATTTGTTACTGGTTCCACCTTCTCTGGATCCGGTTTAACCCCATCTCTATTCACTAACACGCCGAGGTATTTGACTTCTGGTTGACAAAATACACTTTTCTCTTTATTTATCGTCAAACCAGCATCATTTACGCGCTTCAATACGATCTCTAAATATTTTTTATGCTCTTCAAACGTTTCTGTGACGATTATTATGTCGTCCAGATATGAAAAGGCATAAGGATTGAGATCCGGTCCGATTACTATATCGATTAACCTTTGGAAGGATGCTCCAGCGTAGGCTAGGCCATACGGCATCCTTATGAATTGGAACAGACCTAGTCCTGGTACAGTGAATGCTGTTACCGGTCTTGATTCCTTTTTCAAAGGTATTTGGTGGTAAGCACTATTTAAGTCAAGCGTGGATATATATTTGGCCTTCCTTAAGTGACGTAATATGTCCTGCATATACGGCAAAGGGTATGCATCAGGCTTTGATACGGCATTGACTTTCCTATAATCTACGCAGAAGCGATAAGATCCATTGCTCTTACGCACCATTACCACCGGACTCGACCAACCGCTTGTTGATGGTTCTATGATGCCTTGCTCAAGCATTTCTTTTACTTGGCGGTGCATCTCTTCAAGTATCTTATCCGATACTTGATAAAACTTTTGTTTTATTGGCTTCGCTGATCCTACATTAATCTCGTGTTCGATTAAGTCTGTCAAGCCTACGGGAAGTATATTATTGTTGGTCAGGCTCAGTTCGATTAACTGATTGAGTTCTCGTCGCTCTTGATCAGTTACGTCAGCAATTCCGACAGATGACATTGCCGACGTATTAATCGATACGCTAGCCACTTCTAAATCTATAAAAGCGTTAGTGTCCTTTATGTATAGTCTGTCGGTGTCTGGATCTAGGACTGTTCTGAATGCACGTGTGAAGTTTACTCCCACGTAACAGTCTTCATCTAGATCTGACATGATCACGACTTTTACATTCTTTGTAATGCCAGCTACTGTAAATGGTAGCATGACATACCCTGCTAATGGCAATTTTCTGCCATCGGCTACGCGAGCCTGACCTGAACCATCAGGAAGGAGCTGTCGGTTAAGTGCTGAAGCTATTTGCAAACCTACAGCACCCATTACCGTGCACGAGGCACCCGGGTCGTATAAGGCCCTAAGTCGGAACTCACCGACTGTTACCTTCAACCACCAACGAGTTTCATTTGTTACTTCCTTTGTTGGTCGTTGATTTTGCTCCTTCTGCGGTTCACTTGCCGACGCCGATTCGCTTTGTTGTTTAACATCTATAACCTGAATCGTGGGATCTTCTTCTGACCCTTGTGTCGGCTCTGGGACCCTAGGTGGTCCGGGAGCAGTTGAGATCCCGCTTAACCGCTCCCTTTCTCGTTTCCCGAACACGTTGGGCAGTATCTTAGCGAATAACCGAGCATGCCACATTTACTACACTTTAATGGTCCTGACGGTACGAAGTCTCTCCGTTTGGGACTACCATTTCGTCCACCCTTATTAAAACTCTTCTTTCTAGAGTTAGGGCTGCCTGGCTTCGAATCTTGTCCCTTCGTCTGCCCTTTTTGCGTATTTTCAGCTTGCTTATTCGCCTTCTGAGGATCAGCTTGCCTATTTGATTGCTGTTGAGGCAAATTCTTTTTGAACTCCTTAAACTTCTCATCTAACAGTTTAGCAAAGGAGTTTACAAAGTCCGAAGGTATTGTACTCTCCGGCTTTGTATTGACCGATGCGACCTTTGGTTTATTGACCTTTGCATCGGTCGGTGATTTGTATGCCATCTCTGGCAACAAACTTGCCTCTGGCGGTGGTGGTGGTCGATAGCTTCTCTCATATTCAAGAGTCTGCTCTGCTTCTCGAGCTTGATCGAGAAGCTCCTCTATCGACGCCACCTCTGCTCGTTTTACCTGTCGCTGCAGGTCTGGCAACATATTTCGGTGAAGCCAGTCTAATTGTCTACCAATACTTGGTATTGGTGACATCTTTCTCATGATGGCTACTAGACACGTAATATAGTCTCTTACTGCCTCGTTTCTGCCTTGTGTTCTCTGATTGGCTTCAGAGACGAGGCTTTGTTGGTACCTTCTACTAGTACCATACCATCGTTTCGCCGAGGCGACAAATTGAGCCCAGGACTGCCATTTGTCCTTTTCATTTGCGATACCATGTCGCTGCAGTCCCAGTAAATAATTCTGACAGAGAGGAGAGAACTTCTTCTTCTGTCAGATTTGCCAGAGCTCGACAATCTTCTACTCTAGCCAGAAAAACGTCTATGCTCTGGCTTTTGTCACCGGCGAATTTCACGTTCCATTTCCGAACTATATTGCCTACGTCTCTATTGGACCATCCAGTATTATTTCCCATTGTACTCTGGGTACTGGGTATGTCAGACGGGCGTCCTTGTCTCTCCTCCCTCTGATTGGTTGGTAGTAGGAACTGCCTACCCGGTGTAGAACTGTCTCTAGTTCTTCGTAGAGGAGGACTATTAACAGTTAACGGATTGTGTGAGTCGTTAACTGTAAACGTTTCGTCCGGGAAATGTACGGTTCTAGCAGCCCGTCCATCGTTATTTTCGATGTGGGTGCTTGATGCTCTTCCTGGCATCTCGAGCCGATCCACTTTTCTGCTCATCTCTACATACTTATCTCTCATTTCAGCGATGCATGTCCTCATTTCTGACATGCACTGTGCGAATTCTAAGGGTATTTCAAACATTTTACCCGTAGAATCTGCCATGGAGATAGTACTCTTTGTTGTAGCAGATTGCGTTCCTGCCATGGTTGTTGCGCTGGTCTGAGGAGGTTGTGCGTTCGGTGCCTTTTCATTATTCGTCGCAGGAGGTTGCATTTGCGCGGTGGTCTCATTGTTGACCGTAGAAGGCTGTTTTTGCGCTGTGGTCTCCTTTGTTGACCGTAGAAGGTATCTGTTGGTCTTCCTTTTGAATGACCATTGTCTTTTGCAGGTTTTCTTTGACCGTCTGGTCCCCGCTTATTGCCTGGAGTGGGTGTACTTCAGACTCGTCATGTTCAGTCTGAAGTATCCTTGTTATCGTGCGATCACGATTCTCCGCCCTTCTATGCATCGCCTCCCGCGTATTAACGTCCGGAGTGAAATCTTCTGGATCATAATTGCCGGAAAACCACTTCAATATCCGGTCAGCGCGACGCAATCTGCTGCCAGTACCAAGCAGTTCTAAATTTTTGATTGTGTCAGTCAATTCTGCCTCATTGATTGACCACAACCACGTCTCTATCGCTTCAATAGTGGTATCAGACATTTTGCTTATGAAAGTGTTGAGACTGTTTACTCGCTTTATGCCGCTAAGTTATATAAATTATAATTCTATATGTTTTCAACAGTCTCAATCACTTTGTGTGTGTGCAAGTTTTCGTTTACTAAACTGCTCTTAATTTACTGCTCTACGGAGCTTGAAACAAAATCGGAATGCACTTATATCTTATTAAACGCCAGATATAAGCGCTATGAGCCCTACTCAAGATTCTCGGTCGAGTACTAAAATATTTCGATATATGTATCTATATATGTGTATTTTAAGACAACTTGTCTTAAATGTTATCTTGAGAGATAATAACTTTACTCTCTTTGTCTTTAATAATACTACCAACCAGCTCTTCACATTAACCGAGTTCAATATCACTTATAATAACGTTAATTAAAACTTTATATTAATGGCTCTAATTTGTCACGAGCTTGCGATACAACCGCTTCTTGTTACTTTTAATGTAGTAAAAAAAAACTTATTGCTGATCCGTTGACTGTACTATCAAAGGTCGGGCACTCAGGTCAGCAATCGCTTCAAACCAAACTTAAATTGTCCAGGTTGGATTACTATCTAATCTAATTGCTGAGATTTCTCGCACAAAATAACAAATAATCGAGAGACCTCAGCAATTGTGTCCGCACGAGTATACAAGAATATTAAAATTCAATAAGGATAATAAGCCAATATACTACTACTTAAATCATTGACTCGAATATGTCCAACCTGGATTATATAACTCGTGAACAAATCAGTGCTCAACAAAAAAAAAAAAAAATTTATAAAATCCTTCCAACCTCTTCTATGTATATATTTGTAGAAGTAGGGGTATTGCAACAATAGGTATAATACTTTAGTATTACCCTGATTACCTACCTATTCTAAAAATCAATTACAAAGAATATTTTACAAATTATATATCTATGTATATATCTAGTTAAAATATTAAACGAATTTACTTTATATTTAATTATAAAAGAATTTTAAACTTTATTGATTTAAGATTTTAAAATAAGAAAACCAGTTGAAATTAAATAAATAGAATAGAAAGAAAAAGAAAGAAAGAAAAATTTTGTTATGGAGAGGTTAAAACCTAAAATATTTTTCCTGCTCGGCCTGTTACAGAGAGCTCTTAAGATCTAATACAAGTATTAAAATCACTACTCCAAACAGGCGGGTAAGGTCAAGAAGCTGGAATAACTTTATTTCGTGAAGAGCTAGTGTGGCCACCGAAAATCTCGGAACTGACTTGCACACACTATACAGATCCGCGCGTAGTGGAGTTATGCTCAACACCGGCCTATTCTTTCCCTAAGTTTTCCTAATTTGCGCAACACTACCTTGCTCGGCCTGGGTCCTACCTTATTGGAGTAACGTATTAACGTATGTATCACACTTTTGCTGATCTATACGTCACACCAATATTTTAAGTTTTGTTTGATTCCGGCTGGGGTGTTTCTTAAGTAATAGCTTATATACTATTATCAACCCCGTTATTAAAACACTTACTCTTTTGGAGCAGAATTACTGTATCAGTGAGTCTGTCAAAACAAAAACCGCAAAAAAAAAAATTTTACTCAAAAATGGCTTAATTTGCTCTTCAAATGATTCTGGACAAAGCTTGAAAAAAAACCCAAAAAAAAATTTTCGCCTTTAAAAATTTTCGAACTTAGAAAAATTTTCAAAATTTCTTGAAATTTTTCTAAGTTTTTCCAAAATTTTGAAAGAGAAAAAAAAAAAATTTTCCACATTTAAAAATTATTATTTAAAACATTATATTAAGTCAAATTATGCTCACTGACACTGAAAAAATTTTCACACAAAAAAAAATTTTCCAAATTTTCCGAAAAAATTTTCCAGGAAAATCGCTCTAAAATCACTTAAAATATCCAAAAAACTTTAAAATTATTTTCTGAAATTTTTGATTTTCAAGTGTCTTTCCTCTTGTTTTGAGAGGAAATCTCTGCCGGAATCAATTTACACACTGTTAAACAGTTCCTAATTAAACTCCTAACACAAAACTTTAATATTCTGGCGTAGTACCGTTAAGTGGGCGCCATTGTAACAGGATGATAATTAAAGTAAAAGCATGCCCTTGTAACTTTTTGTTACAAGTACCTCACCTGTTATAATGTGATCAGTGATCACTTACACCAGCTGCTCAGTGCTCGTACTTTGGCTCTAAGATTAAATTATTTACACAACTAGACAATTACTTTTGTCAATGCAAAAGCGTGCAAATTGTCCGTTGTATACCAATCAGCTAAATTAATAATATATAACACAAAGTACCTGGGCGTGGTAACTCTTACTACGCCAGACCAAATAAAAATAAGACAAAAGCTTTATTTAAAAGGAACGAAAAAGAATTACGTTTATTTAAATAGAAGAAAATAAAATACAATAACATAAAAGTTAATGAAATCACCGCTCAGGCCGAGCTATAAAAAAAACTATCTAAATTAGCAGATAATGAAATGACGATCTATTTTCTTTAGACACGGCGCAAAAGCTTATATATAAATAAAAAACGCGAACGAAATTTTGGTTGCAACCAACGTACCTTATTCTTTTACTTTTCGAAGCGCAGTACAAAGAGAGTTTAGACGCCGGTATCTCGGTCCTTGTCTCGCTACCGTCTCTTATACAACGTTGCACGTGGCCGCTGGTGCTGATTCTCCTACCAAAGAATTAAAACACTCTGTGTGAAATTCTATGTGCAGCGATCCGCCTACACACACAGAATTTTGCACTCGGATCAGGCACTTACACACAAAATTCACGTGCACGATAACTAGACACCTAAAATCTATCCTTTTTTTACTTCTTATTAATACGGTAACGAGAGCGCGGCAAGACTTCTCTCCTTGGTTCTCACCAAGATCCTCTCTCCCCCCCGTCCCCTTTACTTCGCCTTCATATACACCGGCCTAAGGCGCCTCACACGTGGTTATCCTAGTCCATCGTGTGCTGCCCTCGTCTATCGGCTGGCGCAGCATACCTAATGAGTATATATCAATACTCGTTACAATACATTAAGTAGTTTATCAATAAATGAATTGTATATACTTAAATTTATTTAGTTGTTTTGAGTTATTTATTTAATTATTAATATGTATTTTTTTAATAAATTTATCATATATATTTTTCTTTATGATATATATATTTTTATATGTATTTTTATTTATAATATATTATTTACTCATTTTATTGTCAGAAACGAAACTCGTGTCTTGTTGCGACAATAAAAATGTCGTTTTGATTGCCTGTGTTTTGCCCACGTTGTCTTAAAAAATAGTATACGCAACACGTGCGCAATGCGGTTCACACACTCGCCTTTTTGTCGCCCTCGCTTCGCTTGGGCGACAAACTCGGCTCGTGTGTGAATCGCATCCTTCGCGCACTTGTTATGTAATATACTATTAAAGATTGATTTTAAATGTGCAATTTTTATTTAATTAGAAAATTATATTCACGATTATATTCATGTAATATTCAAAATCATTTTGTGATCCTTGAATATTATATAAATAATACCACATACGTGCTCGTACACAGTTTTGTTTTTTCACTTCTGAAATTGATTTTGAATATAATATGAATACAATCAATTTAAAAAATAAAGTTTTCTAGTCGAATAAAAACGTCACATTAGAAATAAAATTTAAAAATAAAAACGTAGTAATAAACTTTTATCTAAATAATTGAAGATTTTATTTTAGATTTTTCATTAATATTTAGATACACTTTTTTTAATAAGTTTGAAAAATATTAATTTTATAAACATATTGGTTTAAATTATTAGTGCAATGAATAAATTAAATAATTGTATTCCTATTATAACCATTAGAAGCAATCATAATATTTACTAATTCCATAGTAATTTTAGATATTTGTAATAATTTACAGAATTCATAGAAACATTATTTTGAATTGACAGGATATCTATTTTAAAAACATCATTACAATACATGAAATTAAATATTTTACTTTAACCATAATCAAAAAGATTTCAAATGTATTTATAAATAAATAACCTTAAGTAATAAAATTTCAAAACTTGTACGATAAAATATACTGGTTTAAGCAGGAAGACTGTTTACTTCAAGTATCATATTATTTACACTGAACACGTGTAAAATAACAAAAAAAAATTAAAAAACAGATGACTTATAACTCATAAAATGATGAATCGTTTTTTTACTAAATCTCCATGCAAATAACATTGAATACTACGTAACCTTAGATTAAGTATATTCTGTTGTTTTATATAAGCTTTATATATTTATGATGGATATTATATAATGTTATGAATTACTAAAATAACTGAACGCTAGGATTGCTTATCCAGATATATTTTGATCAGCTAATCTGCGCGTGTTGTCAAATATTCTGATCTACTTTTTCTAAACGTTTTTTTTATGACTGTTGTTAATTGATTCAATATATTAATGAACAAAAAATATAATATATTTTTATACATTAAAGTAGGATAATTATGTTCATACGCGTAATTATCCTACTTTAATATTTTCCCAACTACTATTTTATAAAATATATTGCAAAAAGAAGATTTGACTCCGATAATACTAGTAAAGTCCATAAAAGATCTTATCTTTTGTTGAATGAAAAAACTTTTGTGTTTTACTAAACTTTGATGGGCTAGAATAAAATTTTGTGAAACTATTATTATATTATTTTCGTTGTTGAAACAATTGATTTTATCAACACGTTATTTAGGATGACACGCATGTTTCTTGTGAGGCACGTGTACGTCTAGGTGTAATCCAAATATTATATAATTCATCTAAATACATAGTTCTATATAAATGATACTTTGTCATGAAAAAAATAATTTTTTTAATAAAATTTGTTCATATTTTTTATCATTTTCTTTTTATTTTTTAATTAATTATTAAATATTTTTAAAAAAGTAATACGTTTAATCAAAATTTAAGTTAAAAAAATAGGAACAAAAAAGTTCAAAAGTATTATTTAAATTCCTAGTACCCACAAAAAAATGAATATTCAACATGTAGCTAAAAAAAATTGTTCACCATGTAGACTATTTGTATAGAAATAATTTTATTTTTAAAAGCCCATTACTATAATTCAAAGTGGAGTCTAAATTTTGACTAAAATTAATTAGTTACATTCGAGATAACTGTACAAAATCCAAAAATAATAACTTTGAAACTTGACACAGTTAAAATTTCAGTAGGTATATCCCTCTTCTTTTTCTCCTTAAATAGAATTATTTATAGTTGAAGAAAAAAGAACTTTACTGCTTTGAAGAAGGAAATGGTTTGAAGCGACGACGCATACAAAACGAAGATAAAAAAAAGGAAAGTTAAATTCAAAGCGAATGGGTAGAACGAAGCTAGAATGAAAATGAAGTTTAATGTACAACAAAAGTTAAAAAAAGAAAGAAGAAGAAAAAGAATAAATAAATAAACGAAGACTTGAAGTATGGTAAGAGGCGCTTAATACTATTTCTTCAGGATGACAAGACTAATTGCCTCCGGTAAATGTACTTCTTGAGCCTATATATTGTCACCATTAACAGTGTCCATTACTGACTAAGTAATGTGTACTAAAGGAAAAAAAAAGATAATAAAAAAAAACTAAAGTGTCCTTAAACAAGGTAGACAAAAAGCATAACGAGAAAACATTGAAATATTTATAGCTAGAATAATAATAACAAACGATAGTTAGCTTAGCAGTAGCACATAATATTTTTGTCATTCGCGTAACCAATTACATTTGCTATTAAAATTTTAACGATAATTAAAATATTGTATTTTTTAATTTGTTTTATAAAAGCTATATTTATATTTTAATTTATAAAATTCAGAAAAAAATCAAATAGGTCTAACCATATGGCTCAATTAATAACATAATTTGTAAGATCAGATATACGAATATTTTAATGTATCAACTTCCACATATTTCTTTCTTTTCATTAAATTTTATATTTTTTTTATAAAAAAATACTTTTAATATCAGTTTTTAACTTGTTTAATCTTTATAAACTGATAATTTTTAACTATTAAAAATAAAATTACTATGTAATGTCCAAGATATCACATTTTCTTTTGAGTAATGAATATATTATCAGAAATATTATTAGTTCAAATTATAAAATTTTAAACCAGATTTATAATTAATTATTTTAGATTGATCTTTACGTGAACTAATAATAAAAAAATTCAAGTTTTATTTTTAAAAAAATTGTATAAAAACAGGAAATTAATTTTATAAATAACTGTGCAATATTGAAAAAAAAGAACTGTAATCTTACAAAGTACAAAACAAATAAATCGTCAAACTACCCAATCTGAATTTTTTTCATAACTTTTCTGCAATCATTCAAGAAAATATACTCTTTATATCCCAACAAATATTTTATAGGTTTGTTTATATACTTCGAAAGTGGAATGAAATTTATTTCATAAATCTTTTTCCATTATTAGCTGTCTCCATTGAATATATATATAAATATATACGCACATGCACATGTTCATGAACACACGTGTATTCTGTAATGTTGGTTATGAATATAACATCGTGAAGAAAAGATTCTGATATAGCTTCTATCTTTATTTATATACGTGCCTTGTATATATCTACCCGTCTAAGAAACGATTGCTCAAGTTTCCGGGACCCCTAGAATTAGCGGGGTTTGAACAGCCTGCCCTAGAGAGAAAAGATTGCAGGTTTTGTTTTGAAGCGCGAGATTCAAACCGAAATGTCGGACAGTTGGGAAGAGAAGCTGCGAGGAGAGTATATATATATATACGCGCAAGCCATGGGTAGTAATAGCTCAAGTGTGGGAAAGCACTGAGATTACCTTTTGCATGGGATGGATGTAAAATAAACGTTTATTTACTCTCTTACATTTTCGCTTTATTCTTATTATTAAGAGGAGCGAGAGAGAGAGAGCCCTATTTACATTTCGCGCTAAATTATTATCGCGTAATGACGGTTAGCATTCTCCTGTCCTATCGCCACAAGCCACTTGCAATATTGCGCACTCTCAAATTATTGAAATAAATTGTAAATGTGTAATGTATATACTTTAAAAGAAACTTTTACTGTTTTTTTTTTCTGTAAAATTATAGGAATTGTTTTTTGCTACCGATACAAAATTCGTTATATTTTTAAATTATAACTAAAAATCAAAAATAAAAATATTAAAAAAGAAATTATTTCTTTACTCTATTTAAATGAAAAGTCAAAATAAAAAAAGTTTTAAATTCAAAACTGTAATGGTTTAAATTGCAATTAAAAAAAGTTTAAAATATAAAAAAATCAGTTTTTATCTTCGCAAATCTTATAAAAAAAAGTTTTTACCTTTAAAATTTTGTAAATTTAACCTGATAAAATAAAAATATGCAAAAAATATTCTACTTTATTTTAAGTGCATAAAAGTAATCATACTTAAGCTCAAAGTTTTAAAATAATTTTCCAATAATAACATCCGAACGAGTCATGGTAAATTTTAAACAACTCAGATTGATTGTACGGATCAGCAGTTATAGGGAATATCGAGCAGCCAACCGCTAAAAAAAATTAACATTATTCAAATTGTAAAGGCGTACAGAATATCTCTTTTTCTCAACAAAGTGTCCAAAATAATAGCGGCGCTTATATTCGAGTATCAAAAAAGGTGGTGAGCAGCTGTCATTAGTCTCTCTCTTTTGGCTCGCGATATAAAGCTAAATTACGCGGTAGACGCGTTACATGTAAATTGGCATTTAACATTGAACAATATACACAGACACGGTAGTATATACGTATAAACACATCACGCATATATGGAGCTAGTTTACATAATTTGAAATTGCTCCGAAAACGACTACTGCCGTTATACACTGTTGCTTATTATTATTTAAATTTTTTCTGTCTCTGACCCAATTTTATTCAAAATTTTTGCATGCTACTGGACCTGCGTGAAAGATGAAGAAGAAAAAGATAAAGCAAATTTTGCAGGTAAAAAAAAAGAAAAATTATCCAAGGGTTGAAAGACACGCCGTTTTACTGTCAGGTAGAAAATATACTGAATTTGTATAAGTTGTGATTACGCGAATAAAAGCTAAGTGGAATTTCTTTTGAAAAATTTAATGTGTATACTCGAGTTACGTGTCCCTCAAACTTCACTCAGTGGTATGCACAAGCAAGTTCGCATGGAAATATGCAAAAATAACGAACTAAAACGGTACTTTATCACAAAAGTAATCTGATTATTAAAAAATTTTGCTTTTGCCTTTATTCGAAAAAATGATTGTTTAAAAAGAAATAATAATCTTAGATGAGTGTTTATTAAATCCAAGTATTGATGATATAAAAAATTTTTATAGGAATTCAAATTTAAAAAAATTTTTAATATCCATTTAAATTTTTTTAGAAAAATAATATATGATGTGTAATATCAGATCTGTAAGAAAAAAAAGATACAATTCACATGTATTTTTTATTGTTATACATCTTTGATTTGAATGCATATTCGTTGCAAATCTAATTTCCTAAGTATCAATAGATATCATAAGGAATTTGCAAACATTTTAATAATAGTGTACACTGTTAAAAAAAATATAAAATTTAATGCATGTACATTAATTTTCAGCGAAAATTGCACATGAAATTTAATGTGTTTTGTGCATTAAAGTGATATTAAAGTAAATTGCACATGGAAATCAATGTTTTTTATTATAAATTTAATGCGGATTTGCATAAAAATTAATAAATTTTACTGTAATTTTACTATGAAATCGTATGAAATTTAATTCAAAATCAAATGAAACTTAACGCAAAAATTACATGAAATTTGCTTCCAGTGCGTACATGAAATTTAATACGTCTACTGGAAGCTAGTTTCACGTAACTTTCGCATTAAATTTCATGTGATTTTTTCATGTGATTCCACAATAAAATTACATTAAATCACATGAAATTTAATACAAAATGTATTAATTTTTATGCAAACCTACATTAAATGTATGTTAAAAAACATTATTTTTCATGCATATTGTACTTAAATATCACTTTAATGGACAAAACACATTAAATTTCATGTAAAAATTTCATGCAGAACTGCATTAAATTTCATGTATTTTTTGGCCATTTTTAACAGTGTAAGTTATTTAATTTGTCATTATTGTATTTTAAAAATTGTTTCGTTCTTTGATCCAATGTTATATTTCAAGTATCCAAGAAAACCAGTTAGGTCTTTCAATTAATTCAGATTTTGAAAATAAATTTTGTATCACATTTTCATAAGTTACTTTAAGATGGTTTGTAACAAGTCCGTGACTGATAAATTTGTTTCTCATTGGATAACATTTTAGATTTTTATATAACGACTAAAATCCTGTTTCTTAGCTGTAGAATGGGAGAAGTTTGGATTAAATCTTTAAGTTAGCTAACTTTTCAAAAGGTCAGGAAAAAATAAAATAAAAACACTCCTTTGAAAATTTATTTAAAATTATTTATTACCATTTGTACAAAATAATCTATTTTTATTTGGAATTTATAATTATAAACGAAACTTCAGAAATTGAAAGACAAAATAAAACCAAATTATTTTTTGTTATTTATATGTTTTTATTCTTGCGTAATTGGATATTGATTTAATAATCACATCCATAAAATGTTTATTAATATAATACTTGCTGGGTAAATTTGACTTCCAATAACACTCACTTTCTAATAAAAGAATACGAAAATAAAAAACATATTCTCCGTTAAGTAGAAAGTTCCCAACAGAAGTTTACATAAATTACGAAAAAGGCATATCTTAACGAAGGGCCATGCGATCATGCAATCACTATTGCATTGACGCAAGCGACCTATACACGCACTTCGACTTTCTCACACCATCAAGTAGGTCACTTGCAAAAAAAAAACCTTTGCACGCTACCAAAAAAAATATTTATAAGAAGAATCTCAAAACTGTAAAGAAAAGAAGCAACAAAAGAAGAAGGACCACATGAAGGATAAAAAAGCCGTGGTCTCAAAAAAAAAATCGGTTGATTTAAGAAACATGTATTCCCGATGTACTTACGCATGTACATCTTATCCTTATACTCATCGACACCTGCTTTTCAATAGCTCATGAATATATGACACGCGAATTGTGCGTGTACATTACCACAGCCAAAGGCGGTGGTTCGCGTGCCTGGACACATCATTTTGAAATGAATTGAAGTATGCAGCTTTTTTTTCATCTTTTTCTTCCCTTCAACTTTTTAAATTCACTTCCTTGAACAACAATTGGTTCTTCTTGATTTTTCCGTTGTTCAATGAGTCAGACACATTCATGTGTATAATTATTCGAAAATAAATAACCGAGTTACGTGAAATTCACTTATTTTCTTTGTCATGTGACACGTGCTGTGCTGTAGGTAAAGTTTCGTGATTTTAAATATTTACTTTCACTAAATAATGATTGATAATTGGAAAAGTAAAAGTACATGTAAACAAAATTAAATGTAGGTTAAATAGGGAAAATAAAATTAAAATCAATTTTTTTTCACTTTTTTAAAAAAATTTATTATAAAACAATTTTCAAAAGGATTGAATGAAATAAATATTGTTAATCTGTTTAAAATATGCATATTATATGTAGGTCTTTAATCTTTCAAATGCTTTGAGAGCTGCAAAAAGACATTATGAATGTAACAAGATGTTATTCCAGGATTTTAAAAACTAATACAATTATATACTAAAATTTTCAAAGAAATTTTTAAAATAGATACATGATTATTCATAATTGACTAACAGCTTACTTTCCATTTTTAATTGTTTGTTTTTCTCTAATGCTTACAAAATGTGAGCTTAACGCGATAAGGTTTCTATTACATCACTAAAGTCTTCTGCATAATTTTTCTGCTTTGAAAATTGAGTCAGTCACTTGCTATTTAACACGTCAAAGTTTACTAAAACGATACCGACAGTATTCCACTTAGTGTAACGGAAAAACGTTGTAAGCTTTCAATACCGATATACTAACAACTAAAAGTTTTTCACCTTTCATAACATTCTATTTCAATCCCTGCCGATCCAATTTAAGTGTAATTTTTATATCGTTTTTATTCACAATATTTCAAACTCTTTTTTAAATTTAAACGACCAATTAAATTAAAAAGCCAGCAAAATTATTTTAAACTGATATCTTCATTTTAGCGAGCTCCAAGAAATAATGTTACCGTTTTTTAAAAGCCAGATAATAATTGGCTTCAGTAAAAATCGAGATCGTAATAGTCAGTTCCGACATTCTCAACTCGTAGATTCTTCTTTCTGTTAAAGTCACTTCTTTTTCCCCCTTTAGTCGGCGTTCTTCACAATACAATAATAAACAAAATAGACGGATCTAAAAGACTGACTTGTAGGAAGTCAGTAGCTCAAAGGGAGGAAGAGGAGAGGGAGGAAAGAGAAGAGAACAACGAAGGGAGATAGAGAAAAGAAAAAGAGAAGATTGCAAGCTGCAGCCGCAGGTGCAGGTTCTCTTTCCTCTCTCGGTAACAGCAGCAAAAGAGAGAAAGAAAGAGTGCAATTTAGAGAAAAGAATATATAAAAGACGAAGAGGAGAAAGAGAGAGAGAGAGAGAGAAAGATAGAGAAAAAAGAAAGCTTCTTCTCTTTCTTGGATGTTATTCTCATTGTGATCGAATGATATAATAGAGGCAAAAGTCCGTGGGAAAGCAAGATCGAGAAGACCACCTGACGCACCTCCCGGCTACGATATACTTTACATTTTGATGTCGTATAAGGGATCTAGGGAAGAGTAAAGCGCCAGTACATAACTCCTCCTTCTTAGCATGGAAACCTCCACCAACGCAAAACGATTCATTCGTATTCCCAATGTATGCATATATATACATGCATATATATATATAAAATATCTGTGGTTAAGCTACGAAGGCGGCGCTCAGACACTAAATTTAGAGAAGAGAGAAAAAGAGATAAAATTTAAAGAAAAAGAAGAAGAAAAAAATCCAAAGAATATAGGTGAGAAGGTCTTGTGGGTGGAGTGATGGGCGGATGAGAGAATCCGATGTTCCGTAACACGCATGTCTTTTTCGACCTTCCCATCTCTCTTTCTTTCTCCTTCTAGTTTCATTTCTCTATATTACTATAAATATTAACTCTCGCGGGCAAACTCGCGTGGGGTTGAATAATTTCGTAAGCGATAATCAAATTGTCATCCACATTCAATTATAACCATGAGGTCGAAAAAAAAGGATCATGTTCTTAGCGAGTACAATGCTTTTAAAAATTTTATATTCCTTATACATTGTCTATATACATATCTACTCCTTTTCCTTTTCTTCTCTCGTGCGTCTTTTCGATTCTCGTTTCTCGTGGATATATATGCTAATGCGATTCGCCTAGCAGGTTTCTCTTCTCGTGAATCGTGCACGAGGAAAACGCTTTAAAGAAAAGGAGTATATAGAGAAGGTAAAATTTTCTTTATATACATATATAGATATATATGTGTGTAATGTTAAAGCCAAGAGTACAAGCCCGGCAAGTGAATTAAGTTGACAGTTTCAGAAGCTTGCGCATATCTTGACATGTAAATTACTATGCAAATATACGATAACCATCGGGTTAAAGAAAAACTAGTACCTAAATTTCAAACGGGGGATTACTGAAAATATTAGTTTTAATTTATTCAGCCGTATCTTTCTGACTTCCAATGTTTTGTATCTTGCGCTCCGTTGTCGAAAGTATGATACGTAAACCTCTTATAAAGTAAATTAATCTTTGACTTTATAACGGGCTTAAAATATTAAGAAATTCCAAGAATTTGCAAACTACCTTTATTATATCAGTTTGTATTTTAACACGCGTAATCAAATTGTATGACAACATATTATTATATTGTAACTAAACTTTTAACGCTATTTATTAAACAAATATATTTTAATTGATATACGAGAAATCATGATCGCAGCGATTACAATTTACAAATAAAATTAATGTAAGATTGAGATTATTAGTTTAAGATTGAGCTTATGCAAATAGTTACTGGATTCGATTAAAATTTTAATTGAGATTAATCTTAGAAATATCATAATATGAGAGCATAAAAATTGAATAACATGTAAGGGAAGACAACTAATTTAAATTTCTGTTCAAACAGTTAAGTTTTAACATCAATAATCCATGCTATTCATTGATTATCCAATCATTTTTCATAAATATGTTCATCACCCAAATATATTCAATTTCCTGTCAACTCTTTAGCATCGAAAACCCAATAAATTAAACTACCTTCCATTTCTACTATTAGTCTTTCGATCTGAATAATACAAAATGAAAAGACACGTAATAAAATATAAATAAAATACCGTCAATTCTATCGTCATTACAACTCGTTCATTCAGCCTAGAATATCCAGCGGTGCAAGTTCTCTGCATGATGTCGTACTATCATCGTCATCGTCATCTGGTTGGTTATATACACATGCATACATATTAGACACATTACAGTGGGCCTCAGCAGGAAGAAGAAGCAGAAGAAGAAAAATAAGAAGAAGAAGGAACCCTGATCTCTTATACAAAATTCAAAGCACACCCGCGCTCTAATAGATCCATTCGTCATGATTTACGCATATGGATTTTCATTAAAAAAATTAAAGGTTCTTTTTTTTATATATATATTTCCTTTTACCTTTTGCTACCCTGCTGTGCTTTTCAATGCGTAACACCTTTTAAAGGATATTCTAATGAACGCGACCATCAAATCTAAGGCTGTATACCCTTTTTCTGCATGACGATTGATATTTACGGATCATAAAATTATGTAGAAAAAATAAATGGAATAGGATTGTATTGCTCTAATTTGAGACCGACATGTGTACATTTGAATGCATTATGAATTAATATCGGATCAAAAATGAAAAGCAGATGTTCCGTGCATTAGTTTTATTTTAATTAAAAGAAAAATTTAATTCAAATGAAATTTCGTGAATTAATCTTTTTAGCATTGTTAAATTGCCTTAATTTAATTGCATCAATTTTTAAAATTGTTAAAATATGAGCAAGAAATAATGCAAAACCGACAATTATATAGTTATAAACATAAATAAATTGAAGACATACTTGATAATCTACAGGAAGAGTTTGAGTTAACGCATAAACAAATCTTAAATCCTACATAGTGAACGTATATTACAGCGACATTATAGTTACAACGAACGACTTGCAAATCGACGATATGCGACATGCATGCCACGTATATACGCAATGGAATTTAGAGTGTGTTCTATAAGCTACCAAAGACCATTTCCTTTTAACTTATACATATAGCGTGCACCTACATAGTATAGTAGCTACTATATACTTGACCTGGACACTGAAGGATGGGATGGTTTCTCTATTCTCTTCCTCCAACACACGCACCTGTGTACTCTTATATATATATATATATATGTACGAAACTGTAAGAGACATACAATGGCTTACGGCAATTTCAATACTATAACATTCAAGAGTTTACATATGCATACAAAGCCTAGAATTTCCTTTACTATGGCATTGTCGCGATTATAGTAGATAAAAGGGTACGGGGGAGGGAAAGACATCGATTTGTGGAAATAAAACGCAAAGGCCCATAGAAACGTCCGACGTTGAGTATATCTAAAGTAAAGACTTGGATTAATAGCCTTTGTAAGTGGCATTATCGGCTACCGTTTGTCTTTTTTAGAAGAACGGATAGTAAAAAAGAATTCTTCTTTCTCGTCTTTTTCGTTATATATATACGCACACATTCAATAGGCCTGATTCGTTACGGTACTGGGATATACAACCGAACTCCCACGACGACTTTAAGAAATATATATGAGTTTTTCTCTACTCTGCATGTATAAATTGTACCATCTTGAAAACTATTTTTGACTCTTTTTTTTTAAATCCTAAGAACACAGGTTGACTTTTAAAAGCAATAAACATTATTTCTTATAAGCTGTTATTTTTTTAGTGTTCCTATTATAAGCTCATGAATGCTTTGGTGGAATTTATTTCTGAAATGTTGACTTTTGGACGAGTTGATACATAATATGTATGACAGAAATTAAAAGTTTTCTGGAAGGTTAAAAAAGTTTATGTTGGAATGTTTATCTTGTAATAGGATAATGGTAAGTATCGTTTAGAAATAATATAATATATGTAGCTAATAATATAGGCGTATGAAAAAAAAGTTGTCTTTTATTTTACGAGATCATCATATCCCTGTGTTTTCTGACTCCCTAAACACGAGTTTAATGAAAAAATTTCTCCAAGTTTTTAATGTTTGCTAAAATAAAAAAAAATTAAAATAAAGACAAAAATACAAAATTTACTAAATATTTTATTTAAAACGAAATTTGGCGATTTTATATTCAAATGTATTTAATTTGAATATAGTAATTTGTTTTATTGTTATTTCTTGTAATAAATTTTCATTAATATTATTTATGAATTTTGAGTACGTTAACATTTTTATCCAATTTACTTCTCTAGTTTTATTCATTTAATTATCTCCAAACAATATACTGAAAATATTAGATAAATTAAAAGAACAATTTTTTCATAAAAAGTTATAGCTTTAAAATAAAAATTAATACTATTGAAATTTGTTTGTAAAAATTTTTCTTTCAAAATTACACGACCAAAAATATTTGATATTTGTAGTCTTAATTTAATTTCTATACTCTTTCTTCATAGTACAAACTGTTATTTTCGGTAGCTTTCGGGTCAGTAAACAGTATAATTTGAAATTCCAGACAGACAAAGGAGGAATAAAACCTACGAAAAACGAAAGAAAAAAAAAAGCCAACCATTTGCGACGCTTTCGTACAAAGCCTCGATGAGCATATATACACACGTATTTCAAGAGCAAGCAAGTCTAAAGAAACACAATATCTTTCTTTCTCTTTCTCTCTCTCTTTCAAGTCTTTAGTTAAAGGGAGGAATATACATACAGCGTAAAAATAAGAAAGCAGCGACGAAAAAGTATTTCGACTAGTGCTTGATTTTTAGCCAAGCCATAAAATTAGATAGACGCTCACGTTTTTTTTAGGACTTGCGCTTCAGTAAAACGCAAGTAAAAAAAAGAAGAAGAAAGTCCTCCTACTTTTTCCTCGTTTCATAAGGGAAAGTCGACACGCAGAGAGAAGAAGGGTAAGAAAGTTTTTCGGGCGCGGCATAGAAGCTTTTTTATGTATATATTAAATGTATATACGTATGGTATTTTGTATATATATATGTGTGCACTGTTATACATAGCGTACAATAGAGCCCTCGGGAGATGACAGGAGCGCACAGAGAGAGCCAGACAACAAGTTCCGACGCCGGAAATTCATGCCGGTAGAATTGTGCGTGTGCCCTCAAGGAGTAAAAGAAGGTGTGGGTTATATATATACTTATATATAGAAGAGAAGGGTATATTCTTTAGCTCAGGCAGTTCTGTTACTCCAAGCTCCTTCTTATTTTTTTTTATTCTTTATGTGAACAGCTACAGGAGCGTTTGTATCAAGTATTTTCTTGAATAAGTATGTATTTCTTAGATGGGATTGTTGGAATTTTTTCATGGTTATGGTATGTAAAAAAAATGAGAAAGAAAAAAGTTCACTTGCGGTATTTTTTACAATAAAAAAGATCTTTGTGATTGGTAACGCTTAAATTTCTTTCTAGTAAATCATTTTGAATTCCTTTTAAAGTTTCTCAAAAATGTTTTTTTTTATGCTGCAATTTCTTATGATTCCGAAAATTTTCTTTTGTATACATGCGTATTTTTAATATTGTTTATTTTAGCAGTTGTGCGACAACATAGTTTTAATAAAAAAATAGACAAAAAATAATAAATGATATGTTTTACTTTTAAATTATCAAATATTTCAATTTCAATTTAAAAAAATCGTTCAAATATATCACATTAAATGAAGTTATAATTCATTTTATATCAATAACCTACGATCCACTTGATCAAAATATTTATGAGCTTCATCAAACATTATTTTCGTATATATACAAACCCTCCTATACGTGCGATCAGATTTTTTTTCTCAAATATTGCTTACCCATCAAATTCCCCTTCTTTTTCATAGGATGTTATTGATTCTAATGACATTTTCGACCGAACGACACCTATATAAAATCTTGTAATTGATACCCTAGTTATATACGATACACATAGTAAGGGAGACCTTTTTTTGTTACCATGCCCCTGCCTCTGGGCTCTTTTTTGAGTATGAAAAATCGATAAGTAGACAGACTCCAATATTACATTGTGGACTCGATTATGCAGCCTGCTACTATACGTCAGTAACATACTGACAGGTGATTTTGTGCTCATCATCGAACGTACTTCCTTAACTAGTAAAGTTTTGGAAGTTGTTAAGCTCAAGTTTTTTGGATGCAATTTTTAGCTGTCGATTATTCTCTTGTGCGATAACTGATTTACCAACTGAAATGCAAGATAATTAAAAATTTTTTTTTTACATAAAAAGTAATAATGTACTTTTAATTTTGTAAATAATATTTGCAGCACTATTATAAATATATTGAGTTTAACTTATAAACAAAATAAATCTATTTATTAATTATAATAAATTTGTTTAACTATTTATTTATGCTAGATTAAAAAAGAATATTTTTATTGTTACTCTCATTGGCACGTAATCCAAAAAAAGAAAGAAATCGATATTCATTTAATTTTTCAAGTCACACAAATAAACTTTTATATATTTTCTTCGAAAATCTCCCTTAAAATAGCTAACAAATCTACTTTTATTATTACAAGAATCGAAATATACGAAGGGAAGAAAAATGAGAAGCAAGAGCCAGATGAACGAAGTAAAAGACAAAAAAAGAAGAAAAGACATAAACATGATAAGAATACGAAAGCCAAGAGGGTCTTAGACTTTTAGAATGTGACTCTGCCAGCCGCGAAAGGATTTACTTGCACGAGAACCCCCTGCTAAGCCATCATGATTTTAACAGATAAACCACCATATTATGTCGCAAGAGAAGATGAATCGCTTAAATCTATACTGCGCGTGCTTATATTTCAATGACTTTAAAGCAATTTTATTACAAAAATTATCAATTTTTTTAAAGCTTTTTTTTAATAGTCTCCTTATATTTCACTTACCTTCGGCAATCAAATATCAAAAGGAAATATACACTTAAATGCACAAGTGATATATGTATAGATTTGTATATATGTATATATTTGTGTAGATATATATGTGTCCACATATATTTGTAAGACCTTTGAAAAGACAAATTGTTTTGAAGTTTCTACGTTTCTCTTTTATTTTTTCTTATGCTCACGTCGTTAGTTCATAGCACTGTGTAGAAAATATGGAGAGGATTCCCAAGGCTTGGCGCACATTGTCGTATAACCTCTCTGTCTTTCTCTCTCTTTCCACTTCCATTTGAATAAAAGCAACGATAAGCACATCCTTAGAGAGCTCGCAGCTCTGAATTGTTTCCGCTTCTTAAACTCCGACAAATTTATTATAATAACTACCCTTAACCTAGCGCCCATAGCTCCTACCCATCGCTGACTTGCATTCCTACCTACTTCGTGTACAATATTTCTCTTTCTTACTACTCTTCGTCTTTTCTGCTATTTTTTTTTCTTCTCTTTATTCTTTGCCTCGTTTCATTTTTTTTTTTTTTTTTAATGTACTTCTTTTACACTGTGAGACTTTTTTTTTATCCTTATTCACTATAGCAGCTCTTTTTTGTCTGTACTTTACTTATTCGGTGGCAACGTGATAAAAAAAAGAAACGTAAGAATTGAGACTCAAATTATATTCGTGAAGAGAGAGAAAAAGAGAGAAAAGAGTTTTTTTTATAATGCCCTCGTTTTTTCGCCTTATCGCTAAGGGGCGGGTCGCACGAAAATGCTCTCGTTTCACTGCATTTGAGTATCGGATTAGGATGAGTGCGCGCTGCAAGATATTCACGAAAAATATTGCGATTCTCTTGTCGATTCATTATTCCGTAACTGCGAGGATATAATAATTTGATAAAACGTTATGATAAGAAAATGAACGAGAACATTTATTATGGATGAATTAGAAATTTAATATAAGCTAGTTTTTCAAATATTCAGACATATTGAATTCTTAAAAGTTAATCTTAAATTAGAGTTATTTTAAAAGATTTATTCAAAATAATGCTTGAATTGATATAATGACAAAAAAATTGTTGAACTTTTTTACCTAAAATTTTTTTTAATATTCCATGTAACAAAAATACTACAATAGATGTCATCTAAATAAATTCTTGACCTTGCTTTGTTATTGAAATGTGCGCCTGGAATGAAAAATTGAAACTTCAAAAAAGAAAAAAATATATAAAAGTATACATAGGGTGAATGCGAAAGTGCTGGTAAAAAAAATAAGAAAACAGCAAGCCTGAACAAAACGATGCGTCGTCGCTCATCTTGTCCCTTCGTAGCGTGAAAGTACGACACACAGATTTCTTCGTTTGTTGGTGTACACTGAAATGAGAATTAAAAAAAAAGAAAAAAGGAAAAAGAGAGAGAGAAAGAAGCTCGCGGCAATGTGTGTGCATGGAGTTGCGCGTTCGTTTTAGTAAGAAGAAACGAAGAAAAGACATTGGTCCACGATTCTTGTATTAAACAGAGGCTCTTACTCAAGAAGTACTTCTTTTGTTCGGCTCTCTGTTTCATCCTTTATTCTTAATGAATATGCCAGAACAAGCGCCCGCTCGTCGTCCTTATGCGAATACAACTCTTATATACTTTCTCGAAAAAAAGGACACAATGCCTTTGCTATCAGTTTCACAATTCTTTCAAATTTTTCGCGCTCTGAAAGGGGGAAAAACATGTAATTCTACGCTCTTTCTTTTTCTTTGTTGAATAAGTAAAAAAGAATTATATTCTTAGAAGTTTTAAATAAATGAACGTTTTCTTTAAATAGAAAATTTAACAAATTAAAAGAAAATTTATACTTATATATTTCCGCTTATGGAGATAATATTAGAGGTTTGGATTGTCAATTTCCCTTACTTAGAACTATGACAAAAAGTACATTCTTTGGGTATGATGCTTAATTTTTCCAACAGAATTAATTTTTCTCTTCGAAGTTAGTTTTTTTTGTCTTTTGTTTTGATTGTCTGTCAATAATACAGATCAACCATTACATCAGGAGATTCTCTTTGAAACATATTCTTTCGAGAATTTTTTGAGAAGGAGTAAAAAATGTCAACCCGGCCTGTTAAACATAAAAGCAAATTCTGAACCGAAACTCAACTTCTTATGTATGGAATCTTTTTAAACATTGTTTTGGAAAATACTTAGAGAAAAAATTTGTAATTACTATCTTGAAAAGTATTGTCGTTAAAATTATTTCAATTATTCGTAAATGTCATCTGCTGATAAAAAATTAAACGACGATTGTAAATGGATCTATCTGAAGAAAAGGAACTAATGTGACAAGTAAAAGTACCAAAATACATGGTTGAACGTTGGAAAAGATATAAACCTGGTTCTAGAATCATAGAATTTTTCATGGTAAAAAAGGAAACCTCAAAGAATAATAGTAGAATCAATTCAAACTAATCAACGAAATATCATAATTTAACTAATAAATTATTATAACTAAAGCATCATTTACTAGTAAAAAATTAAAGGATGACTGAAAAAAGGAGAAAGAAATACCAAGCCACTATAAGTTAGAGTTTTCCAATTTGAACGAGCAAAAGCTGGGCAGTTTTTCAGAAGATTCTGAACAACTGTCATTTGAAAGTAATATTGCACAAAAGTTGGATTATCGTCCAATAGTGGATTCTATATATATTCATTTACAATTCTAAAACATTAAAAAAGCTTTATAGATAAGAAGAACGATAGAACAATTGGATGATGTGATTAATAATTTCAAACGAGCTGGTAAACACGAAAATAATATCGAACTTGATGCAAGAAGAAAAGCGAAGGGAAGTCAATTAAGGGATTTAAGAACTTTGTATTGAATATGTTGTTTAGTGCATTTGAAAATCATCAGTATTATTATATTATTATTTAAAAGATTTAGTGAAGTTGACTAAACAATCAGTGATTTATTTTATTATTTCTTATTAAATTTTTCCTCTAATTAATTCTTATTAATCCTTAAGTCCAAAGAAATTTATTATAAAAGGCAGCTATTAAAATTTTAAAAAAATTAACATTTTTAAATTAAATTTTTTTTGTTCCTGTAATTAATTAGTTATAAAAAATAATTAAAAAGTAACAAGTGCGTGTGTGTGTATATGTAAATTTTTGTACGTGTATGTTAGTGTTTATGTGCGTGTGTGTTTACGAGTTCGTAGATTTATATGTGAATATGTTTATGAACGATCTGAAACACTTTATCGAACCATTGTTTTCTAATGGACCGTACTGATCGAAGAATTTTTGAGACACGGACTATTACCGCAATTTATTGGAGCCAAGCGAGTTTATGGTGAAAACTCGTGTAATAATGCTTTCTTCGTCCTGATTGAAGAAACTATAAGAAAATAAAAGAGTTGTGATACGAACGAACATCGAAGAAAGGGGAAAAGAAAACGCCGCCGACGACAACGACGAGTCGGCGTATAAGAAAGACAAAACGAAAGTAAAAAAGTATATAAAGGAGGAGCACAAGCAAGCTAGGAAAAAAAAAGATAGAAGAGGGTTAAACTCTATGTCTTTCTTTTTCTTATGCCAGGATTTGATATTTACGACGTCATTTCCTCCGTTGACTGTCAATAATTTCCCTAGGGGAAATGCAGAAGGCAGGCAAAGGCAACGCTACTACCACTACCAGCACCACCACCATCACTACCATCTTACGTGCTTGGCAGCTTTATTTTTACATTTACGTCTTTCTCTTTTATTACGCGCCTTCTTCTCTCCCTCTCTAAAAAACTATGCTTCTTACCAGGGGCCTTTAATGTTGTGCAACCTCCTTTTTCTACTTTCCGCCTTTTTGCGTAGAATCATCTTTTCTTTTTTCTTCGTAGCTTTCTTACTTCTTCTCTTATAGCTTTTCCTTTTTTTATATCTCTTTACCATTCCTAATGCTTAACGATTCGTTCATTCTAGATTCTTTTGCCTTCACCTTTTTGAATTGAACTGTTTTTCACTTTAATCGTTTATTTCGCTATGCTCGAGATTCAGGTTAAGCACTTGGACCCGAATTTTTTTTCAACTTTTTATGATCATTTTGATTTATTTTAAAGCAGTTATGAAATATGTTTGTGCTAAAGATTTTGTTTGTTTCTTAGTTCACGATATCTATTAATAAATAAAAACTTTTCTTACTGTTTTGACTTTTATTTACTGAAATTAACAAGCATTAAGTTAACTCATATAAAATAATCAAGATTTGTAGTGATAAAATATTAGTTAAATTGTTAGTTATGGAATTAGTTTGCTAATAATTAAATAGTTCCGGCAAATAGTTACTTCGAAATTTTGAACAAGTGAATGAATAAAACTTAATAAGAGTATAACTGAATTACCAAGGGTTGCTTTGGCGCCCTGCGGCAAGAATGAAGTTAGATATAGGGCTAAAATGTCGTTGATCAGATTATGTAAAAATTATAAGTTACATTAATACATTTTTCAATCATTAATAAGAATTTAGTTACGTATCGCCAGCCCTTTTTTCTTAAAATTTTTGTTACCTAAGCCAATTAAACGGTGATAATATATAATTGTAGTAAAATTTTATGAGCACATTTAAATTTAAGTCATTGCTTCGAGATATCTGCATAATCTCTTGTTCAAACATCTTTCTGATCATAGAATATTAAATTTTGAATAATAATCGAAGCAATCTCGTCGTAAGTTTTTATTAGATTATTTTTTCCATGGTATTGAAAAATAAAACTGATATAATTTTGACAGCTAACATGTTGAACATGAGTTTTTAAAATATAACGACTCCTTAGTTGTCCAATCTCAAGGAGGTATTTAAGAGTTCAAACACTCGGAGTATATTTTCCTAAAAACTCGTATTTAAACAGCACTTTTTTACTTTACTTTCATGTTTACCCACCATTACTAAAAAAAACTGCCCCTTTATACGAACGGAAATATCACGAAAATTCTTTTTCGTTAGAATGTGTACATGGCATTCTTTCATATACTACGCGCATTGAAAAGTCGTGCCACGGTTGTGTCTTAACCCCAAGAATATACAGTTTCCTCTGTCAAGGAGACAGATATCCGTTTCTACATAAGTACTTTTTTGCTCGTAATGAAAAGCAGCGAAGCAAAGTTACAACAGAAACGAAGACATACCCTGAGGTTATGTTAGATCTATACTATGATTCGCCGATCTTCGCTTGAATAACATAAAAAAAGTCGTGATGGAGGGTAGAAAAATAAAGGCTATGTTAGAGAAGACTGATGCAACTTTGAATGAGAATGAAAACTGTCCGGTGAGATATCGAAGATATCGTTCTTATTGTTTGTTCTTAGTTTTGTAACGAGAAAATGAATCATAATAACTGTTACAACGCTAAGAAAAATCTTATGTAATATCTTGTAAGAGATGTTACAATTTTGAAAGAATTTTATTTTATTTTTTTAATTTGATAGAAATATAAAAGATATAACTTTTCTAAAATTTAAATAACATTATAGGTCATAAATTAAATATATATATAAGTGTTCAGCTATTGAATAAATTAAATTTTGAGTCAACTATACACTATTAAATGTAGATTTTTTGCCAAAAGTTAAAAAAAATTTTATCAAAACAAAACTTTTTATATGAATAGACAAAAAAATATTTTTGAATTAACTTGAATCTAATGTTCTTTAATTTCACTTGCTACTGTGCATTAGAAGTTAAACTTTCTGCTCATGGGTAATTGAAAGGTCTGAAGAATGATACAATCATACCTAGGATGCGACGTTTACTAAAAGGGATAGAAATATACACACATGATGTAATACACTGTAGAACAAATGCACGAAAAAGGTAATTTTGCATTACTATTTATTTAATAATTATTTTATCATTTAATAATAAAATAGATAAGAGAACAATACCACTTTACGTATAAGAGAAAAATAAATATCACTTTGATTCCATTTTTTAGGTAAATAAAGTTAATATTACAATTGAAGTGGGAGTCAAATAATTTTTTTTATATGATTTGACTTATTGTCATTCTTTACTTCTATAAATTATTTAATAAATATTTGTAGACGTCATATACATCAAAATAAATAATTTAAAATGATAATAAAATTTTAATAATCTTTTCAAAAAAAAAAACGAAAAAATTAATAATTTCAAATCCCTTACCATTCATTTTATTTTTTTTAATTTTCTTTAAAGTCGCTGTATTTGCGATGCTAATTAGCGACAGAGATCGTCAGTGTGTTTGTGAACTTCAGCACATGTAACGTACAGTGGTGCTTGTATTAATCAACCGCTTAGAGCGGGATTCGAACTCGGATCCTCGAGATTACGAATCCATCGCTCTACCGAGTGAGCCACTGACGACCTCAATATGTTCATTATTTATAATAGGTTTTCATTTTTATTCAGTTATTTACTAAAGTGTATTGCAATTCATAAAAACATTGAAAGGAATGAAATAATTATGGTAAAAAGCAATAATATTTATAAACTTTGTGAAAATTAATTTAATACTATATTATTAAATAAGTGATAAAAGTATTAAAAGTAATACCATACTATCTCTTTGAGCAATTATTACGAATATGTTTGTTTTATAAATATTGATCATCATGTCAGCAATCTTTTTTATTTAATAATATAGTGGTATCATCATCTATAATTAAAGTTGCATGAAAAATTTTTCAAAATTTTATAAAAATTAAATCGTTAAACAGTTACTAAAATATATTACGCTTTACAAAATAATCTAAAAGATATTAGCAGAGTTTTTTTAAATATTTGTAATGAATTAGAAAAATAATGAAGATTACATTAGAAATAAAATGTACAAGATAAAAAAAATTGCACTCGCCAGAAACAAAAACAAACCATTAAACGAATCATCAAGTTAAAAACATGAAGTTGACAAAGCTATCCTCATTTTCCAAGTACTTTCATAATTGAAAAGTTTCGCACGCGAGACGACCTTGCCTCTCTAAGTAATAAAAAAAACTTCTCGCGAACTTAAACGACATTTAGAAGAAAAAAAGAGAAAGAGAGAGAGAGAAAACGAAAAAGGATGCCATAGTAGAGAAAGTCAACGAGTAATAGTAGAGTAAGTACAAGCAGTGGCAGTGAACTCATCTGCTTATACATCTATACGTATATATATATGTATATATAGACGGTTAAAAAGACTCAAGGTAAAGGTAACTTTATTAGCGAAGATCCTTGCAAAAGAGCGTATACCGCCGCCAGCTGACCTTAATAGAGAACATCTCCTTTAACTAATTTGCAATCAGCTCTCCAGCAAGTAGAAGTAGAAGCAGCAGCCAGCCAGTAACGTCTCGGGGGCAAAGAAAAGGAGCAGAAGACGACGATGAGAAAGACGAAGCGAGACTAGTAGTAGTGGTAGTAGCAGTAGATTGGAGGCAAGTAAAGTATCCAACTTAAGTACTTTCTCTCTCTCTCTCTCTCTTACTCTTATTCTCTTTCTCTTTCCCTCGAGGCGTTGCTTGGCTCGGGCAGTTTTACCGTGACCCAGAACTCTTTAATTTTCTTCTTCTTCTTCTTTTTTTTTACTTTCCACCCCCGTCTTGGTTGGCCGCTTCGTGATACCATTTTATCCCCTTTAACTCATTAGACTCAATCAATTATACGGCTTGAAGAGCCCCGGTACACTCTCTTTTCTACTTGCAGCGCTTCTTCATTTTCCTCCCCCTACCCTCCATCAACCTACTATTACTTTTTTTTTTCTTCTCACTTTCTCTTTCCATATGCTCTATATAACTTTTACCCTCTTTCTTTAGATAGTCTAGACTTTAGCTTAATACCCGCTCTGCTTGTTTCTTTACTCTTTCGATTATCGTACTCTCATTTTCTTCTTTTTTTTTCTTTTCTTTTTTTTCTTCTTTTCTTTTCCTTGTTTTTTTATTCTTCCTTTTTTTTACTCTAAAGAAGCGAGCTTGCGACAATGGATTTAGTAGCTCGGTGGTGGTAATTGTATTACATTACGACGGGGTTCAATGTACGAGGCGTAATATAACAGAGCAAAGCCAGTGTTAGTAATTTGCATAATGTTTCGGAAATATGAATGACTTTACTGAAATGGCCGTTATTATGGCTTATAATTTACCTTCAACGAGCAAAAGAGAAGTTGGCTATACATATATATATATATATATACATTATAACCCAAGCGGCTTGTTAATCGATGCTTAAGTAGTACGAACAAATGACATAGTTACTTGCTTTTCTTTCGTGTGTTTACATATAGTTTTGCTTATGAATGGCTTGAATGAATTGAGGCTATTTCGATATTAATCAACTGTTTGTACACTTTATAGCTATTGTTTTGTTAAGGGGCAAATATTAGTATACTATTATATGATATTATTATTATTGTTTTCAATTTTATCACTTAATTAATTTATAAATTCAAAGAATAAAAAATATAAATAAACAATTAACAATAATATGAAGCTTAATTTTTTGTAATAATAAAATTATTTATAAGTTTATAATATTAATAAATAATTAATGTAAACAAATTTTACCGAATTAATAATCTTAACGTATATTAAAGAATGTATGACGAAGAAGTTTTCAAGAATACAAAAAAGGTTTTAGGATAAATATTTAAAAAAACAATAAATATTACAATAAACTTCAAATTACTGTATGTATCTTTGTCATACAACTTTAATTCATAATATCGAAATATGTAATTAAATATATTTTGCATGTAATAAATTTTAAAATTTGACAAAACACGCACTGTAAATTTTATTTATTTACATAGTAAATAAACATAATAAGAATGTAATACTACATATATAAATATAATAAATTTAAGTAAGAATTACTTTGATGTGTTAATTAACAAATTATTAATTTTACGTATCATTAACACAAATCTGCTTTATAGTGTTTAACAAAATTTCAAAAATATTTAATTAAATTTGTTTTAAACTGTAATTTAATAATACCACTATAGTAATTGCAAAAACTGCAAGTCAACATTTGTGATATATATGTTTGATAAAAAAAACATTTCAACTCTCGACGAGAGAGTCGGAGTCGTATATTTCGCCAAAAGCTGTGGGAGTGTGCGTAGCCTCAAAAAAGTTTTTACTTTACTCCTAGTTAAGGAGTTTGAAATTCAACGGCATAAAGTCGTACCTCGAGCGCGTCCGCTCACAAAGCATCTCTTCTACTACTCTCTCGAATTGAAAATTTTGCGTGCGCGCAAAAGCGGAAAGAAGGGAGGAAGTTTAAAATAAAAAAAAAATTTAGAAACCAAAAAAGTTAAAATAAAAATAAAGAAAAAAAAGAAGATGGTAAAGCACATGGGTTATGCAAGATGCACGATGATATACATGAGGACTTTGGTATAAAATGAGGTGACATTAAACAGGCAAGTAGTAGGTGTAGACGACAGGAAATGGTTTATATATATATGGAAAAGCTTAAAGTACCAGGTCTTCTACATTTTTTGTAACTCGAAGGGTGGAATATATTTAACGTTAATTTGTTCGATAAAGGAATTATTGATTTTTACTTAAGGCCAGTGGCTTCAGAAAGAAACGAGTGTATATATAGCAGAGTAAAGTAATAAAAATTGAAAGAAATGGCGTAAGAGTGCCAGACATTAAGGACATAAGGGAAAAATGTACAGGTTTCTTTATATTCACCCAGAGAGTACTGGGAAAAATATATAAATATATACATGCCTTTCTGGTTCGAACGAAATAAACGAATAATAATCCAAGCGAAAACGAACAAAATAAATGCGCTAGCAGTACAGAAACGAGCTGAGAGCTCTTAAAATAGTTTCAACAGATAACGTCGAAGCGCACGCCAGGGGAGCAAAATATATAAAAAAAAAAGAATAAAGAAAAATTCGAAATCGACTGCTGGCTCTTGGAAAAATACTTCAACTAGTAGAAGAGACATTTTTCTGATTGAAATTCTTTGGAGAGGTCGTTGAAAAAGTCTAATATTGTTGAATTTTAAAAATAAAATGTTTCGTATATTTTAATATAAACATGAAATTGTGTCTAAAGTGAAGCAAGTATTTCTAAATATATATTATATTAAGTTGAAAAATGTATTTAAATTTATTTTATCTTTCTATCGTGATTTAAATAATATTTCATTTTAGAATTAAATTGGCTTTTATTGTGACTTTTTGATTTGACATTTTGTGTTTTATGGTTCAAATTTTAGAAATATGACTGCAGTTTTGTAATTTTCATAATGGTTAATAAATGATAAAAAAGTTAGCTAAAAGACAATTTATTAAACTTCATTTTTTAGAATACACGAAAAAAAATCTTTTTATATTTTAGCCTACAAACTTATGTGAAATTATTGTTTTAAGTTTATATCTAATTAGGTGGATATAATTTTTACGTAAATTGATTCTACTCGATTTGTATACAATTTTATAAAAATAGATAAATATGACAAAATTCTTTTTTGATTGAAAATTGATTTAATAATTATTAGATACGATTATTGCATAATTTGTATCTAATAATAACTCAATCAATTTTTTTATAACTTTTATCAAAAATTTAGATGAAAATTGAATCAAGCACAAGATAATTTATAATGTGATTGTGCATTCAACTTATCTTTTATTTTGTTTGTTTTTTTTTTCATAAAACCACTTTTTAAAAATTATTTTTTGCCTATTAAGAATGGAACATCAATAAAGTTTATTTCTCTATAAAATAAATTTTTAAATTAAATATAAGTTCAAATTAACGTTGATATATTGTTGATTATATAAAGTAAAATTAATACCAATAATCTTTGATGTTATGCTAATATTTATTATTATTATTCAGCTCGAGTTTAAGTTTCGATACCTTTGAAAAGAACCTTTTTCAGAGCTTACATGATCAGCAATTAAACAAAATCACAACTTAAAATTAAACACGTTTTCAAATTAAAATTTTAATTCAAGTTGTGATCATAACTAGTGATTTTGTTTTGAACTGATAGCTCCTTTTAAAAGGTATCAAAACGTTGGTTGAATAATAATAAAAGTTATTATCTTAGCATCAAAGACTGTTGCTGTTAATTTCAGCTTAAGAAACAAATCTTTAGCGAACATCGTTTGAATATTTCAGTCTAGTTAAGGTAGTTAAGTTTACATAGTTTTTTTTTAATTAAAAAATATTTAATTTTAGCTAACTTTTATCTTATTTGAAAAGAGAATTTTGTCATCATATTTTTTCACTAAATTGTAGAAAAATTAGATTTTAGAAAAACTAAATTGTAAAAAATTGATAGAATTATTATTAGATATAAACTATATGCAGCATACTAAATTTAAACTTTAAATAATAATTTTTAGTGGGAAAATAAAAATCATTCTAATTGTTGGCAATTGGCAACGGCAATTGTCGATCGAAAATGCTTTTATTGGCAAAGTCTTTGAGTTAAATGAAATTCATCTAAAGCTATTTTGATTTAAGCTTTAAAATTTTAAAAAGATAAGAATCACAAATACAAAGTTGAAGAAAAAAAGAAAATAATAAAAGAAGTCATTAAACTTTGACAAACGCCAGAGCAATTGTCATCTGACGCTTTTCACTTCTTACACTTGTACATAAAATTTTTTCCATTTTTCTTTTTTTTTCTCTATCTTCAAAAAGCATTCCTAAGTGAAATTTTTCTCTAAAAGAAGCTTTTTCTCGTGAGTTCTCTTATCCAGCCAAGGCCAGACAACTAATCCCAGAATCTCCCTTATAACTGTAAACGTTACAAACGCAAAGCACACCTCTTTTTTCTGTATATACATATATATATACATACACTATACTGTACACGTTTTACCAAACATATAAAGAGAAGAAAAAAAAGAAAAAGAGAAAACGAAAGAGTATACAGAAGCTAAGCGAAAATTCGGAGTAATAGGAAAACTCTTTTCACGAGGGGTGGAGGAAGAGGAGGTTATGCCGAGAAAAGAAGTTCAATCTGACTGTATACGCGCGTATACAGAGAAAAAAGAAGAAAAAGAGAGGCTTGGAAAATGCTCTTTTGACTCCTTTGATTCCGTTGAACGAAACGCGCGCACTCGTGTACCAGCCTCCCCTTAAAGTCTAAACCAAAAGAGGTGAGTATATATTCCTCCCTTTAGCCACATCTACGACACTCTAACTCTACCTTTTCTTCTTTTTTTTCTTTTTTTTTTTACTTCTTTTTACAGTTTCTATCTCGACTCTTTCTGTTAGTGCGACCGTGGCTGCTACTTTTTTACTTCTGCATGCTGCGAGATTTACATTGAAAATTTTCTGCACTTCTTTTTTCTTTGTTAGAAATATGGAAAGAAAAAAATAAGACTTCTGACTTTTTAGAATTTCTGCTCCGTGGAATAATTTTACTTCTAACTATTAAAATGCGTATTTTGACGCACAAATATGAGATGTAAGTTGGTTGGTTTGATATGTAAACGTTATATACTTTTTTGTAATATTTTTCTTATTGTAAATACAAAATTATTAAAATTAGTATAATCATTTTTATTTAAACGTAAGAAATTATTTATTCAACTTATGTAAAAATTGTGAAGCTCGATTTAATATGCACAGTTGGGATTTAGTTAAATACGAATTAATTGTAAGTAGTATTTGCAAATATAAGATCATCCACTTAAAAGAAAATAATTAACTTTTACTTCGAAAAAATAATGGCTTTTTAAATAATCCATGTTTTTTTTAATAAAATTAGCTTTGTTAAAATTTCTTGATGTAATAATAAATTTTTTTATTACACAAATTATGAATTGAAGAGGCCATGATAAAATATTAAATTAAATATCCTTTCAAAGAATTTCATAGTCGTACGACGATATTACTTTTTGCAATTTTCAAAATAAATAATATTGTTTTCTGTTTAATGTAACATTTAAATAAAATATTTATAAATTACTGTTCAGAAATTCAAATATTTACGAAATTAAAATACATTTTGATTTTATGTTTCCTCTTTCAACCAGAACAGTAATGAAACATTGCTATGCACATCTATCATAAGCATTCCTTTTTCAAGTAAGGAAAATAAAAAGAAAAAAAAAGCTAGAACCAGAGGAAATTGCGAAAAAGCACGTCTTCAAGCGAGAAAAAAATCGCATCGGAGACATGAAAAAGAAAAGGCAATAAAGGAGAAAAAGCTCAAAATGGATTCGAGAGAAGAAGAAGAAGTAAAAAAGAAAAAAAAAGAAATTCAAGAAAAGAGAGAATAAAATTCACAATTCTAACGTATAGGAGAATACTTTTTATATCCGTTTTCGTATAAGAAAAAAAAAGGGAAAAGAAGGAAAAATGCGTTGCTGTCTATTGATTCTGCGACCGAGTGTAAAGCAGTGTGATTCGTTCGCTCACCGGGCTTCTTCGAATAAATTTTGCGATTGTCGTTGCTAGAGCTAGTAGTAGCATTACGTATAAAAAAAAGAAAAAAAAAGGAAAAAACGCGAAAAAAGCCGCGCGCGCATTCTCGAATTCACTTTAGGCGTGCCTTACAGTGCAAGAATTTTCAATACTTGTGTTATTTCCTTTCACCTTTCTTCTATGTATTCTTTTTTAGTTTTCTTCTTATATAAGAAAGAACAATCTTTTCTTTCTTTTTTTATGGTACTCTTTCGTCCCCCTTTTTTTTCATTTGCGCTTACGCGATTCGTATAGCTGATATGTAGATTTCAAAAGTATCAAAGCTTTTTTCCTTCCCGCTGAACAAAGCAATTTCGTCCTGAGCGCGCAAGCGCGCTTTTATCATCTTTTTTTCTGTTTTTTTTCATCGTGGCAATCTTTAAAAAAGATGAGCTTTATGTATATACGTGGGTATATATAACATTTCATAATTTTGCATTTTGAAAGTTTGGAATAAATATGATAATTTAAAAATATTTTAACGAAATAGGGCAAGCTAAGGCTTGGGAAGAAAAATAGAATTTGTAAAGGATTTTATCGAAAGGATTTTCATATCTTGAAAGGCGGGTACTACGCTCGCGAACACAAAAAAAGACCAGCTGAATTTCATCGCTGTTTTTAGCGTCTTATAAAAGATACTTGAGAGAAAAAAAATTTTTTTTTTTCGTTCTTTTCCCTCTTTTATATTTTTTTCTTAACCAAAAGCGTAGGATCATTACGAACGATGATTGGCGGGAATCTTGTTAGCCATTACGTTTGAATAATCGGCGTTCGCTCGATTTTCATGACGTCGATCCTCGCGTAATGACGCGTGGAAATCTTCTGCCCTCACTTCTTTCTTTTTTTTTCTTCCCTTAGACAATAATTTTTAAGAAACGAGCATAACCCCGCGCTATTCTTCACCCTCTGTTTCGCTTGTGAACCATCCTTTTTTTTCTTTTCTTCCCTTTATCTTTTTTTTTCTACTTCGTTGTCTGGTTGAGGCATGTACGATCATTCCTCGTTATAACCAAATTCAATTTTATGTTAAATATTCCCGAACGAGCGAGCATGGCCTTTAGGTTCTTTTTTTCTTTTTTTTTCTCTCTCTTGAACTTCATTTATACACGATTCTATGCGTGTACTATAAATTTTTTACTCAATGTTATCAATAATCATAAAAAGGGAATGAAAAATTATATATTGGATGTAGAAAACTAATTCTGTCTTTTTTTCATTTTCTTTTTAAAGTGCAGGCTCGTCACGATGATACATTTTTTTACCGAAAGAGTGTACACTTTTTCTTTGCTTCATTGAATTTTAATATAAGAACCCTCAATTTGCTTGTACCTTTTAGAAATATTTTTTAATAAAACCAAGTTTATGATGATGAAAATTGTATTATTGAATTGTAATAAAGTTATAATATTGACTTTGATATAACGATTAAAATTAAGCTTTTTATTTAATCTATGATATGGTCATTTATTATAATTTAATTTTATACATGAATATAATCTTATTTTTATTTTTTATGTATAAGTTTAAAGTGTCCTTTAGTTCAATTATTAGTGTTTGATGTTGAAATAAGATGTACTTTTTTGTATTTTTTTTTTGGAGTTTATTCCAGAACTTTCCAAAATAATAACGAAAATAATTTGTCAAAATATTTTAATAGTTTATTTGATTCTTACGAAAAAGAACTAGCTAAATAAAATAAAAAGCAATAAAAATTACTAATACCTTGAAATTATCTTAAAGCCGTATAATAAACCCAAGCCACCTAAAATCTTGAGGGCAACCCTTAGCAAAACTTAGTAAGACCCTCGCTATTCCTCCATACCTTACAAGTCATTTGAAACGAAAACACACGAGTCACTTCGAAAAGCCCACTTACAACAAACAATCGGCTACATCCCATCGGCTTAATATATATTCCTCTACACACCCCTTCTTTATATATATAAGGAAGGATTCTAATCAAATCAAGGGAGGATATTGTCAAAGCCGTCGCGCTGCCGAGAAAACGATGAGAATGAGAGAAATAGAAAAAGAAAGGATCAAATAAAATAGCATATATAGATACACATTGAACAAAAGAAGAGAAGCAGAAAGAGTATATATACGAGGCTCTGGCAGATCAATCTTCTCTCCATTCTCTCCCTCTTTGCAAGCGAGCGCGGGAGGCTGCTACTCGCATCTCTCTTCCTTTCACCTCTTTTGCAAACCCAACCATCTCTCCTACATACACTCTTTCATTCTCTTGCTCTCGCACAGGTTTTCTCCCTGTATATCCCAGAGCCGACAAGGGGATTCACGCGCCATACTCTTGAACCTTTTCTTTCTCTCTTCTTTTTTTTTCTTTTCTCTTTACCGGCCTCGCACACATACATCCTTTTTCCCCCCTTGACGTAAACTTTTCTATTCTTTTACTATATATGTTACTTCTATATATGTACGCGTACGTGCGATTGCGCAGCAAGCAAAAGCTCTGAGAGTGAATGTACACTTTTATCGTTTCTCTTTACAGCAGAGAAAAGGCCAGACAAGAGAAAAAGAGAGAGAAAGAGAGAAAGATAAAAAGAAACGAGCGCGCGTGTACGAAGTGCTCCACCTACCTTTGCCAAGGATCCACCTTTAGATTTATTGACCATGGATGCCCATTATTTTACGGATTACTTCCAATGCTGCCGCATTTCCTCGCGATTTTACTTTTTTTCGCGCTACGCGTACACACACACACACACACACGCGCGTATACTGAAAAAAGCTATATCCGTCAGTGAATCTATCGTTGAGAATATAATAAAAGAAGAGAGAAGAAAAAAATTAAAGAGGAAGAAAGATTGATCGATCGCGTACTTTTCATTCCGAGCTTCATTTTACTTTTCTTGACAAATCCTTCGTTATTCATGCTCCGAGCCTCCTTCTTCTTCAAGCTCACCTCTTTTTACCAAAGCGTACCAGGTGCGTTTCCCTTTACTTTTCTAAGAGATAGTATATCCGATATTCGCGTGCATTATATACGTTGCTTTTTCTTGCAAAAGCTTGTATACGCGCGTGAAAAAGCCTTTGATGAACGCGAAACGGAGATAAGGTGTACCAAGCCTTTTCTGTATATACGCGTACAATATCAATATGTATAAAATGAACTCTTAAGCTTTTATCTACGATATAATGTGAGAGGAAGTATATTTTATATTTGCCTATAACAGAGATATTGTGTATATACGAAAAAAGGAGAAATATACAAAAGAGCAATTCGCAAGCTGAGCGATTTAATCATTTGGCAAGAATCCTTATATACACGAGAATTTCTTCATTCAGGTTCAATTGTACAATACGAGCTATACGTATACTTATATTATTCTCTTTCTCTCTGACTATGCGAAATAGTACTTGATAGCAAACTTTTTTATTTTTATTCGAATAAAAGAAAAACGCGCAGAGCGCTTTGAATTCCCGTTTGCTGTTCAATTACCAATATGCCGATATACGTTAAGGAAAAAGAATAAAAAAAAGGGCGCCAACGGGATTACTCTTGCCTTCGTACTACACTACTACAATTCAAATGCAAGGAGAGAAAGTCACTTCCTATTGGCTTCGTTCCAACTGCTTACTAGTTACGACGACGAACGACGAGCCCTCTTTTCATTCTTACTCTCACCTTTCCCTGTTATTTTTCTTTTTCTTTTTTTCATTATTTTTTTTTCTTTTTCAAACTGCTGCTGCTGCTACTACCACTGCGTGCCTTATCACGACAGAAAAAAAAGAGGAGACTGACTGCCCCTACAAGTCGTTATATCCAATTTTTGCTTCTCAAGTGCTACACGGCGCACTTTTTTTTCTTCTCACTTCGTATATCAAGAGGTAGATATATATATTATGAAATACCAAAATATACAAAGCAAGCAAGCAAGAAAAAGAAAAAAAAAATTCAACTTGTTGACTTTATATTGCCCATCTTGCATTGCTGCTCATTATGCTGGGAAACGAAAACGTAGCCGTTTTTCCAGCCAGCAGTTGAAAATTTAGTCTTTTAAAATCTCAAGCATGAAAAATCGCGAAACACACCCTTACAAGTTTCTCTACATGTAACTCAAAAAAAAAAGAAATAAGATGAAAAAAATAAACTAAGGGAGCATGATACTATATGAAGAAAAAAAAAGGAAGGCGAGTATAGTAACGAGCTCTTTAACAGGCATGGCGCCAGCGGAGTATCCTTCTATAAAACGTATGTATATAAGTTTCGATAGTAAATGTGTGTAAGGGTGTGTATAAGCAAAAGTGCTGAACGAAACGTTCGTTTTTCTATAGCTTTTTCTCCGACGTCCTAATGTGATTTCGATATCGTCCCGGACATTTCGCGAACGCCTGACGCCATCCCCCTTTTTTTCTTCTACTTCTCTTCTCCTATATACTATACCATACCATACTATACGAAATCGAAATCGCGTAAGGGAGAAAGAGTAAAATGAAAAGTAGGGGGTTGACTTCCTGCGTGGGGGTGTGGGAGTTGTTACAGCTTTTCTGCTAGGATAGGAAGGGAGAGAGGTAAAAGAAGGGGGCCGTACTATGGGGGGTTAAAAAAATAAAAAGAAGAAAGAAGGAGAAAAAAGCAAGCAAGCAGAGAAATGGAAAAACGGATGAGGAGGAAAACGTAAGGGAAAAACGGGAAATAGCGAACGAGTCAGAAGCAAGTTTTATTTTATTTTCTTTTTTTTTTTTTATTATTTCTTGTAGAGGCGGCTGTCTGCGTTTGAGGTATATAAAATTGTTGTAGGACGATGACGTTGGATGAATAAATTGGGTTTGAGAGAAGAATTTTGTTGAGCATCGAAATATTAAAATTGGTTAAATAAAAACATTTCCAACGGTTTATTTGTTTTGTTAAATAATTGTTAAACGAAATGTAAAAAATGTTAGAGACTATTACTGATATTCAATAAATACAAAAGGCACTATTATTTACACAACTTTTAACGAAAACTGATATTAGGGGTGAAATTAAATTAAGTTACATGAGCTCAAAGTCAAAACTTACATTCTGCTCATATACAACAATAAGATTAATATTTTGAAACATCACATATAATTTCCAGTAACATCGTATTTTAAAATTATAATGCAGAATAAACTAAATACAAGCAATTGAAGAGGTCGTCAGTGGCTCAGTCGGTAGAGCGATGGATTCGTAATCTCGAGGTTCCGAGTTCGAATCCTGCTCTCAGCCGATTAATACAAGCACCACTGTATGTTACATGTGCTTTTTTCACAAACAATGAAACGACCTCCGTCGCTAATTTGCATTGCAATGATAACATAAATACAGCGACGTTAATTTAAAAAAAAAAATTAATATTTACTAATTTTTCTATTTGATTTATTTGATAACTTAAAAAAAAACAAACAATTGATTCAATTTGGAATCAATAACATATTTATAATATATTTAGAAAATAAAATTTTTCGTGTCAACGTTTATTTATATATTTATTTATTTTAACCAGTTAATTAAATGTAATCCTACATAGGTAATTTAATGCCTGATCACAGGTCTGGTATAGACACATTAAATGTGGCATACCTCAAATGTGCACATCAAATTTACGTTTTTTTTAATAATAGTAATAATTTAAAAGAATACTTTAAATAAAATGATATTACAAAAGCTATGCATGATTTAATTCTGGAAAACACATAAATTTTATTCTAATAATTTCTTTCATAATATTATAAAAGATCTAACAAACAACTTTTTAAATATGAAATATCTATCAATGTTGATTGTACATATAATTTTTTGAGTGTCAATGCCGATGTTCAGTAAATTTCCTAAAAACTATCGTAAAATGCTGAATAACAAATTAAAGAAAATCTAAGAAAGTGTAAGAATATATAAAGAAACGTATAAAAAGGTACATGTTTTGAGATAGAGCAAAGAGAAAACATAAAAGTGATATAAAAACTTTACCGAAGAGAAAGACTAAGAGACAAAAAAGGAAATCGACGAGTTGGGAAAATTGAAAAGGCGACGTAATTGCGAAAAAGTGACAGAGTAAAAAAGAAAAAGACGAAGAACAGAAAAGAATCGAGATTGGGTTAAAAAGCGCAAAAAAAAAAAACAGAATGAAAAAGAAAAGAGGGTGTGGAGTAAAAAAAGAGTAAAAAAGAAATCGAGGAGTGTTATGCATGCGATCAACGCATCGAAGAAAGCAAACCCTCTCTCTGCCATCTTGGAATCGACGTCGATCAAGCGGAAGGAAGGAAGTTTCTGCGCACAAGCATTTTCTACGATAAAAAAGGCGGATACGCGAAAGATACGCAGAAGGAGCAATAGCACATCCTTCCTTTACTTTTTTTTATATATAACGTATGTGAATGCGCGCGCCCCAGCGTCTTTCTTTATTTTCTTTTTTTTCATTTCTTTTTCTTTTACTTTCTTTCTTTCTTCTTCTTTTCGATTTGCAAGTCCGCCCCCTACGAAGACGCGACGAATGCGCGGCCACGTACGCTTATATATATACATGAAATATTTCTTCTCTCTACGGGTGGCGGTAAAATAAAAAAAAGGAAAAGATAAAAAAAGTAAAAAAGAAAACTTTCTTCGTTCTCTCTTCTTTTTTTTTCTTTTTTCGACTCATGCGCGTATAGCAGCCAAAGTAGCCTTTGCATCCTTCCTTACTCTGCTGTCAGGGTGGAGAAAGAGAAAAAGCTTTCTTCTTTCCTTTCAGAGAGACGAGAAGAAAAATGGCCGTATTCGTATCAAAAGAAAACGCACATATGTATACGTATACACCTATATAGTTGTATAATGCCCGACGCTTGCGCCAATCTTTCTTTTATATAAATCCATTGTTCGGAAGACGGAGCGAATCTTAACATAAAAGAAATTATTTTAGAAATTCAATTTTTTATTTAATACGAATTCTTAAATTTACTTTTGATTAATGTTATACGAAATGAATAGAAATATAGGTTAATCGAATCGTTCTTTTACCTTTTTTTTTCGAAGGGATAAAAGTTTTACCCGGAAACATTTTTTCTACTGTATACTTGATTAGATTAATTTATTTAAATTCAGATTAATATATATGTATATACGTACGCAAGGGTGCATGTCTTTTATTCATTATTTGTAAAATGAAACTCAATTCTAAATCAGACCGAGGTATCATGATAGAAAATTATCTAGTAATTTCATCAAGATATACTGCTTATTAGGGTGACTATTTAACCTATTACTATAGTCTAGACGTATAAAGTTGAATTATCAGATATTTTTTCAAAGTTCAAAAAAAATCTTGGATATTTTATTTATATAAATAAACTCAATGCATAATTTACAAGATAAAATCATTACACAAAACCTTTTAAAAATTTCGAGATGCACATTATGTTTTTTGGAAAGTAATAAATAAAGTCCATAAAAATCTTTAATAAATATATAAAAATCTCACGATGAAAAAATTTCACCTAAATGAAACTAAGTTACCGGCTTTGGAAACAACATTTTTTAACTTATCAAACTCCTAACAAGAATCAAGATTCCTAACTGATAACTTTGGTATGTAAGTATTATGACCCAAGCTAAAAAGTACACAGTATATATTACGCGATAAATGCAAATGACCATCTAACATTCTTATTATTTCTTTTTTCATTAGTATTAGTCATTTTCAGGAATGTATTCAGTTTTTACAAAGGGTACACGTATACATATTGAGGGCAAGCTCGAGCGTTAACGACGTACATTTGAATGAAATATATACAACGATAGGATAATAATAGCCAACGTAAGGACAGGCGTAGGGTAGATAAAGTTTTGCCTTTTTTTTCTTCTCTATCGTGCCGCATTATAAAATAAAAAAAAAAAGCTAAAGAAAAAAAAAGATCCATGAAAGATTCTTTCGATGATTTATAGTTTATTACAATCCAACACGCGAACACGTTATGGACTTCAATCGTGTTCTTTTTTTTCTCTTCTTTTGTCCTCTCTTCTCTTCGTCGTGCAAGTTTTCATTCTCTCTTTTGTAATAACACTCGAGGTGTCGATCTTTTAAAATTTTCAAAAGAGTTTAATTCAATGTGCTATTGAATCCTCAGCTGATATTTGCAATAAATTAAAATTTTTCATCGACGATTTTACGTTTAAAGGATAAAATTATGGCATTTCAATCGCGATGGTCATAGATAAAGTCTTCTTGTAACATTTAAAATGAAAGATTTATTGGCTTCGTAGTTTTTAATAATTTTTAACAAATATATTTTACATGCTGTATGTTATTTGTATAGTAAATTTTCTAAATAGTTTTTAGCAATAAATTATCTAAAAACTTACGTAATTCAAAATTTTTTATCAAAACTAAAATTCTTGGAATTATAAAAATTCCAAGTAAAACCATATTTGTTAACTACTTCAGTGAGTAAAGTCATGTTGTAAATTGATAAAAACATTCTAAATTTAAACTTTTATTTACAAACATAATTCCTTCTGTTGTAATATATCACCCTAAATTCATGAATCAAAGCTCTGATCTTTTAAAATCTTAAAAGAAATACAAACAAACAAATCGAATATCAATTAAAATTCTCGTAGCTCCTTTATTAAAGAGAACCGATCAACGAAAGATTATAAAAAAGATTCCAGTACAAAACAAAAGCCTAGCAAGTATTTCTCCCTTTAAAAAAGATCACCCTAGTTAGTAAAAAAAGGCAACGAAGAAGCTGATAATGAGAAATCGCGAGGACTATAGGGATCTTTATGAAGGGTAAGAAAAAAAAGAAAGTTAAAAAAGAAAGGAAGAAGAAAGAAATTGTGCCAATCGGGAGAGAGAAATGAATTCGGTCAGTAGTGCCATTACTTGCTTTCTCTCTTCTCTCTCTCTCTCCAAGGGGTTGAATGAATCTCGTGACCTTGGCCTGTGAAGAGGACGATAACCTAACGTTTCTCATCGGGGTCGGGGAAGTATAAGGTAATTAAATGCCAAGGACGGGGTTACTCGAGCTTCGCTTTTACTTGCTTGGTTGGCTGGTTGGTTCGTTGGTTGGTTGCTTGCGCGCGCCACTGCTATATAATGGGTAAGATAGAAAACGAAGGGTGTTCGAGAGAGTAGGAGGGAGATGGAGAGAGAAACTAATTGCCAATGCAAGGAGAAAGCAGCGTAAAATCTCCCTCATTCGAGCCTTTTCGTTTTTCCTTTCTCATCCTACTTCTGTCCTCCTCCTCCTCTTCTTTCTCAACGCCAAGGCCTGAAGGAATCCTTCAAGGTGCTCATTCACTGACTTAAAACCTCCAATTATTTAAACTTCCATTTCCTCGCCACGCTAACGCTTGTGTGTAACTATAATGCTAAAACTCCTGTTTATAACTACAATTCTGAGGAGAATGAAAATTAAATACAAGGGAGAGTTAAATTTTCTTTTCAACGTTTTTAACTCTGGATATGACGTATGAATGGAATTAATGTTCATACTTATTTTTATTGTTATAATGTCTGGTAAAATAAATTAACTAATTAATAAATGTTTGTAATGAAATTCAACTGTTTTTAAGTAATTATTGTTAGCCAAATTTTATTGCTCATTCTGTTTCTATTAGATATAATTGCTGATTATGTTTTATTTACTAAACCACGGAAAATAACCGAAATTATGATGATAGGAAGATTACAAAATAATTCTACATAAGTTTTTATTAATGAACAATACATCAGCTAATACATTACAATGTCTATTAAAATCTAATTATCAAAACAATAAAAAATTCCTAATATTTAATATTAATGTTAAAGAAAAAAGTTGATTTTTTATTAATGAAAATCTCCGAGGACAATGATTCGACCGTAAACATGAAAAGTACTCGTTGTTTCATAAGACTTTTACTTTTAACTTCCGTAAAGTTTCTCACCCGCGCGCGCGGTCGTTGGACTTAAGGAATAAGAAGAAGAAGTAGTCGCAGTAGTAGTGGTAGTAAGAGAACCGCTGTTTCAGAAGTAGCCCAGTTACAAATTAGCATCCCAAGGATTGCCCTTGGCGTCGGGTTATATTTCCCCCCCTTTCCATCCTTTTACTTTCCTTGAAATCCTCCCTCTTTCCTACTTTACTCATTCCAATCTACCCTCTCTTTCTCTCTTATTCTCTATTTCTGCCTTTTTTTTTTTATTTTTTTACTTTTTTTTTCTTCTGGTTCGTTCGAGTTATTAAAGAAAGTCTTTAGGGGTCAGGTCGAGCTAGGTCACGGCGCCGCGTCTCGTGGAATAATGAGTGGCGAAGAAAGTTAAAACGAGAGAGTGTTTTTATACGGAAAATAAATTGCGCTCGTGCGGCTCGTTTCTCTTTTTCTTTTCTCTCTTTCTCTTTTAATGCAGCCCTGGCTGAACTTTTGTTAAATAGAGAAAGAAATAAAGGAAAAGAATGAACTAACGCGTTGGAAAATGAGAAGGAGAAGAAGAAAAAAAACGTAAACGAATTCGTAAAGTGTAAAAGAGATAGAAAAAATCTATGTATATAGCTAGAAAGAGGGAAAGTCTTTCATTCATTATCGTACGGTTACCCTTAATGGAATCTTCATGTCCTCATCTTTCTACTGTTTTTCTTTTTTACCTTTTCTTCCTTGCTCTTATTCGTTACACACCATACGGTAATTTTTGTTTTCACTAAACAACAAGAGGTCGTTTGTACATGCTGTTGTCAGCTTTGCGTATACATAATGTCTGCTACGAGAAACGACACGGGAGGATTTTTCCCTTAAGTTTTTTTGTTTCCCTTTTTTTTAAGCTACTACTTTTGCCTAAATAAATGAGTAGGAGGTAAAAAAAAATGCTGGAAAAAAAGGAAAGAATTTGGAGACTACACGCCCTGAGCGTTTACAAGAGCTATAAGCACTGAGAATTAATTCTTTTCAGTGGGTTTTTCGTTAACTCTGGTTGTGTCGTGCCCAGAAGTTGGGTTTTCGAAGAAAATGTTTCAAGATAAAAAAGGAACGTTTATTCTTATAAATGAATCCATTTGTTTTAGTTTATCCATTTATCTTAATTGGTGTTACAAAAATCTTTTTATTAACATTTTTTTGTATTTATAATAAATATTTTTAAAATAGTTGATAATATTATATTTTTAGAATATTATGAACATACTACAGTGTATGTAATGCGCAAATGTGTACTCGAGTATGTAAATGCGTGTGTAAACGTGTCAAAGCATTCTTTAAATTTTAAATACTTTCTAATTAAAGTATTATGCTGAGTTAAAACTAAAATAAATATAATCATTAATAGTATTAAAAGCAATTATAGATTACGTTAAAAGTAAATGGATAAAAACATCAAAATATTTGCTCAGCGATAAGTTATCCTACATAATTGTACAAACTATACACATTCATAGATAAAGCTTCATTCATAAATAATCGCTAAATACTACCAATAAAATCTTTAACAGATATTTATAGTTCTTATCAATTGAAAAAAAAATATTCACGTCAATTCTATATATTGTTACACAACAAATCCCGTCTATTACACCAAAAATTCGACTATCAACTGGAACGCAAAACAAGGCTGTTCGTATCTTTTCCTTTAACCTGTGTACACATGTACAATATCACCAAGCCCACGTTTTATATCGCACCTGAGAGCACGGCTGTGCCGTATGTGTCTGTATATAGAAAAGTTGCCCCGTAAATTCAATATAGCCATGAGTTTAGATTTCTTCCACAATGAAATACATTAGCTTTCCCATACATTTTAAAGATGACTTCCTGGTCTTGCATTCTTATTTCTTTTTATTTTATTGTATTTACGGGGTATATCTTATATATCGATGTACAAGAACGCATGCGAGTGTATAACCACACCCATATGGTCAAAGTTCAAACCTTTTGCGTATAGATTGCTATATGAACAAGAATTAGAGAGAGAGCAAGAGGAAAGGCGTTGCAGGTAAATATTACTGGTAATTACGTGATTTAAAGCTTAGTTTATATGTGTACGTTAACTTCTTTTTTTTCGATCCACTAGGCGATATTTTCTTAGCTGCACCTAAAAAGAACGTTAGATAAAAATATAAAGATACTTTGCACTCTTCGCTATTTGCGCTTAGGAATTGGATGAAATTACGGATCGTTGATCTATTGGCCTCGTATGTACTAACGTATATATAGAAATGTTTTGATAAACGCTTTGCACGCTTGTGTTCTCGTAAGTTTACAAAGGCTATCGCTCACCTGTCTTTACTTTCCTTTTGATTTTAAAAAGATTTTAGGTTTATTCTCGTGAGAATCTTAATTACACGAAGAAGTTTACCTTTTTTTTGCTCTTTAATTTGATCGATTTTCAGTTTTAATAGATGTCAGTGCTTTTCTTATTTATTCTTTTTTATAGAAATTCCTTACAGATTTATCAGATGTGATAAATCACAAGATTATTTGTATATATATATATATATATATATACGTAAGTGCAGAGGAACAAATTTATTGCTAATGAGGTAAAAGCTACTTAAATACTTTAAAAATTGGCGAAGCTTAAACGCTGTAAATTTTCTATAATGTATCAAATATTTATCGCCTTAAGTGTAATCTGAGCGCAAATAGATACACACAAATTATATATACTGCTAATCGTTAAAGCATTTTTTTTCATTTAATCATTTTTTTTCAAAGCTTATGGCAACTATGTACGTGATAATTTTCTAAAAAGATTCCTTGTACGTATGTACAATTTAACACGTTACTTCGTGAGCTTTAACGCTGTGGAGAATACACAAATTAATTAATTTTCCTACTACCATGTATATAATGTGCTTATGTTATATATTACATTTTGGTAACCGATACTTTATATTGATTTATTTAATTGATTTTCGAATTTTCAAACGCTAAATCGAACATCGAATTTTTTTTTGTTTTTAAATTCTTTGTACTTTACGATACGATCATAATAAACCTAAAGCCATAAATAATTGTAAAAGGTCAATGATGCTCAAGTTTCTCACTCGGAAAATCATTGTTTAATATTTTATCTATAAATATTTCTTTTTTTTATTTAATAAAATTATCTTAAAATATCCTCGGGCTAGATAGAAATAATAAACAACATTTTTACGTGTAAAGGCTGTCTCATTAAAAATAATATTAAAATTAGTTGCACAATAATTTCTGTAATACAAGATAGAATTCAATTATAATATTTTCAAATGTAATATCTTTTAATACGTTGTTGGTTACATGCTTATTGAAAAGACATAACGTTTAAAGTGAATAAAATGTATTTTAATGATAAAAATTTAATTTACAATTTACAAAAAAGATATTAAATTTATAAAAAAAATAAACGAGATAATGAGAAAAATCGTAATAAATTGTATGTATTAAGAACGTTTTATAATAAATTATTAATATCATTAAAATACAAAATAAACAACGCGAAAAAAAATTGGATTATAATTTTTAGGTTTAAAAAATAAAAATGAAATTTATAACTGAAAAATTACTTCAATATCCGATCAAAATCAATAATTTAAATTTTTCCTCCGTTTAATCTGAACTTTCATAAAACTACCTGCGACCAAAAAATAATAAAAGACGAAAAATCTCATAAAACCTCGAAAGTAAAGTCGAAAAATAAAAAAAAAGAATAAAGGTAAAAAGAAAAAGATAGTACTCAAGGCATAAAATGACTTTGCATCGCTCATCTCATCGTCCTTTCTTCTTCTTCTTCTTCTATCTTTTCTTGTATTTTTTTTTCTTTTCAAGACACACGGACCGGGGTATATAACGTCGCGTGCACAAGAGTATATTGCGGCGCCTTCAAGCCGCACGACAGGTGAAAAGAGAGGCGTGGCTCTCTCTCTCTTTCTCTTTCTTGTATAAGGACGAGCATGTATCATCGTTGTATCAACGCATGTGAGTTTGAAATAAAAAAAAAAGTAAGACAAGAAAGAAAAGAGAGAAAGAAGAGATAAATTTTCCTGCTGAAGGTCCTTCTCTGGTCATACAGTGATTACTTACACGTCGCACACACTCACACTGGTATACATAATGAAAGAAAAAGCAAAGAGGGATAATATTCAGTAGGCTCGTAAAGTTGTTATAGGATGCATAGCATAGAGAAACTCAAGACCTCCTGCAGACCTGATCCTATATATATATACATACGTATATACTATATTATAGACTGCAGAGTCGCTTGCATCAATCACTCCGGCTATTCTTACACATGTAGCAATACGTACACGTATGTAAAGTACTAAAAAGATTTTCTATATGGCTTATATACATATCGATGTGTCGTAGGACCTTGGATGAAAGGAAAGACGCGTTTTAACTATATCCTTTTCCTTATTTTCTATAGGTTTGGAATTTTAGTTGAGGCTTTTTCGGATAAATCTTCCGAGCTTATTATGGCTTTGAAATGTGTAAGGGAGAGCTTATGGAGTTACGGAAAAATTTTAAAATTAGATATTTCCTTTTTCAAAGATAAAATCTGTATTTATCGTTTTTACATAATTTTATTTTAATTGTATGGAATTTTTTTATTTATTTCTTAATTTTTAATAATAATTAATTTTTCTGAAAATTTTTTTAAAAATATATTGACCAATAAAAAGTAATTGTGAACTCGTAAGAAATTAAAGTTTCGAGAAAAGATTTTTATTTTTACACGCTTCTTTACATCTTAATTACTTCTAAGGTTTATTTCCTTTGTCGTTTAAAAATATAGATTTTTAAACCTGTCTTAAAGTATAAAGTAACCGTTTAACATGGTGTAAGACAAATCGTATTCTTTATTTCTCGTTCCTTTTTTTTTGGTTGTACATGAATTATAAAAAACAACAGCATTTCATACTCGCAAAAGTGTTTATTGTTCGACAAAACAAAGAATTCCACAATATTTTAGTTTCACCGTGCAAAATTTATGATTCGTTGTTGGAAAAAAATGTATATACATATATAAAATTGGTAAAATATGTTTTTTCGAATTTTCTTCTTACAAGATAAATCACATTCAGAGGTGTAGAATTAAGCTCGGCAGTAGTTAAGAATATCTTTTTAACATTGACAGAAAAAGAAAATTTGTTTGAGAAAAAAAACATAATAATAATACAATAATTTACAATTTTTGTAGTCATACAGAATAAAAATCAAAGAGAGAGAAAAAACTAGTAGGACAACATAAAAAAAAAAAAAAGAAATATGTATGGACACAAAGTCAAAAATGTAAAAGAGTATATGAAAGAAAGAAAACAAGAAGAAAAAAAGGACATACGTCCGCGACGACGGACAAGTAATATTTCACCGTCGTTAGGTAAGACGACGACGAACGCTTTGAACTTTTTTACTGCCTTCCTTTTTTTTATATATATATACGTATATAAAAGAAAGAAAAGAGAGTCAAGAAAGCAGTCTAAAACACGGGGATTTATCATCGTTTAAGGCATAAAGAGGCTTTCTACCTCTCGACTTCTCTTTTAACTTCTTATGAGAGTGGCTTGTGCACTAAAATGTTAATTCTAATCGTACCGTAAGCGCAAAAGGGGCTATACGATAAATCGTCGATTTCTTTCTGGACAAGAAGAGTCTTTGCATGGAAAAGAAAAAAAAATAAAAGAAGAAGAAGGAGAAGGAGAAGTAAAAAATAAAGAAAAGGAATCCCATCATAGAAGAGAAAATGCCCTTGAAAGACAGAAGGATAAGCCATAAGCCGTCAAGAGCGTGAAGGAAGAAAGGAAATTCTCTTCTACTTTTTTTTTATATTCCTTTCGTAAGGGAACGATGATGAAAAGGAAGGCTCGCGTTCGTATAAGGCCAGACAAGAAAAGAAAAAAAAAGAAGAAAGGGGGATAAAAGTTAAAGGTATATAGAGGTGGGTAGCGGTGGTGGCGTCGGTGGCTTAAAAAAAGAGAAGAAGAGAAACGTTATAAGGAAGGGAAGAATAGAAAAGAGTAGAGGGTGTTTCTAAGAAAAGCCGACGTATACATTGAAACTATAAGGGTGGCTGTACTGAGCCCAGATCAATGTTTCAAGCACAACCCTTTTTTTTTCCTTTCGTCTCGTCCTCGAGCAGAGAAGCAAGCAAAAGCCTTTGGCATTCTCTTTTTTTAACCCTTTTCTTTTATTATTTTTTTTCTCCTTTCCTTTTTTTTCGTGCTTGAAAAACCGCAGCGATAGGAAGATAAAACACGACGTCACATCTGTCTCTGATTTTTCATTTGATGAGAAAGAGAGAAGGAGAGGAATCGTATTAAATGAGAATAAAAAAGGGCTTTTCTTACCAGAGCTTGTTATTACGTTATGTATATATATGATTAAGAGAAAGAGAAAAAGGAAAAAAAGGGTTATGTAAAGTTTAGAAAAACTCATTTGAGATATGTCAGAATCAAGAATAGTATACATAAGGATGAGTCGTTAGGGAAATGAGAGCTAAGAGAGCCATTGAGGTTATTGATTACAGTGAATTAATAAGGGTAGAATCTGCTCAGCTGGATTTATTATTTAAAATGGTAATGGCTTCTTAAGTGATTGCCTGGCTTTTTGACTGATTGATCATATTTTTTTTTCTCTTTCAATATTTTACAATTTGGTTTTTTTTTTACTTCATTGCTGTTATTTTAAGTATTAAAAAATTATTAAAAATAGCTGATAAAAAAATTAATTTAACGTATTTAAATTATTCTCGTATAATGAAATGTAAAACAAATAAATATTTAAAATTGAAACGTAAAATTGGGAATGCTTAAGATCAATGCTTATTCCTTTTCAATTACATTTGCTTTACAAAGGTATTAAGAAGATTAGAATTTGTTCCACCTTTTTTCGAATACTCATGGGGATACAGTTTTCTTTCTTTTTTTAATTGATTTATATTCAAAAATGGTTTGAATGAATGATCATTATATTTCATTGTTATTTATATTTGGAAATATATTACAGATATTTTTAAATGTAATAAATGATAATTCATAGTAATTAATAATTATGTTTACGTATTAAAAATTTAAGAATTATTTATATGGGAAAAATAAAATATGACGCAATGAATCAACGAAAATTTAAATAACAATTTCAAAGTTAATGATATTATATTTTTTATAATAGATTAAGTATAAAATGAATCTAAATTACATTGATGAATGTAACATCCAATTAATTTTTACTCATATCTTAGTCCTTCTAAACAGCCTGCCTTTCTTTCATTACCTATGCTCTTCAAGAATTGTTCCTTATTTATTTTTAACCAACTCCACGCAATAATTGACCATAAACTTACTCATAATTAATTAAGCAATGAAATAAAGATAAAAACAAAGATTTGGTCTCTTCTAGGCTACAGTTTTCGATTATTTCCAACGTCTTGGATATACGTGATAAAGTCTTAAAAATTCTTTACAATGTCATAAACACGCGCGTGGGCGCAAGCTTTGCGAGCTAAACTCAAGCTTTCTTGGCTATAGAATAAATAAAGCTTTGCACACGCGAGATCACACAAAACTTAAATCCTTAGGAAATATATCATTCTAGAAAAGAGAAAAGAGTTTTAAAAAGAAAAAAAATTAGAATTATACTATGCGAAAGCAATCTCTTCTTTTCTGTTTAATTTTTTTTTACTCTTGAACCCTTTCTTTACTTTCTTTCGTATAAGCACAAGCTTTCATGACCTATCGCTCACTCTTATTCCTTTCTTCGGGGGGTAGAAAAAAAAAGGAAAAAAAAGAATAGAAGGAAGCGAGCGAGCAAGAAGCCGCGCATAGAAATGAAAAATATCGCCGGAGATGAGAAACTTGAAATATATGCGCTCTTGCTGAGAAAAGTCGCGCCAAGGAAAGAAAGGAAAAAGAGAGTTTTCTCTCTCTCTTGCTCTTCTTGTGTGTTATAAAGCTTTATACATTTGCGTATATATGTTTCGAGTTAAAAAAAAATGAATTTTACGAGATATCTTCCAGGTATAGTTGTATGTACGCGAATGCTTGGACGCATATTTTTTCGTTGCTCTTCGCACACACGTGTGCAAATACTTGCGTTTTGCCTATGCATACTTTTTAAAACTTGCTCCCTTTCTCTCTCTTACTCTCTCGGAGCTTTTTTTATATGATACGAAAATAAGAGAGAAACAAAAAGAGATAGATGATAGTACAGAGAAACGAAAGAGTGAAGGATCAGTTTTGCACAAGGTATAATACGCGCATGCGCTTACGTAGGCGTCAATACGAGAGCCTTCGTATATAACATGCTACCCTTTCTCTATCTCTCTCGCTCTCTCGTTCAATTGTGTGTATACATGTATTTGTATGTGCATGAGTATGTGTGTGTGTTACATACCCTTTTCTTTCTCTTTTTCTTTCTATTCTAAAGTTATACGTTGTTCTGTCTTTATTTTTTTTCTTCTTTTTTTTTACTATTGTCGCGTGGATAAAGCGTGTGCAGGACTGTATGTCGAAGGGAAAAAAGCTTTTTATTACAAATGATTGTTTGGGAGTATATATCGTTCCCATTTAAAAATTATGTAGTTGATTGAATAGGCGTATTATTATTATTATTTTTTTAACGAGATACTAGAATTTATTCATTTTTAATTATGCGCTTTTAACATACTTTTTACGCTTTTTTATGCGGGTGTTTAAATTAAAAAGTGAATTTTTAATTTATTTTTGGACTTTCTGTACATATTTTTTATATGAAGAAAAAATGAATTTTTCTGTATATTAAAAAGTTTTAGAATGATATTAAAATCCAAGCAATGTGGACTTAATTTTACTTATGAAAGATAAAAAGATAAAGTTGAAATGGATAATATTCAAACTTTATTAATGTAGTCTTTATTTAATTATTAAACTGAAAATTTTTTTAAACTTTTGCTTTAGTTTAAAATTAAATTTACATAAATCATCCTTTAAATTTTATTTTGATTAATCAATTGTTAGTAAACTATAATTTTTTCGTGATATATTTCTTATATAACATATTTTACATTTTTTACTACTTTCCGGTAGTCGCAAATGAGCGGTTTATAGTATCATGATATAATTAATTTCTTTTTGACATAAGACGTAACGATTTCAATCTCAGTCGGTAGAACTCGAGGATCCGAGTTCGAATCCCTCTCTCGGTTGATTTATACAAGCACCGCTGTACGATACACGTGCTTTGTTCACAAACACACTGAAGATCTCCGTCGCTAATTAGCATCGCAATGATAGCAAAAATACTTGGACGTTAAATAAAATAAAAAAAATTATAGTTTCAAATTTTATAATAATATAATTAATTTAATTTAAAAAAAATTATTGAATAAATTTTTTATATTAAAAATAAAATACATTTTAAAAGTAAAATAAAAATAAGTATGTTAAACATTAATTTTTAACATATTAAAAAATAATATTAATTTAAAATCAATGAATAATCAACTCTTAAAAATGATGAAACTTAAGTAAATTTTTTAATAATAAAAATAATGTTTTTAATTAAAAAGAGAATACATAAGAAGTATATACAAATGCTTATATAATCTAATCCACTCCAACATCTTCCATTAACAAGAAACAATATTACATGCTTATTGTAAGTTTGCACGTGATATTCTAATAGGAAGCATTGTAAAACCCTTTTTCTAAAAGGGGTAACAAACCCAGATTTCTCCTTTCTCTCTTTCTCTTTCGTCCTGTATCAATGAAGCGTCTGCTGTTGCTTGTTGTGTGGTTAATGCAAACATATACATTAATGACATAACCCATCCAATCTAGGTTTACTCATTTTATCCTTTATTTCTTTCTCTCTCTCTTTGGGACAGGTTTGCCTTTAAAATATAAATGGCGTCTCGCGTTCTCTCGTATTCATACGAAAGTTTGTTATGTATGTACGTGTATACATACGCATACGCTTGGTTTGGTGCAAGCGCCTCGTTAACTTTACATAAGACTCTTTTGCAACAAGCGAGAGAGCAAAAGAGAGAGAGAGAGATTCGGAACTCGTCATAAACATAAAGTTACTGCGAGGGCGGGCAAAAATATTATATATTTTCTACACTGCATAAAGAAAGAGAGAGATTTTGCTTTTACCTTGCGCACGCGCTGTAATAATAAATGATACGCTCGATAGAGCTTTGGCCAATAGGGAAAACATGTGTCTAGAGAGTTTATACGGTTAAATTTTCTTTTTTTATTTTATTTTTTACATTGAAGAGAACGAAAGCTGGGTTATATTTTCTTCGTTCCACGTATATATGCTTCTAAGGCTATATTAAAACTTTTTTAAAGAAATTAATCAGCGTGTGCGTGTTTTTTGTTTAGCTCTTGTTGCAACGGACATCCAGCCAGGCCCCTGCTAATACTCTTCTTCGTAATTTCTTTAAAGTAGTTTGGCAATTTATTATTTTCCAATTTTGCACGTCGCGCACGCGGCGAAAACGTCCAGCTAAAGGAAAAAGACGAGACCAGACTTATACGACAAACTTTGACGAGCGAAGCTCGCCCGCAATAGAACTACGGAACTAAAAACTTTTTTTTTCTCTTTCTATTTTCTTCTTCTCCTTCGTTTTTTTTTGCTTTTACCTTGTGTAATTTCGCAATTCTTATACGGAGATTCTTGCTTGCAGCGAGTATATATAGGGAATTCAAACGAGAATTCAATTTTTAAAAGATTCTTTTTTGCGAATTGTAAAAATATACAATTTTTATGTATAATTAAAAGTAAACTACTGAATTTAATTAATATTAAACATCTCATTAACAACTATTCAATTATTTGTATTTTTTGTTCTATTTTTTAAAATTTTTACATATATTTATGAGAAAGTAAAGTTCGTTAAGATAATTACTAATTTAGATCGTTTTAGAATCACGCTAACATATAATTATATTACAATAAGCAATTCGCGTTTAAATACAAAGTTAAATCAAATCATATTTAATTAATTTCCAAGAAGCTTTTGTATATGTAATAATGGTATAAACAGTCGTTTTCTAAGAAACAAAAGCTAATTAACAGAACTTATAATTATCTTATGAAGTTCAATGCGCTCCGATGTACAATTTTCACAGGCAATGCAAATACAATGAATTTGTGTACTTTTAATTATAACAGGTTGGAAATCAATATACGGATATTTTATACGTAACGTTAATTATTGAATTTTTCATGTCTATGCATTACATTGTTACTATTTTCATTTTATTTTCTGCATCTATTTTTTTCCTTGTATTTAATATAAAAAATATATAGTTCCCGCAAGTACAGAACTATAAATAGCAATATTATTGATAATTGCATTTTAGAAGTTTTATTGTTGATAGATAATACTTTAGAAAAAACTTTCTGGACACTTGACGTAAATATTAAAATACTATATAACTATTTGAAGTGTTTATTTTATAATCGTTAATTTTTTATTAAAAAATCCACGCAACAAAAATGTAACTATCACCATCACTTTTGAATTATTTCACAAATTTTGTATGGACCTTTGACTTTTTTTCAATTTGGTTATTTTTACATACGTATAAATTAGGATGTATTTTAAAGAATCTATTTTTATATTAATCAAAAGCATAAACAAACTTTCCTAAAATTCTACAACAAAAATTTCATATAAATTAATAATTATTATTTCAAGTTTTTGAATTATGCGATCATAAAAATTGTTGAAATTCCGTTTCATTAAACTTGAATAAAATTTTTAAGAAAATAATATTTAACAATGTTAAAACGACTAAAATATACCAAAAACGTTTAAAAAATGTGTCCAGAGTGAATCTCTCCTGTATACAGAAAGACTAACATAGGATGATCTAACACAACAGCTCTCTCGAGTTCGCCTCTAACAAGCTCTCTCTTTCTCCCCAGAACTAATGCCATTTCCACTCTATACGCTATACTCTTGTAGGACGAGGTTGAAAAAAAACTAAAAAATAACAATAAAAAGACAGAAAAAAATAATGTTTGCTCTTGCGTATATCTAGACACATTGGCCGCGTATATATGTAAAATTTGAAGTCAACACTATACACTAACGATCAACTCTGTTTTTGGCTCTTTCTCTCTCTTTCTCTTTTTCTCAATTATATATGTGTATATACGTATATATAACACGAAGCGCAAAAGCCAACAAGATCGAGCCTGGCTCGGCAAGAGAGAGCAGACGAGGCAACTTTCACCTAACAAGGGCTGCACGCATACACACGGTCATATATATACGGGATATGTAAATCTGGTTCCTCTCTATATACGTGTATAAGGACTATGTGTATATATACATATATTTTATAAACGTATATACACACGTATACGTATCTCTTTCTCTTTTTTAGAGCTCTACACTCATATACGTTTCTTTTACTCCTTTTTTTACTCTCATTCTTTTATCCATCCTTCTCTAATTCTGTTTTTTTCCTTTCTTTTTTTTTTATTTCTTTTGCTCGTCCTACGAGCTATATACTCTTTTCCCGGTGATTCCGAGCTCCCGGCGCCTTTCTTTCTCTCTTTTCTCCTCGTCTTCTTTCTCTCGACAGCAGCAGCCAGCAGCAGCAGTAACGACTGGAGGGGTTTTAACCCTTTTTCCCTGTGTTGTGCTCGTAACTATCGATTTTTTAGAAGCTCGAGAAAAATGAGAGAAAGAGAGAGAAAAGAGACTTGGGCGCGCGTGTACCTTATACAGAGAGCCACTTCAACTCTCGTCGTCGTCATCGTCGTCGTCTCCACTTGGCAGCTTTTTTTTTCTTTCTTTTCTACTCTAGTCTTTCCTTTTTTACCACTCGTCCGCGTTCTTTCTTTCTCTCTTTCTCTCTTTTGTTCACCTTCTTTTTTACAGTTTCCTCGTGTCTACACTCCTACACTATACACACCTCACCCCTTTCTTTCTTTCTTTTTCCTTTCTTTTTTTTAACACTCCCTTGTAACGTCTGGCTTAGGCGCCGCGTCTTCTCTTTTTGGAAAAGAAACGAGATGAGTCATCGAGAGTCCTTCAGACGCGAAAGCGCATACTATATATACATATACTCTTTTGAGCTTGTATTACTACAAGGCGCCTACAACTCTTCTACATACATATACGTATATCTCTATACGTGAAACAAGCTGCTGCTGCCGTCGTATAGTCCGTAGTTCGTTGTCGTCGTCGCCGTCGACGGGCTCTAAAGGGGTGTAAACCCTTTCTTTCTCTGTTTCTCTCTTGCTCTCCTTATTCCCCTCTGATAAAAAAAAGAGAAAAGAATGAATTAAAAAAAATGCAAGCAAACGCGTGCTGCTCTTCATATAGTCGAGCGTCCAAAGGCAAGGCTAGAAAAATCCATATTTGAATTATTGCTCGGTACCTTTGCACGGGCTTATATAGCGCTGTATTCATTATGCTGACGATTGCGTTTTCAAGTCTCTCTATTTTTTTTCCGCTTCCCATTGTGTTTATCTTATTTTTCTTTTTATGTTTTCTTTTGTAATAGATTAATACATATTTAACCCTCTTTCGAGTGTTAAAAGAGGGTTAAAATGTGATTAAAGAGTTTTTTTCCAGGGGGTTCTATATATTATAGTTAATATCGATAATTCATCATTTTTCTATTGAAGAATATTTTTATTTTTATAAGCCTTTTAACATTCAGTATAGTTTATAATAGTATTAGTTTGATTGTGTGTGAATGAAAATACATTATAAGCTTCAATATTTAATTCGGAAAACATGAGTATATATTTTTGTGCAATATATAATATTTATACATTAAATTTACTAAATACTTTAATTTAATAACAAATGAAACAAATTCAATTCAAAGATTTAAAAACTTTGATACATCTAATAATAAGTAGAGGTTATTTTGATGAAATTGATTCGCGAATAAATTAGAAAGATATTCACTTATCTCTTAGCTTTGTAATATGACATGGATTGAATTAAGAAGAGCTTTAGCATACATGATTAATGGTTTCAACTGCTATCAAGTTTTTTCATGATAAAAAATTTATCTTTTGCTCTATTTCGCCAAGTAAGATGAATTTATCAGTGACAGAAAAGTGCTATCATTATACTTTTTATGACAAATTTATTTTCGTTATCCATTGTTATTTTATATGACATATTGAAGCCAAATCTAAAAATTTAAAAGTTCAAAAATTAAAAAAAAAATTTTAAGCTATAATTAGCTTTTTTAAAATAAAAAAAAATATAATTTTATAATTTACAATTTTAAATTTCCTTTTAATAAAAATTAATAAATAGTAATATCTAAATTACTAAAAAATATTTAAATTATATAGCTTGTGAACCTATCAGGTATGGGCTAATAAAAATAACCATAATAAGCAAAAGGCCAATAAATCAACCAGAAAAAAAAGATCACATTCTAAAGTATAGACGCTTGTGGGTAAAAATCATCTGCAGAACCTCTTGAGAGGTGAGCCAGAGAGAACATCGTGCAAGTAGAATAAAAAAAAAGAAAGGAGAGTGTTCGAACACTTACACACACACTTGAATCCCGCAGCCGAATTCGATGAGAGTTTAGTTTGATTGATTGTTAGGGTGGAGTCTGGCGCCAAGCCAGGGGCTGTAGAAATTTCGCAAAAGCTTATATATACAGAAAGGTAAGCTGTACACGCGAATTTTTCTATATACGTATATACATGTTAGTATACTATACGTGAAACGGAAGGAAGGATGAAAAAAGGAAGAAGAAATAGAAAAAAGAATAAGAAAAGCAAGAAGGCATCTGCTTTTTTTCGCGAGTACTACTATACACACTCCTTCATAAAGAGAGAAAAAAAAAGGAGACCGATATAGGGACACATATATGGAGAAATATATATATATACATACATGTATAGGGGAAAAAAGAAAGTATACATGAAAGCAAAGCAGTAGCGAATCGACGGGTAGGGGGTGCAACGGGGGTGAGACTAAAAGACCAATCGGAAGCAAGCGTTTTTCTTTAGAGAAACGTTCTCTCTAACGTACGTATATATATACGTGTATATATATATTTTATATATCTAACCAACACGCATGCTTCACGTATGAGGCGTGGTTTGAGAATCGCGTATACTCCGCTCCTTTTTTTATTTCTTTTTACTACTCATATATACATGGAGAGAAACATTTGGCTATACATGTATATGTATATACCCCCTGCAGTGGGTATACCTGACGCGTGCAATTACGGCAATTGCAATTTAACTCAAGCTTTATGGGACGACGCAATTAATGCTTGTCGCTATACATATTAAATGCGGAGATGTTAAGTACTGGAGCTAAGTGTTAACGAATGATCTTTCATTTTAATACCAATTTGGATGCTTTAAAGTATACCCCTTTTTTATTAGACTTTCAGACATTGAGCTTATTCACTTAATTAATGAAGAAGCGCAACTTTAAACATTGTTGAATCTGCTTTTTTACGAGACAATAAATAATCCTTTTTTACATATCGTTTTTTACATTGTTAATTATGTTTTCAAATGAATTATTTTCAAAAATAATTAAATTTATAAACAAACATATATTATTTCATAAAACTCTTTGTAATTAAGAAAAATACATATGTTAAAATAAGTATTAAATAACAAAAACAAATTTTCAAATTAAATTACAGTTGCAACATAAAGAAATAAGGTAAAAGAAAATTTTAATTTTTTTTAATAAATAAATTAAAATGTACATTATATATTAACAATTTATATTAAATTTAATAATGAATCATTTAAGTTGGCAAATATTTCCAAATGTATGTAGATGATACTTTTCCGTTACATTTTCCCACGACGAATGCATATATATACATTGCTCCCTATGGGAGATCAAATTATATTAATATTCATGTTATGTTTGGGTTGTATAGACTGTTTGCCGCGTTTTATATTTCATCGTTTGCACGTTGTATACAGGGGCATCTGCCGCGCTATAAAATAAAAACAAATTTTTTGTTTGTATTAAGAAAACCTTAGCAGATATCAATTTCATTAATTTAATGATAACGACAGAAGTAAAATATTCTTTAACTGTAAATATTATAAAAATATTAAGTTTACTTTTTTATCATCTTTTTATAATTTCTATGTACCTAATGAGTAATATTTTAATTTAGGCCATAAATTTTTGGTTTGAATAAATGTTTATAAGCATCTGTATAAAATTTATAAATTTATAAAATTCAACTTTTTGTGTTAAAAGTACTTAAGTTTATACATAAAAATTTCTTTAATAACACAAAAAAATGATAATTTAAAATGAAAATTAATATTTTTGTATTTATTTATTTAAATTGGATTTATTCCTCTGTTGATCATTTTTTTCACGTTTGCTTAATGATACTAAAGCATATGTGAAATGAATTTTGTTAAGGCTTGTGAATATATAACATTAACATTCACAATGTAATGAGTTTGTTGAAATTTTGCAATGTAAAATAGTGTTAAACTGAAGATTATTGCTCATAAAACATTTTTGTCGAACGTAAAATATTTGTAAAATGTAAATAATATAACGCTAGAATATCTGAGTAATTGATGATTATTTCATACCTTAATTTATTTGACTGATAAAATATAATCAGAATTTTTTAAATAATTAAAAATATATACATTGATTCATAAATATCATTGAATATTGTATTAAAATTATTATTTATAATTCAATAATAAAGATACAATGTTTAACGAACGTGAAAATATTAAATAAAAGAAAAAAACAACAACAACAACAACAACAAGCAACACGTTCACGATAAAATATCCCACACGGTATATACATAAACCTATCAACTTTGTTCAGCAGTTCACGATGCCTCGGAGCTAACATAAGCACGCGGCTGCAAAATTTTGACGTATGATAATACAAAGTGCAGCAAGCGTTTCCAGCTTATACGTGTACATATATATGCTTAGTATGTACTTTCATACAATCACTTCACATTACGTACGTATACATATACACACACGTGTAGGTGGATGAGAGAAAAAAAAAGAAGAAAAAAAGCGCGAGAAAGAGAGCAAGACGTGTAGTAAGCGAAAAGGTACCGGCAGAACCCCTTTCTACACACACACGAATACATACATATACACCTTAGGTATGTAAAAGCTGTCGGAGCGAGAACTCATTATGCATTCCTTTCAGGCGGCCGTCATTATTTTACATATTGCACAGAACCCCGGTAGCTCTCGGAGAAAGAGAGAATTCGCCAATTTTTGCGGCTCGATCAAAAAGGAACGGGCCAGCCAAGTAATTTAAACTGTTTAACGTACTTTATACGTGTATGTATATATACATACGTAAAAATATATATGTATGTCCCAAATATGTTCTTATCGGCTACCTCTACGCGTTCATAACTTTCCAAGTGGTGTACCCTTTCGTACTAAACGTTCTCGACTTTCAATTTTTTTCTTGTTTCATTTTTATTCTTCTTTTAACCAAAGAATTCATTTTTTTTTTCACTTTTAGTTGGTCTCTGTCCCTTTGCTCTCTTTTTTTGCACAGCTACTCTTTTATCGCTCGACGGGTTATACCTTTTATACTTTTTAATACGCGCGCTAACTCGTAAAAATGTTCCGTGTATATAGCTACTTTTTTTTAAAAGTCCAACGATAAAAGCCTTGATGCAAGTGTATAAAGAAGAAGAAAGCTCAACTAATGACTCTGCTAAACTGTGACTAGTAAAGCTTAATATTAACTATATAACCACCCTTGGTATATAGCTGCTGTTTTTTTTTTTAAATGAAAAAGCTTCGTTGGAAAAGTTGGACGTAAGTATGTCTTATAATGGTATAAAAGTGTAACCGCGCTAAAGGTTTTATCCTTATTTCCGGCTTAGCGAGGGAATGAAAAAAAAGTAATGATCATTGCTATTACGCAACTGTGTTATGACTACTTTTCTAATTTCTTTGTAACTATTCTACAAAAGTTGTGAAAAGCTTTAGACTTTATTATGTTTTTTTTTCTTTCTTTTTTTTAAATAGATACATTTTTTTCAGTTATTCATAATTTAATTATTTATTGTTGCTAATACTATTTGACTATTGTTATGACATGGGATATAATTTAATTATAAATTTATTAATAAATAATTTTACTGATGATATTAATTTGATTACTAAACAAATAAAATCAGAGGTCAAAGTTCATAAATCAAATTATAATATTAGCTATCATATAATGGAACTTAATTAAAATTTGAATTCATGCATTACGGTCTTTATATATAATTAAATAATTTTATTGACAATAAAGAAAGTTTTTGTTATTGAATTTAGTTTGACGATAAATAAGCTGTATTTAATTTTAGTTTTTGATCCGGATTTTAATTTAATAAGAAATTTATCGTTTCAATCTAATTATATGAATTGTAAAATAAGGTCGATGATAACTAAAATTTAATATTTTATTTAAAATTTTAATTTTATAAAATTTAATAAAAGTTTTGTAGAGATTGTCAGTGGCTCAGTCGGTAGAGCGACAGATTTGTATTCTTGGGGTGTCGAGTTCGAATCCCGCTATCGGCTGATTGATACAAGCACCACTGTACGTTACATGTGCTTTGTTCACAAACACACTAAAACGACCTCCGTCGCTAATTAGCATCGCAATAATAGCTGAAATACAGCGATGTTAAATTAAATAAAAAAAAAAATATTATTTGAATTGGGAAAATAAAATCAAATAATTTTTTAATTAAAATGAAATTTTTTTTTTAAATAAATTAAATACAAATAATTTTAGTTTTATATACATTATGAAATAAATATAAGAAAGTCTACTAAAGAATGTATAAATTTTATTTAATCTATTAGTCTGGAAACGTAATACATATTTTAAATTTTTCCCTGACAAAAAAAAGTACAAAGTGCTTTCGACAAATCAGTCATACCAGCAGACAAGCCCAACAACATCGATTCAAGCCGACGTTGCATACAATTTTCATGAAACCACGTATACGACAATTCCTCTTCTCTTTGTAAAATCGAATTTCTTTTTCTATATATACATGTATATATATATATATATAACGCATCACAAGTTTCTCCTGGAAAATGCATCTTTCTCTCTGTGAAGGCGTAGCTTTTTTTCCTCATTCCTAGCTTTTTCTCTCTCGCATCTCTTTTGCCAATAACGTCTAAAGGGAGCTTGGCTGTTACTACTGAGCGAATAGGAAGGAAATAAAAAAAAAGAAAAGAGAAAACGAAAGGACATAAGAAAAAAAAGCAGAAAGGAAAGTAAAGGAGGTATAGTGGGTGGTAGGAGGGCGGTAGGTCTTGATACGATATTGGAAAATGGCGTCGATGTGTGCAGAGGGTTGATTCGCCGGCAGCTACATACCTATACGTACACGTATATATGCTATAGTAAAGAAAATAAAAAAAAAAAAAGTAATACTAAAGTGAGTGAGTGAGTGAGAGAGAAAGAAAATATATAGGTGGAGGTGGCTTGACTTGGTTCTCTATAGGTAACGTCGTATGCTGAAGCGCCCCGGGAGAATGAGAGAGAGTGAGTGAGTGAGAGAGAAAGAAAAAGAGTAGTAGAGTAACGTAGGTTGAACGTACGAGGGGGGTATAGTGGGGAAAAATAAAATAAATTGCTCAACATATCCAATAAGGTGGCAGAGTCGTTGCCCTAGCAACGCCAACTTTGCTCTGCTCCACTACTTGCTTTCTCTATCTTTCTCTCTTTCTCTCTAAAACGTTCTTTTCTTTTCGTTTTTCTTTCCTTTTTTTCTCTCTACTCGTAACTTCCTTCTCTCTAGCGCTTGAGCTTTTCTCTCTTTCTTTCTTGTACCTTTATCCCTTTTGCGTATGCTTCATTTTTTTTGTTCTGTACCTCTCTCTCTCTCTCTCTCGCGGATTTTTCTCCTTTGTTCTCTTATGCTTCTGCACTTGAGACAGTCTTTTCCTCGCTTCCTCTAATTTCTTATTCCTTATACGCGTTCGCGAGAGAAAAAAATATAAAAAAAAGAAAAGAGTGAAGAGAGAAAAAAGAAAAGGAAGAGTGCCCGGGATATTGTTATTTCTTATATCATCCCACTTTCATCTATCTCAAGGCTGTTATGCAACGTACAAAGTAGCTGTATTGGATGAGATTTTTTTCAAAAATTCTTACTAAGATTTCTTTAAAAAATTTTTTTTTTCTCCTCTTATTTTTTTTTAGAGAAAGACGATGTTCAAGGAAAATTGGCTTTAAATTATTACGATCTGAAGAATAATAAAAAATGCATATAAAAGTATGATCAAATGTTTCTATTAAATAAAATTACGCATTATAAGAAATATTCATAATTTCATGTTTTATTAAGCATCATTGGAATGATAACGTTTCAATTAAAACGTAAATAATCAAGCAATCATTTTACTATCATTACATCTTAAATATTAAAAATTAAAAATTATTTAAATATTTTAAATATACAGATTTTTTTATTTTTTAAGTTTATTAACGTGAAAGTATGTTGCTTAATACATTTATAGTGGCTCACCCTTTTGAGGTCATATCTACTAAATAGAAATTTTAATAAAATTTTATGCACATTGAAGAACTTTAATTAGCTCAAGTGTAAAAAGCAAATTTTAACAATGATAAGCATTTAAATTAAGTGAAGGAAAAAGATTTAAATTATATTATACGAATAATAAAAAGGCCATTATTTCAAAATTTGATTAATTATCAAACAATACACGTAACATTTTGAATATTAAAAATAAAAAATCACAATTTTTTTATGCATTTTTGCAACTTATATTTACTTTTGAAGGTAATGTATGTTTTGATAAACTTTTATTTTACATATTTTACATTATTTATTTTATGTTTATTACATTTGCATATTAAAATTAATTTTAGGAAAATATAATTTTTTTTTTAAATATCCGTACTTTTTTAACCACTTTCACTTTATACCACGAGCAATAACGAAGAATATATTTTAATAGAATCTTTCTTGATTTTCTATCAGCATATAAATATAGAAACGAATATCAATATGTCAATCTACAGAACGAACCCCTCATCCTTAAGCTGATTACATTCCTTCATTCATATACATATATATGTATACATTTCTCGTACGAAAGTTTTTAACCAAAGGTTTACTTATCAAAATGTATTTTAGGATCTGGAGACTCTCTTTCTCACAAAACTTCCTTCATCCCATTGCGACTTTGGCAAACTGAAGAAAACATGTTCAGCTAAAGGTGTACCTTATATATCTCTATATACGTATATATGGTATTTAAAAAGCCATCGTCAAAGTCAGAAAGAAAACGAAATTCACTCTTTTCCCTCTCTCTCTCCTTTTTCATTTCCCCCAATCTAACTAACAGCTAAATAATCTGACATATTTTAAAAAGTTCGAGTATCGTATATACGTACACACGTATATATATAACGAAGAGTTTGGCTCCAATAGCCTTATAGCTCTCTGCGCGCGTTTTCATTTCATTTCGTTTTACGCGTGCTTCAAGCTGTGTATTATACTTGACTCTGACTTTAAGCTATATAGAAGGAAGGAGAGAAAAGAGCGTGGGACAAACTTGTAATAAGAAATAAAAAAGAAGGGAGCTTATAAGACGTATAAGATTGGGATAAAGCTGGGAAATTCTAATTGATTTTCAGTATACGCTATTACGTTTCTTTATTTTCTTTCTTATATCGTATTTTACGACAAAACAGATGTGTAATACAAGGATTTTTTATGGGATACTGATATATAAACAAATTTTTGGGTAATAATATTATTTGTATTACATGCAAGCACTGAATTATAAAACTTTTTTAAATGTAATATAGATAATTTTATTTAAATTTATTTCTATTGTTTTTGTAAAATTTGTTTAAATATGAGTACAATTACTGTAAAAAATACACATATTAATGCGAACTTTTCAACAATAAAGAATTTATTGAAATTTATTTTTGACCCTGTATTTCATCACGTGGGTTTGATAGACCCATGTGCTTTTTGGAAAACCATCGTTTTCATTTATTTTTACAAATCAATAAATTTATATTAATGCTCAATTAATTGAATTTTTATAAAACTTGCATAATTTTACTTAACTTCATAAAATTTTAAAAATTCATAAATTTGAAAATGATTATTTGATCAGCAATAATACCATTTTTAAGACCTAAAATTAAATGGAACATACATTTTTATAAAATATTAATTAACAAATAAACTTTTTCAAAAATCTTGTTTTTTATAAAAGTTTTCTTTATTATACAATTTAAAAAGCAAATTGATAAAAAAATTTACATCAATAAATTACAATTTTAAAGTCTTTATTGTACATAAAATATTCATGTAAATGTAGCATTCTTCGTATAACTTGTAATACATATTCATTTTAAAAAACATAATAGTCATACTTTTATAAACTTTACAAAAGGCAAATTTTTTTTCTTTTTCGTTTGATACGCCATAAAAATTCCCTTACTCAAGTGACAATATTTCCTTTTTCTACGAATACAATACTTTTCTTTCTGAAACAACTCGACTATCTTTCAAGTAAAAGCATCCCAAAATAAAGAAAAAAGATATACGAAGAAAAGAAGAAGAAAAAAATGATGCAAAAGAAAGAAATGCCTTTTTCTTTTGCCTCTTCTCGAAATATTCATCGAAAAGTAAATGCCCGGATAACGGCACAAATGACACTATAGTCTATTATGAAGAGATAGCAAAAGACACTTTTTTCTTCATTCTCGAGCAGTTAGTCTCATAACAAGAAAACTGAAAGTTTTTAATATCGAAAACACTTCTGCCAACTGCCGAGGCGTTAATGGAGAACATTTTCTTATTCATTTCTATTTTTTTTTATAACAATTCCAAAGAAAAGACTTTGAAGCATATATAGTATATATGTATAAAAGAATAAGAGATTTCCTTGAAGGGTGCAAAAGTATGACTCTCACGCTATAACCTTCTCTAATTCACATAATCCCTCTTTTTTCTTCTTCTTCCTCTACTTCTTCCCCCTTTAACTTCTATGTATTGCTTATACTATTCCATTTCCTTCCGCTTTTAAATAATAAGAAAGAGAAGAGAAGAAAATAAAAGAAGCAAAAAGTAAAAAAAAACAAAGAATTTCTATGTATGCCATACCCACGCTATACGTATATACACCTAAATAGTAAATGAAAGATTAAAGCAAGTGCTATAGAAGTATAGAAATGATGTGCTTGCTATACTATAACATGTATATATATACACCCTCATTGTGTGAATATCCGTTAACTATTTGAAAGAGGATGCGAACACTCTCCACCTGTTACTTGATGTTAATGATAAGAGGGAAAATAATGTATTATGCCATTAAGTCTTCATTTCTTTATTAGTTTATTTAGAATTGAGATTAATGTTTTCGTAATTTTAGATTATTTTTTATGCTAATCCGAATTATTATTCTAGCTGGAAATTCAAAATTATGAAGAATTTTATTAATGACTTTAAAATTTAATGCTTTCTATATAACAATAAAAATTTAATATTGAATAGAATTATTTATTCATAATTTGCGAGAATTTATAGTTTTTTTTTAAATTGAACTTAAATATAAAGCTTATAATCTAGAAAATGTAATTAATATATTAATTTTTAATAACAATATTAAATATAATATAAATAAATAATATTTTTATTAACACTCAATAATAATAAAAAAATAATATTACTTTTGGCACTGGTCCAAAAACAATAAGATTTAAAATATATTAATAATGTTTATTAAAGTTATTACTTATTAAAGGCTTCATTAAATCTCTATGCCAGTCGAGGTAACCTAATAAAAATTTCACCAATTTCACTTTAATTCATAAAATGAAAATAAAAAGTAAGAGAATGAAAAAGAATAAAAAGAAGAAGAAAAAAAAACCTTTTCTAGCTGACCGAACTAATTTTCCCTAGCACGCAAGGAATTTTTCATTGTTCAACGTTGGACGCGTACGGAACTTTGACAAAAGTTTAAATCAACTTGAGAGTAAGGTTATTTGAAAAACAAATTGCTTGAAGCTTGCAAGGGTAAGAGCGTTGAATTACATCTCAATCGGATCGAAAAAAAAGGAGAGTGTACGAAGAGGATAGTATGAAAAGGTAAAGTAAAGTAAAGACGAAACGTGCACGAGCGCTCCGCGTATGAAAAGAAGGAAGAAGAAGCAAAATGTGGAAGGTAAAAAAAAAGGAAAAAAAAAATAGAAAAGAAGAAGCGTACACGAAGCGATATTGCCGCGGATATAAAAGCCGGTGAGCGTCTCTTACTCGAGGCAAAAGTAAAAAAAAAAGAGAAAAAAAAGATGAAAGACCAAAGTAATAAGATCGGCCTAAGCTACGTGAATCCTTTTATTAATCCGCATACGCCAGGATTGGATATGAAGCTTCGTTTTTCGCTCTCCTTTTTTCCTCTCTCTCTCTCTCCTTTTACTCGCTTCTAAAAATCTTTTTTGCACACGCGGTACGTAGGAAAGTGTATATATGCGTTTTATATATACATATATATAGATTCGACAAACATTTCTCAAACTTCATTCGATTTCTTCTTATTCGCTTTATTACTTGTATAGAAGAAAAGAAAATGCTGAGTTTTCTTCATGACGAGGCTTTACACGTATATATCAACCCTTCAAGGAATTATAAGCTCTTTTTCCTTCATCAGACACTTTTTTTAGTTTTTTTTTTCTTTTTTTTACCTATATACCTATCAATCAAAAAAGCTTCTTTTCTTATATTCATTTTAATGTGGTAGACGTTGGTTTTGAGAAAATTATACAGAAATGACTTTCAATTGAAAGGTGCCATGTTTTCACTTGTTAAAAAAAATGTTTAAATTACTTATAGGTTAAAGTAAAGTTTACTTGCAATGAAATTTGATGTAATAAAAAGAGATTTGTTAATATTACACGTATGAAAAGCTTTTTTTGAATATGGAAAATTTAATCGAGAAATGTATTTGATAAGATATTCAGTATTAAAATCATTTTGCTGTTTAAATAATTTTTATGATTAATTGACATGTGGGGCCATCAATTCAATTAAAATTTTAATATATATGAATTATTAAAATAAATATATAATGTTTATAAAAGCTCAATGAAAAAAAAATTAATTTTTTAATACATATAGAAAAATTTTGTCCAGAATCAAATTTTTTCTTTATTTTTAATATTTAACCTGCATTCATGCTATCATTGCAAGCTAATTAGCGACGGAGGTCATCAGTGTGAACAAAGCACATAGTATATAGTGGTGCTTGTATAAATTAGTTGAGAGCGGGATTTGAACTCGAGACCTCGAGATTACGACCGACTGGGCCATTGAAAACCTCTTTGTCTACTTTAATTAAATACGTTATTATTTTGGTTAAAATAAATCATTTGAACAATTTTTTTCAATCATTTTAATATTTCAAAGTATATTTTTTTTTCAATCAATTGTACAAGGTTTTTTAATGTCACAGGAATTTTTGGAGATTATTAATTATGCAAAATTAAATAAAAACAGTGATTGTTTTTATTAATATTATATGAAAAAGTAATCTATTTTATAATAATAACCAAATAATATGACTAAATTAAAAAAAAAAATATAACCTGATTTCATAAAAATCTTATATAAACTAAAAAATTAATAATTGAAAATCATTTACCTTTTTAAAATATTTTATTCAAACGTCATATGGATTAAGTGAAAAATCTATAAGAAAAACAAGCTTAATTTATACTTTCGTATCTTAAAAATCTAATTTCACAACAACACGTGGAATACAATGTTCATTAAGTGAAACCGTTAATTTCTAAAAAATATAAAACATCCAGCTAAAGTGTGAAATGATCTCATTAACCCCTGATACTTTATAATTCACATGACTCGAGAGAAAAAAAAAACCTGCGGGCACCAAACTAAGTACAAGCTCATTCTTATTTACTTTTTTTGTTTCTTTGGGTAAGCAACAAGTTTCAATAACGAGAATCAAGTACAAATGAACCAAAAATAAAAGAAAATAAGAAGAAAGAAGAGAATTCATACGAAGAGACAATGAAGTTTCGTAAGAGACATTTAATACTAAAACTAACCAGACGAGAGAAACGAGTTTAACTACGATGATGTCGAAGGAAATCGTGACGTGAAAACTGTACACTTAAAAAGATTTCTGTTACGGCTCATTTCGGCGAATCGATTAAATTCCACGATCGAATAAAAATCTTTTCTTTAAAACAAAAATAAAAAAGAACTAAAATAAAAGAAAAAAACAAGGAGAGAGGAATACTCGTCTCGGCAATTAGTTGTTAAGCTGTTAATGTTTTCCGCTTAGAAGAAACTATGGAGTTTATAGTTTGAGTTTAGATGTACGAAAGAAACTTTAAAGTTTTCTTTGTGAAAGTTTTTTTTTTCTATAAATGGTATGATAGCTGTCTTTATGCGTTTCTTTCTTTTTTTTATTTAACCAATCGATCGACTACTCGCGTGAAGAACTGGTTTAGAACATATGCTTTACTTTGAATTTATACAGAGATTTTGCGAAATTAAAGACGAGATTCTGCTGCAAACACTTTTTCTTTGAGTAGTATTGTTCTTGTAAATTAAATAATAAGAAATAATCGATAAACTTGTTTGCAAATTAAAATATTATAAGTACAGGAAAATATATGTTTTTGCCATATTTGAATTTATTTTACAATATTTTTATTATTTTACTTTTTTTTAAATATTGGAATAAAAATTAATTAATCACAGTGTTTAAAAAATTATAAATATCTTACATATAGACAGAAAATATGTTTAAACTTTACGGGAGTTCGTTTCAAATTAAAATAAAACATAAATGGTTTAGGAAATACCTAAAACATAATATAATGATTGTAGTGTGGAAGTTTTAAATGAATGAGACAAAATCAGATGATCGCAATCTTCAGGTTACATTAAAGTACCAAAAAATATTAAAAACTTTAAACTTTTTCGAAAATTTATAATATTGTACTTTTTAACTCTTACTCAAGTCTAATAACTTAAAACCTATTTTTTATTTTTACAATAGTCCTTATTAAAAATTTTTGTTAATTGCTTATTCATATTTCCAATAGCGGTACATTATATTAAGATATAAAACTATTTCTCATTTGGAACAATAATGCAAAAAATGCTTACACTTAAATCTAAAATTTTCCAACAAAACATTTAAAAAATAGTTTAGGAATAAATCTAAATAATTAAACGCTATGCATATAATGTCATATTTAATTATTTATTAGAAACCAAGGCACCTAAGTCATAATATTAAAAATTTATGCCACGCACATAATGTCATATTCATTTTGTTGCGAAGCAAGATGCCTATAAGTTCATGTAATTAAAAATTTAGAAAACGATTAAAAAACCCTATCATTTATAATCATACAAAATGAATAATGGCTGAGTTAGTAAGAAATAATAAGCGGTATATAAATGTCAATCATTCAAGGTAGACATTTTACTCGGTAAACTGCATGTACAATTGACGTTTAATATCAGACATATTGGTAATATTTAATGACATTGTAAATACTAGGTAAGATTTTTTGAGGTCAGTGTTGGTCTTATTAAACTGTACAGATCAGAAAATATAGCTAGTAAAGTGTTATATTAAAGAGACGAGAATACGTTGTAATTAAGTAGTATAAAAATATTTTCACGAGAAGTAAATATTTACATTACGGACCAATTTTATTAAAATGTAATATAAATAAAAAACTTGCATTAACAGAGGTCTCGGTGGCTCAGTCGGTAAAGCGATGGATTCGTAATCTCGAGATCCAGAGTTCAAATCCCGCTCTCGGCTAATTTATACAAGCACCACTGTGTTACATATGCTTTGTTCACAGATACACTGTAGACCTCCGTCGTTAATTATAATCACATAATGAAAGCATAAATAAAACGACGTTAAATAAAATAAAAACTTATATTGAAGTTATTTGATACTTTTGAGCTTCTGGTTGAAAAATATATTTTTTTGGAAAAACTATTGATTATAGATAGAAATTAAGAGTTGTCGGCAATTTGTATAATAAAAAGCAATATTTTCTCTTATGAGGACAAATTAATATTATTGCTTTGTTTTCAAGAAAAATTTGACATATTTACAAAATTTAAGTTAGGGCTAGAGAATATGATGTTCGTATGTCAAACTTTTCTTAAAACCAAAGCAAAAAAATTCATTTGTACTCATCAAAAAAAATATTGCTTTTTATTATAAAAGTTGCGGACAATTAATAATCACTAGTTGTTCTAAAACACTACATTTTTCAATTAGAAAAAAATAGAGAGATCCAGCGTCCTCTTATTGTCTCAAAACCAAGAATCACTATAAATGAGAAATTCCTTAGGCGATTTTCAATAGATTGAAGCTTTTAATCTGAAAACTTCGATCTATTGAAGAATGAAAAATTAAAAAGAATTAATTTAAAAATTTCTTTATTTTAAAATGATAAATAATATTGTATCTAAGTCACTATAGAGTAATTTTATTAAAATTTTTTCCACTTTGAAAAATACCTTAAATTCCCAATCTTAAATACAAAATATATTTTAACAAATCTCAGGATTTCTGCTATTATTTGCATATTTTTACATCAAAAGTTTTGGGCTCAAATATACAAATATTAATTTTTAAAACAATGTTTTTTTTTTTAGATTTTTGCGTAATAAAGATCGTTTTTGTAAATTTAATAGTGTATTGTTCATGTTTAAAATTTAATAAAGAATAGAAATATCCATATAATTAATGAAAAGAAAAATAATATTGTTTATGTTTAGTCTAATGTATTTTCCCCTTTGATGAACTTTATCATGGAAATTTAAATTTTTAATAAATTAATTCCAATAATTGAACTTGTTGTAATCTCAAAAGATCCAAGATTAGAAAACAATATAATTTAAAATAAATATTTTAAAAAGTTTAAAATAACAAACAATGTTGCACTAGGAATATTCACGAATAGAGCAAGAATTATGCATATACATATAAAATTCATTTCATATATATATCTCAAGTTTTGATCTCTCTCAGGTACATACATTATAAAGTAGAGTCGCAAGGTACAATAAGAATAGTTGCATTACTCTCAACAATATAACCAGACCAGACGTACATTTTTTTGAATGATTTTATACAATTGTACCGTACACGCATATAATATATCCAAGATTTCCCTGTTGGCTTTCCATATACGCATCGTATACATATTCGTCGCCCATACAGTGTCCTTTTAAAAGGACGACTTACAAAAAAAAGAAAGGAAAAGAAAAGAAAAGAAAGAACGTAAGGTAGAAAAAAAAGGTTCTCTTGAAAATCAGAATAGATCCACTATATAGCGGTATTTCTAGAAGCTCTATGCTACGGTATTAGTTATATACGTAACTTGGGAGTACGAAGGATGAATACAGGCGAGACTAAAGTGTTTGTCGCTTGAGTAGCAGTTGATCGAGGGCGCGCGAAGCGCGCCCGAGACTGACTGCTGCTCAAGCGACAAACACTTTGGTCAAGCCTGGATTCAGAATCCTTCGTACTCCCAAGTTACGTAGATAAGTTTATGTCGTTGGTAGGCCGTATGAGGAACTATAAAAATGATTTTTTAAAATTAATGATATATGTTTTATTAAAAAAAAGTAAATAATGTCATTATTTACTTATTTATTTTACTTATTAACTGTTTAACTTTGAAAATTTGTTGAAACAAAACATTCTGTAAAGTTAAGATTTTATATGAATTTGTATGAGCATTGACATATCTAACGACATTCTTTTGTTTTCACTAACCTACGAATCGATGTCACTCGCGTCATATACGGCCATGCTGTGCGATATCTCGATCTGTCAATACTCCTTTAGGGAGTATAGAGCTGTTAATACTCCCTTAGGCAGTATTGACAGAGAGAATATCGTCGAGATATTAGCATGAACGTATGCAATGCCTATACAAATTTAGCGTGGTCTATAGGTATTCCACCGAATACGGCCTACGACGACATAAAACCATATATACAAGACTTGCATAACAATGGCTTGTGCCAGCGAGAGAGTGAGAGAGAAAGAAAGATAGAGAGTTTTGATGTTGCCTTGATGCATATAAGTATCTATGCAAACTCAATATAGCGATCGCAGAGAATATAAGGTGGGTATAAGGAAAAACGAGGAGATGCGCCCACAGAAGAGGCCAGAGATAATATTTTCATATGAATACAAATGGTCTTTGCCGTCCCTTTTTTTTTTATTTTTTAAAACCTTCTTCTCTTCTTTCGCCGCTTTATATGTATACGTTCTGTCTCCCTTTTCTTTGCACTATACACATCTTTTCCCATATCCTTTCTATCTTCGTATATATATGTACACTTTCTTCTACACCTGCAAGTATATAAGGAAGAAGAAGTAGAAGAAGAAGAGAGAAGTACGACGAAATGGCTTGGCTGCTGGCGTCTTTTCCATAAATTTATGTAGGAAATTGCGCTTCGTGAGTTTCATTCTGAAATGCCTTTATCCGACATGTATATATCTATATATATATAATATAAGCGCTAAAGAAAAACCAATTTTCAGTTATTCACACGAAATAGGTTCTTCTCTTTCTTTCTTTTTTTCTAAAGCTAAAGAGCTTGCCGCTATTTTTGTATTTCAACATTTTTTTTATTTTTAATTTATCATCGGCAGGCTAATCTTGTATGCAGGTTGGGAAAAAGGTTTGTGTAAAAGTATTGCTGTGGCGTTATTCAACCGTATAAAATATATTTTGAATTGTAATTTAGTTTTTTTTATATTTATTTTCTTTTTTAATAGGAAAATTTTTAATATAAATGAAATACTATTCATTCATAAGCTTGATAAACAAAATTCTATTTATATTTATTTTTCAAAATTATTTATATAATTAATATATAATGCTTTGAGAAATTAGTTACAATAATCTTACACGGTACGAAATAAAAAAATCATGATTATCGATAAAAGATACGAACATGGAAACTTCTTTTTTTTTAATTTTATTGATTTTATTTAACGTCGCTGTATTAATACATCATTGCGATGCTAATAAATGACGGAGATCATCAGTGTGTTTATGAAAAAAGCCCATGTAATGTACAGTGGTGCTTGTATAAATCGACCGTGAACGGGATTCGAACTCTAATACAAATCCACCGCTGCTACCGAGTGTGCCACTGAGACCTCAATAACGTGGAAACTTAAAAGCACCTCTAATGTGCAATATCGATGAAAATCTAAAGCAAATGCTTCATTCATGTGCAAACTAAATAGATTTTTTCTATTTTTCATTTGAAATAAATTTGGTAATTAATAAAACTTGAAAATAAAAAAATGAAATATCTTTGGTTTAATGTTTAATCACTTATGAGTGAAAGCATTAAAATATGTAACCAAATTCAATAAGTGAAGTCAATCTAAAAAAGAAGTCAGAATCATGTTTAGGATAACAAAATTGCTATTACAAATATGTTTTTGCCCAAAAATAAATGATTTAAAAAATTATCAAGTTAGGAAGAAATAATTTTTAAAACATTTTTTTTGTAATTAATTTTTTTTAGAATGAATCGATTTAAAATAAACATTTATTTCTACATATTAAACTCTCATTTATACACATAAATTTTTAGTTTTTTACATCTAAACATATAAATATTTTATTAAAATAACTATTTTTTAGTCATTTTAATACTCTTACAATATCCCATTACCGAGATATTAATAAACAATAAAATGAAAAAGAACGTCGTATAATTTAACAACGTGAAATAAAAGAAAGTTGATTTTTCAATAACATTGTTCTGCATAATTATACATTACTATTTTATAGTAACATCCCATCATCATTGAAAATTTTTCTAATAATCCTCTTATCAAACAAGATCTTCAACAAGGTAAATGCATATGAAGTACCATCATTACACCCGTATACAAATTACGCCTAACTTTTGTTATTCCATACTAATAACTATTTACATGAACTGAAAGCAAAATCAGCAACAGCAACAGCAGCAGCAGTGGCATTCAACTACTCATATATTTAATATGAAAAATAAATAAACAAAAAGGTTTCTGGTTGAAGCAAGTCGATCGATCGAAGCTCTAACGTATCATTATATTTTTGTTCTATCTCTTTCTATCTCACTGACTACTTGGTAGATTACTAATTTTCGAAAAAGGCAAGTTTTAAACTTTATATATATGTATATGTATAGTTTATGCAGTGATTGTGTGTATGAAGGTAAAATCCATCCTGTATTCGCGTTATTTATTACGTGCCAGCAGTTATTTAGCGAAGCATAAATCGATCTTCAAAGATATTAATTTACCTAACACACATTATATACTATATAGATATATTGGTTAAAACGATTTTATGCCGCAAGCTTTATTCCATAAGCCCATCGACAGCCGCATAGCCAGCCACAGCTACCAGCAGCAATAGCAATAACAGGAGCGGCACTTTCGGGAGGGAAATGGTAAAATTGGATATCAATTATCCCTCTCAAACTCTTTGGATGATTATAACGGGTTCGCGTAAGATGGGTTTCGGCGTATAGGCAAACAACCGTTATGAACACGTTGATAATTGAGTGTGCGGCTAAGCAAGCGCTATGTGGCCCCGAGCTTATGTATAAGCTATATACATATTTTCATTTTCTTTCTTTCTCTTCCTCTCATTTACCCTTTCATTTTCTTTTCCACTTTTCCGTTTGCTCTTTCATTTTCTCGATTTTTCACCAAAATACTTTTTATTTTTTTTCTCTCTCTTACTTTTTATATTGACATGATTTTTACTGCAATTAGAGTAACGCATGATAATTTTATAATATATATCGACGTTATATTGGAAAAATAAAATATCTTCTTTTATTCATGTGTGAAATATATTTTTTTCTCTTTTATTTTTCACTCTTTACTAATTTAACACGAAATTTCGCTCTCAAAAGCGTACTCTGCATTATTCATTAAATTTATTTTAAAAATTAAAATTTATGAACATTAAAATACCTTGGCAAAAGCTAAATGCAATCTCGGTTATAAATGGTAGATTGCTTATCGAATGCGTATATACGCGTATGCGGTTGAAAAAGTTGTTCGTTCATTTTTTTTTCGGTATATAGAGGGAATGCGTTAACAATATTTAAAGTTAATTGAATTTTCGTATATGTGAAATCGGCCGGCTATTGGTAATTAAGTGCTTTATGAATGTATAATAGGAAAAATATCATATTTTTTTCAATAATTTTATTTTAATATACATAAATTATAGAAAATTGAAATCCACGTCTATATAATCAGCTTGATGATGTTTACATATTTACGCAAATGAGTTTAAACAGGTTTTTATTCTCATTTACATTGCAATTTTTTTTCGTTATCCAAAAGAAATAGGATTATTTTAAAAACATTAAATACAATTAAACAGTATGGGATTTTAGAAATATTAAGTAATTTCAATAATTAATAATAAAAATAAATAATCGAGATTAGCAAGCGAAATTCTTGGTACATTTACAATTTACTGTTCAGAATTACGGGATTGTGAAAAAAAAAGCAGAAAAAAATTTTCAAAAAACTTGGAAGAAGAAATGAGCTATGACGTCTGGTAAACACATTCATAAAGTACATAATCATAGAGTCGTACGTGAAGTAGATGATTTGCCGCGAGCAACAAATAAGAATTAAAAAAGACTTGCTAGGAGAAAGAAAATAATGTTGCAAAATCAGAGATTAAGATGGTAAATTTAAACGAGCAAAATAAAATCGATAAAATAAAATTTTTCTGCAAATATTTGATGAAACGAAATAAGAAAAATATTAATCAATTCTTCACAGAGCAAAATAATTGTTATTTTTTTAACCAAAAAAATATGAGAAATTTCTGACGTTGATTTTAAAATTTTATATTACAAATAACTCTTATTTAGAGAAATTCGTTCATTACTTAGTGCCTATAAAAAGCTAAAAAAAGCTAAATGAATGAGACTATAAAAGGGAATTAGAAAATAAAAGATCGTGTATAAGAGACACTGAAAAGTGACTTGCAAGCCCTAGCAAGCACATCAACACGTAAAGAAATCCTCTATATGAAGTTCATAATTTGTGGTGTACATACGAAAAGCGCGTAAAGCTAATCAACGCATACGTATATATGACGTAGAGACTTTGATTAAAACGATATTACAAACCTTGAATGTATAGATTCATATATTCATATAAAATATAATCCACATACTTTAACGCTACACGGAAATACCATACACCTAGAAAAATAGGAAATTCCGAAGTGATATTTTTCCTTTTTATTTCTCATTCTTCAAACATCGCGAGCAATATTCAATTACGTACATCTTTACATAGGAAAACATTTGAAAAAAAAGAAAAAAAAAGGGTGCAGCGTATAGTAAAAGGGCGTGAAAACGTTGGTATGCTCGAATATACGTACATATATTCCAGAAATGAAAATAATTTGAGTCCAGTATATAACGTGGTCTATTGCAGTATTATAGGTAGATGGATAATATCATAGGGAAGATTATGGGCTTTCGCGTGGCAGACGCGTGCGGGAAGGATAAAAATAAATAAAAAGTCAACGATCACTGATGCACCGGGTAATTACAGTTACTCCTTGTAAGTATAGAGCAATTCTGCAGTCTTGAACTTACGGCTTTAAAATTAAAAGAATTTATTTGTTTTCTTTAGATTGCAATTTTTTTAACATCATTTTATTTTATTTTTTATTTAAGTAGATTTTAATGATTGTGAGAATGTTAAACATTAAATAAATAATAAGTTTGGTTGTAAAAATTAATTTAAATATTATAATAATAAATGAAAATTTTAGATTTTATTGAAATTGTCTTTTGTAATAGTGGAATAAACATTAAAAAAATTTTATACAAATAAGAGCTGCTATAGATTTATGAATTAATACTATCAGATTTTCTTCTATTAATACTCTTTTTATTGATATTAAATTCTTCAATTAAAATAAAATTGACATTCTTTAAAAACTGAATTATAATGAAATATAGTCACAAAATTTAGTGTTATGATAGAAATTAATTAAATCAATAATAGATTCAACTATTCATATAAAAAATAAGATTTAAAAAAATTTTTAAAGAATCGAAAGTGTTATTTTGGATTTTTATACAAAACATTACAGATTCCTTAAATTTAGATAATTAAATATTTTCCATAGAATATTAAGATATTAAAAACATATATTTAGAAAATTTCACTGAAATATTTTTATAAGAATTTTTTACTTTATTATAGATATTTAGAAAATTTTCAAGATACATTTTATTTATTTTTGAAAGTATTATTCAAAAAATGTTTAAAAATTTTTCTAAAATAATCTGTTTTAATTTTTATTAGAATTTAGAAAAACAAAAGTTACATATTTTACGTTTTGATTGTACTATTTTCTTTGAAAATACTTTCACAATTAGTATACGTAATAAATAATCCTGAAAACTGACCAATCAAAAGCAACAATATGTATTTTATTTCATCAGAAAAAAACCCACATATATATAAAATTACATTTTGTTTTAACCTTACAAAAATATAAGCTTTTCCATTAACCCTCATACACAGTTGAATAATGTATGTTCGTTCTTACACATTGCAAAATAAAAAAAAAAAGATAAAAAAAAGCCAGAAAGATTGTCGGTCTCTTTTTCTCGAGTAAGGCGTGGCGAGGACACAAATTATACCCGACGTTATACACATACTCTTCTTTACACGAAAAAAAAAATAGAATGAATTAGTACTCACTCCCTATCCTATATATGTATACACACACTTTGTATTATTACGTATGTAGAGTATGATAAGGGTATATAATACTTTCGAGCGTCATACAAAAATTTATTAGATAGATCGAGCTTTCGATTCTATATTATTGTTTGTTCTTCTTTATCTCTTTCTTCTTTTTTCGAAAGTTATAACTATAATAAGCTCCTTCGTATCTAATAATAATCCTATTGTGATTACAAAGCGACTTTATTGCGTAAGAGCAAGCCAAGCAGTGCGCAAACTGTCTTCTTCTTTTTCATTTTATTACTCAATTGTTATAAAAAAAAAGAAGAAAAATAAATTTATAGGAAGAAAGATCGAGATAGAGCGATACAGCGAAAAGGGTATACAGAGGCTGCGTAGCCCGGCTTTTTTTTCTGATTTAATAATAATAAAAGTTCAATGAAAACTTTACAATGGAACTTAATAGGAAGATATTTCATTCGTTTTATTGATTATAAATTGATCAGCAGCTGATGTTATTTGTAGTAATATCAATTTCACAATCTATTTCTGTGCTTAATATCGAACAAATACTAATATATATTATGTTCTTATGAACAGTAATTGCATTATTTAAGTAAATTTACATCAATTTTTTTATCATGCAGTAGATTTACGCAAAGTCAATTAACTATGACATAATTTAATTTATAATTATAGCCAATGACTTTTATTAGTTTTATAATTAGATACCTTTCATAAGAAAAAATTCAGTAATACACATAAATTAAAAAGAAAATCATGTATTATTTCGTTAATCTTTGTAATACGGATTGTCTATCGAACTAATTAGTGCAACAACGACTTTCTCTTTTATCCCCTAATGAAAAGCAGAAATTTTTTCTATTTAATTCTCTTTAAAAAACAATCGCGCATTACTTAACTCTCTTTCTTTCGAATTGCATTAGCCCGAGGTGCTAATAAACCTGTAAAATGTTATATACAAAAATTCCATCATAACAGCCTCTCCGCACATAAATGAATAGCTCAAGAATAAAAAGAAGAAGAAAAAAAAAGTATAGACAAGACGCAACGTTAGTCAAGCAAAAGTTAAAGCCAAGCTAATAAAGCATCGAATTGACTTACAATAACGTTGCTAACACACATCTTTCCACATCTCGTTATAAAAGGATAAAGTACTCGATTGTCAAGATGGAATAGCAAGACTTTCAGCTTATAAGCGCATCTTTAATGGAAAAGTAAACATCAATGTCGGTGAAAAATTTCTGCGCTTCTAAAGTGTCTATAATGTGTAAAATAACTACTACCACTACTACTACAACAAGCTTCTCTAATAGAAAACTAGTCGTTGTCTCATCGTCATCTCTTTCTTTTTTTTCTCTTTAAGTGCAAGACGTTGCTAATACATAACTTACTAATAGTATATGCCTGTTGATTTAATAGAAACTATTTGCACTGGCCATTAGCAAAATAAGCGCCATAGTTTAACCAGCATATATATAGTCTTTTTCATTGTCGCCGTTGAATATAATTTAACACCAAGTTTAAACGCTACGTTAGCGCGCGCGCTTTAGAAAGAAATAAAAAAAATAAGCTGGCTACTGTGGAAATTAAGGACGTACGTCGTTTTTAAAAGGCTTATTACATGGAACTTGAAGAAAACTGCAAGTGCCTTGAGTAATGGCGCAACTTAACACCACGAGAAAGAAATAAAAGAAAAATAACAAATTCTGTTTTTATATATATATACACGACTACTACTATCTCGAATCGATATTTTGTATCCTGCCACTAACGAGGTGAATTGAGTATGAAAAAGAAAAAAAAACTTATAGGATGTTTATACCGAGTTTAAAAATAAAAAAAAAGATAATGGTAAGTGCTAGAATATGTAATTGACTTACAGTTGAGTGATAAGGTAAGTAAATGTTTGTTAATTGAAAAGATTGAATTATTTAGTTGCGTGACTATTCTATTTAGTAAATAAAAATCGCTTTAAGCTTGTCGAATGATTATTTTTGAGGTTGTAAATTTATGATAAAATACTAAATAGGATTTCGAGATTTTATGACACAATGAGGCCAATGTTATTTGAATATTTGAAATTTGTTTCAACTTTAGATAATAATCGAATAATCTTGATAAAAGTTAAATTGTGTAATTATTTATTGTTCATCGAAAAATAGAAATTTTAAAAGGATTTTCATATTAATTTATTGGTACTAATCTTGATCCATTATTAAACCTCATAGTTTAGTTAAAATGAAATATTTTTGAATTCTGCAATTTTATTTTTATTATAAGCTTTTATCCCACTGTTAAAAAATTATTAGTTATAACCATATCAACATAAATTAGTGTTGAATTAGTATTTAAACAAGTTTGACCAATTTAACATTTAACAACTATATTTATTGAGACTTTGATTATTCAACAAGCATATAGGAAAAATTATCATCATTAGTAATGATTATTGGTTTAAAAATAAATACATATACTCTTAATGTACGAAGTAGTTTAATCGTATCTGTATGACGTCAGAACTGATGACAGAAAGTTAAGTCGATTAAACTTCCGTCTTTTCTTAGTTTATTAATGTTACTAATATCGAGTATTTTGTATGTTATAATTATTTTATTTTACCAATCAGAACGTTAAGTGTTCTCGTTAAAAATGAGTTATAATAATATTTATTAGACGTGTAAATGAAATTTATATATTTCAAAGATTGGCTAATACTGTGGAAATTTTTTAAAAATAATATTTATGTTTTTTAAATAATTTAAGTTTTTTCTTTAGAAACTTATGGTCATAATCGTTTACAAATAGTTTAAAGTGTTCGTTAAGGTATTTATTTTGTATCGTTTATTTTGATTCCAACGATAAAAAACTAATTGAAACAATTCGATTCGCTAATACTGTTCACTGTTACAAGAATATGATTAGCTTATGATTCAAACATTATACAACATATGAAAATTAAAAGTATAATTTTAAATGTTCTACTTTATTTATTTATTTCTTATTGAATTCATTGCAAAACCTATTTAAATAATTTACTAAATAATAATAAAATAAAAAATTAATTAAATTCACTAAATAGAAAAACCAATAACGAAATTTTCCAATAACCCTCTTCAGAAATAACCATTCTAAATGGATCGTACAATGACGTTCTATAAATCTTTTCCACATTAAATAATAGCGTCGATACTAGCATCGAACAACCCTTTTAAGAAAAATAAAGGATTCTACTAACGCCGTATTGCACGATTTTGTAATATCACTAGCCCTTTTTACCTACACGTTGTATATATGTATATACATCAACTGGAAAAAACTAAGAATAAAATAAAGCAAGTCACGACCGCACCTGTTCGTGGTGTAACATAGGCATAGCGTATAAAACTTAAACTATAAAGGTTTGTACCAAAGGTTCTTATGTATTATTTATTGGCATAAAACGCTAAGATGTTTCTTGTTAAAGTCTATGTCGATCGAGATGTCACAGTTTTTACACTTTTTTATATTATAGAATTAATGTCTGTTTGGAATAAAGAAAAATGATCATTTATTTAGAGGAGGCATATTAATTGTTCACTAGTCAAATTTAAAATGTTTTATTTTTACAAAATAATTTTTATAGAAATATTGGATATTTTATTATAATTTTTCATATCAATGTAATTTTTAACTTTTTTATTTTATTTAACGTCGTTGTGTTTATGCTATCACTGCGACGCTAAATTAACAACGAAAATTTTCAGCGTGTTTGTGAACAGAGCACATGTAACGTACACAGCGGTGCTTGAATAAATCGTCCGAGAGCGGGATTCGAACTCGGACCCTCGGGTTACGAATCCATCGCTCTACCGACTGAGCCACTGAAGATCTCAATTTTAAACCTCCATGTTTACAGATAAAACCAATATTGTTTTGTAAGCACCTTGAAATAAAATTTCTTAAGCATAAAATAGATAAAATCAATTACCAACATCATTATAAGAATAAAATTGATTTATTCTGATTTGATTGTTCTATTGATATTTGTATATCTCAATAACGTCATATTTTTTTTAATATGTGATAAAAAAAATGAAATTTAATACTGACAACATATACGCACATATGTTATGAGTTGATAATTCATAAACTTGCAGTCAATGGAAAATATAACTAGAAATTTTGTTATTATTTTATTTAAAATATTTAATTTGTACATTTTGAACAAAATCAATATCACAAAACAATTGTTTTTATTACACATTATTATTGTTATATTAGAATTAGTATTCATCGTATTGTTATAGCACAATATTATGAAAATTTCTTACAATATTTCATACATTCATATAATATCTCAAAATTATCATCATTGTCACGATAATTTTCATCATCCGACAGTTCAGTTTGCTCATTAATATTAATATTTCCATATAAAATTTAAACTTTTATAAAGTTAATATTATCGCACAAAAGGATCTACTAAAATTTTGAGATCTATTAAGCATTATTTCATATCTACATAATTATATCAGTAAATATCGTCGTCAGGTGTCAATGTCTTAATAAATAGGATGAAACTTGAACGACATATCCATATACCCATGTCACTGATATATAGTCGAAAAATCTTTATCTTTCATTTATGAAAAAGAAGAGCTCCCTGCTGCACAACGAACTCGACCACAAAACTCCAACCTGTGAGAGAGTGAGACGCAATTTAATGAGCTCAACGGTACGAAAATAAGGTTTTTAAAGCCATCGATCCTCTCGCTACACACACACGTCTATATAAATGAGTATGGCGAGCGTGTTTCTCGTGCGTGCAGGCTCTCTTGTATTATATATGATCGATGAGGCCAAGAAGTCCAGTAAAGGGCAAAAGCATATATAATTCTCAATATCTCTCTCGCTCGCTTACTTTACTTTTACAACCGAAACTGTTATTTGTCGAGAGCGTGAACAACTGCAAGTGAAAAAAAGAACAAAAAGAAAGAAAAAACACAGTAAAAATAAAAAGAAGAGAGCTTGAAGTAAAAAAAATGTAAAAAAAAGAGAAGAAACAAGAGCTATAAGAATGCCGCTCGAGAGAGAGAAAGATTTTGTAGTACGATAATTAAGTCATCGAGGTTTCGAAAGGGCTTTTTCTCCCGCCAGTCATCGGAAATTCTAAGCGTTTTCGTGAGCTAAAGAAACGAGCCAATATAGGTCTTTTTTAAATACTTCTCTCTCTTCTTGGGCTCTATACTCTTTCTTTCCCTCCACCTCTTCCTCCTTCCTTCTCTCCTTTTCCTTCTTCTTGAGACTCTCTTTCTTGGTCAGGCGTTTGCTTGCGCCCTCAAACTTTTACAGATATAAGATAAGGCACGCGGAGCCTTCTCGTTTCACGCAGAAAAACAAGAGAGAAAAAAAGAGAGAGAGAGAGAGAGAGAGAGAGAGAAGATCGCGACCAAACGTTTCTTTAGCTGTTTTTTCTTCTTTTTTTTTCTTTTCTTTTTTCTTTTTTTTTTCGTCGACTGCTATATACAGCCTAAAGCTGATCGAAGAGATAGGTTCACCGACGCCATGTAACGTGAACTGCGCTGTAATTGGCTTTACTAGACGATATATACAGCTCTGAAAAAAATATATCTCTCTTTGTCCCCTCCTCCTTTTCTTAGCTTTCTTTTCTCTCTCTCTCTTTTTTTATCTTTCAAAAAGAAGAACCATATAACCAAACGGCTATTATTATTGGTTTTGCTTCTTTTTTTTTGTTTTTTCGGTGTAGTTCTTTTTTTGAAGGTTCGTTTTACTGTTTGCCAATTTTAAAGTCAACATCAGCGACGCAGACGCGGGCGTGCAACGCGGTAATGCATTGATCAATATAATGCAGCCCATGTGTAAACACATAATTTAACGATGCGTGAGGGCGGAAGGCTCATTAAGTTAAATTTGTCGAATATATGTGTGTATATCAAAAGCTTTTATTACGTGTATACATATACAAATACATAGAGGAGAGAAGGAGGGAAAGGGAGTTGAATTCTCTACCCCTTTTCATGAGCATTATTAATTATATTCCGTAAAATTGTTCAGCCTGTTTGTTATTTTCATATAGTTATCGATGTTTCATACGAGATAATATGAGCAGTCATGATATTAATATATTTATTCAATAAAAAAAAGGAAACACAAAAATTAAAAAGAAAATATTTATAAAAATGAATGATAATTTTGACTGTCGCAAAGGAAACATAGGTATCACTTATTTGCATAATATTACACGCACAATATAAAATTTCAATGATTTTAAATTCATATAAGCAATTTAATATTGATGCAAGTACTCAATTTCACAAAAAAAAAAAGAATGATTCCGAACATTATTGACGAGTATAATCTCATTTTCAATATTATTTTTATATTATGAAATGAAATCCAAAATCTATAATAAAGTTTTTTCAAAATGAAAATCGTACAACAAAAGCATCGACGAGTTACTTATAATTTTCGAAACAAGTTTCCTACATACATTTGCGGTGATTTTAAACGTTTTAACGCCCGAGGGTGTATAAACTGCAGCACTAATTTCACATCGGTGTTGGTTAAAAGATAACTACCTAAAGGTAAAAGTAGCTACTACATATTTTGTAGTTGTCATAATCTTATAGAATACAACAAAGTAATTATTATCTTTTTAATAATAATAATTTTAAACATGATGAAAATTAAATTGCCGATGAAACTCATGAAATCTGATTAAGTTATTATTATTATATAAATAAATAAAATATCAAAGTTAATCTTTGCTTTTTAAGTATAATTTATTTTATTTAAAATGTTAAATTATGCAACGATTTATTAAACTTTTATGTTTATTAAATTATTTTTAAAATATTTATTTTAGTATGTATATATGAATAAGGAAGAAAAATATTTTATTTTGCAATATTCTTAAAATATCCAAAACTTACAAGCACGTAATCTATCCTACGTGTCATCTAACCCAACTTACTAAGTATTATCTTGAATTTCACTATAATGTTTCTTCTCGACGTATACTTCATTTAAAAAAAAGAAAGAAATCATGAGACAAGGAAACAAAAGTAAAGTAAAATAAAAAATATATACATAAAAATGTTTCTCAATTTATTTTTTTAGCTTCATTTTTCCCCTATACATTGTCTCATATTCCTCTCTCTCTCTCTTGAAATTCTCTCTCGCTTTTGCTTTGCCAAGGAAAGAAAAAGTGCGAGGGTTTAACATCAAGAAAAATCCTGAATAATCCGCCTGTGCGGATTATCCCGACCCTTGTGCTGTATACCGCTATCCTCACCTTATATACATATAACAACTATGTATAGTATATACGAGTGTATGTGAATTACGTTCATAAACTGCACAACAACGTATACTAGTCAACCCTCGTGCTGTTCCTCGTATGATCCGCTTTTTTTTTATTTAGCCGCGGGTGAGATGTCAAAAAATAACTGAGATAAAAATTCTCTTGAGTTGTACCGACTACAGACGACGTTAAGGTATTCTTGAAAATTCCATTGAAATAATAACAAAAAGTAATCTGATACTTATTCGATTAATTTCTTTTTTATTGAGCGAATTAGAGTTGTGATAAAAAAGGTAATATTGACAGTTTTTCGTGTTCGAAAAAGTAACTGTTAAAATTGAAAAAAAAATCGATAATTTTAATTATATATTAAATGTAAAAAGTTTTATTGATAAATTTCAATGGTTGTTAATAAAAATATAATACTGTATATTTAGTCAAATTTTTATGTTCTCTAATACGCTAGTTAGTAAAATATTAAATCCTTGATAAGAGGTAAAAACAGTTTTAAATTCGAATCAAAGCACTAGCCTCAATCATTATTGAAAAATAGTCTACTCGTTTATGATAGTATGTTATTATTATTTTGGATATAAATAAAACATTACTTTTAATTATTGTCGAGAATCACAAATTTTCTTAATATAATGTACGATAAGTGTACAAGAAATACCCACAATATACAAATAACCCCAAACATCTTAAAAACTAATAGTTTTTGTAAATCAAAAATTTTACTTTACAGATATAAAAAGATTATTTTTCTAAAAAATTTCAACCTTGTTTTTTTTTTAATTTTTACCTCGCGAAGAATAAACTTTTTTAGTAAAATGATTTTCCTAAAAAATATTAAATGTAAAGCTTGTAAATTTGATAGAAAGAGTACTTAATAAATTTATTCAAATTTCCATTGAAACGTTTTCTGTCGATCTTATATTATAATTATATACATAAAAACAGTTAAGTTTCCTTGTGTAGCAAAAAAATAATTTTAGAGCTAAAATTAAGTTAAATTTAAGCTCTATTGCTATGTTTTGCAGAAATTCGCCAGTAATCAAAAGTATTTTAAAAAAACATTTGCAAATATTCAAGAATATAAAATTGAAATGTTAGTATAATATGAACAAATACGATTTTGTACCATTATTTTTTATCATATAAACTCCATTCATATAAAATATGTTCTTCAGATAAATATGTATGAAATAAAATCTACACCTATCGTTAATAATTTGCTTATTAATTTAATGTGTGCATACAAATCCGCACTCTATTAATGATACCTATATACGTCTAGAGGTAAAATAACTTAATTTTGATCGATCATGAAATCAAAATCAGATCTCACATATCAGAGACTCTGACACTTTATGCTTTTACAATTTACGCAAAGCGTCAATAGTTCGAGCTTTACACCGATACCTTGTATAACTGAAGAGAAAGAGGGGGGTATAACCCGTCAAAACCACTCGTTAGAGCAGAATACGTATTTCAACGTATACATACGTGAACGTATAAATTGTTTTGCGTATGTACTAGGATTTATGTTGCGGCTGGGATAGAATATTTTGCAATGGCAATAAGCAAATGTATATATCACCAATGGATTAATTTCGAAATACCGGTGTTAATTTTAACGATACTAACTTGGTGACTTGACGATAGTCTTATTTAATAAGTACCATGATTATTAATGCTAACCATCTTTGTTATTGTTCAGCGAAAAATTGATTATCTTTTTGTTATTTTAAAGAAGAAGATAAATTCAAAAAAATTAAGTTCTCAAAAGTAAAATTTAAATAATATGAATATGATATTAATATAACGAAGTTTTTAGAACAAGGACAAAAATAAAAAATAGAAAGCATGTACAGAATTCATGTTTTTGACTTTCGTGACAGTTTAAGAAAAAAAATAACTGAAACGTAGTTACAAGGTAAACAAATAAATTAGATTTGTATTGTTGTTTAGCGGTAACTGTATATCACGTAAACATCATTTAAAGATCGTTACGCCCATCAGTGCAAAATTTAGAAAACTTTCAATTGTAGTATTATGTCAATTAAAAGCAAACTAAATATATTTATCCTTTTTAGTCATGATTTATGTTTTTTTATAATATCCAAGAAATGTTCTTTTTACTTTAAAGTATTTATGATTTTGACGTAGGGTTTAATAATATTTTTTATTTCGGTTAAAATAAACCTTTTCAGTTTACTAAATAAATTTGAATATTTTTTATGAATAGATATCAATAAAAAATTTTAAGCGTTTCCTTAAGTAAATTTCATGTTTTCAATTAAATTAAAATTAAAAAAAAAAACTAATGCAACTTACTCAAAAATTTTTTAACTTAATAAATTGAACGAATTTAATAAAATTAATAAATTGGCAGTATTCAATTATTAAGCATTCAATATGTATTTAAAAACATAAAAATACTCTTAACTTATAATGTATATTATCGTTAGTAAAAAAAATTAAAAATAAAAACAAAAAATACAATAACTCTTAAAAAAATGAAAGAATTAATAAAAATAAATCCATCATCATAATTAAGCATCAGCAAGCAAAGCAATCATAAAACCATTCATGGATAAAACCCAAGCAATTAACTTTATATATAAATTTCGTTCATCTCTTTCAACGTACACGTGTTAAATTTACGTAGGTGGTTAGTAACCCGTTCGATACAATTATTTTAGTACAAATCACCCTTCTCTTTTCTCTCTCTCTCTCTTCTTTACTTCTAAACTAACACATATCCTTAAATCGAGACTCGACGACAACGACAACTACGACGACGACGACACTCCCTTTATCGATTCATCTTCTCCTCTAGCGCCCCCTCCATTTTAATCTTCCTCTCCCCACTATCATAACATCCCTTTCGTTGTCGTTTTTACTACCCCTCTCTTTGAACTTTACTGTTATCCTGTACTATTCATCCTATCCTCTCCCTACTCTCTCTTTTTTGACTCGATCTCTCCCCTAAACTTTCCTTTCTCGCGAAACACTCAATACTCTAAACTTGCCTTACCTACCCTCCACTCTCTATACCATTTCAATATATACCAACGTCCTATCTCGCTTTTGCATTCTCTCTACGTTTCCTTTCTTTATCATACACGCACACATAACATGTATGCATGTGAAGTGTAGGTGAAAAACATACATACATATAAATGTACACGCGCGGATTTCTATTGCCAACTCGGTGAATTTGCACGATTTCGCACATTACTCTTTCTCTTTTTTATTCTTTTTTTTTGCTCTCTCTTCGTAGTCTAACATTTTAAAATTACTCGCGCATCTCACATTATATAACGTGCACACTTATCGTCGTCGTATAATAAAAGCGTTTATATATACTTTGAGACTTTTTCGATATAATATTTCATCGATATCGAGGATCGCTTTGGCATTAGTGTTTTATTTTTCTTTTTTATTTTCGCACATCGACGAGCACGTAAACGTTTCTGCGTTATGTTTCGCATGATAACTTCGATATATATATATGTATATTAAACGACGTCTTACGAGATATTTTCACCGAAAGGTTATTATTGTTATCACTTGCTTATCGAACGCTCACAAATTTTATTTTTTATATTAACGATTCAAAGTTGATTCTCATTTTTTTATGAATACACAAAATTCAACAATTTCAGAAAATATACGTATCCAGAATAAAAGGGGTTTGAACAATTCAAAGGATAATGCACACAAGAACTTGAGAGAAGACGAATCGATGAAGGAAAAGCCAACGTCATCCCCCAGGAAAGCCAAGATGGCGACGTTCGCTGTATTCAAGAAGTTCAAGTAGCGCAGCTTCCTTTTAATCCTGTACCACACTTAAGTTTTTCATGTTGATTTTTATATAAGATTTTCAACGACAATTAAATCAACTTTAAAATGAGCTATAATAAGGAATAAAAAAAATCAATAAAACAATAGAAAAAAAAGAAGAAATAGCCGTTATCGATTGATTTAAAGTTGTTATAATTAAAAATCGTGCAAATGAAAGAGAGAAAAGACACGGGCTCGAGGTCGGACGACGGTCGACACTAGACTTGGCTTCGCTTCTACTCACACACAGTGGCTCTCTTCAGGGTTTTGCGTTTTAGCGTTGGGGCTCTTTCTCTCTCCCGGCCCCGGCAAAGAGCGGCGGCTCGTTCTCGTTCGTTCGCGTCGCTTCGTTCGTTAGCGGGCTTGGCCGCGCTGCCCGCCCGTATTAATTTGCTTCTCCACCCTTCCTCCAGCCTCCCTTTTCATTCTATCTAACTTTCTCTTTCTTGCTCTTTCTCATTCTCTCTCGCTTTCTCTCTCTTTCTCTATCCCCTTCGAAACTCTCTTCAGTTTAGTTTCCTAGCTTTTAAAGCTAAAATGTACATGTATATACGTGTATATGTAAGAGTAAGAAAGATAGAACTAAATGAAAACCCCCTACTTGAACATGCATATATATGTATATACCGCCCCATACTAAAAAGGAGGGTTTTTAAAGCTCGCCCCCCATAAGGTCTTTTAACTTGTTCATTCTCTCTTATTCTTAGCTTTTATTCTTGATTTTACTTCCACTTTTAAATGCAACGATAATATAGGTTTGTCTTATATTTTTCTTACCTATTGAGCTTGATGATCGCTTGGCGCTAACACCAGCTGGCCTTTGAACTCTTGGCCTTCGTCAAACGATCGTAAGTAAGAAGTAAGTATAGCGGTAATGAGAAAAACGCGAGCGAATTTTTTAAGAAACATAAGTTTTCTAATATAATTTAGAAAATTCGATGTAATTTTTTACGTTATTTAATTTTGTATATTTTTATTGCGAATAAAATAAATAATTTCATTGTTTTGCTTATACATTTTATAAACATTTATAAATTAATAGAATGTAGATTATTTAAGTATAAATTTTGATTCTCCGTTTCTTTAGACAAATAATAATTCGTGAAATGTTCTAATCATATTTCTGATTTTGTATCAGTTGTAAATGCTACTTTATACTTATAGATAAACTTCCTAATTAAATTAACTTCTTAATTAATTAATTCAATCTTCATGTTATTTGATAATCGTCTATCTCAAATCATTTTATGAATAACTTAACTCACACCATACAATTTGAATTATTTAAAAAGCTAAATTAATGATTATCCGTTAAACCTTAATTTAACAAAAGAATGATTTTCCACAATGAAATTCGTATAAATTTAACGATATTAAATAAGTTCCTAGAAATACTAAGTAGCCTTTTCATGAAAATGTATGGCAAAAAATTAAAAATGATTACACACCATAGTCAATATTAAAGTAGCGTACATATAATTCAAAGAAAACATATTATTATTACACAAGTTCACACTCCAAAGAAAAATACTAGGTTACCCAACATAATAATCCCGAGATATTACGGATTTCGTAGAATTTTCATTTTCAAAAGATTGATTTAGCGTCCCTCATTATGCTCTATGATAGTAATAGCGAATCATGAAATTGTATGAAAACAATCGTCCACGCGCGCACACACACGTGTTGCGCATTAAAAAATTATAACTTTACTTTGATTTCAATCGCATCATTAAAAAAGAAAAGAAAAAAAGAAAGGATGAAATTACTGTTTTATTTTCTTTGATAATTTGATTATTTTGTTAATTCTTTTTTTTTAAATTATTTAATCGCATTTAAATGTAGTCTTTTAACCATTAGGAACGATCGTAAATAATTAATTTCAATTAAAAAGCACCGTTTATGGTTACGTTACAAGCATTAATTACACACATACGCAAAAAAAAAATAAAAGAAATAACATGCCATAAAATTATTACGCTACTATACCTCGTAATCACGAAGAAAAAAAAGAGTATGCGATAGTAAATCTGCTACTCTTATCTTAATTAATATTTAGCATCCATAATAAAAGTCCTTTTTTATTCTTCTTTTCTCTTTCTCTCTCGAGCTAAAGAAATTCTCGTTGAATCGAAAATATGAAAAATAAAAAGGTGAAAAAAAATCAATACGCAGGAAGTACTTTGAGCTTATGTATATATACGTTGGCGGCATTGCAAACTTTAAAATGATAGCGTGTCAAGAACATTCGTCATTACCGTTTCTTAAGTGCTTTGGCAATAAAATATAATAACCGTCCGAGCGTACGTACAGTGCGCAAGAAGCCTCAAAGTTAAATTTCATATCATATGGATTTAACATCGGTAGATTTTATATAGTTAAAGTAATAAGAAGAAAAGAGAAGCCTCTACCAACCCCCATCGTAAAAACTGATTCCGTCCGGAGACTTCTACACTGAAAAATAAATGGAGATGTAGCTGAACTACCGGTAGTCGAACCACGCTCTCTTAAGTTCGTATGCACGGAGTCTCGCTGCAAGAGAACAGTAGCGCCTCTGTGGCAAAAGAGCTTCACTTCACATCGGAGAGACGCGAGTGGGAACTGAGAAGCCCCGCAAAAAGAACGGTTAGCTTCTTCTGTGGGGCATCACACTCACCACCAGAGAAAAGATTTGCATGCTTACTGTTTGGTAAAGCAGAAGTACTTCGTGGGACTCGTAGTTCATTACTTTCTTTTCAGTGTACCTGTGCGCAGATGAACTGTTAATTAGCATAAAAACCGAAGCTTTAAGCATAAGCGTAAGTATAATATGGAGAAGATTATAAAGAGGAAGGGGAGGGGAAAAATTTTAACGATGAGCATTCATAAATGACGAGAAAGAGAGAGAGAACTGACGTTACGATTAGACTTTACTACCTTGCATTTCCGGTTATCTTTTTCCTATATAATATTCAGTTAGGGAATGCAAGAAACAAGTGTACTTATACGTATACACTCTGGGCACTGACGTATATGTTAATACTTTTTTTACGGTATGCGAATAAGAAAAGTTAGAGGGAGAAAAGTTGGCGAAAAATTAATGTATATTATTTATTTTTACTTTTATTTTATTTTTTAAACGGTATGCCAGATTATAGAAGCGCGTTATTTTTAAGCGCCTGGAAAATATCGGCTTGAAATATTTCTAGTATTTAATATGTTTTGCTGATTCCACGGAGTGCTCTCGGTGAGCTCTGAGGAATGTTTTCTTGATCTGAAAGATATTTTGCCTATATTAGATGTACTGGTAAATAGCTTAATGAAATTAGAGACGCCAGTTTGCTATGCTTATACTTTGATTTTTTTTCATAAAATTAAATATTGCAAAAAGATACGGGGTCTCGATAAATTATTTTCTAATAAGTTATGAAAATATTAAGATAATGAGAAAAAATAAATATTATTTTAAATGTCATTGATAAATGAATTTTGTATTCATAAAGTTATTTAGCATATACTTAGCAAGAATTACGTTGGATAAATGTGCTATAAATTAATAAGATTATAACCGATGTTGCGTTTACATTTGATAATCCTTATAAAATCCTCTCGTATGTGACTCTCACGCTAATAGATATTTCAAAGCTTAATTTATAATTTTAATTATTTAAAAATAAATATCAATATCTTTTTGTGCAACACAATTGCGTTTACTTTACAAGTTTTATATATTGTATAAAAATATAGAAAAAAAGGATGAAGAATTTCAATAATTGTTCAACAAAAATATCACACAAAATATTAGTATTTACACAACATAATTTAAAAACTTTTTTAAACATCGTCAAAATGGTCCTAAATTCTCCAAGGCTTTGTAAAGAATAAAATTGTTTTTTTAAACAATCTAAACACAAATATAAACTTCCACATAAAAAAACTAAATGAAATTTATTTTTCGTGTAAACAAAGGTTTTGTGTAAGAATGCATAGCATTTTTTTCCAGAAAAATAATAAATTTGAATTCCTGGACATCAATCTTAAAAACGTTTTCTTTAACTCGTTAGTACATCTCATCTATACGCGTGATCTTTGCTCCTAACGTGTGTGAATCATGAAATTCTGTAAAGGAGCAAATATATGCAAAATACATCAAGTTTGCTCGATTTTGACGTCTACGATGCGGTTATTTTTCCTTTTATTTTTAAAAATAACAAAGATCACAAATCATGTAGACCACTCCTTTAAAAGCTTGTTTACAGCATCTCCAATATAAACGCACATATACGTATATATACGTATCTTTTAACAAGTCGCAAAGAAAATATATTACTCAAGCCATGGTAAGAGGCATTTGTTTACAAATGCTACCATCGCATCTAAGCAAGAAAACGATTAATTACCAATCTTAGTACCTCGTACTCGCGTAAGATATGCAATGCATCTTTTTTTTACCTTCCCAACAGTAAAATATCTATATATACATTTTAAAAGCCAAACCGTCGTGTGGTGTCATGTATACACATGCACATGACATCGATATCGTGGATACTTTGACGATGATCGCTATAAAGTCAGTTTGCATATATTATAACATCATACACGGAAAATCGTTAGAGAATTTAATAATAAATGACGCTGACCTTTTCATGTGACGTCAATTTTCAAGATTTTTCTTTATTTATTTTTTTATTTTCAGCGCGTCTACTTTAACCGTGTGTATACACACAAACCCTGTATATACAACGTGTATATCCCTTAAGCTCCCACCGATGGAAACTTGGAAGTATAAAGAAAAAAAAACAGAAAAGAAAAAACGATACGAGTAGAAACTTGGAGCCGCGTCTGTTGTCTGACCGGTTTGGTAAGAGCAGTAACCGATCGCGAGTGGACCAACCTGATGTGTATATATAAGAAAGTACCGAATCATCGTGATTTCATGTGAGAACGAATTTAACCCTCTTCATCTTTTCTTCATTTCTCTTTTTTTTAGAAGGAAAAATTTTTCTTTCTACAATGAAGATAAAACTTATATAACATATAAACTTAGCATGTCGATTTTCATCAGAGCTCTATAAAGTTAAAAAAAAAGAAGGAAGAAAAAAATGTATATTGTCGATTATATCTTTTATACGAAGCCAATTGTGCGGCCTTTCTTTTTCGGATAAGAATAAAAGGAATGAAAAGGATGATGCTGGCTGCTGCCGCGTTGCACTGGCCTTAGAGAGAAAGAGAGAAAAAGAGCGAGAGTAGAGAGAGAGAAGCAGGTTTTAGTATACTAAATTAAATGTTTACGTGCGCTGGCATGGACGTTGAGAGAGAGAGGAAGAAGAGGAAGGAGGAGGAGATGACCGGGAGAAGAAGAACCGGTTGTATACCTTCACTTCTCTCTCTCTCTCTCTCTCTCTTTCTCTTTTCATCTTTACACACACGTATAGCCCTTTAATGCATCGCCAAGTTACTTATATATGTATAGCCAAGTTCACGGACCTCGGACACGTATTATTGCACCTTGCGCTCAAATATTCTCTCTCTTATCGCTAAAGGAGAAATTAATAAGAACCAATAATATTAAGTAATTTAGTGCTTATGATATGCATAAGCGGGGGTGATTTTTGTCAGTTAATTCACTTTTTTTTATTTCTTTTCTTTTTTTTTTTACTTTTTCTTATTATTTTTTTTAATCTTCAAAGGTTATGGAGCCGATGATTTTTAAGGTTGATATTGCCCTCTAGCGTCTGTAGCCGCCTTCCTATGCTTGATAATTGGGTACTATAGCATTTTGTAAATTATATGGATTTTTTTAATGATGCCCGTAGTAAATTTATAGTCAGCTGTATTATAACGGCTAAGTTTAATTGAAAAAAAATTTAATTCAATTGAAAAAATTTTTTTTATCTTCTTCTTTTATAAGTTTTGGTGGAACGGTGAATTGTAAATTTAATGTGACATAAATTTTGTTACGAACATTATTAAAGTGACATATTCATTTGAATTTAAAATTAAGAAAAATATTTATGTACAATTTAATTGTTTTGAATCCAATAATTGTCTTTTCAATAAATAGGAAAATACGTAATAATTTTCAATTGTAAATTAGATAACGTTTATTATATTCCATTAGTATATCTTGATGAAAAAACAACATTTACAAACGATTTCCACTCATAATTATATTTTACATTGTTAAGGTAGACTGAAAAGTAAGAGAAAATATGAGCCTAGGATGAAAAAAAATTTTAATTTAATGTCTACTTTTACTTAATGACGTTGGAGGGAAAAAATATAGTTAATGTTCAAAAAAACAGAATGTATTAATAATAAATAAATATGAAATGTCTTACCTAATCCTAATCATTACTACTTCCATATATCTATACTGATATATAAAGTACCTGTTCAATACATAATTGATTTTATTGAATATATGCTTTTTCTAAAACTAGTATTATATAAAACAAAAGAAGAAAATTCTTAAATAATTTCAAATAAACAATGATTAAACAAAGGGGTACATAAATAACATAAATTAAATAAGTAGTAAAAGTATAGTTCTATAAGACAATTCCTAAGTATAAAAAATGTGTTTTAAATTGTTAACGACAGCAATTTTCAGAAGTTGGCTAGATTTAGTATTTAAAATTTAATTACAATATACTAAAAAGTTATATAAAATAATTATAATTTTATTGGAAAAATATTTATTACAGTAAATATAATTTAATAATTTAAATTTCAAATTTCGAGTCTATAATGATCTGGTTCACATACCGTGTATATGAAAATAATTCTGATGAATAAATATGCATCAGCAGTAAGAAATTGGATTAGGTGTAAAAAATGCTTCTAATTCATCTAAGTGCATTTGCTTATGCTTGCATTATGATATTTATGGATAATATGAGATAAGTATATTTTAATTAATAGTACGTTCATATGAGTATCGATATAATTAAACATTATTAAAATCAAAATAGTTTACGATAGTTATATGTAGTTCAAGGATTAAACATATTTAATTTACTATTTTTTAAAATGAAATCTTCAGTATCAAATATTTAAAATTCCTACCATTTTTTACAGATTAAAATCAATAAAAAATGTTACTACGTATCGAATAAAAGTAAATATTCAAAAATTAATTCAAATTAAAACAATAAATCTATTATCAATTAAAATATTATATATACAAAAATAAACTGTGAATGATTCTTCTAAAAAATTATGTAAGATTACAGATGTTGCCTTCAATATGCCTCTCTTGAAACAAGATAATTAAAATAGTACAGAATTTATAATCACATTTCAAAATCATTGATTGCTAATATATTTAAAAAAATAATACCAATGATAATGAGAAACAACGCAACTTATGACTAAAAAATAAGAAAATAGATCTCGGTTGTAATAAAATTTTTCTTCCCTTTAACAAGTACGCAATTTGAACATTGGAATACTAACAATGCACGAAGAAAATTAGCGTCGATTAACCATTACATACACACACACATACGTGGATATATACATATACCCATTCGTTGCATACATAATGGAAAAGGCCTTAGCATAAAATACGATCTCCCTATAAAGTTCTAAAGAAGGTGCGGGTGCGTTTAGTTTATATATATACGTATATACACCTAACGTACTAGCATATCGCGTGTCACGCATCCATAACACTCAGTTGTGGCACCCTATGGCCTCGTCATTAGTATTGGATCACTATCGCAAACATTTCATTATCGAACATTCCCATTTACACTTATAGAACCCCGAAGAACAAGAAGAAGAGTTAGAGTCCAGGTTAATCTGCTTATTTAGCTTATACCCTTTGACCCTCCGTAAAAAGAAAAAATATGTATGCTAGTTGAATGGAAAAAAATATGAAAGGGATGTTATATCTCTAGAGAATACAGAAAGCCATTCGTGAAAATTACTGTGGCATGCGAGCGTGTATATGTTTTTAATGGCACTTACAATTAGATAACGAAAATAGAAACTCGGCTAAGAGTATGAAGCAGTTAAGATTTTTACGGGAAAAAAAAATTTCGATCTGCAGCTGGTGGACTTGCTTATATGAACACCTCGACGATAAATGCGTATAAGAAAATCTAAATCGTTAAATGCACGTGAGCCTTGCATTTAAATCTGTCCAACTTTCTTTTTTATTCTCTTCGATTATTTTTTGTTTGCAAAAAAAAGGTTGTATACTTTTATATTCTGAATTTCGATTGAGACGTTGACCAAACAATGAAATTAGTTGCACGTAAGCAAACATAAGGATCTTTTATTATCGAGTATGAAATAAAGTTTACGGTCATATTGATGAACAACAAAAGATTACCTGAATCAACAAAAAAAAAAAAGAAAAAAATTTCTTTCTTACAAATGTATACACCGAGCTTTTTTTTCTTTACTTTTTTATGTTCGCTCTCTCCTTCGCATTATTAACTTCACTTTCGCTTTCGCTTTTACTTTACTTATGAGTACGGTATGTTCGCTTAAAATAATTTCTCGGTTCGATCGAGGCTATTTTTTTCTTTTTTTTTCTTCGAGGTGCAGAAACCTGCATTTACATTAAAGGTGAAGTTGTTATTAATTATTTTTATGGTTAACTAAGTATTGTATGATTAAATCGTTTGTAAACTGTGATAATAATAACAGTAATAACTTGATTAGCTCCAGATCAAATATTCTTTTGCAATTAAAATTTCAATGCGATTTTTAATGGGAAAATTGTTTTTACGGTATGAATTTTCTATTTCGTTGGAACATATTTTAGAATTTTCTACACTATTTTGCCTATCACACTTTGAAAAATTAATCATGATATGTTGATGCATATACGTATGCATAATACTCATCTATTTTCAATTATCCAAAATGGTATTACAATCGAATTATTTTCTATTGCAGTCATTCATCCCAATTACGTGCAGTACATGAATATATAACATCATAATTCAACAACCTTGATCGCATTATTAATAAATAATTAATCTTTTTTTTCATTTTCTATATTGAATATATTTGTTTAAATCTTTTTATTAATTCTATTTCTAAACATTCACTAACTGAACTTAAGCTCGCTTCGTCATTTGTTATTAAATGAAATGGCAAAGCACATCATGCATTTCCGGGATCCTCTAGCTCTTGTTTAGTGTATGTGTGTATGTGCATACACATATATATCGCGTCATACTTTGCCGCGGGTTATTTCATTTCAGGATGTCGTGCATGATGAATTGCATGGGATATGCGTGCAGGGTATACACGTATACGTGTATACGTGTGCGTGTATGAGTGTGTAAGAGAGAGAGAAAGAAAAAGAGCTTATATTGTACGTATATAAGCGTGAGATTAGCTCTGGCGCGTTTCACTCGACGCGGATGGACACCTCGCATGCAGCATTTCAGCCTGCCCCCAGAGCGCCTCGCCATATATTTTGCTGAGCCGAGTGTACCTGGCGTTTGTTATATAGATTTTCGTATACATGTGCACAGGCATATTACTTTACCACGATTATGCGCTACATATTCGACTGAATTGCATTATGAAACTACAACTTTTTGTGTTAATCATAAATTTTTTAAATAACTGCTAAATTTTCAACTTTTTTTAATGTAAATAATATAAAAATTTCATGGCTTTTAAGTTTTTGGGAATAATTTTTATTTATTTTATGCCTGACATGGCTTTTTAATGGTTTTGTTTCGAACAAAAAGTGTTAAAAAGATATGTACACAGGCAGATTATTATGTACGGTATAAGCAATTTTGGCCATCAAAGATCTTTAAAAATAAATTTAGCTAAATCTTACACGACACAGTTAAATAATAACTCTCTTGAAATATTTTTAAAATTAATATCTTAAAATAATGAATAATACATTTTATTGAATAGTAATTAATATATCATGAGTTCATTATAATCACTTAAACATAAAACATTGATTTCCAACAAATTTTCGTTTATAATAAATCAATTCAATTGTTAGTTAAAAAAAAAATCAACTCAATAACGAATTTTTCCACAATTTTTGAAAAAAAACCTCAATAATAAATAATTAATGTTCAATCAATTCCGAAACCCACTTGAATAATAAAATTTCTAAATCTATTTTATTACAAAATATAAATAACGAAAAAAAGAAAAAATCAGCCTCCGTATCAGCTTACATAAAAGTATACTTCGGATAAAAATGATGAAAACCTAATTTTCTCGCAAATAAGCAATAAAGTTACGGTGTGCTTAGCGAGAACGTGTAGGCGCTCGCGTATATATGTGTGTATATATACGTGCTATGATGGATGTTTCGAGAGAAGGGAGGGATACATATACGCCCACGCAAGCCCGCTCAACGAGTGTTATATTTCGAATTACGGGGGCCATGACGACAGCCTGGTAAAAGAGAGAAAAAGAGAGAGGGAGAGAGATTGAAGGGAAGGTATTGAAATATATTTGATCGGAAAAGTGGCACGAGACGATTATATACTCGTACTCAAGCGTAAATTATAATTCCTATACATTCGTCTAGAAAACGAGATAATGGCTGTGTTTGAGAAACGAAAATAGCTAGGTTTATTTGAAAATGATCGTTTGAATTTCTAATAAAATGATTTCTTCAAAAACAGGTACGGAGCGACTTATTTGCCGAGCAATAAATTTTAATGACATTTTCATTGAAAATATGTTTATTTTACTCACTTTTTTATTATACTTAATATTAAATTATTTTATTTACTAAATTTTCATGCAGATACGAATAGTTTTTCTAATTTAATATTCATATAAATATAATTCAATTTTTCAATTTAAATAAGATCAATAATTTTCAATCAATAAACGTGCAAAATTTTTCTAAAATATCGTTAAAATTACAAAAACTTTTCAACTTTATTTCTATCACCCAGATATTTATTCTCAATATGTACGATCATGCAAGCAATTTCACAAGAGCAACAAATTTTCATATCAATGATTATAACTGCCAAGCAATAAGGAGATATTTTTACATAATTTCTCTTAATCCCTTCAAGATTCATATCACCTTATTTAACAGGGCTTATATTAAAACGTCAAAATAACAAAAAAAATAATATTTTTTTTGCATCAAGTATCTCCATTTTAAACGACATACATTAGAGAGCTACACCATTCAAATTCTTTAACGAGATAAGTATAGACCATTTCATTATATACACATACCGTATATATCGAATGCTTATATACTCACTCTACTCCTACGTATTATGACTTTACTTTAAAACTTTATAACGTTAAAAATAATAAAAAATAAAAATGAACAAAAATAATCATTCGCAAAACTTATAACCTAAGTCATGAGAGAGCATAACGCCAAAGGCAAGCTAGATGACTTTTATATTACGACGATTGTGTAATGAAAACATTTACAGCAAAATTATGAGCGCCTTTCTCGAGCATGATTACTCGTATAGCACCAAAGAATAAAAAAAAAATTTCAACTCTACGTAAGAATTTTATTGCCACGTGCCTATATAATAATCTACGCGTTCGTATACGTTTGAATTACTCTTAAATCAAGTTATTTCTGAGTATTTTCAATTTTTTTTCTTCTTCGCTTATCAATATATCTTTTCCTATTTTTTTGTACACCTTTTAAAGCTTTGAGAAATCTCAATATTTTTTTCAGATCGTTAATGCTGATATACGCGTTTTGTACAGATCAAATGTAATTTTGTGAAAAAAAAGTTGTTACGTTTGTAAATAAACGCAAGAGAAAGAGAAGGATTTTAATAGCCGTATGGCTGAGTGTATAAACGGTTGAAAAAAAAAATTAAAAACTTCCGGACTATTCACGATCGCCTAACCCTTTTGCCTATATTACGATTCGCTAGCCATATGCCCTTACTATACACGTTTTTACTATATATTATACCTAAATGTAGTTTAAGATGGGTTAAACAAGCGGATAAAGGTATTGCGTGCAACGAATGATCGTTGGCTTAAAAAGAAAAAAATTATCACCTTTTTAGGTAGAAAAATTTGATTATAAATACATTTGTTTAATGAATTTTTTAATTTAGATAATCAATAAGATGAATAATTTAAAAATTTTTGGTTGCATGGTTATTATTAAATGTAATTTACTTTCTGTAGAATATTTATTTGTTTATTTAAAAAAACTCGTAATAAATACTTTTATAAAATTACATAAAATATTTATACATACCGTAAAGGACGTAGTTCCTGATCAGGGCGTAATTTCTGATCATTATTTATTATAAATCATAATCTATAAGATTTTAGTAGGAAAAACTTTTTTTTAATTTATGAGAAAAAATAGATTGAGCGTAAGAAATGCTTCGTTTGAGTGAAAAAGAAATATACTTTTACTTTTTTACATGTAAATATGTGATCAGGAATACCTCCTAAGTGATCAGAAATTACGTCCTTCACGGTAATGGTATACAAACGATAAAACCTCATCGAATTAAATTGAAATTTATTTTTTTCCAAGCATCTCGCTCTCTCTCTTTCTCTTTGTTGAACGCGTCCTATTATTAAATCGCTACAAGGAACAAAACATGCTGAGTTGAATTAATTTACCCAGCTTGGACGTACCGTGAAATGAAAATAAAAAATTAACAAAATTTATATCTCACGCACAATAAAGATTATCTAAAACAAGCTCGAAGAAGAAACAAAAAATAAAGAAGAAGACTGACTAATAACATCTTCAAGACATTTTCCATCAATTATTACGCAATAAAATATGTACGCTTTACAACTTTCTTATACCTACAGAACTTAGTGTATATACCAACAGGCATATCATCATACTTGCACAGATTACTCGCGAATGGATTTTTACCCTCGTTCTACAATTCTTTTAATCATTTCTTTTTTTGTTTCTTCCTTTTTTTTCAAAACATTTTGAATTCTCAAGCGCAAAACACTCGGAGCGTACGTCTTTATAATTCCATACGTTCATCCTAATGGAAGTTTAATTTCACATGGGTAAACTACTTTTGCGTTTATTCCTCTCTTTTTCTCTTTCTTCTGATCCTCCTCTTCTTAACTCCTTTTTCGTTTCTCTCTTTCGTATATAAGCGTTTTAACTATTTCCTTTTCTTTTTTTCTTTCTTTTTGCATGATCCCTTTTAGTTTTCTTTCTTTTTTATATAAATTTTTTTTACTTTTTATTCGCTTGCACGAGCCAACCTCACGTTCACTTAATCACTATTTCCACGGAGCAAAGAATGAAGAGTAAAGAGAAGGGAAATCTTTTCCAACATTTCTCGCGTGCGCTTATAAACAACCGGCTCTCATCGTGTAATAATCAAAAACTCATTCGGACCTCTTTTTCGTTTTTAAAAGAAACGAATGAATGAAGGAGTTTCATCATTTTGTATTTTTTTTTTCTCTTTTTTTTTGCAACTGTCGCTGATGCATTTCAATAGGCCCTTGTAACACAGTTTTCACTGATGTTATTATATCGTGTGATATTATTACCTTTTTACACATGAAACTCGAGCAGATTCTTTTTTTATTCGTTACTGTGTGAACAGAAAATAAGCGGTTTACAATTTTTTGGTGAAATGTAAATATACCATTGAAGTATGAATTACTTATTTTTATTTTCAAATCAATTATATTTAAAGATTGTAATTTTAATTTTCTTGGTCTACACAATCTTCAGTTTAATTACTATTTGTAAAATATAAAAGTTTTTGAAAGATTATTTTTGTTCTTTTGAAGAGAGTAATTTATTATTTATTGACATTAAAAATTATTATAGAAAATTTAATGAAATAATAATCCATCCATTTTTAATCATACTGAATATTTATAAAAATATCATCTCATCAACATGTCATAAATATGATTTTGACTAAATACAACTTAATTTTAAAATAAAATCCAAATTATCAAATATCTAGTACAATAAATCCTTTGAAATTTCAAGCTAAACAAGTCACTAAAGCCCATATCCAATTCTAACCTAAAAACTTATCCTCCAATCAAACACCCCTCAGAAAAAAAAGAAAAAAAAACACCTGTAAAATATGTTGCTACTTTCCTTTTTCACATTCCTCGATTCATTTCCAAGAAATAAAAAAAAACCGCAAACACAAAGCAACACCTTCATATACTTTTATTCTCATTTCAAAAGCTCAAATATTACAATTATCACGTTGAATCGTCGTTCAATAAACCAAAAAGTAGCACCGATGAGTTGCTCCGCTCGCGAACGCTTAAGACAAACTAAAAGCTTGTCAAATAAACTTCATACCCATTGTCACATATATATTCAGCAGTGTTAAAAAACGTACCTATTGCAAAAAAAGGAAAGAAAAGAAAGGAAAAGGAAAAAAGAGAGAAAGAGAGAGAAAGATTCCCCTCGAGCATATTGGCAGTAAAGAGCCACCCCTTTTTCTTTTTGTACATAAAGTAGACTATAGCTTTTGCTTGTCTTGCTTTACTTTTTCTCTATACCGATCAGCCAGTTAATCTGAACGAATCCCCACTTGACCTCGACAAGGTGAGATACCCGAGGATATTTCATCTAAAGATAGAAGAATAAAAAAAAAGGGAGAAAAAGAGAGAGAGAGAGAGAGAGAGAGAGAGACTTTGCTTGTTTGACGTTCTATTGTTCGGTATTATATACGGGAAAAAACGTCAGCATTCGAGAAGAGACAGAGAAGGTGACACACGTTTTAAAAGAGAAGCTTTGAAGATGGCTCGTAAATAAAATTGCGTCATATATATCTATATACAAATATCGACAAAATTGCCTTTAGGCTTCTACCTGTTATATACACTTTTACTCATATATGCATTGTCCCCTTTACACCGAGGGCGCCCACAGGCTTTTTACGTTTTATACATACACACATGTAACATCTAAAATGATACTTCTTTCTCTATCTCTTCTTCTCGTTCTTTTTTTTTTCATTTCTCTTTACATTTTTCTGATGTCTTTTGCAAGAGAGTTACATTTCGCGAAAGGTTTTTTGGGAAGAGAGCGCAAGAGAAGCTTGCGGTTTCGTGCGTATACCTTTTAACTCTGTTTATAAGCCCATAAGAGAAACCGCAAGTGTGTTGCGAAGTAGCTTGAACGCGAGCCGCGGAGAGAGAGACTTCTTTCTTTTTTTTTTTCTTTTTTAGACCGCAATGCCGAAAGAGAGAAGAGACCTTTCATTTGGTAATGGACGAAACGCTATGGCTTATAGTATAAGGGAAGTTTGAGGGATAAATTTGCGGATAAGACGGATACATTTGATTTTTAAGAATTTTTGAGATAATTAGTAGTCTGAGAATGCGGGATTTAAATATAATGGTTTGATATTTTATTAAAGATTTTGCTTAATTTCTTGAATAAACATTGAATTATTAACCTTTTTATTGACTTGATTGCGTGATATTCGTTACCAATAAATAACTTTATTTACATTTTCAATTTTTTAAGGGTAGAAAATTAAAATCGGATAAATAGTTAAATATAAAATAAAAGCGTACATTTTGCAATTAGAAAAAAATACGGTATAATATATACTTTATTATGAAAATAAACGTTTAAGAAGAAATTAAATGGAGAAATAAAAGCATATCCTTGTATCATTATCTTATCTACCGAATAGTATTTACGTAAAGTGTATTGTGTCAAAATTGATTCACTATATATTACTTTACAATGATATTCATTAAAATTTTTAATTAAACTTTACAAAGTAAATGAGAATATAAATTATATATCTGTTATTAATTTAAGAGATAAAATAATTTTAAAAATATTTATTTGATTAATTTGAATTTTTGAACATTATATATATCCAGTATTATACCACATGAAATTTAAATTTACAAGATTAAAATAATTGATTTTCATTTTACATAATAACTGCGGTAAAAATATTAAAAATTGAAAATTTTTCAAGTATTAAATAATCTGTCAATCAAATAATATGCAACAAACCTGCATAAAACAGCAAATCCCGAAAGAATACATTATCCTAAATATACACAGAATTTTATACACTCGAAATGATAAACAAAAATTTCTCATGACAAATAAGAAGATACTATCTAGCATCCTTTTCTACAATTCAAGAAGAATGAATTTCTAATCTTTCTATATTCAGATCAGTCTCCAATACGATCTCACATACATACATAAAAAAAGAAGAAATTTCTCAACTGTTTATAAATAAATATGAAAATGCAGATTCGTCAATTCCCATAGTCATGCGCAGCAGCAGTAGCAGTAGCAGCATCTTGCACGGTATGCTCTTAACAAAAGGCCTTAGCCGCGCGGATTTTTCTGCATATGCAAAACAGTTTGTACGAGATTGTGGGAAAAGGTGAGTCTCATATATGTATATATATATATACACGAAAAAGAGAAAGAAAGTTAAAAAGGTGGTTTAAAAGCCGTAGAAAACTTTTTCGCTATACCATATATAACACTGTTGTTATTAGTCAAGAATAAAAGAGAAAGAAAAGGAAAAAAAAGGAGGAAGGGCCCTTAAGGTAGCAGCGGGGTGAGAAAGCATACCACAAACCGTTCGAATGCATTTTCATATTATTATAAGATGGTAAGAGAAAAAAAAACTAATGCTAATCTGACTATGTATGCAACCTTATTATATATATGTACATATATACATATATATACCTGGCGTTAAAAGAGGTCCCTCTCTTCTTATGCATACGCTAATATATCTATACATGTATACATACTTTAAACGCATTACGCGGGCTTGGTGCGTGACAAGTTGCTACGGCATAACCATATGCGTCGTAAGAATAAGTCTTACCTGTAGAGAGAGAGAGAGAGAGAGAAAATAAAAAAAATAAATGAATGCACAACAGTCGATATATGCACGAAAAAAGAAAATACACAAAAGTTGAACAAGGGGGTTTGGAAGAAATTATAATGTATATATAAAAAAAGGGACTATTGTGAATGGATAAGGAAGTAATTATTGATGCTATTGTTATACTAAAAGGGTTTAAACTTAAAGGATATATGCTTATTTTTGACTATATACGATTTGTTAAATGTCAATGCTAGGGCTTATTTTTCATAGATATACATGGTTAAGTAATCGTGTGAATAATGAAGTGTTGCGCGTATGTCAAGAGTTGTCTCCTTAACTTTTATTTTGGAAAGAGAGAGAAATATTTTCATGCGAATCATATTTTAGGTTCGTTGAGTGAAAGATTTGGTTTGAGATTAATCTCATTTATTTTAATTTTTTTCTAACAATTGATGTAACGGATGTTTTGTACGATGATCATTTTATAATTTATTTTTATGTTGGAAGAAAATAAATGTCTCAGATTAATACTTCCAATACTTAATTCTAATACTTATTTCTACTTTTTAAAAAAAAAGTATCAGAATTTTATGAAAATATATTTTATTGACATTTTTATATAAAAAATGATTACACATTGTATAACATATAATTTTGATTCGATCCGTTAGTTTATTTTGAGTAACTTTGAATTTATTACGGAAATAAGTATGATAAAAACAAAAATTGTGATGAACAAACACGTTCTTTTAAACATTAAAGAGTACATCAATATTTGGTTTATGTATATATATTTCACTTGAATAATAAAATTGATATAAAACTTACGTAATGTAGAAGGCTTTTCAAATCATTCATAAAACTTACCTATAACATAAAGAATTACAAAATGATTAATAAAATATTGAAAAACAATGTGAATTGAATTTTTAAATATATTATATTACGATACATATTTTCACATTCAACTAATTTTAGATATGTGTACTTATTGATCGAGTGAGAATTTACTTAAAAAATAAATTGATAAAATCATTCTATGTGAATGAATATTTTATTTTAGCAATATATAATTTACTCTATGACAGAATAAATTTTTATTCTATTTTAAAAATATTTCCAATAACTATTATTTCTTGAAAAAGATGAGATAAAAGTATTGAAGATATCGAATAAAAAACTTAACCAGGTTTATACATCTGCATAATTGTGTCGATAATAATTTACAATGTTTTTCTTGTTCTGAGAACGAGAATCTATAAGTGTTTTCGAAACTTTAACAAGAATATATTTAACTTAAATAGACTGACTTCATAAGGTTAAAATAATTCTCATCATGACTTTCAATACTTTTTATAAGAAATTTACATTTAATAAATGTGATTTTTGTAGGTCTTATAAAATTTAAATAGTTTGCTAAGCATTTTATTTTTGTTAAAATAACTACATATTAATTTTAATACATTTCAAAAATTTGTACCAAATTTATTAATTAATTTCATCAATATCATTAAACCATTGATATAATTTAAAGAGTTATCATATACATATCCTCCTAATTGATTTCTTATAAACCAAAACAGTGCAAAGGACAAAATTTCTATTAAAAAATTGTTCATTTTCAACTAATTGGCACCACAATTAAAATAATCAATCCTTGTCTTGAAATTCAAAAACTAAAAGCTATATAGAGATTACAAGTTAACAAAAATTGACTCTCAGTTTTATCTCATTAAGCCAAAAACTCTATACATACATCTAAAAAAAAAAGAAAAATAAGAGAAACAAATTCACGCTATCCAACAGTGTTCATAATATATCCGATCCTTAAAACCTAAGGGTCAAAAAGAAAAAAAAAAGTAAAAAGATCCTCGTTAAGATTTCAAAGAGCTTAAGTCGGTGATCGTGTGGCCATCTCAAATCGTAAATATTTCGGGGTTACATTCGTAACGGAATAATTTCTTACTGATAAGGACAAAAGCTAACTTCCAAAACGAAGACACCATAACACTGAGCGTATGAAAGAAGGACAGGAAAGACGCTATGTGTATATGTTGCAAGCAGAAAAAAATAAGTAAGAGAAGAGAGAAAGAGAAAATTCTTGTAATGATTATAATGATCCTACCGAGAATGCTGTAGCCAAGGCATTTTTGCCCACCTTGACTCGTCGCTTTAAGCGCAAAGAAGAGATCCTAATCTTGTTAAATTTATCCCCCTAAAGGTATATATACGACGAAAGAACGAAAAACTTTTAAACTTGCGCGCATAAACTCACGCATACGCATATTGTACGATGGCTACTGATAAGAAATTTATATATATATGTATATATATACATACACGTACATTTTAAGGCTTTCTTATTGCGTAGATTATTTGCCGCGGTAAACGAAAATATTCCAGATCTAGGTCCTTCGGGCTGATCCAAAGCCGAAATTAGTCTGTATTTTTCGGGATTATTGTATGTGATATTTTGTGTGTAAGAAATGATGGATAAGCTGTTATTCAAAAATCAAGATCATTTAGTTGATGTAAGATCCAGTTTTATAATCTTTTTTTTTTTTTAAATTACAGAAATAATCATGCATATTTTTGTCATTTTTATTTTTTGTTGAACATGTTTAATGCTACTTATATTTTTTTATTTGTTGTTAAAAATTTTTTAAAGTTCAACACATTTTAATACACATTAATAATATTTATAAATTATAATTAATTTTCTTAATGCAGCAGTTCAAATATGTTTATAAAAACCAGTTTTTTAGTTTGAGTCTCATATACAACGCCACAGTTTAAGCGATTTTGAACGCAAATACTATTTCAGAATCACGTATACTAAGGACTATTTAATTGGTTTATACTATCAAAATTGAATAAATTGATATTATAAAAAAACTGAAATTATTGAATGAATGTAAGTTTGTATTTTCTATTGATGAAGTATATTTATTAATTATAGAAAAAAAGCAAATATATTTATAATTTCATGTTTTAAGGTCTTGGTAAATCAAAAATCTCAACTAAAAGTTAAGTGATAAAAACATATACACTAAATTTAATCTCCATAAAAAATAAGATTTATCTGCAGTATTTACTAACCTAAAAAATATACATTGCAAATTTTTTCTGCAACATAAAGTTTTTTTCTCTAAGAATACACGATCGTCGAACATGAAAACCGTTAATTTCGATGACTTAAAAAAACGTCGACTTAATTTGTTAAAGTTACAAAAGGCGCGTAAATTATTGGGAACAGTTTCGAGATAAAAAATAAAAGAAAAGAAGAAAAGTTCAAAGGTAGGTATTACTTAAAATTGCATGTAAATTCATCGTAAATTTACTTTGTAACGGACTCACTAGTTACTTTTAAACTATACAATATACACTTGTGTACATGTATACACGTCACGTTGCAAAGCCTATACATACGTATACACATACACCGAACGTATCGATGAACAAGCGAACGCGCGTAATATACTCGACATGAAAAAAAAAAGAAAGAAAGAAAAAAAAAAGGGATACGAAGTACATAAGACGATGGGGTTGAAAGAAACCAACAACACGCAATGCTTCACAAGTGAAGTACCATTAATGGCTATGTAATAGCAACAATGCTTGCTCATACATATTACGTATACATTTTACGCATTTATTTCTCTCTCTCTATCTCGGTACCTCAATTTTCATGCACATGGACATTTTGAACGCAATGTGCTCAAAATAAAAAAAAAGAGAAGCTTGCGCTTACGATCGCTCATCCAACGAATACCAAATGTTACCATAGAGACTTAGAACAAAAAAAAATGGTTTAAAAAAAAGAAGAAGAAGAGAGAAGTACGTACGAAGCAAAAGTAAGTCTATATACATGTACACTTACACCCTTTTGGATACTGATGTTGTATGCGTCTCTCATTGTAGCTAATAATTACTACGTCTCTCATGTATATACGTACGAGAGTATAGTAATTAAACAAAAGAACGCGCACCCGTTTTCTATCCTGTACATGTACGTACCAACAATATGTATATATATATATAAAGCTTTATACTAATGTGTGTAGGTACGTACTCACTTTCTAAAGGTTCTTCTTATTTTCTCTTCCTCTTTTCGCCTACACATGTTTCTATTTCTTTTTTTTTCTGAACCAACGTCAGATGAGTACTACTGTTAAGCATTTCGCGCGCAATTTTGTTATGTATAGCAGTCGCCTCTCTTCAAAAGCTCTCACTACTCTTCGTTAAATACTCATAGATATATATTGTTCATTCATTTTTTTAAAAAAATTTTAAAATTCTATCTTTTTATATTGCGTTTATGCTTACTTGGCTCGTCTTAACGAAATTGCAAGAAATAATTTCTTGTTAAAAATAGAAAAAAATTTGACGTATTTCCTATTATCACGTTTACAGACTATTCTCAAAAAATAACCAAGGACCTAATCATTTATAACGTAAAAAATAATTATGTTACTATTAAACGTCAAATATGATTTTTATACATTTTGATATCTTAAAAAAATAATTTTTGTAATTTCATACAAGGTTACTGACCTTTTCAATTGAGTATATTAAAATATTTATTTGTGAAGAAAAACAGGTTTAAAGAAACTGGAATTCAAACTAGCTTTCTTTTACAAATTAACAAATAATATTATATTTTTTTAATAATTTATCAATGATTTATCAACGACATAAAATTATTAAAAAAATAAAATTATTTATTTTTCGTTAATTTATTTAATGACATGCATATATTTTTTGTTTAATTATATTCTTAACAAAATAAAAGATAAAATTATTCTCAACAATATAAAACAAATATTAAAAGTTAATTATATTGGACTTATTCTTAATGTGCACTTATCAATGTCAATTTTAAAATGTATTAAGATTATTCAAAAAGATAATATTATAAATAATTAAAATGATAAGAAATATTTTTATAAAAGATATGCACTGTAGAAATTGTAGATACGTTATCGATTTCTAAAGAGAATTCTATAGTGAATTTTAATTTTAATTTTTACTTTTATGTAAAATATATTAAGATTTTAGATTGTAATTATATGGAGTAAATTAATTATATTATCGCATTAAGTTTTAATGTTTGTTTTAAGTTTTCAAAAAATATAAAAATAGAATTAAAAAAACAAAATAAATAATTTTTTTTTTTTAATTTTATTTAACGTCACTGTACTTATGTTATCAGTGCGATACTAATTAGCGACGGAGGTCAATTCAATGTTTTTGTAAACAAAGCACATATAACATACAGTGGTGCTTGTGTCGATCAGTCTAATATAGTAATTATTATCACTTCGAACCACCACTGGTCGAAATTTGTAATTCATTAAATTTATATAATAAGTTGTATTTTCGGAATTAAAGTTATTTTGTTGTAATTAAATGAAAACTAACGATGAAGTAAATGATGAAGTAAAAGTTAAGAAAAAAGTTAATGATGAATTCAACTATGAATTATAATACTTTCATGTTCATCTTTAATTTTCAACAAAAGCATTCGAACAAATTAATATTTAATGAAAATTCTAATATTTAGTCTTTTTTTAACTATTTTAATAATTAAATTATGTAAAACAAACTTTTTTAAATTTATGGTGATTGGAAACATATTTATTTTTATTTTATTATATAAAATTATCGTTATTATATTTATATATTTTATGTTATTAAACATTTTTGAAAATTCTAATGAAATTTTTAATTCATAGCTCTAATATATACAAAGTGTTTGCTATATTTAAAAAAAACCTGCAGTTACGGCAATTCGTTATTTTATTCTAAAAAGCACCATATAAGTAAATAAATTTTAATTAAATTTTTAATAACTATAGCAAAATATTAACATTAATTAAAATATATGTTCTTAATTTTCAAAAATTTTTCAAAAAAATGTAAAATTATAAAAAAAAAAATTTTTTTAATTTTTTAAAGTTTTTAAAAATTTTTAAAGTAATGAAAGAAAGTTAAATTTTTAAAGTGATTTTATTAATTCTACGTGTCTAAAATAGTTCAGTTATTTGACGCAGAGGGAAGCACTTATCAAGCTCGAGTAGTCGAATTCAGCGCCAGAGTTGAAGGGGAAGAAAGCGACGAAATTAAAAACCCCTTTCACTTTTAGTCGAACCGTCGGATAAAACAGTTGCCTTGATATCGATTTTATAAAAGGCGAGCTTTCATTCAAAAATTAAATTCTTGTAAAAATCTCTTTTTTATCTACAATTTATAAGTTAGAAATTGCAGTAAAACCATAAGATTTATAGCATCGTTTAAAAGTTAAAATAATGAGTACATTTATGCACGATTTCAACATGGAAATGATGTTAGGAAGCTTGTCTAAATTACAAGATTCCTATCGCTGTTCCTTAAGAATACCCTTAGCCAAGAGTATAATGACGTGCCAATGAGTGCCTTATTATTGCCTTATAAATCTCTGATAAAATAGATATATTTAATAATATGATAGACTAAAATGGGCATAAGAAAGATAAAGGATATGTAAAAGAGAATAGTAGAATTACAATTCTATGATAACGTTTATTCTATCAATATTAAAGTTAATTTTAATTAACAGTTATATATGTCCTTGTTAATTTCATGAATTTATTTATTTGTTTAAATTAAATAACATGTATTACAATTTTTAATATTCAACAGTCGATAAACTTTATTGATAATTATTAATTTAAAATTTTTGGAATATATTTATTTTCTCTTGGTAATATTTTTATTGTAATTTAAGATTTTTTAATTTACTTAACATGTTGTTAAACAATTTTTTTGACACCATACAATTACTTTTATCAAGCTGCAATTACTCTTATTTATCAGCTTTTTTAGCCTCTGGCAATTAAATAAATTTGAGGTCGTGGGTCACTCGATAGAGTGATGGATTCATAATCTCGAGGATCCGAGTTCGAATCCCGCTCTCCGCAGCTGATTGATACAAGCACCACTGTATACGATACATGTGCTTTGTTAACAAACGCACTAAAAACCTCCGTCACTAATAGAATCGTAATGATAGCATAAATACAGCGACGTTAAAAAAAATGTTTAATGAATAATTTATAAAATAGTTTGATTTCCGAACTTTTTCATATATTGATTTATATCTAAAGAGAAAATATTTGTTTTTACTGAGAATTTTTTTAATTTTCATTTATATTTTTTTATAAAATATATGTTAGTTTTTGTAATAAATAAGGTTAAACGTAAATTAGAAGGTCTTGTAAGATTATTAAAACAATAGTATTCCTATAATTATAATTTTGTTTAAATGAAAAATAAGTTTTTAGTCACGATTTTAATAAATTCAGATTAAAGTTTTATTCAAAATCTTTTTTTTAATAAAAAAAAAAAGAATAAATGTAAAATAACGGCAGAAATATTTTATACCCTGGTAGAAAGTTGAGCATATTTTCAGTATATCATCCCGTATTTTATGGGCAGTCGCGATCATATGCTTTTAGATATCGCGATAAACCTCCATTACTCTTAACGAATTATCGCGATGGCATCGGGTGAATATGGTCAATGTTGAATTATACTATATTCATAAACAGCATATTACAAAGTGTGAGTGAGCACGCATATGGGAACACAGTTAGTGAGAAAGAGAAAGGCTGTTCACTCCTTGTTTCCTTTTCAGTTCCTGAACGGACAGTCTTACACTGTAAAAAAAAATAGCAGAAAATCACGTTGTTGGTCGACGATTTAAATGCGACCATGCACCGTCGAGGTTATTTAACTTCGTTCAACGGCGACATTTTAACGTGCTTTGCGTGATTTCACGTAAACTGAACACAAGATTTTTAGATTAAATCAGTTAGATTTTGCGCTTCAACAATGTTAAATAACATCGACGGTGCATGGTCGCATTGAAATCGTCGACCAACGACGTGATTTCTTGCCATTTTCTTTTACAGTGTATTCTCTCACACTAAGTTTACATATGCACTCGCTCACTCGCACTTCGCACTCACTGATTTTACATGGATATTTTATTCATAATCATACTGTATATGTTCGCAAATAAATTTAAGTTATATAATAAAGAACAGAAAATGTTGACACTATACAATAACAGTATATGCATCTTTAATAATTTTAAAGTTAAGTCAAGTCAATCTAACCTGCACATAGAGTGATGAAGATAGATGCTTATAGAAGTCGAAGCGTCGAGTGATGCGCGCGCAGCTAACATTCAGTATTCACAACTATAGGATATATTTTACGATTGTACAAACAGGCGCCATCGCGGGCAGCATGTATATATACAGATTCGCTTTCTATAAACGATTTTAATTGAAAAATTATTTACAACTCATATGAATTGTAATAATGAATATTATAATATTTATAATTTATTTTGAATCAGAAGAAAAAAATTTTAATTATTTTAGTGATTATATTTTATATTAACTCTGTAATCTTTAATATATTATCGTGTATTTATCGGTCACTTATCGCGACTGCGTAGCGACGAGATATAGCCAACAGTTAGTTATCTGAGCATATCTTATCCTTAATTTTCTACCAGGGTAGTTTAAAAGAAAGTAAATAGCAGTTCTTTTCAATTTAGCTACTACCAGTAGTTCAGTTTTACTGCTGACAGCTTATTACAAGTAACTTGTCATTAATAAAAGAAAAAGTCTTTATTCATTGCTAAAAATTCTTATCATAATTATTGTTGAAATCATTTATATATTATTTTTAATATTTTCGACCGTTTTTATCGATCATTAATAATTTATTGTAAATTTGGAAATGAAAGTAGTGAATAGTCAAAAAAAAGAATTTCATAAATTACTGGCTGTTACAATATTAAGATTGAAGATACAGGTTATACTAAGATGGAGACGCTCGGAATCGTCACTTTTAAAATCTCAGAATATTCACGTGCGCTACGACATTATCGAGTAAGCATTGACGAACACTTAGTATCCTAAAGTAAAATTTATAAACACAAATATTTATAATAAGAATTAAAAAATGCGATACACATACGGTATTCAGAATCTCTTTACATTTTTAGCTTTAAGAGCATGACGAAGCTGTCCGCCTTCTAATAATATTTCCAATCTTAACTTATGAATAAACGATGCATTTAATCGAGTTTCTTTGCTACAAAGAAAAAATTTATAAGATTAAACTCTAGTGCGGACAACTCAAGAAATCCACCAAAATATTATACATACAAAGTTATAATAAAAACTTTCAATATGTCGTATTTTAAGGTTAGGTTTGTCGAGTTTGATATCTAATTTCCAATCCAAGCTCATAAAAAAATAACAAGTCCAAATGATTTTTTATTTTAAAAAAATTATTGTATAAATATAGCTTTAGTGCGGACAAGTCATTATATTTGTTTAATTTAAGAATTTAAAAAGATATTGATAAAATAAAAAAAGCAAAACTCGATTGCTGCAGCTCCGACATGCCGTTAAGCTTTTTCTATTACCCTGTGTAATTTGAACGATATTCAAAAAGATTATCGAGTTTTGACAAATGGCTCAAACAATAAAACGGAATATTCCAAATTTAATTTGAAAAGTGGCTTCGTATAGAGAATTTGGCTGCTCATCTTTTTTTTATTTTTCACTTACATCCCCTTATAAATTAGGAACTGTATCAGAAGTGGATTTGATTTCTTTTACAAATAGTTCTACACTCAAAGAAGTTTTTGGTGTTTGACACTGCATATCAAAGTTAAAAACATACTGTAAAGTTTTTTGATAAAAAATACTCTATTTTACTTATTATTTTTTCCTGTGATTCAAACTTTTTGAAACATGAACACAGGTGAAAATGATGAACGATCAGTTGCTGTGACTGAATTTTGTAGCATTTACTTAACTAGCCTTTTCCAGTATAATATATAGTAAATTTTTAAATAATATAATTTACTATTTATTTTTTCTTAATTAATATAATTCCTAATATTATATTTTGTAGTAACATGTTCTATTTATCAAGTTATTTAGTAAATTTAAATAGATTAAACAAAAATGGATGATTACATTATTAATTTTATCATTGCTTAACTATTATTATACGGAAGCTCGATTGATTTAAAATAGTAAATTATTTTTGTAGTTTGAACGAGAGAAGCAAAATAAGAATGGTGATCACCTTAGAGAAAAATCGATTTTTCTTCCATGGTGCATATTGAACTGTAACTAAATTTAAATTAAAAGAAATTAAAAAAAATTAGTTTTATTAATTTTTAAAAAACTCTAATATGTACTTGATAAAGTACTATATTACTCGGAACTAATTTTAAACGGAAGGAATATCTCACTTTCAGCTCACTTAACGAGTTAATAAACTAGCCATTACTGCTAGAATGAAAATAAATATAATTACAGTCTCATCAAAACTTAATGCAATACTATAAAGTGCATAAAATTATTTATCTTAACCCCTTTCGCGTTTACATTTATGCCTAAAAACATCATAGATAAATTTTATGCACTAGATAATTGAAAAATATCAATTTAGTTATCTTATAAATTTTCCTATTTATGTTTATACGAATTATGGTCCTGCAGTAATGATAAAGTTCATATCATAAAAGCAATTTATACTAATCAAATGATATGCGTAATTGCATTGGATTATGCTAAAATTAATCTTTTTTCTAAAAAAATTTTTTAAAATCCATTGCAAAGAAATAATTTTTTTTATTATAAAAACAGTAATTTAACGAAAAAAATAAACATTGAAGAAACTTTGATTTTCATATAAAAAAAAATAAATAACAAGAATGTAGCTACCCAGCATTAAAGTACAATTAAATAAAAGGAAGAACAATATTTTATCCAGAAGTAGTAGTTTTCCTGATATACACACATCGGTATTGAATAGCCTCTAGGCAGTGAGCATCCGTGGCAGTCATATCGGCAAAAAGCAAACCTCTCCTCCCTCCCAATAATAAATCCCTTCGCATTAAGCTCCTTGCAATAATCAATCGTCTTCTCGATGCTATGAACATATACTAAAATAATAAAAAGAAAAGGAAAATAAGCATAAGGCTCTAAATCAATGATCCGTTGCATATATAATACACAACGCAACGCGTATTGAAGAAAAGCCCGCAAGGCTTTACGCACTCGAGAAACATACACACATCCTTTTTGTATAGAAAAAAAATGTTAAAGAGAGAGAAGAGATAAAAAGAAGGAAGGTGCGTCAAGGCTGTATACACTATAAGTAAAGAAGAAAGAGAAAAACCGAGCAATCTCTTCTCTTTGAACAATGTATAATATATATCTATAAGAAAGTATATATACACGCGCTTTACGAACATGGCGTCATCATTATCGTCATCGACATTATTACCATTATCAATGCCATTATCGCCATCGTTATTATACGATCATTTCGAATGCTCGCACTCTTGCGCTTATATACATATACACCTTGAGCAGCACCGTAAACGCGTGCCTTATTATCTCGCGATTTCCATCGTCATTCTCTTTCTCTCTTTTTCTATTATATTCTTTTCCTTCTTTTCTCTCTCTCTCTCTCTCTCTCTTTTTTCTCTTATGCGGGAGAGAACAAGAGATTCAAAGCTTGGATATGCAAGAAGCAACAGCAGCAAACAGCAAGCAGCAGTAAACCTAAAGAGGTATAGAGAGAAGGCGCGTGAATGAAGTCATCTTCGTTAATGCATCGATCCTTATCCCCAAACACCTTTAGACCTGACGCCGCGTTTACGACATATATACTACAAGACTACTCAGCAAACCTATTGCAATATACGCATATATATATATATATATGTGTGTATATATATATCTTTACACCCACGCAGCAATAGAGAAAGAAGAGAGGTTTAAAAGTATATGGTTAGAAGAAGGAAAGAGAGAGTCATTGTTGTAGAAGAACATGTAAGTGAGAGGTATGTATATGTATATATATAATACATGAATACTTCAAGGCTCTCTCTCTTTCATGCAAAAATGGCGTAATGTCGCTAGCCATTATGCATAGAATGAGAATCCCCCTATTTTTTTTTATTTTTTATATTTTCGAGACCTTTTGAGAGAAGAATATAAGTAGTAGCGCCTAGACATCGTCATCTTTTACTTTTACTTCTATATAACATGTATATATAGTAAATAGAAGTGTAGGAGCGTATTAAGAGAAGCTTGAAGATATAAGTATAAGAGCGCGCAATTTTTTTTCTCTCATATACGGCCCTTGGCATACACTGCTTATGTATATGTATGTGTGTATGTGTAATATATTTTAAAAGCACACGTGTGCGACAAGAGAACGTAAAATTGCTTAAACGATGTGGTACACAGAATATTAGTTCATATAAGAAAAACCCTCTCGAGTTAAGTTTGAACATCTGGACGACGTAAGAGAAAGAAAGAAAGAGAGGAATGAATGATTGTGCATAAGGACTTATGGTTACTACTTTAGCTTTCTGTGAAATGATTTGTTTGCTTTTTAAAAAATTATTTTTTTTCCTTCAAAGGCTTTTGGTTTTATAGATTATATAGAGATTGCAATTTATGATTATTTTATTCTATTTCTTTTATAAGAAATCTCGTGCATTAGTGCCGACACGACTTTCTAATATGTTATTAATGTTACAAATTCATTAGATTCTAACTTCTTTTTTCTTTTTAATGATGCAATTCAAATTAATTTTTATTGAATTATTACTCGGACTTTTAATGTCTTTTTTAAAATGAAATTTTATTAGCTTTTTTTCAAGCTTACTCAATTATTTAGATAAATAGTTTAATTACAAAAACACCAGACGAACTATTATTTATAAATATTTATGCACGGTAGTTGAAAAAGTGCTTATTCAAATAAACTGTTTTAAATCCGTAATAAATGGATCGAGTAATCGCTCTTCAAACTTTTAAATCAACTTACACTTGAAAGTTTGAAGAGAAATCAATATTAACTGGATTGCATTCTCGTAATATCTTTTTTTCAAAAACTGAATGAATATTCAATATACATTCAACTTGTGTAAGAAAAAGTTAATGTACCAACCGGAGAAAGAAATTGAAGTTCATTTTTCGAAAAAAGAAGAAAAAAACAATGTTTTAAAATCTATAACTGTGATTGGATTACAAATGCATTTATTCATAAAAAAAGTTATATTTTAAAATGACCATACATTTGATTTGGATAAAATAAATGTATCATTAAAGATAATATGGCTTTGAAAATGCAACATTTTACATTCTGATACTCGAATCGCAAAAACAAAAAAAAATAAAGAAAAAGAATATTGAATACACTCCGAAACGAAAATAAAACTGATTTAAAGCAAAGCAAATGTAAAATGGACCGCAGTAGCTTTAGCAGAAAGAAATATTTAACATATACATAGCCAATGTACAAGGCAATCGAAGAGAGCCTCTTTTTTTTCGTTTAATCGCTGGACAAATAGGTCCCATAAATTCACGTAAGAAAGTTCGTTAAGAGAACCTCTCTCGCTGTATGTTTCATATGTAAATCGGATGTATATACAAGACTCTTTTGCAAACGCACCATACAAAGAACCCCCTTTAAAAAAAAAGAAAAAAGAAACATTACCACCAACTCGATATCGGCTAAGAATTAATACCAAGGTGCACGCCTTATGCGCGAGAATTATCGAAGTCGCCCGCGCTTCGTTCTTCCCTTGGCTTCGATTTGCATATAATAAGTGACTCAGGATAATTGGTCCCTTTAACAAAATTTAATTCTCAATCCAGAGATGGCCTGCTTTCTTTAAGGTACCTACCCTACTACCCATCATCGTTTGACAAGTGCTTAATTACGTTGCTTCTCGCCTGCTTTCTTTCTCTTTCTTTTATTTTTTTTTAATTTTTTTTAAGCTATTGAAGCTTTATAACCTTATGGTGGTTACATTGTGGTATGCGGTATTCGAAAGCGATTAAAATTTAACCTGGGCCCACCACCAATTAAACAACTATGTCGTTATATACCTCCCCGCATATGCTGGGAGTAAGTTTTTGATATCGATTATCCCTGAAAGCATTCGATCGATCAGTTTGCAATATTGTTCGCGTATCTAAATTGAAATTCTCATTTGGAACGATGTTAAAGAAAAAAGGAATAATAAAAAGATAACAGGAGAGGAAGACTGAAAACATAAGAAAGTTATTTCTTTGTAAAAACAATTTTTTAATTTATGTTGATGATTGCATCTCTTTTTTTAATATGTGACTTTATAAAAGAATGATGATGCAAAGATGAAGCATTGTACGTTAAATATGAAAATTTTATTTTAGTTGTTGTTCTGGAGTCATTTAATTTACTTGTTGCAAACTTTATAAATTGAACGACTATGGCAACTGGTCAAACCAATTGATGTCCAAATTAAAAAATATAGTGTTTCTTTTATCGATAAAAAACTAACAATTCTTTAGGATGAATTTTAATAAGATCGATAATATTTCTAACAATTTTAGTGGATTCATAAAAAAAAGATAAAAAATATATAAATAAAAAATTATTCCATTTAGATAGTATATTACGTAGTTTTATTCAGAAATAAAATTTATTCTTGTTTTATCATGTCAACCAAGCAATAAACTATCAATAATAGGAATGAAAAATGTTAAAATATATATCACAATAATCAAAAGGAAAAATCTAAAACGATAACACCATATTTGCAATAATAATAGATTTATATACAGAAAACAACTATTATTAAAAATCATGAACTTTTCAACAAAAATAAAATAAAAAAATTCGAATTCCAAACTAAATTTTAATCCTGTTTACCGTATCACATGATATTTGATTAATGTACTATGCTCTTTTTATTGCATTTACCATAATTCATCGATTTACTTTCCGAATCGATCAATACAATTCTCAACAAGTAGCTTAATTTTTTCCTCTCTCTTAAGTTTTACAAACACCCGACCGCTTTACCGACAAACATATACTTGATATAACAAACAAGAAAAAAAAGAAGAAGAAAAATAGAAGAAAAGAAAAAAAAGATTCTGTGTAAGGTAGACAACGTGCAAATAGTGTAAAGACTTTTGAAAAGAAACAAGTATGCCGGTTTTCAAGTTGTCGCTTATAAGCGCGCGAACAATCGCGATAAAAATACCTATTGCCGCGAAAACCCAACAAAATTTATCGCGCGATTCATATATTGCTGCGGCGGTAGTCGTTTCACAAACAAACACGCGGACACGTATATATGCAGCAATAAGGAAGTGACACCTGGGCAAGTTTAAAACTAGTCGTCTGTTTTATCGGCTCTGTCAATCCCACCTTTTCTTCCCTGTTTATGCACGCTATTATAAAAGTCGATATCGAGAAAAGATTAGAAATCTCTTCTTTTTTTATTTTTTTATTTTTGTAACGATTCCAAGCGTTTGCTATATTGTTTGCTATCGATGTTTTATCTCGAATCAAGTCGAGACGAGTGAAAACGAGACGAAAAGACAAAAAAATGTTCGAATCGAGAAAGCTGAGGGACAAGGCGTCGAAAAACATAATTATTCGTGTTTTAAAATTAGTTTGACCAAGGAGAATACGTGAGAAACAGGCGTTTAATTTAAGAAAAAAAAATATCTGAATATGGAATGTTCGTATAAGAGGAATTTCAATAAATGTTTGATTTTGTATTCTTTGAAGAGTTTTAATTAGTTAAAAAAAAAGTTCATCTGTTGCTTCTGAATAGTGATCCGATGTATTTACATATATAAGATATTCTGTAACGATTCGTTTTATACTTATGTAAATATAAAAAAAAGTTCATAAATACTAATTTTGAGCTCATTATATGCACTAAACAAATATAATTAGTATTCAACTGAATTTTAAGGAATACCTTTTTCTGAAAAAAAGGATGAAAATGATTGACTTGATTAAAAAGTTAAATTTATTTTATATTTTTTTCGTTTGTTAAATTGATGTTACAAGTGACTTTTTGACTTATAGCGGATCATACGAAGAAGAAATTTTTTTCTTTTCTGTCCTTATACGGAGTCTTGTGACACACTTCTCGTGTGTAAATTTTTATTTATCTGTAATATATAGACCATATATAAAAACTTGGTATATCCACAATAAGGATTAATTACGTCATTCTGACAATAGCTCGCAAATAATTTTGAAGTTGAAATGCACTTTTGAAATATTTAGCTTTTTTTCAAAACCTTAAAAATAACTGTTTGGTTTTGTTTTTGAGTTGAATTTTCTTATCATGTTTTTTCTTTCGCGATGAATTAAAAAGGATAAGAAAAAAGGGTATTATATTGCAAGAAAATTTTTAATCTGAATGGTCTATTGTTAGTAAATAAAGTCTGTTCTAAATAAATATTCGACTACAATTATCTTCTTTATTAAATAGTTTTGAATTGACGCATTTATAATTAATTAATCATATATTTACTTGTATTTTAAGCATAATTAATTAAAAATTTTTTAAATAATTATAATACACAAGATGTAAAAAGTGTTTGTACCTTCTTTTTCATTTGATCAAATGTATAGTATGCATCAGAAACATAAAAAAAAAATTCATTTCATAAAATTACATATTTTATACCGAAGATAAGGAATATAAAATTTATAAAAAATTATTTTTCTTGATCAAATAAGTTTTACGTGATTCTATTAATATTGAAGTTATTCGTTTTGAATTTTTATTTCAAGTAAAAAATTAATACTATTAAAAATTATAAAAAGTTTATTTAATGAGAAAAAAAATCAATACATTAATTACAATGCTGCTCATCCTAAATGTTTTAATTGAATCAACAAATATATAATTAATTCTACAGATTTTGTATTGGTTAAATAAGCAAAAAAAGTAAACGCTGCCTGTTTAATATTATAATAGTTGAAATAATAGTTAATTAATTAAAATAAGAAAATTTCATCAACTTATATATTAAAGATGTATCTTGATTTATTTTTCTACCAGTTATATCACCGGATGAAATGCATATGATTGGTAAATTTACAAAAAATATCCCAATTACTATTATTATTGTAGCAAATATTATTTTAATTTTTTTATATCGCTAAAAGTTAAATAAATAGGATATCTACGTAATAATAAAATAAATAATATAGTGTGAAATAGTAGTTGATGTAACCATTTTAGAGGGATATGAATTCAAATCATAGAATGTCTCACATAAATTGATAAAAATAACTGTTACAAAGATTTGTAAAAAAAAATGACATAATATTTATAAAACTGAAAATGAATTGAAAATAATCCCTAGGAAATGACCACCAGCCTGAGTTAGATAGCGCAACTAAAATTTATTTAAAGAGGTCTCAGTGGCTCACTTGGTAGAGCGATATGGATTCGTAATCTAGAGGTTTCGAGTTCGACTCCCACTCTCGACCGATTGATACAAGCACCTCTGTACGTTATATGTGCTTTGTGCAGAAACGTGCTGATAACCATCGTCTCTAATTAGCAATGATACTCACAACTGATTTTACTTGTTTATCATTGATATTCTTATGTTCTATCACATCGACTTCCGTTCAACACGAAAGTTATGTACAAGATTATTGGACTACTGTTTTTATCATGCAACATTTTGCTCATCAGAATATTTTATTCTTTTTTTCAACAGAATAATTTATAAATATAAAATTTAACATGCAAACATATTCTGAATTAAATCATAGATGACGTGTAATATTACATTTCTATTTCAGTATACATTATCAAATTAACAAAATTATAATAATTTGATGAATTTGACATGTATAGTATACATTTTATTGAGTCAACTAAAATAATTTCTTATAAGAATAAATTATTTTTTTTAACTTTGCCTAATAACGGATGGAAGGATATTTACGAATGTAAAAAAGAAATAAAAATGCATAATATTATAATTTTAATTAATAAAATAAAATGCATTATTCATTGCACTCTCTTGTGTAATGGTCGTTAACACTGGCATTACTCAAAGGCATGGCTAAATACTAATACAAAGAACCAAAAAAAGAAACAGAGGCACATTTTTCTTCTTTGATATTTTTGTAGCTAAATACATCCTTAATGACCATATAAGCAACTTCATTTGCAGGCTACTTGTACGCCGTGCGGACTTTGCTAATTGCATGCAATTAGAAAGCCGCAGCGGGATCTAAAACTAAAGTTATCCTACTACTAAATCGATTATTAGGGCATATAGACCGGAATAATAAATCTATTGAGTCGTTTATATATAATATAAGCAAAAGTTAGAAAACCGGCAAACTCTTTGATATTTACATCACACATCATCAAATGCAACATAAGCAAAAGGCACCAGCGCCGAGACCAGCGCACCACGTATCGTGCTAGATTTCAATCTCCTTCGGTCAATTTCTTTTTCTATGTGTTAGTATGTGTGCATATGTGCGAGCGAGCGCGCGCGTTCGTTCGCGGAAGATTGATTACGGAAATCGAAGGTATATAAGCTCCGACGACGAAGAAAATAAAATGAGAAAAAAAAGAAGGAATTAAAAGAAACAGCCACCACAGAGATTTCTTTGCGAGTAAATACATATAGGAAAGAGAAAGACAGAGCACGAAAAGAAAGACACCGCTCTGTTCAAAGATTTATTTGCTGTGTTCGTATAATCTATTAACTTCCAGATGGATCACAAATGCGAAAGAGCCGCACACGTGTGTGCACAGACGCTCTTTATATATATGTGTGTGTATACATTTTATCCAATATCTTGCAATTGCGAGTAAAGAGAGAGAAAGAGGGAGAGACTCCGGGCATGTAAATGCACGATTGGGATTAATCTCTTAATTTACTCCAAGCTTCCTCACCGCCGCTATATAGATTCTTTCGCAAGTACACGCGACACAGAAAAAGAAAGAAGAAAAAAAGGGAGAGAGAGAGAAGTGAACTTATAGACTTTAAAGCGTGTGCGCTCGTTAACTTGATATAAGCCTTAATTAATACGTTTCCTCGGTTACAGTGTATATGGATTGGAATTTCTCGATTCGCGCGTTGAGCACGAATTATTATCCAGTTTTCTCACGGGACGCGTGTCTCGCTATATATATACGTATAGTCTTTCGACGTATTCAATAATATGGAAAACTAACGACGCGTCGAAACGTATATACCTTTGGGAATATCTTTCCAGGTATTATCACACCAGAATAAGCTTTATTTTTTTTTATTTCAACAACAATTTCTTGCTGAGACACAGTGCGGCACGGTGTTTTATAGTTTATTTAATAAGAAATTGTTAGAAAATTATTGCTTATTGGAATCAGTTAAGATAAGAAACTTGGTACATTTAAATTGTAACCAATGAAAAATAATTTATAATTAATGTAAATTGAAAAGATTTATTTGTTATTTTAAAAATTATTGGAATAGGTGGATAAAGGTATAATTGTAAACACAATTATTACATTGCAAATTCAGAAATGTAATAAAAAATCTATTAACAAATTATACCTAACAATTTAAACAAGTAGCAAGCATAGTATAGTTTGAGATCCCATAATTATTTTCAAGGTTGAAATTTATCCAATCGAGGCATTTATAACAAACTAAACGAATTTTCAAACGTTATTTTCTCAAATTATAAGAAAAAGATCAAAAATTGATGAAGGTGCAGTCATTTGGAAATTGATGTAGATTTTAAATTTGATTTTCGCGTCTAATAATACCTTTTTTGATATTAATAAAGTATTGTTTTTAAAATGAGCATTGTAACCCATACTCTAGTAGATTGCATCCCTCGTTTTAAAAGTATTTTTTTTATTGGAACTATTCTGACTTCTCTATAGTAAATCACTCAAATTTGGAACTTTTTCTGTTCTTTGGAACAAATCTCTCCGTTGAATCTCCTTTTTATGGACTGATCAAAATAAAGCAAATATTTATAGACCTTTATTTAATGTATTAATTTATACAAACATTTTTAATATATATCGCATACGAAAAATTATCCAGAATCCTGAAGAGATTTGTTGTTGATAAGCAACATGATTTCGCGAGTAGAAGCTCTACTTTAACAAAGCAGGCTTGTTTCTACTTCACAGAGCATGTAGTTGATTACTCCAAGAAAATAAATAATTTGATATTATCTGTATGCATATGACACACATGCTTTTGATTTTGTAAATAGAGCTAGGTTGTTAAATAAATTGGAATACTACGAAATACTGAGTAATCTTCATATATGGATCAAGTCATATTTGTTGGATTGTTTGCAGAGTAAACATTCCTGGTCTTACGTTTAAATATTAGAAAAAAAAAAAATTTTTTTTTCATGAATAAACTCTGCTTTTAAACATAAACATTCCGGGGATAAATGAACAAATTTTTTTTTCTGTTTTATTTAACGACGCTGTATTTATGTTATCGTTGCGATGCTAATTAGCGGCGGAGGTTGTTAGTGTGTTTGTGAACAAAGCACGTGTAACGTACAGTGATGCTTTTATCAATCAGCCGCCGAGAGCGGAATTCGAACTCGGATTCTCGAGATTATGAATCCATCGCTCTACCGAGTGAACCACTGATGATCTTATATACGATTCATGTATTTATTATTATTCTTATACTACGGTGCTCATACTACTCAATTTGTTCTTATACTACTAGAATTTAAGTATTAACATTTTGTAATCTTGTTTCTAATTTTTTTGCATTTCAAGACCGCTATTACATTTTAGCCGACAGGCATTCATCCTTATAAATCCAATTTTTATGTTCTTATTGTTAATTTTTTTATTGTACAAGAAATTCTACGATTTGCTCTATTTGAAAAATTGTCTTGATGATTAAACATAATTTTTTTAGAAATTAAAAATTTATTAAATAATTATATTTCAACTTAACAATGAAATAACATAATTAAATAAAAAGTCAACATATAAATGTGAAAAATTTGCTCAAAAACTGCATAGCCAATAGGTTTTTAACGACCAAGTTGCACGAGCACAAGTTACATCGTCACGAGGCGCGTAAATCAAGGCACGCGCCTCTCCAGCGCGCGTGCAAACACGATCATTAGTTCGCTGGGACTGCAACACTCTCCAAGTTTAAGAAAAAAAAAAGAAGTTAAAAACTCAACTACAATAAGAAAAGCAAGAAAAAAAAGCGTGGAATAAATAAAAAAAAAGTGTAGAAGTACATTTGCAGGTGAGCATTGCCACCCACGATTTTCCACGCGTGCACGAATGACTTTACGACGTTGTTTAATGTGCGAACACGATATGCGCAATATTGCTCACTCTTGCATATGTATATATATATACGTATGTAAGTATGATGCCGACGCTTTAGAGGATTTACGCGCGTCGTAAGTATGATTTGCGAAGCTTTGCGCTATACGTTAGCAGGTCTGTCGTATATTGTCGACGCCTAGACTCTTGTAATTTTTAATAGCCTTTACATAGAGGCGTGTGAGAATTTTACAAGTTACAAGAGCCCGTCCACCATACCACGTAAGAATAAAAAGTTTCGAGAATATGAAATTTTTATAAAGTGTCAGAAAGTTATTTGGTTTTCTATATACACGATTTAACGAATTTGCTATTTATCATGATGATTAAGAAAAATTAGTAAATATTGAGTTGTATGAGTATGTAAACTTGGATTAGGAGGGTCGCAGGAGAGATAAAATTTTCAATTATCTATGTGGCGGACTCGATAATTGAGGAAGTCGTTTCGTTATAGGATACGTGTACCTGCAATTTTCAATTAATTCCATTAACTCTCATAATTTAAAATTATTAATTAAATTAAAATTCATATATTTTATCAATGAAAATGATATTTATTTTTACTAAGAAGTCTATAAAAATTACTAAATAGCATCATTACAAGTTGATTTTTTTACTCAATGAGTAGGATTATAATCCATCGTAAGCTTATTGTTAAAATAAAATATTAATAAAATAAACATTATGTTACTGTGATAAAATTTATGCATTAAACGATTTTATGCTGTTTTTAACATGTACAACAAATTAATTATTTAACAAAACGTAGATAAATTTCTCAACTTGACTTCACGGAAATTAATAATAAATAGATACATTATAAATCGTAGTATAACTTTTATTAGTAAATTATTTACATGTAAATAATCTTAAACATATTACGTATAAATTATCCTTGGAATTTCAAAATTTCAACATTTCATACAATATATTTGTAATTTAAGTAAATATCATAAAATTAAATTTATATATTTTACGTGCGATATTAAATTTTATTTCACAATAAATTTACTAATTAAAACGTTTGTTATAAAACTAATTTATGATCAATTGTTAAAATTATTTTAATAAAATATGCAAAATATTTCTTTTTTTAAATAAATTTTTAGATAAAGCTCTATAGGCTATAGTGTCTAATTTAAATTTTATTTTTTTCTTCGTTTTAATATTCTGTTTGCGACTTTTTGGTCACTTTTTACTTTTTAATTTTTTCAAGCTTAAAATTAAACAGCATATCCTATAGTTTTATTTATTAAACAAAAAAATTTCTATCATTAGATTCATAATAATAATTATGAACTTGAACTTGTAATATCTGAAATCGAATTTTCAATAATCTTTACTAAAAATTAAAAAAGATTACATTACAATGTAGATTGATGATTTTTGTGTTTTTTTTTTTAAATTGTGCAAAAGTGACTACAAATTTTTTGAAATAAACATATGAATTAGCTTAAAGTAGGCTATTTCCCATCTTTTTTATCACAGAAATCGCATAATAAATAAACACTAATCATCCTGAAATAGTTATCAGAATATTTTATAAAAAAATAAAAATTCAGGTTTGAAAGGGTTTAAATTAAGTAAGAAATTATGTATGCATTATTATGTTGTAAACGAAAAATTTCATTGTTATAATGAATAAAAATTGAAAATATAAAGATAATGTCAGATATATCTATCATATTTTCTTTAACTTTAAAAAATTACTGTAAAAGTATATAATTATTGATGTTACATATTTTAAGATATTATAACTTATTTGTTTTCTCATATTACCTTGTTTAAATGTTGAAAACTAATTCATATTTTAAACAATGTAATTAATATATAAATATAAAATAACTATAACCCTTTTGCATTGAAAATACAGACATAATGGAACATTTTGTATGTATTTCACAACAATATATTTTTTACAAAATCCATAAACATATTTAACTTAAAGACTTTCAATGAAATATTTATTAATCTAAGAAACAATGTAATTCCATGCCTTGCAGAAATATCAAAATTATACATGAAAACAGTAACAAATCGTACATTGCGATAATTTCACATCAACCCTAATCTTGTAACTCATCATCATAATTTTAAAACTTATTCCTCTTTACAATTAGATCTTAAATTATCATTTCTATTTTAAATAAAACATAATCAAGTACACATATATAAACATTAAAAGTATATTTTTCCTTCCGCACGACACAAAATTTTCAAGTCGCTTAAAGGCTTAATGAAAAAAAAAAATAACCTCTGACGCGGCGGATACGCGCGTTGCATTTGGCTTTTAGATTAAAAACAGAAAAGAGTAAAGCCTTAAAGCTTTTCTTCTATATACTCTCTTTCTCGTGCAACCAAAGGAACGACAACTAACAGCCTAAGGCCATTTCACTTCCTTCTGCAATTTATCGCCGGTTACGATCATTTCGTTAGTATAAAAGCGCGCGCGTACTCCACTACTTCAAGTATAATAAGACTTGTAGTAGAAAATTATCATTTATTGCGATGAGAGAGAAAGGAAACTTTAATTGTGCCATCGTTCTCAAGGGCTACGAAAATTTCCAGTGGCATGCGCTCAACATTCAGTAGTAAGTAATCGTAGAAAACTAAAAGCCAAAGAAGAAATGCAATTCTACGTGTATATATATATCGAGGAAGTTGAAATTAGTCTCTTATTAAAGTAATTTATCACTCTTGAGAAAAAAAGAAAAGACAGAATGGGTTTTTGCGATGTTTAATGGATTTCCAGTGCACTTTAGAGAGATCAAAACTCCGCTTAAAATTAATTGTTTTTAACGAACGGACATTACTGGCTTTAAATGAACACTCTAACGCTTTTTAACAAATAATCAATGAACAAAATTATTATGAAATTTAACTTAATTTTAATAATAAGCACGTGGAACATTTTTTTATTGTGTTATATTTTCAAAAACATTAAACTTATTGTTGATTGCAATAATTATCTTGTTGAAACTTTTAGGAACAGAAAAGAATCTTAAAACAAATTTCATAATGACGAACACTTCTGTATTCAAGATAATTTCAAATAGATGTTATATGTTATATAAGAAGAACCTTATTACACAGCAGAATCATTGTTACATAAATTTCGACAAGTACCCTAATGAATAAATAAACATTTTTGTTACCTAATCTTCAGTTGCTAATAGTTACTTACTTTATAGATAATTAGTTCGTCCGGTATAAGTGTTAAAATTATTGCAAATCATAAACACATTAATTGTACAAAGCTATTAATTATGGATCATTAATATGTAAACTAATTCATGTAAGCTTACTAATGCATTTACAAATTATTAAGTATTGTAAAAATGTTTTTTTCTTTTTTTACAAATGTTATAATTTATTACAAAATATTTTGAAATAAAGTAATTTGTTATTAAAACAAAAAAAAATAATTAATTAATAATAAATTAAATAAAATGATTAAATAAATATCATTAAAACAACATCTGTTATTAAAAATTTTTACACAGATGAACCATAAATCTTAGAACCTAAAAATAGTAAATAGTTTTCCTTCTATTACTATCTTTTAAATAAACATAAACTTTAATTTTCAACAAAATTAAATTGATGAAGTAAATTATTTTCCTAATAAATTTGTATAAATGAAGCCAATCAATCACAACTTCAGCATGAATAATCGAATGTAAAGTAAGCGTTTAATTGTATAATGAAAGACTCGCAACATAAAGTTTAAATAAACAATTAAAAGATTACAAATGCAAGTAGTTAAACATACATCGCTTTAACATATAAATATCCCAGTCGTATTTTTGATAGCTTTTAAAAGATCATCTCTTCCTCGTTGGCTCGTTGTGTCGTCCATGCATAATTTAAACGGCACGTTATACGAGATCAGCGTGGTCATTCAGTAAGACTTTAACGAGCTTATATCTCTTCTTTCTCTTTCTCTTCAATATAAAAGCTTTTCTATTCGTTAAATAATGAAATCGCGGCACCGTAAAACAATTTATTTATTATCGAATCGCCTTGGCCTGTACGTTCTCTCTCTCTCTTTCTCTGTTAGAGTACTAAAAACCGGCCTCCATCCATATATCCACGCACTTATACGATTTTCTAGTGAAAATGTTACTTGCACAAGGCTCATTAGGGCTCGTTTTACACGCATATCTATTTATAGCTACGAAAGCCTGTTCCGCCAATCGTCGGCCAGCGTAAAAAAACGAAAAAATAAAAAAAAAAGGAAAAAACGTCCTTATATCCCTGGCTTCGTAATTGCCATCCGGCCAAGCTGTATATACAAAACCACTTTGCCAATAAGACGTATACGTACACGTGTATGTGTGCGTGTGTGTAAAACATATAAATGTGTAACGGGTGTACGCCATAGGCAACTAAGGAAGAAAAACTTTTTTTTTTTTATTATTTATTCCAACCTAAACATGTGCACGGGTACGCTTGAGCATTGGGTTTTTGTATTTTTACAACCTAAAGCTTGCATAATAATGCGTAAAAAGCCAATGGGCTCTAATCATAAGGTTATGTAGGCGAGAATATTTTTCTAATTGACTTTAAAAGTAATTCAGGTAGAAAATACCTTCATTTACGGTAATGGTAATATATCGATCGAGTTACACGTGTCCTATAATGAATGATGCATAGATCAAGTATATGAATTTAAAAAGCATTTATGAATAGACTAGATGTATATATACGAGCTACATTATGTTTTTTTTTTCTGGATAAAGAAAAGATAATAACGATTGATTTTTTTTAATAAAAATTAAAAAAGAAAAATAACATAAATTCAACGTTATATAAAACAATTTGTTATTTTAATTTGATAAAAATTATGTAAAAGAGAAACGTTCATACGAGCGTACAGTTGAAAACGTATGTAAGCTTTATCTGAAATACAACGGTTTTATATTAGAAATTTTAATATGGAAATAAAATGAAGTACAATTATTTTCGCACAAATTTAATCTCGTTTTCCATGTAGTCAATAAAATAGATTTACTAATAAAATTTCTTCGGTAACGTTATATCCACGTCTAATAAAGAAAAAAGAAATAAAATTTTTTCTTTTAAAACAACTTTGAATATATACTCGTAGGTTTCGACGTCAATATATATATATGAAACGAGAGTATTACAGAAGCAATTTAGCGGTAGCAAAGTGGTTAAGATATCAGCTTTTCAACCACATTTCTAAACTTTACAATAATTTGTATACAAAAATATAAAAGATTGACTGTTTTGTATATAAATAAAATTTAATTGAATAAATACGTAACAGATTGTTAATTCAAAAAATTTTTAATATTTGAATAAATCATTACTAATAATAAATTTTGTTACAAAAAAAAGAAAAAAAAAACAATTTAACTAATTAAACTTTTAAACAATTTTTCTAAAATATGTTCAACAATAGCGAGCGATGTCATCAAGAAAAGAATGTCATTATTTACTAAATACCACAAGCGCGAATTCTTCAATCAACCTAACACAATAATAGAGTCATTACGGAATTCAAATTATTTCAAAGATCCGAGATAAGAAAACATTGAAAAAAAATATATAAATTACAAGAAAAGAAAAAAAAGACACTATCCAACAAATAATAATTTAACAAAGAAAATTTTCATTTTATACACAAAGGTGAACAACGATAGCTTAGGTATCATATTATCCCCGTATAGTGTATACTTGATGCTTAACGAATCGGCGTGATTCACTATTCGTGACTATTACTTGCTTATATTTATGAAATGCAAAATCTCGCGCAAGTCTATTAGAAAAAAAAACACAACTTGTCTCTCTCTCTCTCCCTCCACCTTCTTTTCTCCCTGTCATTTTCTATATAACATCGTAGGCTTTAAGAAAATGATTATACTTCTTGTCGAGAATAATGATTGTCAGATCAAAGTTCCTCGTGTGTATACCTATATTCTATGTGTTAATGCTTAAGAGCGCCCGCATGAATATGCAAGCGCTTGGTATATACGGCACATATATATGTATGCATGTATATATAAGCGTTAAATTATGTGTATAGACCTAACGAACAACGCAATGTCGTGTTAATCGTGGCTCTTTCTTTAAATAGAGAAAAAAAAGGAACGAACAATGAGTTATGCTAAAGCTTAGATTTTTTTTAGCTAAGGATATATATCTATATGTTTGCGGATAATTTTCACAATTTAAAATTCTACCCATCGGTCTTTATTATTAATGATGCAACGGACAATGCGAGGAGAGAGAGAGAGAAAAAAATGTAAAAAAATTCATTCTCTTTTGCCGCGCGCGGCTGCCTTTTTGTTTTATGTATATGTACGTATTTAAGTGCGCAGTTTATTTGTGTGCGAAAGGTTTATTAAAGATGAGCTGTGCGGAAAAATGCAACGACGTATTATCCTTGTAGAATTGATGGTTAATTAATAAAAGCGCAGCGCGAAGAGCATTCCATTTGCAAAAAATCATCAAACACCGAAGAATGTTTTTATCGTTAATACGTATCTCTTTATTAGCGGTCAGTTTGATAATCGTTTTAATTTTTTAATGGTAATAATAGGTGAGTAAGCATCGTTTAAAGAACTATTATGATATTGGTCGATGTAATTTTCTTGAAGATTTTTTTCTTGACGAACAATGTGTAACGGTCATACTGAAATTGGAGTAACAATAAATAGATGATATCGGGGATGCTAAACAATGACATTTATCTTACATAAGAAAACAAGTGATGTTTTTTTTTCATTTTTGATAAGAATTTTTCTAAAGCAAATTAAAAACATTAATATAAAATTTAATCAAGGACGTACTTAAGGAATGTTTACTTTTATAGGAAATAACCAAAGATGAGTCAAAATGATCTTGTTAGAAAGAGCTTTATATATATTTAACTCTGTAAAGTTCTGGATCACAAAAAAGTGAAAAAATTTTGACCATGAACTTTTTTTCTCATAATTGACTGATTCCAGAAGTATTATTTAATTAAATTTTTAAATTAAAATATTCAATAACATTGTTACAAAATGTGATGTTCAACATCACATTTTGATAATTCAACTATCATTTTACAGAATTCAAATGATCACAATTACAAATTTAGATACCATAAACTATAATTAAAAGATTGTCTTAAACTAAAATTAAATTCAACTTAAATACTTCAAATCTGCAAATCAGATTCATCTCTTTGTGAATAATTTCTGATAAAAAATGTATTCTATTCAAACCTTAGTTTATGCATAAAGCATATTAACAATAGCATTCTCTTAATTTTGAAAAATCTGTAATCTTAAATATATCTTTTTTTAATAAAAAACAAAGAAAAAATAAAATTGTATATCTAATATAAAACTCCAATGAAAATTTCAAAAGCTTTATCTCGTAACTCTTAAAGCGAACTAATAACACTGCAACAGAACAATAACTACCATCCATATACGAAACATTCGATCGGCATTTTTCTTTATTTTTATTATTTTTTCATATCATTGTCGCGTACTCATCTCTACCAAGTATCTAATAAATAATGAATCCTTTACTCATTCGCCATGTAGCTTATATAGATACAGATCGTCATTACAAAAGGCATTCCGAACGGGATAAATTTTCTTTCTTATTTATCTTTTTTTTTTCTTACGCGTATAATCGCGACAAAACGCAACACGTGACTTTGAAAACTATCAAAGAGACCAGTCTTTTCCGCATTCTTAACGTTATATAGCGGGCGTTTTAAGGATCTTTCTTTATCTCTCTCTCTTTCTTTCTCTAACGTGAAAGCTATACGTATATAACTTGACTCGTAAAGTAAAAGTTAGCTATGGGCTGCGTAAATTTTTCGAATTACACGGCAACGTAAGTATATGAGAGAGAAAAAAAAGGAATGCTCAAAATTTATACTTTTCTCGCTCAACGTTGCAGGAAGTTGAAGAGTAGAAAGAAAAAGTTTTAACATTTTTTTTTTCTTTCGAGAAGACGATAGCTCGTAAATTATTGAAGGAGAATCAAACGCGATACGCCGAGGTTGGTATTTGTAACGACTATATAAACGGCCATAACGTACTACTAATGATGGTTAATTGATTTATTTAACTTGATATCTTTTTAAATGATTGAAATATTTTAATAAAAATAAAAAATAAATTTTTTGGATTACATTTATAATTTGAAATTAATTTTAAAAAATATGAAGTGTTACTTAAATTATTTTACATAAGAATCTTGTTAATTAACACCTATGCAGATTTAATAGACTCCCATATATTTGAGCGACAAGCGGAAACACATTAGCTGTGTACTAACTTGATTTCGCTTTCAAAATACATAGTTATATATTAAGATATTTAACTTTTTTTCTTTTTGTTTTTTTAAGTTAACATTTACAGTTCTGAGGTAACGTAGCAATGCATTTTATTATCGAAACTATTAGCTTATGATTTATAAAATAATATTAATAAATTATATTTTTCTTTAAAAAAAAAATTGTATTAATTTTTCCATTTGTTTTTATATTATGTAGTTGGAGTTGGGTGGTTTCAAAAAGTAGATTATCGATAGTTTAAAAATTATTGCAAAATTACAGTACATTCAACTGTGATTAATTTAACTTTTTGTAAAACTTTCTCTCTCTCCAACATACATTACTAATTACATTAAAAAGTTACCTTCATCCAACAAAAGCAAAATTTCGTTTCCTCTTTTTACAAAAAAATAAAGAGAAAAAGAAATAAATCGAGCACGAAACGTATGAGACATTGACAATAGAATTACTTTACGTACATGAATATATCGCCTACAGTAAAAAGTATATAAGGGAATAGGTCAGTCATGGGGGTTCAGCCTACGTAACAATAATATGTTATATATGTATATCCATCGGTAGCTGTAACTGGTATATAATACAAAACATATAAGTGAATTGGCGTGCACACCGTTGCAAAAGGGTGAACAATGTGTTTTGTTGTTAGCTTAAAAAAAAAAAGATTGTTTCATTGTGTGTTGCCGAGAACTTGCGAAAATAATCTTACTAGTAGGAGTTTCAAGCTCATATGTGTGTAAGAGGTTAGTAACAGATGAAAAAAAGAGAATAAAATAAAAGAAATGAAAAAAATAGTTATGAAAGGGGAAAAAGAATTTAAGGAAGATAAAACAGTCAACTCTGATAAAAACACAAAATTTATTTAGTATTTTATTTAACGTCGCGGTATTTATACTATCATTGCGATGCTAATTAACGACGGAGGTTTCTCAGTGTGTTTTTGAACAAAGCACATGTATCATATACAATGGTGCTTCTATAGATCAGCCGAGAGCGGGATTCGAACTCAGGTTGTCGAGATTATGAATTCATCCGCTCTACCAACTGAGCCACTGAGTCCTCAGCGAATATGTAACAAACCTTCATAGAAACTACATACTTCCTGAGCTACGTATTTACATGTGTACATTTTTTTCTTTTCATATGATGATATCAGATAGATTCTAGCCCGGTTCCCGTTTACACATTACATAAGGCTAGCCCATCTGACACACCATACCGAAATCTTTGACTACTGATCGATGGTCAGTTATTTTTGTAACCATCAATCAACCGATACCCAATGAGATCGGATTTTTTAAAAATTCGCGCGATATTATTAGCACATACACTAATTTTTCTTTTGAAAAAAAGTCAGAGGTACCTGGCCAGGATTCGATTCACATGTGTACAAACATAACACAAGATTTGTACTTTATAACTTGAATTGAGCTACTTAAAACATGAGTGGACATTTCGTTAATAAAATTGACCCAACCAGTTTTTGCATTTTATAATATACGAACGTATTCGTGGCCTATTTAGGCTTATGCTTAGAAAATTTGATAATGTAGTAAGTTGTAATAACAAATAATTAAAGCAAAAATTTTAACTTGGATTATATTTCCTTTTTTGTCAATTTTTTATATTTTATTTTTAAAAAAGTAATTTTAAAACCAAGCAATTATAATTTTTAATAACATTTTACATTGTATTAATTTAAAAATTTAAAACTTAATTGAGTAGTTGATAACGAATTAAATTTTAATCAGCCAAAAAAGTTTTTTAATCTAAAATTCATAATATTTCGAAACAATATTTCACAAATATCATTATTTCATTAATTTAACGATAAATTATCGCAGTTTATATAAATTATAATAATTAGACACGAAATTTCTTTCACATGCTGTAAACTAATTTATTATCGTTATTACAACTCGTTGATTACAAAAAAATATACATATAAGACAGTACATTTATTTGAAAAAAAAAATACGTAATCTTTGGTGCAATAAAAATAAACATTACCATTTATATAGAGCAATAAAAAGTAAAAAAAAACCTCATGCGATGATAAAAGTTTTTCCCTTTTTACATAGAATATAATTTAAATAATTTAAAATAAAATCATATTTCAAAGTGACGCTCCCATTATGGATGTAAAATAAAGCGATAGTCATTCGCCATGGGAATCAGGTAATCTTGCGCCTTAATTAACTTATCTCACGTATTACTTGCGCACATAAGCACTTATAGCAAAATAAAACGACGTTAGAGAGAAAGAGATAGATAGATAGATAGAAGAAGAAAAAAAAGAAAAGAATTTAATGCTATAACCGTAGAACATGAGACATTTGCAAGTGTTTTTCCTGTAAGCGTGTTTGCATATATATTCTCTACGGGAGCTGCTTGCGTATGTGCTAGCCGCCGCTTTGCTGCGTGTATCAATTAAATTAATACACATATATATGCATATGTGTATGTGCGTATTAGCGTGGGTGTCTTAAGCAATAATTAAATGAGAAACTTCTTGATTGCATGTATTGGGTCCGAAGTTTATTAGAGTTGAAATATATAAACTTAATTGTTAAATAGTGAACAATTTTTTTTCCATTAATACATTTTTTCTTATTGAAATTACCTTGAGAATCATACTTTGCTAAATATACATATCAAATAAAATTAGAAATGATAGCAAACATGACAAATTGATACGTTATTTTAAAAATATGTTCTTTAAATAAATGCTTAAACTTGTTTTGAAAGTTGTACTTCAATTAAATAATCTTGGTGATATTATTTAAAACCAAAAATTTCACGTGAGCTCTTATCTCTTGTTATTGCTTTTTTTTAATTTTTGAAAAATTACACTACCTGCCAATGATTAGATTAAACGGACACTTTACAAGCTACGTAGTTTTACAAAGCTTGTTTCGCGATATAAATGAACGATAGAATTTATTCAAAAATTTGACTACTTCATTCTACGCCAAATTAATCAATTCTCTTTTGAAAAATAAAATCTCCTGATAAAGTTTCTGTTAACTTTTGTTTTTTGTTAAGTAATTTTGCTTAAAAATTTTGTTACTGCAGCAGAACAAGTATTTTGATTTATTTTATGACCAAAACGGATTAGATTCGTACCGAATACCTCATATCTCATATATTGTAGTTCAAAAATAACATTTTTATCCAATAGAAACATGCTAAATTATTAGAATAACATTCTTGCTCAAAATGTAACAATATCAAATTTTTTAGTCCTCATTCTCAGCTGTAATATATGACGTGATTCAAACGTTTATGAAAAACAGTAAAATCTATATCCTTAACATATCATCTGATTCATCGGGCGATATTTATCTAATTCAAATTTAAAAAATCCTGAAAACTTTGAAATGATCGGACCTCCGTCGTAGTAAACCTTTAAAATCGTAAATTTGTACCCAAGTTAAATAATCTTTAGTATTCTAGCACCTCAACTATATGCACCTATATCTTTTGAGGATTGATAAATGATATAAAAATCTATAAATATTCTCAAAGGTAGGATCGAGCGGTAAATTTTCTTAAGAAAGATTAATCTAGCTCTGAATAATGCTGCTGGTCTTTACTCATATATGTATAAACTAGCTTTTAAAATATATATAAAAGCTCAAAGATTTTATTATGCGACACATCTTACACATATATCTCTCTTTTTTCCATGTATATTTCTGATGTATAACGCTGTAGACACTTAGAATGTTACGAGCGACATATACGCTGGAGTTTTTAAAAGAAAAATAATGTACGTTTGAGATCGCGTTTCAATCGAGTTTTTTGTATACGTGTATGTTTATGTGTTTGTGTACATGTGTGCGCGAGTGCATTTATTTTATGCTATGCACGAAATCTAATATAAAGCTTTTATAAGCGTGCGATAATCATCAGTCAGCTGTTTGATATTCACCCATGAGAATTATTTTTTATTTTTTTATTTTTCATTTTTATTTTTCATTTTTTTTAGATTTAGTTTTGCTAGCGTGTTTTGTATACATATATGTATCTTTCTTTGGGATTTTTATTAAATTTTTGCACGTGCAGAGAAAATTTCAAAAGTGTTTTTATTATAAAACATAGTCGCGTGATCTTTTCTAAAATAAATGTATCTTCTGGATTATTTATATTACGTAGATAGCGTGAGAAAGTTTAAATTTCATTTTAAAATTTTATTGTAAAATTAAGTTGTATGCCTATGGTGTACTAATACAGTATGGGTTTTAATATGTAATCAATTTTATTGAATCTTAAAAATTCTATTAAATTTATATTAACGATTTTATAAAAACATTGTAAATTGTTTTAAGATTAGATTTAACTTTTATCTCGCAAAAGTAAAATATAATTGAGCCCTTTATCAACTCGAAGTACATTGAATAAAGATGTTAACTTTTAATTACATAAATATATAAAAGTAAAATTAATTAAAAAAAAATAAAAAAAAAAAAAATTATAACGAAGAATCGTGCATGTGCAAAAATCATTAAACCAAAAAAGAAATTTTAATTATACCGATGATGTTGAAATTTGAATTTCTCTAATTGGATCATTTTTAATTTAAAGCGAAATAAAATTTAAATATCATATTAAATTATTGCTTCCTTTATTACGCCATTATTTACTCGAAACTTATTTTTTTTTTTTCATTTTAATTGAAATTTTGATAAACGCTACGTTTATCCATCTGTAGAATAATCTTATTTAAATAAACAAAAAAAAAAAGACTTTAACCATATTAAATATTTATTTAATTTTCTTCCTATCCAAAGAACAAAAGAAAAAGTACGTATATAAATGATATCCTTATACGTCGTAAGCATAAATATTACGAATAAGAAATAAGGTAGCATATATATACTGATACAATTCACTTGGTATCTCGAAAATTTACTTCTTTAGATTAAAAAGCATTTGAGAAAGGGATCGCTTCCTTTCCAGCTTTATCCGCCCACGCAATGCTACCGGACAAACCGTACATTATATTGTATATATATACATATAATACGTATATATATATAAGCGTTTAACCAGTAGCCAAGTGTCGACCTGTACACGACAAGATAAAACTCGATATATACCGGCTATTATTGTATAAAGTGCCCGAAATGAAAAAAAAAAATAAATTGTAAATTGTCGCACGACGTTGAGAATTCGTTCGACATCTCAATACTAGCAGTGATCTGTGAAGTAAAAATAAAGAGAAGAAAAAAATATATTACATATCGTGAAATGTTGAAATTTAATCTTAAAACTTAATGATGTATGATTGTCAAATGTCTCGGTGTGTTATCCTTTTTATTGCCAATACAGGTGTGGTGTGAAAATTTCAAAGTTGTTACATAAATTGTTTTATTTTATTTTTCGTTGCAAAAAGTTATTAATAATAAATTATACTATTTATTCCTGTCATTCGTGTTCAGGATGATAACAAAAGATTTGTCAAGAAATAAAAACCTTAAAGTTATAGACATAGAAATTTTTAAAAAGTTTTATAATGATGTAAAGTATTTAGTTAAAAAATTACCTAGAGAAAGTAATAGAAATTTGATATTATACATTCGGTAATGCAAGTTTGTTTATAGCATGATAATAAACCTTTTGAACCCTCGAGACGTTTTTATAGCTTACTTCAATGTTATTTATAGTTCTATTTAAACTATATAAGAAAAATAGCAGCCGCGCACAGAAAAAAAAAGCCCGAAACCTTTATTCGTAACATCAATTTTAAATCGTATATACTCTCTTAGCATCGAGGAAAAATATATTTTATAATAAACAACCAAACGATGACACTGATGAGTCATATTTTAATTTAATAGGCTCTAATTTAATCTTTCATAATAATAACTTTTAGAAAGCCTTTTAAACTTTCTAATGATCATTGTAAAAATTATTCAGGCAAGCATACGTGTATATGTATATGTTTCATATATTAAAGCATATACGACCTGATTGAAATAAAGGCGTTGATATAACTTAAGAATGGCAACAGAATTGAATTTATAAAATTTAATATTCAATTTTGATTATTAAAATTAGCTTAGAGAATGCTAAGTTAATTAATTGCGCAATAAAGATAGTTTATTGCTTATATCATAATGTTGAAAGTTTATTATTAACAACTCTTGATTAACTCTGTGTACGTGAGTTTTATTTATTAAAATACAAATTTATAAATGGAGAGAATAAAAGTATGTATATTTTTATTTTGATAAATTGTAAGTTAAGTTTAAAAGTAAATAAAAAAAGGAATTAAGTTTAAATAATGAAGATTTAATGTATTAAGCGGTTTAAAAAGATATGACATGGAGAGAAATTTTATGGGTGGACTTACATTATTTTATTTTAATTGTAAGATATACTTGATTTTATACAAAACTTACTGCTTGTACATTTCTTTATACCCATTTTAAAAAGAAAAATAATGTGTACATAGTTGGTTAATTATCTGAAAAATCTGAAACTGGCAAGTACTGTTTCAGAAGTTCAGGACTCGTATTTTTTTATGACTTTTTTGATGATTGTGTTTTTGAAAGCTATAATTTACTTTGTTTGGATTTTAAATTAAATTTGTAAATGGTATTTTTCTTCACCAGTAAGAGTATTGAAATCAGTTCTTTGAAGTGAAAAAAGTCTGTGTAAAAGCCTAATTTGCTAAAAGGAGGTAACTTCCAAAAAACTCATAAAAACTATAAATTTTTAAGCATGGCTAATTTTTATGAAATAGTTCTTAAAAATATTCAATATTGTATTTTCAGTAAAGCATAAATAATGTCCGTTATAATTTTTTAAGCAAAGCTAAAATATTTTCTTCATTCCTAGATTCCACATTTCCATGAAGTTTCTTCATGCCTGCATTGAAGCACGTAAACGTTGGAAATGCATCGAATACTGATTTTTCATTCCACAAGGGACAACACTATAAGCATCGCGAAAAATAAATCACACACGCTTCTGTTAAGAGTCGAAAAAAAAAGAAGAAAAAAAAACCGTCCAAGCCAAAACCGGCAGCTGTAAATTTACGCCGCATCGTATAAAAGAGAAATTGCCGACCACGTTCCGGAACTTCAAATGTAAGCGTACATTACGCGCGAGAAGCCTTTACGAAGCGCTCGACAAAAATTACATTATACAAAACTTATATGTCTTCGTGAAGTTAAAGGAGCATATAATGTACGCGAGAAGAATAGTTGATCAGCTTTCGCAGAAAACTTCGCTATCGTGTACCTTTTTTCTGCTAAAAAAATATATATCTACTTTCAGGCGGAATACTTCATATAGTAAGAAAAACTTTATAAGAAACAAGTTAAAAATACTTGGAGGTTGATAGAAAATAATGAATTTTTTTCTTTGATCCTTTTTTTTTGTTTTTTTTTTTTGCTTTTAATTCGTGTGAATGAAGCGCGACTAAGTTGCTCTTTTGCCACCATAAAAGTATAACTGGATTTTTTTTTACTTTTTTTTCATTTGAATTTCAAATCGTGACATTACTAGCACGTTAACTACTTCTCTTTTGCTTTATTATGGAATTAATCAAAGTTACACTTGCGATGAAATTAGCAGAACATTCGAGCAAAAAAAAGTAGCTGAGTGCAAATGTAATACAGAGAATTAAATTTGATTTTAAATGCTAACTTTTTTTTTCATTATTATTATATTAAAATACAATGAAAAACTGTTGGAAAGTTTGATTAACTATCTGCTCCGTGATTTATGGTCTTGAATAATTACAGTAATTAATGTTAATCATTGTTAAGTAAAAAGTGTAAATTGTAAAGTAAGTATGTGTGTTTTTTTATAATAACTTAATGCTGATTCTAATAATATTTAAATTGATGCATTAAATTTTTTATTTCAATTACTTTACTATTAATATAATCGATAAAATGTTTATTACTTGATCGTATGCAATGTAAAAACTTTATTTATTCAATTCTGATAATATTGTTTCTCACACATTTCAAAGTTTTCAATTACTTTGGAGTAAAAATTAATCATATTCACAATTATGCAATTTTCTCATGCAAAATCTTTCGTAAAATCATTTTTAAAAAATCAAACAAACGAAAATTACGCAATGAATCTCAGTGTTTCTCACGATTTCACGCGACAAAGCAATATTTCCAACATTTGCCAATAAGATTGACAGTCAGAGTCTCATGCCACGGCCAAACGAAATATACAAAAGAACCATCAGATAGAGAATGAGAGAAAGAGAGAAAAGAAAAAAATGATCAAGGAAGTAAAAGATTTGTTAGAGAGACATTTCGTATAAGGAAAGTTATAATCATTGGGGTCAAAAATATCCAGCGATATAATGACGGGAGCGTAATGGTTTTTCTCGTTCTTTAGCACGTGTATATATATTCTACATGTATGACTTTGCAGAAATATGCTAATATTTCTATGGCGCGTGTCATTTTATTGGTAGAAGCCTTTGGTATTCATTTGTTTGAATTATTGCCATCTTCAATGTGACGTTGAGTTATTTCTTGGACCTTTTTTCCTCTAAGTATTATATCCACTCGAGAGAAGAAAGAGAAGCATAGACTTTCTTGTGGTTCACGAGAAATTGGATACATCCACGAAAAATTTAATGATTTTTAGATTTTTCCTTTTAAATAAAGAAACAGTTGTACTTATTTTTAACATTACACTTTTTTATATACATTGCAATTCAAATGTATATTGAACTCAAACGAAGATTTATATATAAATATAAAAATTAATTAATTTATATATAATAGTAAATTTTTCTATAAAATTTACAATGAAATTCTGTATAAAAATTATAACACCATTCCTTCTTAATTATTATGATGAAATCTCACAATGTTTATTATTTATTATAGATTGATACAAGCGCCACTGTATGTTACATGTGTTTTTTTTCACAGATGCACTGACTATCTTCATGGCTGATTAGCATCCAAATGATAGCATAAATACAGCAGCGTTAAATAAAATGAAAAAAAAAGTCTTTTTATCATTAACCTGTGATATTACTTTTTTTAGTGACTTGATTATTTAGTAATATTAAGTTCACTGATAATATAAATTCTCGTATCACTAAATCTGTGTTTTTTAAAATTTTATTTAACGTCGCTGTATTTATGCTATTATTACGATGCTAATAGCGACGGAAATCATCAGTGTGTTTGTGAACAAAGCACATATAATTATACAGTGGTGCTTTTGTCAATCGGCCGCCGAGAGCGGGATTCGAACTTGAGTCCTCGAGTTTATGAATCCATCGCTCTACCGACTGAGCTACTGACGACCTCACATATTTATACTTATTACGTTTGGTTTCGTGTAATTTTTCTACATTGTTTTATACGCTCTCCTTTTTGTATTTTTTTACATAATAAAATGAATATCTATCTATCTACCTACTTTTAAAATAAATACTATTATTAATTATTCGCTATTATCAATATTAAACACAAGATAATTATCGGTACTTATTATTGAAAGCAAACAATGTACATAAATTACAACTAAGCTATAAATACTTGTAAAATGTAGAAAAAATAAAATAAAATCTAATTTCCTCCTGTATAAATAATGAAGTAACACCTTATATCGATAGCTCAAAGGAAATCGAACTGCTAATAAATCAATATCTCATATACGAAAAACCTAATGTCTTATAGCTTCAATTATATCTAAAAGACTTGCAATCAACATATAAAACTCAACTTCCTACATATAATAATAAAAGGCATGAGAAAAGAAAAAAAATATATGATTGAAAAACATTTCTAAAACTCATTACAATAGTCTATATACTAAAATCTAACGTAACAACGGATATACATATATAGAAAAATTTCAAGTTATCTTTATATATATGTATTGCACATCCGTCAGTCTGTTATATGCGCATAAAGATATTGTCCTCATATATATATATATATATATATATATATATATATATATATATTTCTCTTATATAGATACGGCTTGGCTAAGAGATAACACGACGTATAAAAAGCTTTTGGTTATACGCTTGATTTACATTTTAATTGAACGAACGAAAAGCAAAGCAAGGACCACAATACCGATGATTTATGTGCACCTTCGTATATAGCATAAGGGAAGAGCCCCGAAGGCTATTGGCTACTGTCATGCGCCGCACGTGCGATGATCTATGAACGAAAATCAATTCCAAGTAAGAAAACCGGTTTCTTTTTATTTTGTTGTTGGTTTTTTTTATTTTATTTTGCATATATACATATATACAACAAAAAAAAAAAACATGTATAACGTTAATGAGCATTATAGCTGTTTTCTGGATGGATTATAAGATAATCATTACGTAGTATTTGAGAAAATAACTAATCTTAAGAAATGTTAAATTTCAGTAGTATAAGTCCAGTTAGAGATAGACATTAGAAGTAAAAAATTATCTAAGAAAGTAATTAAAATAATAAATTATAAATTTATTATTATTATTTTATTATTTTTAATATGAAAATAATAAAAATTTAGATCACACAAGTTTTTTCATTGCTTGTTAGCAAATTTAATAGAATGAATATATAATTTAAAAATTATTTGTATAAATTTGTTTGATAGTTAAACGATAAACGTAATTCTACTGTACCGATTATATCTTCTATTTATAAACATCTTAGAGCTATCGAAAGGATATCTATATTCATAATTAGATCGAAGATTAGATTAAATCTAATCCAAAATCAAACCACACCTCTAAAATACGTACTTTTTTATTTCTTTATAAACAAGTCTGATTTGATTGAATGAAATCAGACTTATTCTAATAAATAAAAATTACCAGTTTTCTATGCGTAATTTAAGTAAAAATCAACTGATAATTTAATTATTCGAAGTTAACATTTTAATAATCAATTTTAAATGTAATTGTTTTTTATAAATATTGCAAATTAATTGTATCATAGTTAAAAAATATTAATTTTTTCATATAACTTTACAAAAGATAGCCAGAGATAAGATAACCAGAAAATAACTTTTTCAAAGCATAACATTAGCCACTCGTTTCCATATTTTTGAAAAACTACGCGCAAGAAATCGTTTATATCAGGATCTAATGATACGGTAATTTGATATCTTTTGCACGTACATCGTGATCTCTTATAATAGATACATAGCAGCTAGTTTTGCAATTGGTGCCATAAGCTTATTGAAAATTATATTAAGATACTAATGAAAGCCTGTCTGATAAAAATATAACTACTTGTTTGGACGTAATTTGTAGTTTAAGTAATTCAATGATTCAAAATGAATTTCAGAAAAAAAGAAAAAGAACAAAATAAAAGTTTCGTAACATTTTGTCTATAATTAATGTAATAATTTTCAAAAATGTCAATTTTCCGTAAAATTCTAATGAAAGTTAAAATAAATAAATAAGGGCATAATGTTGAATTATATATGAATATGGGCTCTACATTATATCAATTTCCAATACCAAATAAATTCAAAATTTTGTTGCCTCAACTAAATATAAATAAACAATTTTATTTCAAAAGCTTAGAAAAACATAATCATAAGCGATAGACAGTCTAAATTTATTAAAACACACAACCCATTACTTATTAAAAAATTTATTCTTCAACGACGCAGGTGTTGCATTGACGTTGAATAATTGTACCATTAAAAAATTAAACAGCTTTTTACTTTCATAAAACTTAAAATGAAAGAAAATATCAAAATAATATATTGTTCCATAGAAAAAGAAATGCTTAAAAAAAAGGAAAAATTACAGGTGACGATAATTATACAGGCATTGCAGAGAAAGCGTTATTAAAAATGCTTTTTTTTCGCAAATACTTTTGTCTTGGAAATTTTTTTAAAAAAACACGCGTTCCTTATAACTTATTCGACTGTAAAGTAATTCGCCGAAACTACTTTAATAACTCGTTTCCTTCATCCACCAAATATTTCATTTTTTTCACAGTATATAAGAAAACTTTTGCAAAACAATATGTCGCGACGCGTTAATGAGGTTCCTTCTACAATGAAACGTCGCTCACGAAAAATAAAAAAAAAAGTTACATACAAACAGGAGAAAAAGAAGAAAACACAGGGAGAAGAAAAAAGAGTACGTGTAAAAAAAGGAAGTGAGTATAAGAAGAAAACAGACGACTATGAAAAGAAATAAAAAAAAATACGAAAGCAAGTGACATAGAGAAAGAAATTGTATGCTTACATCATACAGTTAGAAAGCATCTGATTAATTGCGTAATTATGCGCTTCATGCAAGCGGGTACTATACATATACATGTATATATTTATAGTATACATATATACACATTTCCGGATATGGGCGGTAGCATTGAGATAGCTACCAACGATACTCGTGTCGTCATGGTAACGTTCGTCGGCTACACCCCCTCGTACACCCTATATAAATATATGTACATATATATATATATATATATATATATATATATATGATTCAACAATATGGCCGCTATACTGACTCCTGTGCGAGCCCTTGCACTCTTTTATCCACTTCAAACAAATTTTCTTTCTCTTTCTCTCTGAACGAAGAGAGCTTTTTCCAAAGAGAGCTTTAACCCTCTCTTTTTCACTCAGCCCTTTTTTTTTATTTTTGAACAAAAGGAATCGGCAAACATTGCCAGGACTACGTATATAGCCAAGGGGATCATTAAAGTATGCGTGTGTGTGTATGTATGTGTGTGAGGATGGGTGGAGCTCTCTATATCAAACGACCTCCTGACGACCTCTGCCCTTGTCGCGACTTTTTTAGCTATATATTCACCTAGCAACAGTGCGGAAAAAGCTACCAACTTTGTAGCACCAAGGTCTTATATAGTATATTCTTTTTTTCTTTTTTTTAAATGTCATAAAAGTTAGACTATTAATTACAAAATTAAGTTTCATTTTTTGTGACTTTTAAAAAGTCAAATTGTAAATGGTAATTATTTAGATAATTTTATAAATACTTTATTCTTAACAAAGCTTTACAAAAATTAGAGGAAATAGTTTAATTTCAATCATGTTTTTTTTTTAAATTATAAAATTTTTATCAATAATACGGTCATTATCTTTTTAAATTTTTTACTTAAATCACAGATAAATAATCCAAAAAATAGTAAATATGATATACAGCCCTAGTGTTCGTTATTTAATTTTTCAAAAATTAACAAAATGGTTTTTTCATTAAATTTTATACTGAATACCAATAAATTTAAAAATAATATATATTAATTTAAAATATTATAATATTAATGAACATTAATATTATTAATAACTATGTAGCTTATAAACTTATACACTTTACATATAATAGACTAAAAATAATTGTAATTTAAAGAGATCTTCATGGCTTAGTCGGCAGAGCGATGGATTCGTAATCTCGAGGTTCCGAGTTCAAATCCCGCTCTCGGCCGATTTATACAAGCACCACTGTCGATAACATGTGCTTTGTTCTCAAATACACTGACTATGTCCGTCGCTAATATATGATAGCATAAATACAACAACTTTAAATAAAAAAATGTTAAAATTTAAATTTTTGGAATGTAATGAAAATTTATTTTGTAACTAAAGTTTCTTTTTTAATTTATGTATATATAAAATTTTGCAAATATATCATTATAACCTTAATTATTTCAAAAACTTACAACCCTTCGAATAAACTTTACAGATACATTTATCATACCATATCGTTTTAAAAAATCACAAACCATATTTATTTCATCTTTTGTTGGTATTATTAAAACGCGTAATTGTTTTCTTATTAGTTAGTCTATAATTAACCAGACGTTATTTTTCACATTACCAAAGTGTATTACTTTGTTTAATTAAAGATAAATACAGAGTTAAGGATGCTACCACTTCAAATAAAGCCTTTTAATTATTTTTATTGCTTATTTTTTGTTTTCTGGTTTTTTTTTATTCTTTTAATTACCGCTTGGCGAACCAATTTGTAAAGTATAGGCACTGTGTTACACAAGTTACACCGAGCGTGTAAAATTAATGAAATCCATGAAAGTAACGTACTTATGCTTTGATAAAGTGGAGGGAAAATAAAATTGCCAAGTTTCTCGAATTGGTTGATTTTAATTCTACACGAGAATTAGAGATAGTACTGTAAAAAAAAGAAGAAGAAAAATTTTATGTATAATAATTTGACTAATTGCGATTTTAAAAGCTTCCTAGGTAAGGAGTACGAGCGTCAGAATAAAAAGTAAAGGTTAGAAAAAGGGACTGGACTCAAAGAGCCCGCAAGCGCTAGACGAAAAAAAATATTTAAAAAAAAATAAAAGAAGTTAGAGACGAAGAGTTTTACACATAGTCAGAGCAGTAGTGGCACACCCTCAAACGAAATTTCGGCGTCGCGTCGTTCTCAAGTGGCCTATGTACATATATATACTCACACATACACGTACATAAATGTATATACACATATTTAACGCAAGGGCGTAGCGCAAAAAAAATCTATACTACTGAGTGCAAGGTAAAGAGTATGCGGCAGTAAAGAAAAAAAAAAACTGGTAGACAGTATAAGGAAAGGCTTATGGCAAGGGAGGTGAAATTTTCTTTCAGGATTATTCTCGCGAAAATGTTAATCCGTGTGTACTTTACTCTCTTACTCTTTTTTTTTCTTTTTTTTTCGTCGCCATAGCGACGTTAAGCTTCAGCCTAGCAACACCCTGGCAGTTACCAGGGCTTCTACCGGCACTGCGTGTTTATGTGTTGGTATATACGAAGAGATGATAAAAGTACCTACACTGTACAGAGTAAAAGCAAAAAGCAAAAAAAAAGAAAAATACTGTATACCGACGGAATGGCGCGTCTCTACTGTCTCTATGCAGCGAGCTCTTTTTTTTACAGCTTGTATACGGGAAATCCTATTTTTCTTTTTTTGATGATGAGCAAAAGAGTTTTCTATGGATGCGCTGCGACGCTTTCTACTTATTCTAAGCCTTTAGCTATGTTTTTTCGAGCTCTTTTTTTTTCATTTACGTGGAAAAAGAGAGAGAGAAAGATGTGTTAAAAAAGCTGTAAGGCTTTGAGTTGTTTGCGGCATCGAAACTGGAAAATATCGCTGTAATGGATGGATTTTTGAGAGCTTTTTTTTATTTTAGTAAGCGTGAAAGGTTGGAAATGAGATCGAATACATATAAAAGCTGCGCGCAAATTTAGCGGTAAATATGTCGTGTTGGGTGTTTTCAATTAATGAAGAAAAATTGTAAAGAGAGCTTTTAGTATCCGCTGAAAGCTTTCTTTAACAGTTTTATTCATTATCTTTTAAAATTTTAATAAAGAGTTTAATTTTTTTATTTTAGACATTTTAGAAATTTAAAATTTAATGATTCAATTAATAAATTTTAATTATTATTACTGTTTAAATATAAGTAAAAATTTCTGGTTTCTTTAAATGAAAATCTGAAAATAAAAATTAAAAAAAAAAAGCAATTGGTAAAAACGACTTTAAGTCGATTTTTCTCCTGGGTTATAGACGCCAATCACGGAAGGAATAAATAACTTTGTTTTATTTTTTATAAAAAAAAATATAGATAATGCTTGTATTATGAATAGTTAATTATCGAAAGATTATTGACGAAAAACGAAGAAAGAATAAAAAAAAATTAACGTAATTGACAAAAAAAATTGAAAAAAAAATCATTTTATAATTTTCTGTAACTTATATAAACAGAAATATGATCTTTAAGAGTATCGTTGATTTTAAATGCGGGCTTATTATAATTGATATATGGTTAAAATGCCAGGAAATGAAAATTTTAAGTATGTACAGGTGAACCGTTTCTTAAGTTTTACTCGGTTGTTTAATATTACAATAACTGCAAAATTTATTATACCAATATTTATGAAAGTAATTAGTTTACACGTAGAGACGTAATCGTATATACGTATCGTATATATGTAAGAAATTTTCAATAAAAATTCGTACAAAAATTACAGCGACGTTTTTTCCTAATTATCGAAATGAAATATCACAAAATGTACATAAAAGTACTGGAAAAATGACTATAAAATTTCGTCTTTGTGTTGAATAATATTCAAGATATATATCTATAAAATATATTTAAAAATAGAAAAATTTTTTTTTTCTATAGAAAAAATTAATACTTGCGTTATTATTTTTTGATTATGCTATAAATATTTCAAGATTCGAAAAATGTCAAAAAATCAAAAAAACAAATATGAACGACTTATGCAAATCTTTTTTTTAAATTTTATTTAACGTCGTTGTATTTGTGCTTTTATTGCGATGTTAATTAACAACGGAGGTCATCAGTGTGTTTGTGAACAAAGTACATGCAACGTACAGCGGTGCTTGTATCAATCGGCCGCCGAGAGCGGGAATCGAACTCGGGACCTCGAGATTACGAATTCATCGCTCTACTAACTGAGCCACTGACGACCTAAGGATTCAACTTATCATAGAAATTTTAAAAATCATTTTCATACGTAATATCGTCAGTATTTTTTTCATGATTTCTCCAACTATAGTTTACAAAATTAAATCTAAAGAAAATAATTTTTCTGTATTTTAAAAAAATTCGAAACATAAAATCCACAGAAAAAGCCATACTTGCATTTTGCATGAAGCGCATCTTTGGTAGAGATTGCCATGGTAACGTGAAAGAGAAGAACGGGTGGTAAAAACCCCAGGCATTTGCTCTCGAGCGCGCGATTCACGTATATATACAGTAGGTAGAAAAAAAAATGAATTGCCAACTCTTTTTTCTCTCTCTCTCTCTCTCTTCAGTCCTCTTTCATCTCCCACGCAAAGCATTGGCGACCAAAAATACAGAGGAAGAAAGAAAGAACGTATAAGTACCAAAAAAGGGGGAAACAAACTGTATATATATAAAAAAACGAGAAAAAAAAGAAACTGAAAGAGGGTGTGAGAGAATGTTTGACGAAAAGCAGGGCTTCTGTTTGGCATTGTTGGTCAATGCAATGCTCGTTGAGATTAAAGACGTTAAAAAACGCGGCCTTGAAAGGTATATAAAAATTTTGCTGAGTCTGCGCAACAGAGAGAAAACAAAGAGGCTTTTGCTTTACGATTTAAAACATGCCATTTGCTTCGTATATTTATTATATATATATATATGTATATATGGTATACGTGAATATACATGTACGCACGTTATAGAATCAACGATGAAAGCAAAGCGTCGCCAAGTTGTACAGAGAGAGAGAGAGAGAGAGCAATGGCGGCTAATGCAAAAGTCGTCTTTTCCATTTTGTTGCTTATGGGGGGAGAAAAAAAGAATCATGAAATGTTGGGTTAATTAACGATATCGGCGACTTTCATAGGCCAATATTTCATCGGTTTCTTGAAAGATCCGGTGTATTTCTCTTTACAGTACCTTCCTCTTTCCTTTTTATTTGTCTTATTCTGTTTTTAGTTTTCTTAAACGTTTTCATACATACCTTTCTTTTCTTATGTGACGTTTACTGATATATTTTATTTAAATTTTTTGTTTATTATGAGGCATATAAGTTTAAAAGTTGTTTTTATCTACAGATATTAAATTAGAGGGAAGCTGTTTTGGATAATTCGTACATAGTTATGGATAAACTTTTTTCATTTTTTAGTATTTTATACGTGGAAATAACCTTTAATCGAAAAGCATAATGGTAAGTAGAGACTGCTAATATTCTATCCATTAAATATTTTGAAATTAGTTATATTTTCAAATTATTATTGAACCGATCAATTGTGTATATTAAACAACAAAGTTTTATCTAAAGATAGAATTCGAAATATTCACTTTCTCAATCTCTTGAAAGAATTCTAACATGGCTTTTAAAAGCATTAACGCTTATCTTTTTTAATTTTTTAAATAAATATATTTAAACTGTTTTATCAAAAATTTAATATAAGTTACCAAATATATTTGAATAAAAAAATTTTATTTAAAACTTTGTTTTTACCATTACGATAAATGTAAAACTTGCATTTTTTAATATTTTAATTAAATAATATATTTATTACTCTACTAGATATCGAATAGTTACTTCACTAATAAAAAAAATTCTGAATTGTCTATTTTTTATAATATTTTATAAAAATATAGGATTGACAGAGATCTGAAATACTTATTATTGGTACCATATGAAAAAAACTTATAAAACTTAAGAAAATGACAGAGATTAGAGTCAAGGTGCTTATTATAACCTACTTCTTATTAAAAACATCATTTGCATCATTGTTAATTTACTTATTCATGTAAACGTTTACTTATTATTTGAAACTCATAAATTTAAATAATAGAATGTTTTTAAAAAAGTCGCTAAGTTTGCTAGCTTGATTTTAAGGATTACGTTAATAACAGTAAAATTTTAATTATTTTCAATTATTTAATCATTTGAACATATAAATTTTACTATTTATTCTTTTTTCTTTAAAGTAATAATACTTTTAGTTGTATAACATCATGTTCAGCCGAAAAACAACAATATGAATATCAACGGTAATTGAACAGTCTAAAAACTTCCATTTTCAAATGATTACTGTTTTGAATCATGTAGTTTTGAATAAAATCAATTCAATGATTACTTTACAGCAATCATGGATAATTACTAAAAATAAATAAAATAATTTAACATCTTAACGAACCTATCAAAACATTGTAAATAAATTTAATTTAAAGTTCTTAAATTGTGAAATATCAACTTTGTACCTTGATAATACGAAATCAGAAACGTCGTACGAGCGCTTACGATAACAATTAAATATATATATATATATACATATACTTAAACAAGTTTTCACACCGACAACTGAAGTCAAAAGCCATTACTGAAATTTTTTTTAAAATTGTAATAAGAAACTGATTTGTTTTTCTTTCGCGCATATACACCTCTCAAACGTTTTCCTTTTAATTTTTTTTTATTTCATTTAATTTCCTCTCTTTGTATTAAAGGCTTTGCAATCCTTTTAAGATCTCCTTTCATTGTCTAGCACCTACCGTATGCTCGACGTTTAAGATATATGACCTACTTTATGGGACGAGTATATAAGCAAAAGAAGAAATATATTTATATATATATGTATATGTGTGTATGTATAAGTGCGTACGTCGACGATCGAGTAGCAAACGATAAATTCATGTCAGTCGGAGGCAGGAAAAGTACGTCATGTCTTCTCTGAGGAGTTAAAGCCCAAGAACAAATCCATACAAACAGCTTTTTAGTTCCGAACTGCAGGCAACTTTTAAAGAAAAGAGAAAGAAGAAAAAGAAAAAAAGAAATGAAGATAAAAGACAACGGTAAGAAGTTAGCCGTACACTAAAGGAGGAGTTATAGCTAAATTTGAATTTACTACGTACTGCTATATATATATCTACGTATTTATAAGAATATTGCCACGCGTGTTTGCAAAATTCTCCCTTTTTTTCTCTCTCTCTCTCTCTCTTCATAAGAAACATGTTTATCTTTTAAAATGTATATAATACTTGTTATTTGAAAGAACGTTTTTGGTGCCTGTCAAAATTAAAGACTGACAGCTTGACGCGAGATTATTACTTAACTTATTACAACGTAATTGACAAAGATCAGTTTTAGGGAGCATTTATTTATTTTCTTCATTTCTTTTTTAGAAATATATATTGCGTGCACGACAATTATCTCTTTGTAACTTGCATCGCTTTCAAATGTCTTTTAAAATATTTTTTCCGTTTATTCGTTATAGCGTGTAATTTAGCTTAATCAAAAGGAAAATGAAAATTTTAATAATATTAATTAAATTTTATGTTATGTGTATAAATATTTATATGATTACATACTGTGTTTGTACTACGGCTGTCATCTTCAATCATAATTTTTTTACATAATTAAATAAGTTTTTTTATATCATGTTTATCTTTCAGAATCTCAAAATGTTATTAAAAAAATTAAACTTGCAAATAAATTATTTACACTGGAAGAAAACTTATAATATCCTAAAATGAATTTTCTCAGAAATTTTGAATGATCTAAGTCATTTAATTTTTATATTTGAATTATATAAGAAAAATAATACTTGAACAAATAAAATTTCTTGAATAATAATAATTTAATTTTATGTTAATATCAACCTACATTTTGAATGTCTTATCTCCGATATATTAAAAATTATAGAAAAAAAAATAAGTACAATATCCCTTTTTCATTCAATACACAATATATAAATTTTCTTCATAATCCAAATAAACAAGTGACAATTATCCGCTGAAATATTTGAACCTTAACATCCTGAACTACATATTCAATAAAGAACATAATGAAAGTAAGTCCATTACACATACGCTCTCGTGTTTATTTCAGTCTCAAAAGTCAATTTGCAAAGTAATAATTCAGTGTCGTTACAAAGATTATTATAGAGTCACACGCGACCATATCTCTCCTTTCTTCTTTTTACTTTTTTTAATTTACGCTCTCATAATGATACACACACGATGCTATTTGCAAAAAAAATAATAATTCGGTTGTCAAGACTTACGTTGAAAATTTACTTTTACAATCATATTCAAGGAATAACCTTGCGTTATTTATTTTTTACCAAGCGAATTCTTATATATTATACTTTAATAAACCTAAACGCGTCAAGAAAATTCTTCTATGGCTTAAGTATTAACGATTAAATGAACGCGACAAATAATAATAGGGAATAAGTCGCATTGCATTAAACTTGATCTAACGCTGTCTAAGCTGACAAGAAACTTTTGCAATTAATCTAAATATTATTTTATATATCACGTATGAAAAGTTGCAGCATATTATGTACGTAAGCATTTGGTGTAAAGTAAATGAAGGAAAGAAAAAAAAATTGAGAGAGAAACCGCATGTATGCAAAAGATGAAAAACATTGATAGGGCGCACCTTGTGCGTACGCGAGCGTGACTTTACTTTGCATGAACAAGACACTTTAACCAATTTTTTTTTTCGTTATTCTTATTTACTTGCCCTTCAAGCTTTTATATACATATACACACATCTATAATCCATCGACGATTACAAGAGTCGATCGGTTTTAGAATAAGAAATTTTAAAAGCTGCATCATTATATTGTCGAAGGAAGAAGAGGAAAAAGGAGAAAATAAGAAAAAAAAGGACTTTTTTTTTAAATGTCGTTGATGCCAGGTGCGATTTTACGCTCTTATATTGCTGATAATTATTGTGTATGACTTAAAGCTACGAGGTATTATAGCTTGCTCTTACATGTCCGAGTGTCGATTTTGCGCGTTTATTTCTTCAATACCCTACAATCAACTTAAAGGCTATTCTGTTGATGTTTCTTTTTTTTTTGTAGTTAAGGAAGTTTTTGAGTGAATGCATTGTTAATTTTTTTTTTTTATTTGTTGTTGGGTACAAGCGGTTTATGTTTAAGTTCTTTTAGTAGAGCTTTTTTGTGAAGACACGGTGAATGGTTAAAAAGTGGAAAATTTTTAAGTCTAAAGGTAATTTAATATAAAGCAAATAGAATTTCCTTTTCAAAATACGAACAATTTTTTGTACAAATAATATTTAAATTTTGTTGCATATGTTTTATTTGTAAAAATATTATGTTATATTTTCTTTAAAAATATACTAATTTTACCAAAGCATTAACTTATATTTCTTGAAAGAAATTAAAAATGACTTTATTTTGATTTTAATATTTTGTCTCGGTATGTTTTAGGTTCCCGCAAGAGATGAAATTTAAACTTGAATAGTTACAAACGGTATGTAAAGGAATGTAAAAACACTAAAACTATAAAGCAATTGAAATTTCTGATCGAATTCAATTACCATGAATAATATCTGGTTGGAAGGATGGATAATCTACTGGCAGTAATGTGTCGATTTTCGTATTATCACAAGCAATGAAAATTTGATAATTAGTTATATTTTAAATACTATTCGTCGTAATATTTATGAAACTCCAAAGAAAACGTCATTGTCCAGAAATATAAAATTCAATATCAATAATTTTGAACGCGTTAATCAAAATTTTGACTGCTATTCAATACTTGAATTTAATGTATCACAAGAGTTAAAAAAGCAGATTCAGTAACTGCAAAATATTTTAGTGAGATATGTATTAGGCATATAGGGAACGATCACTGTATCTCTTTTTATTAGATCGTATTAGATGGGATGATTACTGTTATAAGGGGAAAAGGTATTTTTGACTATACTCATGTAAAAAATAATATTGATTAATACAGTTAAATATCTGTTTAATCTTTTTATTAAACACGTACTGAGCACAGTTACTAAGGTAGAGATTAAGGACTGAAACCGCCAAGGTAACTTTTACGTGTGCTGAAAAAGAAATGGCTTTATAGTGTTAAGAAATGTATCTGTTGGTTTTAAATAAGTACTGAATAAGTGTGTTTTAATGGAAATGTATAAGAAAAACTTTTTATTTTATTGTATATTTTATATATTTGTATATATCGTACGAAAATTTTTTATTTAAAATAATTATAAAACTTTCAAATTATAAATAATTTTAACGAGAAATGAATCATTTTGCTAAAGAAAAAGTATTCATTTACTGTATAAAACAAAATTCAAATAAAAATAAAATAATTTTTTCGTTATTCAAGAAAACATACTAAAAATACATCTTCATGACATAAAATATGTTTTTTTCTTTATTTGCAAAAGAACGAGCATTTACAAAGAAAAGAATTAAAAAAAAACATTATTTTCATAAGTAATCTCTTTAACTTGTAAATTAAAATAGGTGTGGAAAATTTGTGAAAAAAAATTTTTAAACTATATATTTACGAGTTAATACTTACGTGCTTACTTTTTTTCTCATGAAGCAAAAAAAAAGTAATTGAAAAGAAAATGAGAAACGAAGTAAAATGGAAGTAAATGATTTACATTAATGTTCGGAAGGCTTTTTATGTCACGTAATTTTATGATTTTTGTCAAGAAACTCATTGAATATTCACGAAAAACTACTTAAAATTATCCAGACAGGTGCGATTTTATACTGAAACTAAAGGATAATAATATGCACGATTACCTGTCGTACATAACTTTCAAGTATAATAAGAAGCTTTTTAAATCAAACAATTTCTTAACTTTGCAAAATTACTCTCTTCATTTCTTAAATTTTATTCAATAATTTTATTAAATTGAATTAATTTTTATTGAAATATAGTCTTTTTACTTATTGATTGTCGACTAAAGAACAGATTTATTTATATATAGAAGATTTTACTATAAATTTAGTTGCTAAGCATAAAAATTTTAAAAATTTTAATTAATACAATCAATTAAAATTTGTACAATAAAAAAATTTCACGGTAATTACATACCATCGTATAAACATTTATGCTATAGTCTGTCATAATGAATTGAATAAAGTCTACAGAAATTAAACAAATAATTTCTTCATATTCAATCCATAAATATTACTTTCAATATAAAAGCGAAAAAAAATTTTAGCTTTCACGCAACTTATCATATAATCCGCATAAGTTGAATCAATAAATTATAAAGACACAATCAACGTTTCGTTGAGGTAAAAAAGCGTAACGAGCACATCAATCATTAAATCCCAAACCACTGAAAAAAAAGGAACAAGGCCCAACAAAAAAATCCACCAACAAAGAATAACACAAAGTAAATTTAATGAAACGCGTGTGTCCAATGTCCACTTCATCTTTCACTGCTTCTTCTCTTCTTCTCCCCCCGATCCAACTGCACGGCAAGTGTTAAAAATCCATCTTCTTTTTCCTAAAGTATATAATAAGCCTTTGGAAGTCAAACGAAATTCATCCCTATATATGTACATCTCCATTAATCAAAAGACTACTGCCCAACGATTTCTCCTTTCGGGGTTTTTGATTCCTCGTCTCGATTAAATAAGAGAAACATGAGGCGAGGTAAAAATGTCACACAATAAAATGCCGTCGGCGCGTAAATATTGCACGACGAAATGATAATTGAGGTGCCCACATGTAATCGACAAATCTTTCCTAGAGGATAAAAAAAACAAAAAAAAATTGAAACGATGGTATGAATCTTGAGATAAAGGCATCTTCTAACAATCGTGCCGCAATGCTTATTATACCATCTAAAAGAAACTGGTCTCCTTCTTTATTTGTGTACATATATATGTGTTCCTCACTTTTTCGAGGCTATTCGTTTTATATACTGGAACGATCAACGAACCTGCCTGCCATTTTTCTCTCTTTCATTCTCTCGCTGGATTTTAACCCGTCCGGTTTCTTATATTCGTATTTCAGCGCATTTTTATACATATAAGCATCGCGCAATTCTTCACAATTCTTATAAACGTATATAACGCGACATCAAACACGTGTACGACCTATATAGTATCAATCTTATTTTTTTCTTCCTTCTTCATCTTCTTCGTCAAGCTTGATTTTTACATTATTTTGTTTTTTTGTGTAAAAGTGTAGAATACGAGATAACACGAATCTTTAGAATGGCTACACGTATCAAGTCGGTGATGAAAAGAAGGCTTATGTATATGTGTTGTTGTCTGTAATATTATGGCGATGTTATGCGATCGTTATACTTCCTTTAGAAATACTTTGAATTTTCTCGGTGTATAAAGTAAGGTTAGTTACATTTATAAATATAAAGTTTTCTATAAAAGTAAAAAAAAAGTAGCATTATGTGTATATGCACGTATGGTTGCAAGGCATATTACAAATGACAGTTGGTGATTGTAAGAATTTATGTTGAGATACGTAAATGGGGTTATATCTAGCCTTGTCAGTGTGGTAATATTTTCCATATGGTTATAATGCACGTATATGAGTAACAGACTTGATGTTACGTATGTAAAAGTAGATTTGGCAAGACACTTGGAGAAATGATAAGTTGGCGCATGGTATGAAAACATTTTGTTATTTATCTGGATGATGCACGTGCGCCTTGATTTTCCTTAATGCTTTTGTAGGGATAAAGAGAGGAAAAGAGTATACCGACGGATAGGTGTAAGATTTTGATAAACTTTCAAAGAAACTCCGTTGTAATTTGTACAAAGATATTCTCACGGTTGTATATTTGAAATTTAATGAAAATTTTCATTTTAGCCTTATGGTATTCAATTATTTACTTTGATATAGCTTTGCGAGTATTGTGAAAGCTATTAGCAAAACAAAAAATTTTTATGATAAACAGCTTGTATATTCGTATATGATAAACAATTTCTTAATAGCTTTGAAATATTGGTAGTTTTGTAAAATTGTTTTAAGTAATGAAATTCTAATCTTTGTATTCTCACTATGATTTATACTTTTATCATGAATGCGGAAGTGTCTTATATTTTTATCAGAGCTTAAATGGGGATACTATTATGATATAGAATTTACTTTAAGATTTTTTCGTTGTATCTAAAAGAAACAAAATGGATTTTATTTACCATAATAAAAGTAAAAGTTTCTATTTTGAGTAAATTCTATTTTAGCTGTTTTGAATGGCGAAATTTTATTCAAATGAAAATAGATAAATGTGTGGACGTATATAATCGAATTGTGGAATTTATTTGGGATATTTTTACCACTTTTATTAAAATAATTTGAATTTATTTATTTTGTTAAAAAGAACTGAACTATTTTATTTAGATTTAAAAATGTTGATTAATTTTGAGGAGTAAGTTTGAATTATAAATATTTTATTATTAATTACAAAACAAAAAAACGAGTAAGAAAATGTTTAGAATGATAATTTTTAAATCTAAAAACATCTTTTTTTTATTTATTTTTCCATGAAATAATAATTTTTAAACCACGAGGAAAAAATATTAAAGTTATTAAATATATAAATATTTACCAGAGGGCTCAGTGGCTTACTCGGTAGAGCGATGGATTCATAATCTCGAGGTCGCTAGTTTAAATCCCGCTTCAAGCGGTCGATTGATACAAGCACCACTGTATGCACTTTGTTCACAAACACACTGATTACCTTCGTCGCTAATTAAGATCGTAATAATAACATAAATACAGCGACGTTAAATTAAATAATTTTAAAAAAAATATAAATTTTATATGAAATAGCATCAGATGTATCTGTTCTCCTAAAGAAAATTTTTTTTAAGTACTGATAAAGTATATTATAAATTAATAAATACACAAGTAGTTATGTTTTATATGCAGAATCATTTGCATAAGTCCTAAAATAGAAATCAGTACGCACTTTCCTCACTTTAATTTTGTATTTTTTTTTTAATTTATAAATAAGCCTAATATCAATCTATAATGTATACATTAAATTTTTAATTAAACATTATGAAACTACTTTTCGTAATTACATAATTATTTATACATGCCAAATTGCAAAAGGAAAAGTATTTCTTCTTGTAAACAAAATTTTAATAATAGCACTTAAACTCAAGTTAAACTAAGAGAAAAAAAATGAAACTCTTTCCTGCAAAACGTGTTCGACAGTTTTTATTTAAAATCCCATTAGCCGTAAGCCATTGGTATTTAATTATCGATACTTAAGATTCCTCTTATCAGTATAAAAAAGTTAAAGTACACCGAAAACGTATTTTGTAACTTGTCACGAAACTACTTGTCAAAACTATTGCAAAAAGAACGAGCTTGAAATTTGTAAATTAAACGATAACCCTTAAAAAGTAACGTTAATGATGCTAATATATAAACTATAAAACCCTTTAATTTGTCACCGTAATCTATGGGCCCACGATTACTGCTTGAACGTTAAACTTTTTTTCATTGTACAATATGAACATTTGAAATACAAATTATCCAATAATATTCATAACTCGTCTCGAAAGAACTAACAAAAAAGAAAAACATTAACGCGTAATTTCTTTCTTCATAAAAATTTACAGAATTCGCCAACCAAACGCGTTCCAAATGTCACGTTTCACCATAAGGATAAAATTGTCAACCATTTGAAATAAAAAAAAAATGAAAAAAAATTTACGAATCAGAGCCACATATCCTTATAAGAGCGAATACTGCCAGAAGAGTAATTTGACTCTCTTTCGCGAAAAACGCGGCTGATATTTCACTTGGAAGAATTTAGAGTGGTAACTCTCTTTTGCGACGGCACGTCGAATCTTTATATTCGAACTTAAAGGTAAAGTTGAAAGAAAAAGAAAAAAAAGAAGAAACGAGGATAAGAGGATGGAATTATTTTCTTTTTAGAGTTAAAAACAGAGAAAGAAAGAGAGTGAGAGAAAGAGAAAGAAAGAATGAATGAAAGAAAGAGAGAAACGCATTGCATTGCGAAATTCCTGAAATAATAAATGAGAAGCTTGTTAAATTTTATTGCACGCGTGTGCGCGCGCGGTAACATTTGGCCAGAAGAAGAGTACCGATTCCATTAGGGCTCTCATCTTTTTTCTTTTTTTTTCTTTTTGTTTCTTAGCATCGGTCAAGCTTCTCTTGAGTATATGAAACGAGTAAAGAAAAAAAAAAAGTTGGTGTGCAGAGTTGTTGCCTCCCTCTAATTGTGCCGATCCAATTATTTCCATGGGACTATGTGTCGCGCGAATATCAGAGAGGCTATACTAAGAACGTATATATGTGTGTGTATAATAAGACTAGAAAAAGAGTAAATAATAAAAAAAAAAAAGAGGGAAAAGAGTGCAACGTTATGCAGGAGGAAAAACAGATCCAAAGCGGTTAAGGCTTATTACGGTTAACGTCTCAGCTATACGAGTTATGTACTTGCTGACTCCTAGGCTTCAAGATTATCCAACGTTTTTGATGTGTGCACAATTCTGGCCGAAGGGTTTTTACTATGTTTTCTTTTCTTTTTAGCTTTTCTTACATTTTTTATTTTTTTGCGAAGTGCGAGGATTCTGGAGTTTTGCAAAATTCTATCCAAGCAAGAGATGTTTTTTGTGTTATTTAAAAATAAAAATGTAATAAGGTAAGTAAGACTTAATTGAAATAGTAAGTTTAAGGATTTAATTGGAAAATTTTTGCAATTAATGAAATTGAATGATTGTAATTGGAAGGTAGAATTTATTGTTATTGTGGAAGAAAATTTTGTTGAGATTATTGTGAGACAAAGGGAAATATTTTTGATTATAAATATAAATGCATATAAGTGTTATGAAATTAGGTTTTAAAATGAAAAATATTATGTTAATTTTTTGGAATATTACAGTGTTTCAAAATATCCCTATTCGGTGTACTTCTATTTTACCTGCCAAAAAAAAACATATAAAGATATCTTTTAAAATTTTGATTTAAGATTAAAAAATCTAGAAAATTTAACAAAAGTTGATTAAGCAATTTTGTATTACACGAAATCAAACATGTTAGATGAAATATTCTTATTCTGTTATATTAGACTTTTTTGCACAATTTAAATAAACAAATCAAATGCCTTATTGGAGTATTTTAAACACAATAAGTAGTTTAAAATTTAAGTAAAATAAACTGTAATCATCCAATAAAGTTAATATTTTTTTCGAAGAAATAACATAATATGTAAGATTATTCAGAGTATATCTGATGGATAGAGCATATACTTAAGCAAAGAAATTATATCTAGATAAATAGATTAACAACGAAGAATAATTTCATTGCTTATTACGATTTTGGACCTTTTTTTCTGTGGAGTATTTAAAAAAAAAGTTTATTAAACTAAAAAAAAAGAAGATGCAATAGAAATAATTATATTCTAATAATATTCTTAAAAATTTTAAGTAAAGTAGAAAAACTTTAAGTATTTAAACAAGGATATTTAATTAGCTAAATTAAATTAACAACTAAAAAATAATATTAACACAAATTAAAAAATTTTAAAATAATTTAACTAAATAAAGTTTTATAAATTTTTTTTCATGTATATTGATACAACTTTTTATCAAACGTTTCATTTTTATAAAGTCAGCGGCCTTTAAAGTTTAAATTTTATTGAAAGAATCTCGTTGATTTACTTGAAGAACTTATAGTCTTTGTGTAAATAATTTAGAAGCTTTTTCTAACATTTATAGAAAACATATGATTTTAAAAAATCCACATAAAAACCATAAAAAACATATAATTTAAAATTCATGAAATATATATTGTAAATATGTAAAAGTTTAAATGGATTGAATTTTGTTTGTATCAATTTTAAATAATTTATGTAACTATTTTAAAATTACACTTTTCTGAAAATCTTGTGATTCAAACGAATGATTCAAAAGCTCATATATTTTAATATATGAAACCAAACCTGAAAAAAAATCGAAGCTTTCAGTCAATAGATTCAATTGAATTATAAAATATTTAGTTCAAACATAAAGAGAAAATTTTCATAGATTATAGTTGATTTAACTAACGCATTTAATTTAGCAATACACACAGCCCATAAAACTTAACTTGCATAACTTAAAGTTAAATTATTATTTCAATTACGGGAATATTAAATCATTGAATCTGTACCATTAATCTTAACAATAAAGGAAAGAAAAAAAAATAATGACTCATTGAAAATTTATTAAGCGTTTGAAAAAATTTATTAGCTAAATAAAAACAATCAAGCATCTAAAACCCATCATATTTAACTAATGTTTTCTCGCCGATTATTTATCTTTTAATACATCCATTTTATAATAAAAACCTTCTCGGTTCCCTTGGATTATTTAATGACTCTGTAATTAAATATACTGTTCCATCACATGATTTGTCATTAATTTTTATTCTTATATTAAAAAAAAAACATTAATTTTCCATACCATAGATTATTCCGCCAATACAACATTATAAACCATAGATTTTTTTTCTTTATGCACCGTGCAATGACAGCCAAAGAAAAGAAAAAAAACGCGACTTACAATCTTATTACACAATTCTCTCGTCATTATCATAAATTAAAAAGAAAATTATTTGAACGACAAACAATAATGAAGAGAAAAAAAATTACGATCACTAAAGGTAAAAAAAAGAAGCGAAAGAAACATTGCATCACCTTTAAAACTAAATTCTTATTATTATGCAATTACCGCAGTAGCGTTCTGCGAGAAAGAGAGAGAGAGAGATAGCGAAATTATTACGGACCTCTCACATGACTCTTATATAGCAATATGGCTTGATAAATATCAGAATTAGATAATTAAATGCATTTAATATATACGTGGTAATATAAATGCGCGCGGGCGGAGCGTGACGACGACGTAGGTGTAGGTGGGGAAAACTTTTATTTTTCTTTCCTTCTTCTTCTTTTTAACTTTTATAAAACTAAAGGAACATATATATACGTACGTATATAAGAGACGTTAAAACAGTAAAGAAAAAAAAAACTGCTTATACGATATTGGCACGCCCTTCTTCGACTATATACGAAGAGTGAGAGAGAGCTTTAGCGCACGCGCGGGTTTTACAAAACTAAAAGCACCGCCCGCTCGTTTCGCTTAATTATGGGAAAAACGTGACACTTTGCTTTAACCTCTTGTACACACCTTCTTTTTGTGTTTTTTTTTATTTTTTAAATCATTTTTTTTCTTCTTGCTTATATTACAAACTGATTGGTGATTACTTTATTTTCAGTTGACATTTATTTATGCACTTAATTAGTGTGAAAATCGGCAATATTCTTGTAATTATTATTTATCTCGTGCTATTAAATATTGTTCTCGAGTTCTTGGAATGGAAATACGTGCAATTTTTATATTAACGTCGTATTGTAACAAAATTAACGTAATTTATTTTTGAGATTAAAAATTAATGTGCAACGAGATTTTAATTAATTATTTGCGATGTGTTAATATCCAATAAATACTAATAATTATAATAATCTTTATTTACAGTTACATTTGAAATTACACATTTAATGAAAAATAAAATCTAATTACTGAACATGATTACACGTTAGTTGCTATTAATTTATTACTTTTCTTATTAATAATTATGATTATTATTAGCTACAGCGTTATATTTATTTATCCAATCAAGTTTTATAGATCAAAAAGGAAACGAAAAAAGCTCTTATTTAAATAAAGTTTTTAGTTAAACTATTTTTTACTGTATAAATGCGTACACGAGTTATTCTCGTAAATTATTTAGCGTACACGTATAAGACATAGTTAAATCGTTTATAATTTATATATAAAATAAAAAATTATTAGCTCAAATGAAAAATCTTTTATTTAACCGTTATTGCTCTGCTATGCAAAAATTTTTCAATGTTGTATACTTAATTAGAAGTAGTTTGACGAGAACGAAATATTTTCACATAAACGACTTCTCCTTTTTTTTCTATTTTTACACGGAAAAACTACCTGTATCAATAAATTCTTCTTATTCCAGCTTGATTAACAGTTTTATCTTCATACATCACTTAAATTATACTAGTCTCCTTAATGACGATCTTCAACAATTTTATCAAAAATGATTAAATTTTTCAATTTTACCAACAAATTAACGTCGTATAGCTCGAATCTTTTACTAACGTCAGAAAAAAAATGTATATACATTTATAAAAGTACACACATATACCTATATATAGTAATCGTCTATAAAGCAAAACGCATTTTCTACAACATAACATAAAGCTGCAATAATATGACGTAACGCGGCAGTAGTAGTGGCAAAGATCAAAGAAATCTACCGACTGTCCTGATGATTGTTGGATTGTTGGCAGGCCAGTAACAGTCTAAGAGATTTTACTTATACATATACGACGACTCGTCAAGTCGTCACACTAATTGCTGACCATTACGTGCTAGCAATTTTCGACGTACGTATATAAAACCTTCCTTCTTCTTTTTTTTTTTACTTCTATATTTCGTTTTTCTTACTGTATAACTAAGAATTGTTTGGAAAAAAAAATTAACAGCAGCATTTTTAATTCACAAGCGTTCCAAAAACTTTTCTGATTCTATACTTGGAAGGAGAGAAACGTCGATATAAGTTTTTCGCAGTAACCATTACTCTTATTAACAATCCTGAGCGCAAGTGTACATAGTCGACAAAAAAGTTAAAATATATAAAGCTTCAAGCACTCCAGACTTGTATGTACGAGCGTTTTAGATAAAAGAAAGAGAGAAAGAAAATAAAGAAAAATTAAAGAGAAAAGTGTAAGAAAAGAAAAGCCGACGAATTTTTCTCTTTTTGTTTATTCTCGCGCCTACAATGCGACAACGTTTTTTTATGCATGAGAAATCCAAAAGAACGTAGGCATTAAACGAACCTCTTTTTTTTTTCTAAAGTCATATACGACAGTTGTATGGAGGGATAAAAAGAAAGAGGAAAGAAGGGAAGCCTGACTTAACATTAGGTAGTAGATAAAACGTGTACATTGCGGAAGGATCTTTACAGGACGATGGAAAGGTATATGTGTAGTAAGAGTACAAAGTTTAAAGAAAAAACGCTTAGAGCAGAAAGGGGTACTTTCTTTCTTTCTCTTTTTTTTTTACTTTTTCCTTTTACTACTTGCTTACACGTGAAAAAAGAAAAGACTTTTCAAAGTGCTGAATCGCTAAAAGCTTTTTATTCTCGGAGTATCATTATGAGCTTGGGCAACGAGTTTTGTAAGATTATGGCTTCTGTATTTAGGAGAGAAATGTTTTATTATTATGAATTTTCCGTAATTGCAACTTTAATGTTTAGAAATATAAATAGGGTAAGTTCGTTAAAAAGAAAATTTTAATTATTTAAGAGTAAATACAATATGTTTATTTAATGATTATAATTTAAAAACTATTACGTTGTAAAGAAATAAAAAGTAAAAAATAATTCTAGAAAGGTAAGTTTAGAATAATGATATCCTTTTAGCATATCACCTTATTTGGTTTAAAATCAATTCTAAGTAACATAAATAAACCACAACCAAGACATTTTAAAAAGCAGCAGTAAATGAAAATATTTCATTACTTTTTTTCTTAACTGTTTAAACAAAATTCTATATTTGTAAATAAGTTAAGCGTTATTCAATCATAAAATTCAAAATACTTATACACAGAAATGGAACATTAACAATCTCAAATTTCGATGCAAATAGAATGTATATTAATTTTAATAAAATATGTTTGTAATCTCTCGATAGTTTATTACGCTGTTACATTAAAATATATATTTTTATTAACAAATATCAAATTTATTTGAATTTAAATTGAAAATTTATATTTCCAAAGTGAAACTGCATCGATAACATACCACAATATTTTTAAATATATTTAAAGGAAGTTACAACATATTTTCACACTCAGACACGGTGTACATCATGTCATACGAGACGAAATAAATTTAATAACTTAATATCGGACACATGATGGAGTAGGGAGTTAGCATAACGACAGCTTTGATAAAGTTTCTAGGATTTAAATTGATTTTAAATAAAGTATTTAACATCTTTTAGCATACGTTTTTATTATTAAAAATAATATTAAACGCTTTGAAATATATGGTTTGTTATAAATATTTTCTATTTAAAGACAGTTTAACACGGCTGTTCTGTTATGCAAATAAATATTTATACATTTATTAATATGTAAACTTGTAAATATTTTATTTATAATTAACATGTTGGTGCATTCCATTATATAAATAAACTACTTCTTACAAGGAAAGGGTACGCATATGGATGTACTATTACTTAAATGTAAATGGTTATTTTGTTTTTTTGTAATTTTTTAAATTTACGATATCGTTTTGAATCTAATAGTGAAAATTTTTCGAAAGTTAAATATTTATAAAAGTATTTTCTTTTAATGTAAATATTTATTTAAACGCACTATCAGTACATTTAATCGAGATAATCTTTTAATTCATACGAAATTATCGTCATTATGTTAGAGGTTTTGCAAATAATTAAAAGGGCTGTTAATGAACACTTTTTTGTATTTCATGATGTTTTATTATATTGTACAGTGATTTTCTATATTTTTTATATTTAAGATTTAACTAGTTAGTACTTCTAAAAATAGATAATATTTTCAATGAAATATAATTGGCTATTTCTATGAGTGAAATAATTCTATATTAAATTGTAATTTTTTAAATTTAAACTTCAAATGTACTTTTTTCATACTAACGTTTTTTGCCTAAAAATGACGGTCTACGCAATAGATTACTTTTTTTTAAACATTATGTAATGAAAAGTAAACTTCTTAGAATTTTTCTGTACTAATTTTTTACTAATTCATTTACTGTCTAATGATAAAATTTTTTTTTTATTTTATAATTCGCATAGTTGAAGTTAATTGTTTTCTATTTTTAGAGAATATTTAAGATAATAATTTTTTTTTGCTTAGTTTACTAGGGTCGCTGTCATATATGTTTACTCTGATAAATGTGCATACATCGTTAAGAAAAGCTTTTTATCTCTCTCTATAGAAGAGCCAAAATTTACAGATTTTGTTAAAGCAAAAAGAAATGTTAGTTTATAATTACGAATATGAAAAAATCTAATGTTGTAGATTTCAAATCTTGATAAAATTTTAGCAGTCGATTGATATAATAACAATAATTTGATAAAATTTAAGAATCAGTAATTTTTCTAATGATTATGAATTAGAATTTTTTTTTCTCTTCTGATTCTAAGAATAAAATTATTTTAAAAATTTTGTAAATAGTTATTTATGTAAAAAAACAATTTCATGTACATAAAGTAAATTTTTCCATGTGCATGTGTTAATTTTTTCTAGTACATATATATAATCATTTTTAGACAAAATTAAATAGGTCCTACAATTAAAATAAAATGTAATAATTTTATCTACAAAATTTCTCTCCGTGTAGAAAATGAAGATTGAAAATGTATCAAAGGGGAGAATTCTTCTTATGTAAATAATAAAATATACACGGAGAAAAATTTGGTTATGTAAGATCCACAACAGTAAGAAAACGCGAGGTTTCGATCTTAGTCAACGTTATGTACTTGGCGGAAAGGATATTTTTCCGAATGTTAACCTCAAATGGCAACATCGCATATTTTACCACAGGCATAAGACAATTCCAAATTATAGAGCAAATTTCGCATCATCGTTACTCATTACTTAATGAAATAATTTTAGTAAACAAACAATATTACTTACTTTTTTCATGATCCGAATTATTATTTTATTAAATAAAATTTTTATTTCTTAGTTCAATAATCATATAGAATCTAATATTGTAAATTTAAATTATATAAGCAATAAAATTTAAGTTGTTATCATTTGAATTTTGCATGAATAACCTATAAGAAAAAACAAAATAATCATGATGCGAAACTCAATGCATAATTCGAAGTTTTCTTATGTCTGTGGTAAAATATGAGGCGCTGCTATTTGAGGTACACATTCGGAAAAATATCCTTTCCGTCATACACACGATGTGAACGATAGATCAGCGTAATAGCCCGTTACCAAACTTTGTTTGCATTAAGCTGTTATTCGAGCGATGTTAACGAAACATTAACATCGCGCTAATATGAGACATGCAATGTTTACCTATACTGTGAGATTCTCATTTTGAAAATAGAATATATTCATTAATCCAATTTAAGGTTATAGTATAGTTCACCATCTACGAGTGATATTTGTTGTCAATGTAGGATAACCAAATTTCACTCCGTGTATAAATTTTAATATATTCTTAATCCTTATTTCTGTACAACAAGACTTTAATTAATGCTTTTTAATTTTACTCAATTACATACAAACAAAAATGTAATAATTTATAGTCATTTAAAACAATGCTGAGCATTTGATTATATTTTATAAAATAATCTTTATATGTTTAAAAAAATTCTTTTTTAATTTTTTTCACAGCGTAGGTTGTGTGAAAGCTAATATATCTTTACAATAAATTAGTAATCATCCTCTGCAAAAATGAATTATACTCTTAATAAGAAATATGCGAAAACATTATACAAAGTTGAGAAAAGCGATAACGTGAAGGGTGCACTGGTAAAAGTATTTTATAAATGCAGAATATAATATATTTAAATATTTAAAAAAATGTTATTGTTATTGAATTATCACATCATTTTATAAAAAATAAACTAAATAAAAATTTATTAACGTCGCTGTATTTATGCTATCATTGCGATGCTAATTAGCGACGGAGGTTGTCAGTGTGTTTGTGAACAAAGCATATGTAACCTACAGTGGTGCTTATATCAATCGGCCGCCAAGAGCGGAATCGAACTCGGATCTTCGAGATTACGAATCCATCGCTCTACCGAGTTAGCCACTAGAGACCTTCTTTACTACTCCATCTAACTCTCAAACTACTAAGTGTCAGAATGTATTTTCATGTAAAATAATATACCTCAAAGTTTCAACAAAACCCATAATCCAAAGTTCTCACTCTCTCTTAGTTATTAGTAAACTAGTTTTCAATTCATTTTTAATATAATTAAAGTTTATCATGATATAAAAGAACATTATCAACAAAATAACGAAAAAAACCTTCATTTCGCCGACCGTTTTGAAAACTTGTTAAATGACATGTCAAAAACATTGCAGAAATATAAATTTACATATCGTGTTGGAATTATGAAAAACAAAAATAATTAAATCTTCATCTTAGATCAAGTCAATACATCAGTATATTATAAGTTTCAAAACAACAAGAATTTAACATCAGATAAGATATAAAAAAGATAACGTGAGAGACAAAATATTAAAAAAAAATATATGTATGCATACATGCAATCCTTTAATAATATATTACTCTATTACTTTATTATTAACGTATTAAGTCTTCAACCTACTTATTAACTTCAACTTAAAGTTCGTATTTAAATTGAATATTGATGCCTTTACATAAAAGTATAACTTCATCGATAAGATATAGTAGCACCTTGAAGTTTAAAACTTAAGGGCATTTGCAACGAGTTTTCTATAACAGACGAGAAGAGCAAAGAGGAGAGAGAGAAACCCTCTATCAAATTTACATATCGTAATTATAAGCTTTCAAAATGTGGGCAATGAATGAAATAAATGTCTTTCATATTGAAATTATCAAACAAAAAAAGTAAAGATAAGAAAAAGTAACATCGGTGCATTGACGTTACGTACAAAGTGGCGAACGTTAGTGCGTACGTGTGGATAATGACAACTGTAGTTAAATGAAATTCGTTAGACTATAATTGACTTGGCATTAATTATCTCTTCATCTTTTGAGATTATTTACATCAGATATTTTGAGAATTTCAATTTTTTAGATGGTCGTTTGTATTTTTGCTTAATTGTACTTTAAAATTGAGAAATAAATTAAACTTTAATGAAATAACAATTATTTTCTTTTCATAATAATAATAAATTTAACAAACATCGTAGTAAATAATTTGCAAAACATTGAAATTTAGTATGAAACATACACAGACAATATGGGACACGAGTAATATATTTAATTTTCATCACAGGTAATTGCAATTTCATAAGTTTTCACGTACATAAAACAGTATGACATTCTCATAGCAAAGTCTTCAACATTTTCTACCATTCCTCGTGACTTTTATGTGTGAACATTTTGCGCAAGTCGTATACATACCGTTTACAACTCCTTCCCTCGGATGTACTCGAGACCCCCAAGAAAACAAAGGCGTAAATGTAAAGAAGAAAATCGAATTGAAAAAGGCCAGGTAAAGTAAAAAAAAGAAAGACATAACGTATAGGTAAAGATGAAACCTAATGTATTTCCCGTGCTATAAAATGTTGCATTTTAATTCTACCGTAGTATCTTCAGGTTATATCTTAGACAAAAGACTTTTAAGTGAATTTAAAAGTCTCCTGAAAGGCCACATTTACGGCGGGCAGTAAAGTTTGAAGTTAAAAAGGATCTTTTCCTCTAATAGTTCATGCTATATAAACCCAAGTGCATATATACGTACAAGCGAACGAACGTTTATAACACGCTCTGGTATTTAGCATTTACTTTGAGTTGAGAAAAAAAAAAAAGAAAATAAAGTTGAAGTTATCCTGAACAGGTGATAGAATATCTATTAAAGGGACGTTGAAGCTGCCAGTTCTACAAGGATAAATTGCCACTCTCGAACTGAAACATACCACTTTTACGCCCTTAATAATTTATCTTGACCGACCCATCTAAGGCGACTATTTTGCGTTTATCGCACTTACGACTCTCTCTCTTTTTCTCTTTAGTTCTCTCGGTGCTTTACATACAAGCTTGTTATTTTGCTTAAAATTTATCTTTCTGTTTTTCTCTTTTTTTTCGTCTTGTTATTTATTTTTTTTTTTCAACAGGGCACACGTTAACGCAATCGCATTCTTATAAAGAAGTATTATCGTATTTGTAGAGATATAGGGATGTTTAATTTATCGGTCAAATGGTTAAACTAAACGAAGTTTTACTCTTTGAAGGCTTATTTTATCGTTTAATGTGTCGAACGGCTTTAACTTTGAAGCAAAAGTAACTTTACTTTTCGACGTAAGATAAAGAGTAACATACAAGTTTGAAGATTACGTGAAGTATTTGTTGCAAAAATAATAATAAAAAGTTTTTGTTGAGAAAAAAAAAGGAAATGAAAAATAAAATTTATAAATAACAACGTAGATTATATTTTTGAAAAATAATTGGTGTATTTGTAGATAAAATGTAAATATCGGAAAAACAAACTTGTTCAAGTGTGTGAAACAACTTTATCAATTGCATTTAAATTAAATTCTATTGGTTTTATATTTTATCACTCTATTTGAAAAGCTTTTCGAATATACTTACAGTATTCAAATCTTCTAGATATGTAAATCAATTTATTTTAAGAGAAAATTTATCACTTCTAAATTGGATTAATTTGTATAAATTTTTTTAAAAATTGGAATAAACAATTTGATGAATATTTCAGAAGTTGAATATAAATTTTGAAAAATTTCTATTTGATATTATGGATACATGAAATGAATTTAAAATTAACAAAATACAATTTCATAATTTTTGTTTGAAAATAAAACTAATGATCTCGAAAAAATAAAATATATATATAGTATAAATTAAGAAAATGTAATATTATTAGTATAATCTGATGGTTTAAAAAAAAATTGTAAAACATAACTTTAAACATCTCAGAAACTAATGAACTTATGAGATATCCAACAAACTCCATCCACTAAAATTTTCTAAAAATATTTTTTTTTTATTTCAACCCCTTTTTTCTGTTTTCAATTTTAACATCGCTGTATTTATGCTATTATTATAATGCTAATTAGCGATGGAGGTTATCAGTGTGTTTGTGAACAAAGTACATGTAACGTACAGCGGTGCTTATATAACAATCGGCCGAGAGCGAGAATCGAACTCGAACCCTCGAAATTACGAATCCATCACTCTACCGAATGAGCCACTGACGACCTTTTAACTCATAATATGTTTTTATAATTTTATTTTAAAATCGATTCTTTTTCACGAAAAAAAAATTTTTTGCATGAGAAATATTAATTTAAATAAGAAAAAATTTTCATAAAAAAAATACTTTTATGAGAAACAAAATAAAAATATGAAAAAATAACAAGAGAAGTAAAAACACACGTAAAAAATCTAAAATATTCAAATGTCCCGAGGACAATCTTGACAAAGTACAGAAATATATATTTTTTTCAACAAACTTGACAAATAGACGACAGACGATAGCTTTTCCTTGTGTGCACTGTACGTAAAAGAGCAGCTTGACTTTTTTGCCACTTTTGCAGTAAAGCCCCTGAGGGCAATATGCATAATGTTAGGTTTGCATCTAGTAAGACCTTATACCGATACTCGTATGCAAAAAAAAACGCAGAAAGAGAATGTTGATGCTCTTTAAAGTTACCATATTTATCATCGAGCTACTTGTGCGTCTAAGCAATAATTTATTCTTTGAGTATAATTGTTAGGTATTTTCATACTTGTTAGTATGATTTTTTAATGAAATGCCTTAAACATATTGTTTATAATTAATATTGTAACGTAGTAAACCATTAAAAAATTTATAGTTGATGCGATAACGCTTTAAACTGATTTTTATTATAGATACACTTTATTTTATAAAGGACAAATAAATTTTATATTTATTTTATATTTATTTATGCTTAAATTTATATTTAGCCATTTATCTATAATATTAAATAATGAGTTTTGTACTTTTTGCTTATTTAAATATCATTATGAAATAAATTATCTAAGCAAGCAGTTTTTTTTATTAATTCCATTTTTTTAAGCACAATATAATTGCCAACAAATTTAGTTTTATAAAATCTTTAACTATAATCAATAAAAAACATTTTTCTCAAAACTGAAACAACAGTCTTTTAATAAATTTATTGAAATACTATGATGCACATAATAACAAATATAAATTTTTAAAGATCCTATACTTACATAAAAAAAGGAAATGAATTTAATGTCAAATAATTATTATTTTCATGCTATCACTTTAATTAAAAGATTTACAATTAATAAAATGATTTTAATTTAAACTGCAATCAAGAATACATTAATCCTAAAAATCTTGCAACAGTAATATCATTAAAGTCTAAACACAAACACTGCGGGTAACAGTAGCAGCAACAAGCAGTGTAAGCAGCAAAGATATCAAGCAGCCTAAGCTTTTAAAGTTTAAAGAAAGGTTTCTCCATATGTAGACTTCATGGTCAGCACACGTGCGCGTTCGTGTAATACTCGACAACGGGTTACAGTGCTTGTATTATAAAACCTATATAGCTTATATAGTTATGCAAAAAAGGGCACGTATAACACATTGACATGATGCCGGATAAACTTTGTCAACAAATTAACTGGCATTCCTATATATATTCCTTTCTCTATCATTTACTTTTTCTTTTTTTGTTCTTTCTTTTCTTAAAGCTTTATGTCTTTTGTACATAGCGGTTTCTTTAGACTTGAGATTTCAACCTTTCTTCTCATCAATCTTAGCCATTTTCTATCGATCTCTCTTGATGCTGCTGCTGTACTTCCACGCAATTCTCCATACAACATCCGCTTCCTCATGTATGTAAGCACGCACGTACGTATATATTTGTGTGTGTGCGTGAGTATTTTGTACGTGTATATAAAATAACTCCGCGACCATGTACACGATGAAAAATGACCGTCTACCGGCAAGCTTATAGTCAGTCCTGCTTTAAAGTAGTATATATATACGTGCACAATTGTCCTGCGAATAGAAAGAGAAAGAGAGAGAGAACAAGATACATATATGTATAATGGACCAAGCTATTCTTTGCTCGATCGACGAGGTCGTTCACTTAACAAAGAAAGGACTAAGGTATATAACAAAAATGAACGAACTAAAGAGAGGAGAAACGACTAATGTCTATGTGGGTAACTACCATTGAGAAAAAAGGTCGAACGACGCTAATGTTGACGCGTACGCATTTGTTGTTGTTATAGTCTTACAGCTGCAGTCATTTACTAGCCTTTAAGAACTTCCGTAACTATTACAATAAGATTCTTTTTCTTCTTAAAATAGTTATATATACTTACAAAGCTTCGAATAGCTAATCGTAATAAATTATAAATTTTAGACAGATTATAAAAAAATATCGGAATTTTTTTTGCTTATTTTTTAACTAAAATTTATTATTAAATTTACAACGGAATCAAGATCCTATATATTATAAAAAATTTTAAGATCTTTTTTAAAATTTTTTAGTTCAATGTATCAGTTTATTGAATTTTAGGTAAAAAGTATTGGATTATTTTGTTAACTTTCAAAGAGTAACCATAACTCAATCGTTTACGATTGTTAAAAATACTATTATAATGATGAGTTTTTTCCTCAATTTAATTTTTTAATTTGTTACATTTTAACATTTAGACTTATTGAAAATACATCAGATAAATGTTAAAAAGTCCAAAAATTTAAAAAATCTAAAATATTAATTTATCTTTAAATTTTTTAATATCATATCAATTTGTCTGGCCAAACACTGAACATTCATTCATCTTACTTTTTTTTAAATTTTTCTTTAACGTCGCTGTATTTATGCTATTATTGGAATGCTAATTAGCGACGTAGGTTTTTAGCGTGTTTGTGAACAAAGCACATGTAACCTATAGTGGTGCTTATATCAATCGACCGCCAAGAGCGGAATCGAACTCGGATCCTCGAGATTACGAATCCATCGCTCTACCGAGTGAGCCACGACCGACCTCAGATTTTTCTTCTCAATTTATATAATTCTTTATTAATTAGAAATTTAATTAACTTAATTATTTAAAAATGTACATGGACTAACCTTATAGTTCCAGTTTCCTTGTGTTTTCCTATAAAAAACGTTCGAAGCCCATCAGTCATTTGATTAGCCCATGGTGGTTTAACCCAAATTAAATTGGTAAAGTGTCCAGCGTAAACGGCAGGTAACATCCAGTTTTCAATACTGATTTCACTTTTGATAGAGATATTTAAAAGTTTTAATAAAATTTATTATTAGAATAAAGATCTTTTTGGTATATGGAAAATTAAAATTAAATGTAAAATTCGATGTAAAATTTAACAATTGAAAAAAAATTCTTAACAAAGAAAGATTATTTATTCGAATTATGAATTATAGGATGTAATTATAAATTTCTAAACATGTTATAATTATGTCATTACATTAATGAAAGTTAAAGAATAATTCCATCATTATGATAAATTATAATTATTTTCAGTGAATATAATTTTTTCCAAGATATTGTATTTTATAAAAGTTATTTCTTTAGTTTTTTTCTGAATTTATTTTACTAATATCTTTGAAATAAATAGATAAATTTGTTCAAAATAAAGTAAATTTTCATTGCATGAATTATTAAAAAGGAACGAAATTTCAGATAAAAAATAAACATATATAATAACTTACTTAAACAATTCATTTTTCTGCCAAACAGTATCAGCACTCATATCCTTAGGTACAAGCATATCTGGATGTGAGTCTAAGTGAATGAAAGTATTTCCTTCAAATGGAAGATGTTTCGATCCAATACAACGATAAATAAACGGTAACACCTTAAAATTAAACATATCGATTAGTAATCGATGACAATTATAAATTTTACAATTAGAAAATAATAATAATTAAAATGTTTCTGAATGTTGTAATAAATTACAATATTTTAATTATATTTTATATTAAAATCTAATGATTATTAAAATATAATATTATTTGTTATGCGAGATAAAATTTAATGTATTTTTCAATAAATTCTTTAAATATGAAATCACTTTTATTATGTATAAATTAATTTTCATTATAAAATTTTAGTAAAATAATAAATTTTTATATTGTTATAGTAATTAATTTTGGAGAAAGAATGCTAAAAAAGATAGATGCTAAAATATCGTTATTAAAAAGAATTAAAATGCAGGTTGTTCCGAAGTCTGTTTAAAATTTTTTAATTTAAAATAATTAAACAAAATTTTTAAAACTTCGATTGTAAGATCAAAGAAGTGCGATTAAAGTCCAAAAACAGTTTTAATTGTAAAAAACATTCATAGATTTCATAAATTTAATATTTATTCCATATATCAATTAATAAAAAAGCTGAACAATATTTAATTTTAAATAAAAAATATTTTTGTCTCCAATAAAATTCACATGAAAACTTCGTTTTTTTATATGCCTTTGTATTTTAGGTTTAAAATAATGAGCAAAAAAAGAATAGACGTTTGATAAATTCATTATTTTAAAACTGAAATAAGAAATGAATGAGAAATGAATAAAAGTTAATTTTTTTTTATTAATTTGAACTTGGAGTACGAAGGTATGGTTCTTAGACAGATATGCAGATCATACGATTTCAGGTTAACGTTGACTAGAGCTCCCGAACTCTAACGAAATAAGTCGCAGGGAATAAGTAAATCCATTCTTAGTATATTTATATGTTTAGGAATTGACAAGAAAGAAATAAACAACTTATTTCCTCTTTTATCTTACATATGCAAATAATTTAACGATGTATTTTCTTATTCTTTTAGAGTGCAGGGGCCCTCTTTACCATTGATGCATTTTTTTACGTCATTTCATTTATGCTATCATTATTTTGCTAAGTAGCGACGGAAGATTTTAACGCGTTTGTGGACAAAGCACACGTAACAGTTTTGCTTTTATCTAACGGACGAGATCGGAATTCGAACGCGGACTAACGAATTAGCTAACAAAGACTTCTTTTCATATTTTGCAAATTTTCAAGGAAAAACAAGATGAATTAACAATTTGTTTGTTAATAATTTTTTATGAAAACAATCAAAGAAAATCTAAAAGGATCTAGCAAAAAAAAGGAAAAAATCGACTATATTATTTACGGAGAGTAAAAATTTTATAAAATTCATCAATACTTTTAGAACATTCGTTCATATGAAATTAATTTTGTAAATTAATTCGTGAAGTAATAACTCAAACTTTTATTTTTTACTAAATAAAGTAAAACACTACAAACTATGTATATCATCAATTTAGATTAATACATCTTAAGAAAAAATTGTATCATGTAAATAATTTTAAAAATAACGTATTCGATTTGATCCAAAAATAAAAACCGTTAATTTAAAAAGTGGAAAAAAAATGTATATTTTTTAAATGAAATATTTTACTTAGATACATACTTAATATTTTAATAAATTTAAGATTAGATCCATCTATTCCATTTCCATTATTTTGAAATTCAGGTAAAACAATGATTCTTGAAACAAATACAATTCCATGTCTTTGATTTTAATGGAAATAGGGTGAATGCGAAAGTTGATGTGTCTTTAAGGTGACGGTAGAGACGTTTTAGTTAATTCAAGAAATTTTGTCATTTTTTTAAAAGTTTTATAAATTAAACAACATTTAAATAAACAAACTACTTAAGTGTAAATATAAACTTGTGAATTATTAATTGGGTGTAAAATTTACGTGTAAGCACCCCCACACCAATTACGTAGCGACCTCTATTACATATTACTGTAATCCTTTGACTAAAATTTACTCTGTTTTGCTCGCTCGGTATGTACGGTATATGTTATATTTTGTTTAATATCGTACAATACACGACTGGGCCTTTTTATGAACGGAGTTTATTTATATTTTTATAAAGCTTTTATTCTCGTTATTAAAGGATTTGAGAATACATTTGTAATTATTTCGTATGATTTGTATAATTAAGAAACTTGACTTATTAATAAATTAATTTATACAATTAAATTATTTTATACAAAATTGAGGTTAAGTTGGACTTTTTTTACCGCCACTATATTGTCAAATTTGTAAATAAATAACTAAAAAAATAATATTTGACTTTTAAAATTCATCATTTTCCTCATTCTTCATTATAGAGATTTAAAAAATCATTTATTCGTTTTTTTTTCAATTAAAAATAATTATCTTACTTCATTATGGGGTTCGACGACAAAAATGGGCGTTCTCTTAAAAGTTTTCGCAATAGCAGACATTTTTGCAAACTATTTTTTAAATTTATTTATATTTTTTTCAAAGTTTCGCAGTCACACACACACACTCATACACTCTTAAATACACATACGAAAATTCGATAGCACGATGTTGTCGTATGTGCCTTACATCAACCATGTGATGCAAACGCGTTTTATTCGCTACTACTCGAATAAGTACGAATATATCGCATAAAAGGCGGGAGTCTTCAAAACTCTCGGCGCATATTATTTAAGTTCTTCGATGTCTGCGTCAACTGGTTAATTACACACGTGTATATATTACACACACAAACCTATAATAATGAAGACCCTCGGATTCTCACGGAACTGGTTTCGTCTTTAGAATTTTTTTTCATATCCTTTTGTATTAGTGACCCCCAAACCCTTTCGTAAATTCATCTGTACCCTTTACGAAAATTTTTTTTTATATAATTTTTTATGGTAAGTAAAACGAATTTATTTTTTATAATTTTAAAAACATAACATTTTATTGTACATGTACAGCAGATTAGGATAAGGTACAATTAGTAAATGACATTTTCAGAAGCTTTACAATATACAAGATTTTTTTTTATAGCAGAATTAAACTTTAAAATTTTTAATAAAATTGATAGTGTATATTACATGTGATGTACATTACATATACACAAGTCTTACACGCTTTTCGTGGCTTAGAAAATCGTGAAGTAAAAATTGTTTATGAGAATAAATATATTATGTATTATTATTCACATCTTTTATCACAATAATATTAAAATTTCTATTAGGAATATAGTTTTGTGTGATTGTAAGAGAACTATAAAAATTTTTAACAACAATGACTATAGATTTTTTTTTTCAAAATTCGCATTGTTAAAAAAGTTAAGAATTAGTTAAAATTTTGAAGCCAAATAACAAGTGCAATAAATAATCAATTCTAAAAAATCACAAAAGCTTTGTTCAGTAATACTCAATCATAAAATAATATAGTTATTATATAAAACTAAGCGCACTTTTTTTTCATTCATATTTACACATAAAATGAATTGTGAGTAAATGTGAGATGATTTTCATCATAAAATGAACAACATATACTGCATTATTTTTGGCACACGTGCAAACAAATTGCATTGTTGTTCATGAAATTTTACTAAGTAGATTAAGTACTAAATACTTAAAATTGAGCCATGACTAGGACGTTCTTTTTTTATATCTCGAGTCTCACTTTTACTTTCAGAAAATACATTATCATTATTCTGCAATTGCATTGAAGACACAGTTGTAGCATCATCATCTGATTCTATTGGACTGATACGAATCGCTTGATACCATTGGTTGGTCAAATCTGTCATTTGAGATTTGCAATCTTTTAGCTCCTGTTGCGTAAATCGACGTGTAAAAAATGGAATGAAGAATTTCAGGTCCCAGCGAGCAAAACCGCGTATTCGCGATTGTAAAAATGAAACTTCCATTTCCTCTTCTGTTAGTTCGGACAAATGTTCAGAATCAATTGCTTGACCCTAAAAATTAATAAATAATTAGATGATTCAGCAAAAATTTTTAAATATTTAAAATATTAACACAATTTTAAGTTTTTATTGAATTTAAAGTTTAAAATAAAATTATCAAGCAAAAATAAGAAGTATATGATATTTAAATAGAAAAAATTCTATAATATACTAACCCATTCTCTAGTTTTACTAAGAGAAATTTCTTTTTCCCTTCTTTTACGTCTACTACTTCGTGGTTTTTTCTCAGCTCTCAAAAATTTCAATAGTGGCATAGTTGAGCCTCCAAAAACTAGTGTAGTAAAAAGAACTATAATCAAAGTTGTCGTGATAATAACATGACGTGTCTCATCACTAAAGTTTAAATGAAGTGATAATGCATAAGAGATAGCTCCACGTAATCCACTGAACCACATTATAAACATCATCTTTCTTGTTATTTGATGTTCACGAAATCGGTTGACGAGAAAAGCAAGCGGAAAAATATTTGCAGCTCTTCCAACAAGGCACAGTATTATGGACCAAATGACTAGTGCTGGTTCAACCTATAACATTTATGTATTTATTTAATTGATATTTAAATGATAGTTAAAAATTTTTAAATAATTATTAGTAATGATTCCAAAGTGGGTGATAAAAGGCTTAATTTATGGAAAATTTATGGGCCGAACTAAAGACAAATTAGGGATAAGAAAAATAATTTCTTTTAAAAAATTTACTATAAATTATTTCTTACTAAATATTCTATAAAATATGCTGAACTTACTCTGTGTCGGAAACTAAACAGTGCTAATCCAAGGTATGCAAAAACGCAAGTTTCCGCAATAAAAGCAAGAGTCCTCATAGTTTGTTGCATTGTGATTTGCGTAACAGTTGAAAGATTAAAATGAGTGTAATGTGACATTACGATTCCATTAAAAAGAATAGCCATAATTCCTAAAATAAAATATATACTTTTATTATACTACTCATAAAAATGACAATGTTAATTTGATAAATTAGATTTATATATTACCAGATAATTGGATTCCTTCAGCTAAAACGTAAGGTGCATAAGTAAAAACTAACATCATTCCAAATTCTAAGGATGGATTTTTTCGAAGGTCAAAGTGTTTTAAAAGAAGTGCACTAATTAATGCAAAAACAACTCCAATTCCTGCTGAAGCAAAAAACATTAAACAAAATCTATTGAGACATAAAATAACAGCTTCTCCTGTTGTTGCAGCACTATTTGATTCCAAAACAGAAGTGGTTAAAACAATAGATATAGCATCATTTAATATTGATTCTCCAAAAACCAACATGTTTAAAACTGGATCAACATCGAGTGCATGAAAAATTGCCACTGTTGCTACTGGATCCACAGCTGATATTAATGATCCAAAAGCAAAACTTTCAACGAAACTTAATTTGTAAGCTACTTGAGCTAACCCTAAAAGGTAAATTCCTGCACCAATAACAAAAGCAGAAATAGCTGTGCCAAATATAGCAAAAACCATAATACTTCCAATATTTTGGAAAAAATTTCCTTTATGTAAATTATATCCGGATTCAAATATTATTGGTGGTAATAAAACTAAGAAAAAAGCTGTTGGAGAGAAAGCCTCTTCTTTTCTCCAATTATGTTGATGGGACATAAAGTTTATAATCATTCCTATTGCTCCACCTAAGAAAACTATAACTACCGATTCTGGTAAATACTGAAAATTTGTTTGTAGCATCAAGTGTATTAATAAAATACCTAATGCTAAGACACAAAGTACAAAAAATATAGACATTGAACTATTGTGCTCCTCTTCAGCAGAACCTTTATCTGGTAATACTGGTTCCGCTGGTGCTGGAGCTATGGTTGTTGTACTAGTATTTGTTGCATTTGCTGCATCGTTGCTTTGCGTTGATACAGTCAAATTAGAAGAACTATTATCTTCAGAAACATTTTGTACAAATGTACTTAATGGACCAATTGTAGAAGATTTTGTAGCTTCTTTGGTAATTGTACTAACTAATGGAGAAAGCCCAGCGGTTTGCAAAGTGGTTGTTGAACTTAATGGCTTTGTCACCGTACTTTGATTAGCCTGATTAGTTGAGTTTTTCGTATTCGTGTCTTTCGTTTTATCATCAGTGCTATTTTTGTTGATTTCTGTTGATGTTGCAGTTGATTTTTGAATGTCAGTTGCTTTGAGGTTAGTTTCTCCATCGCTTGCAACGAAAACAACTGCTGCTCCAAAGATTAAAATTAAAATAAATAATTTTGATATCAGTGATTCAGAAGTTCGTGTTGTATTTCTTGTACGTAATAAAAACATGACCAAAAACTTCACATTTTTTGTGTATGTTTAGAGAAATAAATTATTGCGTGATACACACGCAACCCTTTGACACGTCAACAATAAAAACTGACGCAAGACATTTCATATGGCAATGATGACACTTTATTTAGCAGAAAAAATAATACGCATATGATAACTAGTCGATAAAACAGAAAGATTTAGTCAGAATACCAACCACCACAATATTATATCATAAATCGGAGAAAATAGATTGTTATGATTGTACCGCTGTTTATTTACAACTTTTTTTTTTCCTTAAAATGAAGTGCCTACTAAAAATGAATATTACTGTGAATACATTAAGTGTGTAGACGCTCAATATCTTAAGATAAGAAAATAATATTCGCTACAAAGAAAAATATTTAATGTTTTTAGTATCTTAACCTAAAAAACTATCCTATAAAAATGAATATTTTGCCAAAGAAAAGGTAAGTACCACAACAAAATATTTTTTAGCTATTTAAAATCAAATTTTTTATCAATTAAAATGAATTTAATTATTTAATACTTTTTATTCATATTTTTATATTTCCATTTTTTATGATTAACATACAAATTTAAGGATTATTTTTTAAAAAATTTATGTGTAACTAAACATTTATGTATACTTTTGTATGCAAAACTTAATTTAAATTATTTTATAAAGACTTAAAAATGTTCTGAATTATAAAATTTTATTTTATGCATAAATTTTATATATCAATAAAACAGAAAATTTTAATGTAAATTCTATTTCAAAATACATGATATAACTATCATATTTTATCAATACTTACATGAAACATATTTTTATTTTATTTTAGATGGCATGTTCGCACAAAAGAAAACATTGCCAGAGTCCGTCGAGATGAAGCAGCTGCTGCAGAACAAGCAAAGATTGAAGAAGCAAGAATTAAAAAAGCTGTATGTAATTTAAACAATTAAATTAAAATGATATTTTTCAATATAATACATTAAAATCATTAATGTGTATTTGTTTTCAGGAAAGTGAAGCACGTTTAAATCTTTTGAGAAATGAATCAAGAATTAAATGTAACACTGCCACTTCTGAAACAATCAATATTACATCAGAACCAAGTCAAAACAAACCTAAAAGTTCTAATCAACATATTAATTTTTTTGAGGAATTAGAGCAAGGTGGTATTGATCACACTACAACAAATAAAGATTATGAAAAAGAAAAAAAAGAAGAACAAGAAAAATATGAGAAACAAATTGGATATTTAACTTATCTTGGCCAAGGAATTAAAGAAGCTGTTAGTCAGAGCTGGTATAATGAAGTACCTAAACGACTTAATGACACAGAAAGAAAAATTGAAATCAAACCAAACAAAAAAGCTTTGGAAGATCCGATGCAAGATATTAAAAGATATTTGAATATGATGAAAAAGAAAAATGAATCAAATGATAAACATAAGCACAAAATTAAACTCGAAACAAAAAGTATTAAAATAGAAAAAGATTTTGAAGTAAAACGTGAAAATTCTACAATTGGTAAAAAACGTAAGCGTGATTCGTCAAGTGATGATTCCAGTGAAGAGGACGGTAAATCTCATAAAAGACGCAAATCTTCATCAGACAGCTCAAGTGAAAGTGATCATAAATCTCGTAAAAGATGTAAATCTTCAAGTAAAGATTCTAGCGATGATGATAGAAGGTCTCATAAAAAACACAAGAAACATAAAAAACATAAGAAATCGAAAAAACGAAAACGAGAGAAGCAAAAAGAGATGGACGATTCTGAAGATCCACCAGTGGACATTGCAAAATTAAGAGCAGAAAGAATAGAACGTGAAAAGCGAGAACGATTGAGGGCACAAGCATTGTTAGCAAGTTTGAAAGGGCAAGATATTCCACAAGAAAAAGTCGCACAACCAACATTCCAACAAAAGTATAATTCACAATTTTTCCCAGAACTTGCTCGACAAAATTGTGAAAAATATTACAAATAATCAAGCTTATGAACTCTTAAGACTCAGATAAAGCAAAAATCCTACATTATATCTAAAATTATTGATATTATTGATATTATTGATTTTTTATTTAAAAAAACTTTTATATTGAAAGACATATAACTTGGAACTTCATTGTTGATTAATCAAAGATATATGAATGTATTTTCATAGAACACTTTTTTTTATAAAACTTAAAAAAGAAAATACCTGAGTTTTGAGTGCAAATTTAAAAAGAATATTTTTATTGCTTAAAATTATGAAGGAAACTACGTCTTTTTGGCTTGATGATAAAATTATAATCTTTTGTTTTCATAATAAAATCTAAAAGCTTCAATTCAAAAGTAATATTTAACAATAATTTTCAGAGGTGATTGTCAAAAAAATTTATAAATTAAAAAAAATTGAACATCGAATAGAAGTACGTTTTTTTATAATTTTAAAGATCAAAAAGTATGCTGAAATTACATCAAGTTAGATTAAGATTCATAATCCAAACATCTTTGATCAAAAAAAATTTTTCTTAACAAAAATAGTTTAAAAATACAAAAATTTTAATCCTTTTAACGTCCAAGAATAAATGGTACTTCTATTTTCCAAATTTATTAAAACACGTCGTTTATATAATGATATGTATATTCGTGTAAATACTTTGTACGTTATAATTTACGAGCGCTATTATATGAATTTATCAAAATATGAGTGATATTTTGAAATATTATACATAAATACAACAATTTTTTCTTATTTTTTAATGTATCGTAAAATTTATATTTATATATAAATACGGTTTAAAATGGAACATTTTTTTATGTTAATAGTGACAATGATTGTAACTAAAAAAAGGAATAATTTTTTATCACTATTATTCAAATTTTATAACTTTAATAAATAAAGAGTGTATGAATGTTTCAAATTTCGCAATTTTAATTTACCCAAAATTCATTTTATTCCTTTCTAATAAAAAAAAATTTTTTAAAGTTGAAAAAACAAGATTCCAAATTAAGGCTTATAAAAATTTTTGCAAAAGATATTATTAAGATTTTTTTTCATTAATTTTTTTAAAATTAATGAAATGCTGCAAAAATTTCATGAGAAATTTATGAATTTATCCTAGTTTATTATATTAAAAAAATTTATACTTCTGAATGTTATTTCATCCAAAAATATTGAATGATATGTAGTATAAAATAAATAATATAAATGTAAATCCTTAATAATTTACTTTTACATATTACAATAGACTGACATCAGCTCGGGATCATTTTTCACACTAATTTTTTTAATTATATATTTAATGTCGCTGTATTTATGCTATCATTACGATGCTAATTAGTGACGGAGGTTTACAGTATATTTATGAACAAAGCACATGTATCTTATATACAGGGGTGCTTATATCAATCAGTTGCCGAGAACAGGATTCGAATAGTCCAGGGGCAAACTACACAAGTCGTGGCCGATCGAGTTTCTCGATTCTACCCAGATTTTTTTATGTATTTTGACCTGCTGAATCCGAATTTTTTGGGTAGAAAGTCTGAAAATAGCGCATTTAATAATTATTAACAATTTTTATAAACAAATTATAAAAATGCATTTTTCAAAAAAAAAAAAAAATTTTATCATATTTTTTAGGTCACTTTGAGCAAAAAAGGTTCTTATGAACATATTGCTAAAATGCACTGAATCGGCAGAAAAAAATCGCAGTTTGAAAAAACGCGATTTTTCAAAACTGACAGCCTATAGCAGCATTTTTTTATTTTATTTAACGTTGTTGTATTTATGCTATCATTACGATACTAAATAACGATGGAGGTCTTTAGCGTGTTTTTTAACAAAGCGCATGTAGCGTACAGTGATGCTTGTATCAATCAGCGGAGAGCGGGATTCGAACTCAGAACCTCGAGATTACGAATCCATCGTTTTGCCGAGTGAGCCACAAAGACCTCAATTTCAATACTTCGAAATCGCTCAATTATAAAAAAAATATATTTATCATTGATGTTATTTGAATGCGATGTATTATCTGTATAAGATATTGATTGTGTTACAATTTCGAATTTTAATGTTTTTATGCTTTACTGGGTTCATTATCCTCAATAGTTAGTATTTTTACAATTATTATACAAATTTTTTTACTTCTATTAAGTCCCTATTGAAAATATCTAGTTGGAATTCCAGCTAGAAATTTTCAACAGGGGTGCCCTTGGTTGAGCTGAAAGTGCAATATATGCAACTCAAGAGCAAAAACGATTCCTTCCTTAGTTGATTACGATCTTTAGGAAAAATATACGATTTATACTGCAAGTTGTAGACCTTGTTGAACAATGAACCAATATTAACTCGATGGTGGTATAAAATATTTAAATTTTCGAACTACTTTCAAAAATAAAAAAAAAATTTATTTCTACAGTGTAACATTGTTGAGATTAATCAGCTGCTTCAACATAATAAAGTTGCTGATGAAATTTTCGTAATGGATTTTGTCTTGAATATAAAAAATCGATCGAATTTCATTGTGATTATTGAAATTGATCTTAAATTAAATTTGACGACACCTATTTTATCGCGAAACATCTTTAAATTTTTATCTAAAATGTTATGGCATTACATTCCAATAAATTTTTGCATATTAAACATATTTGTTATTTTGAATATTTGTTACAAAAGTTTATGAATCTTCATAATTTATTAAGAAAAATTATAAGTCGACGTAATGCGATCCCATAATCTCCTGCATGATTGATTTTTTTCTGAAAAAATATCTTTTATTATATGTTTATGTCAGCTTTTATAGAATTTATTGAAATTTTTAATTTATTTTAATAAATTACAATCAATTATTGATACACCCAAATTTTAATGCATACGATTATATACTAACGTAAATAATTTGTGCTTATACTGAAAAAATTTGGAATATATTATATACTACGTTGTTCAGATCATTAGATTTTCCATAAGAAAATGTTGTCATATTTTTCATTTAAATCAATAGAAACAATTTTATCATGACATTGAATATGGTCATCAATTTTCTTCACGAAAAAACCTAATCTTATCATCATATCAAATCTTAAAAATTGTTTATCATTCATTTTTGTGCTATGATAAAAAGTCATTTACAAAAATTTTAGTGACATAATAAGTTATACAAGTGATTCAGAAACATAAGAGCACAATTTAAAATTTAAAAACTTAATAACTTAGATAATACAATTAGAAATGTGAATGAGTGATGAAAATCAAAATGAAATTTCAATAAAGATAAAATCAAATTTTTGCTTTATTTACAATAAAATATTGAAAATTAACTTTTGGTATATTGCAGAATAAAATCTCAAGTAGTTTCAATTTCAGCAACAAAGTAAGTAAGTTACAGGCATTTTTTCATTTTACATACTTATTTACGCTTTATAGATTTAAACAATATTAAATTCATAGCCAATCTACTTATATTTCAATTTGTAAACTTCTTCAGTAAAAATTTTTTCTTAGTAATTAAACAATATATTCGCTTATTTAAAATGATAAATATGCGAATATTTAATGAGAAATATTTTTTAATTACAAAAAATCTATACAAACTATTTTGATCCTAGAAATTTTTTAATATAAAAATTTTTCATTAAATGTACATTTTGAATTATAAAATATATTTTTACGTTCTATATATAATGTAAATTCAATCAATTACTTCATCATTATATTTTTACATACAATAAGATACAATCATTATATTCTTACATAGAATACATTGCATAAATATGTAAAATGATTCAGAGAAAATATTAATTTTTATTATACGAGAAGATATTATCTCTTTATGTCTACTATTAGTTGTTAATTTTTGCAAGAAAATAAATTTTTAAACTAGAAAAAGATGAATAGATACGATAACCTCTTGAGGGGAATCCTATTATCAACATAGAGTTCTACCTTATCTGCATTCTAATATGTTTTTATTTTAATAACTAATAAGTATAATGGTCCATGAATTTCATGAAAGTCGAACAGTAAACAAGCCCTGCATTTTAGCTATTTATGCTCTAAGATCTATAAAAATCAATTTAATTAAATCTAATAATTTATTATTTGCGTAAAAACTACTGTCATATTTCATCATAATTCAATAAAATTTTAGACATATGAGGTTGAAATTTATTAAAGAAACATATTTTTACATAACATTATGATTACATACATTTATATATCAATAACCACTGCATGACTGATTCTGCTATACAGATTTCGACTTTATTTTCACCCTATGATATTGTCTTTTAGTGCAGCAATGATTTATTTGAAATTTGAAAAATATGTCTCATCTAAGATTTTTAGTCATGCATATCCAAATTTTTATTTATTTATGACAAAGTGCATAGTTAAAATACAGATAAGGTAGAACTCTGTGACCATATTATAAGGTTTCCCCTTAACTTAAAAAAATAAGATCATATGTCTGGGTGTAATTTCAGTTCAATAAACCTCTAGTAGTATTGAGAAAGCATCGCGAGACGACAGCTCGCATTTTAATATATATTTAGTAAGTATATGATTAATAAACATATTTGCTACTACTAGCAATAAGTATTAATTTATTTTAAAAATTTGAAAATTAATGAAATTTATTAAAATAAAGATTTGGTTATTAATCAAAGACTCCAACTAGTAACTATTAATCTTCGTTTAAGATTTAGCATTTTGATTTAAAAATTATTATGAGGTTTAGAAAAATAACATTTTGTGTTATCGCATCATTATTATTCTAATAAAATAATTTTGAGCGATTTTCAATCATAATACAAATATCGTACGACAAATTGGCTTATGAAGAAACAGTAGCTGTCAAACGTATGTTCATATTTTATAAATATTTTTTAATTTTTTTCGATTCTTTATCAATAAATTTCAATCTTTAATTATTAATGAAGAATACTTTTAAAATAATATAACTTTCACAAATATCACTCTTGTAGATGTTGGATATATTGCAACCTTTACCTATAGAGAAATGGACTTTACTTCGAGACAGCTTGAAACGAGACTGGCCTACTTATGCCTATGTAAGTATGTTTTATTTTATAGAAAATTAGCCATAATACAAGATAAAAAATTATTATTAAAATTATAAAATTCATGCATCTCTAATAAAATAAATTTATTTATTCAATGATAAATATTGTAGAATTTCCTTATTCAAACGTTTAAAGTGTGGATCCATAACTTATTAAATCGAGTATAATTCTTGTTCTTGGTGCTTTTTCCGTGGTTCGGCATCACGTTAAAAATAACCTTCATGAAAAGAAGAAAAATAGTCTGAAAATTAAAAAAAATTATCAAAAAAACAAATAACAAATGAATAAAAATTAGAAACTGACTGTTTATTAAAATAAAATCTCGATCAACAGCCTTTATCAACAGTTTTTATGAGCATGTTATTATTTGTTTATATTAATGTTTTTTTTTATGATTTATATACTATTTTTTCAACAGATTAATATAAAAATATTTTAATTTTATGTTTAATAAATATTTTCGAGGCACTTATTAAAAAGAATAAACATCATTGTCAACCCAAAAAATGCAATATTTCAGTAAAAATTTCATGTAATATTTTAACAAAACATATATTAACCAATTGGATAAAATATATATGTTTTTTATACTAAATTGCCTTGTTTTTTTTTTGTTTCTAGTATCATTCATTAATTGAGAATGCGATAAAATGGAAACGAAATAATCCTCTTGTGGAACTGGAACTTTATTGTCCAAATGGAAAACATGATTCTGGAATTTTCATCTACGTATATTCAGTAAAGTACTTTTGTCATGAATGTTTTATTGTTTTTGATTTAATAATTGAAAACAACACAGTTTTAAAGAAAGTTTTTATGTTAATTCATTTTCATAATTTTATTATTTCAGATAAATTTGTATATAGTATACATATTTACCTTTGAAGAATCGAAAAATTTCCTCAAAGAGATACTAGAAAAAACAAAAATAATTAATTGGCGAAAAAAAATATGCTTTGTTGCAATTCATCAAAGTTTTATTGATATTCTTTTAGATACTATAGACAAAATAAATTGTAAGGAAAAAGAAGTTAAAGCCATAAATTATTATTTTAAACCAAAGGAAGAATGTACTGAACTACTATTAGAGTAAGTAATTATGTAACAATAATGTATTTATACATTTAAAAATAATAGCCATCTTGTAACTTTTAATTTACTAATAAATAATTATATTTTTAATTTAATTTTGTGAATCTTCAAACAATTCGATTTAATTCATACTATTGCATTTTATTGATTAGATTTCTTAGATTATTATATAATTTCATAATCTCAACTAGCGTTAATTACCAGCACCATCGCATACCACTAACATTTAAAAAAATTATTCATGTCATATTTTGCATAGAAAAATGAATAATAATGCAAAACAAATGCATGAATATTAAAATTTGCCTTAGATTTTTGACACAAACGTTGCTTGTGGAAATGCTTTGATATCACTTCAATCATTTACCCTGGAAAATACATTTGTTTCGTTTTCTTGAATTAAAGCTTATCATAAATGTAATAAAATGATAACATTTAGCATTATCCACGAAAATTTTGAAAAAATTGAACATTGTGCAATTCAGTACATTTATAATATTTTGAACTTTTATCAATTTTACAGAATTCCAGAAGAGTGCCAATTAAGACATTTAAATGCATCTCACGCTCCTTTAGTTCATTCTTTATGGCCTTATTACGATTCTGCGAATCCACATTTATCGATGAAATATGTACAATCATTAATTACATTAAATCGAGGAGTAGGATTATTTCTAAAAAAAGATAATTCTTTGGTTTCTTGGATTTTGCATACTGAAAGCGGTAGCTTAGGAATGCTTCAAACGATAGATGAACATCAATGTAAAGGTTATGGAAAAATCGTTGCTAAAGCCATTGCAAAAGAATTGGCTGAAGAGGAAAATCTCGATTCTACAGTTTTTATCTATGGACGTAACGTGGTTTCAGAAAAGTTGTTTAAATCGTTAAATTATAAAGTTATTTTAAGTGCTACTTGGGTTATATTTCACCCGACTGAAGATGAAAATTCTGCGTCCAAATAGATAAAAATATATTGATTTACTATAAATTAATAATAAATAAATTAATTAATTACCAATTTAATTTTTAAATCTAAATAATATTTAATTTTAAAAGATTTTTTGTAAAAGCCTTGATTTGTTAATAACTAAATAAAAGTAATAAGTAATTTTTATTCATAACTTTCTTGTATGATTTCCTAAAGAGTTTTTTGAATAACGAAGATAAATTATTTTTTCTAACAAAACGAAATTTGCTGTATTAAATTTAATCGATTTTGTTCAATTTATAATTTTCAAAAACTTACTGAAATTGTAAATTTGTACAATTTTCTATATCACAAACATAGCTATTGTATAATAGTTATATACTTGTTATGTTAAAGGCCGTATCTATTTGCAAGTCAAGAATTAAATATTAATTTGTATCAATTGAAAAAAAGAGCAGCCTTTATGTGTTCTTTAAAAAATTTTCAAAAAAATATCAATTGCCATAATCTGAACTTGATTAGTAAGACTAGAAAATTGAATTCTCAAGAACATAGGACAATATCATTTAATTTTATATGGTTTTATTTTTTTATTTAACGTCGCTGTATTTCTGTTATAATTGTGATGCTAATTAGCGACGGAGGTTGTCAGTGTGTTTGTGAACAAAGCACGTGTATCATGTACAATGGTACTTGTATAAATCGGTTGAGAGCAGGATTCGAACTCAGGACCTCAAGATTACAAATCCATCGCTCTACTAACTAGGAGAGTGTCACACCTCCGGATCACGGATTTTGCTCAAACTTCGGGATAAGTTTTCAGATGATAAAATATAAAAAAAGCTAAAGTTATAGTCATAAACACTCAATATTTCCCTAGTTACAAGCAATTGAGAAAAATCACTAAAAAAGTTACTAGATTTTTAAACGCGTATAGTTCTTTAGCATTGATAGCTAGAAGCTCAAACCTTTTTTTAAATTAAAGTTGAGCTTAAATCCTTTCAAAATAGTAGTTATAGCATGTAAAAATATTATTTTTTCCCAAAGTTTTAGCGTAATAAAGATTGGACCTGAATTTTTATTTAAAAATATTAATTAATAATAAAAGCTAAAATTAGGTACAATCTTTATTACGCTATAACTTTAGGAACAAATAATATTTTGATATGTTGTAACTACTGTTTCGAAAGGATTTGAGTTCAGCTTTAATTTAAAAAAAGGTTTAAGCTTCTAGCTATCAATGCTAAATAACTATATGCGTTTAAAAATCTAGTAACTTTTTTAGTGATTTTCTTCAATTGCCTGTAACTAGGGAAATATTGAGTGTTTATGACTATAACTTTAGCTTTTTTCATATTTTATCATCTGAAAACTTATCCCGAAGTTTGAGCAAAATCCGTGATCCGGAGATGTGACACTCTCCTAGTAAGTGAGCCACTGACGACCTCACAACTGTTTATGAGAAAATAATCAAACTATTATACAGAATTAATTTCAAAATGAAGTTATTTAAATCTAACCAGGAAGGTAAAAACTTAAAATGGTTACAAAAAGAAATATTTTTTTAATATCATCTTTCTCGAACTACAAATGATTTCACCATTGAATCGCAAAGGAAATATTATCTAAACGAGATATCACCATGATAAGCCAAACATGAGATATTTTTAACACAAAGAAATATTGTAATTGTATATATCATCGCACAAGAATTGTTATCAAAAGTGAAAAATTAATATTATTCGAATTTTGAAAAAGATACGTTTTCCTACGTTAATTAAGAGCAGAGAAATATTTTTTTTCAAATTCTTTGTGGCTTTAATAATTTCAATTTGAACTTATTCTTGAAATTATGTTATACTGTATACAATAAAAAAAAATAAAAAATTAATAGCTGAATGTTGAAATTTTATATAAAAGCATTGAGATTATAATTCTAAATATATTTTCAATATTCTCTATGTTTTTATATAAAATTTCAATAAAATATTATTAGGCAAAGAGATAATTTATAATGTAATATATCACTTAAATTTGATTTAATTTTTTCATAAAAGCGTTTTAAAATTTTTGTCAAATTAAATATAAGTATACAAACATGCACGTAATTACGTTCATTTTTTAAATTTTATTTAACGTCGCTGTATTTATGCTGTCAGTGCGTTTGTGAACAAAGCACATGTAAGAAATACAGTGGTGCTTGTATTAACCAGCAGATAGCGGGATTCGAACTCAGGACCTTGAGATCACGAATCCATTGCTATACCGATTGAATCACTGTCGACCTCATGTAAACGTATATAAGCAGAACGCACAGACAAGTAAAATTTGTTAGTAACGCCTATATTAGGTTTTATATTGAGAATTACGAATAGCCACGATTATTACCTAAGAATGACTATTTATTCAATATAATATTTTTCATAAAATAAAAAAAATTAAAATTTAATAAAATAAATATCGAGCCCACTAAGAATCGTTGGTATAATAAACAATCTTTAAAGCAATAGATTCTCTGTGTATAAGTAACCATAGCATGCAAATTGTTGTGCATAGATTAATTTAAAATACTATGTGTCTATCTGAAGTAAAAATTATACAATCATAGAACTTTTTGTTGAACGATAAAAACTGGCTTTTTTTAACTAGAAAACAAAAACTTGATTTCAATGTCAACTCGCGCAAACTACGTATAGTTTGAAGTCCATGCATATATGTAATTAACGATAAAATTTATCATGAAGATACGATGACTGTCAATCGTACATTCTAGAAGAATCTTTAACATAAAGAATGATTAGTTAGTAATAAAATATCAACTTATGCAAATTAGATTTTTATGAAGTTATGCATAAACACTATAGACGCGACATTTCACGTCAACTAGCTCGATCAAAAAATGAAATTGCTAAAAATCTGGAAATCTGTTGCATTTGAAACTCGAAATTAAACATGAATTAATATTTTATTCGTGAACCATTAAATTTTTTTTTATTGTAAATAAAGGTGTTTTACTGCAAATAAAGTTCTGATTCTTTTTTGTAAAAAGTGTTGATTTTTAGAAAAAATTAGTATTAATATTTGTTTACAAATTATAAATAAAATATATTTGAATTTTTTATATCACTATTATAATAAGCAACGAATTACGACGCAATTAATTACGACAAATTAAAAATTATCAGTTTTTATAACATTTTCATACATTATAATACGTTAATACCTTTAATACATTTTGAAAAATTTTTCGCGTTACCCTGAAGCATTCGTAATAAAATGCGAATATAATTAACACCTGTGCATCTATTACAATGTTGGTCATTGAGCATTGTTTTTCCAAACGACATTAAAAATTAAAAATAGTGTCGTGCACTTAAAATGTCATAAAGGTTGTTCACATATTATCGCAAACGATATTCATGATAACTCAAAATATCAGATTATAAATATTAGTGTTTGCATTGTTATATGAAGTGGACGTCTCACTAAAAACAACAATTTTTAATGTACCAGTATACCTAAAGCTCTGGTTTTGAATAAAGGCAATTAAAAAAAAAATTGCTATCTCAAAATTATTGCACTGATTTCTTCTAGAAAGAAAATAACTAAATGTCTTCGATCAATCAAATAAAATCTTTTTGTTTTTCAATAATATTTGTTATTACATTTTTTGCGTTAACGAAAATATAATACATTTTAGTATAATATTATATTCAAACAATTTTTCTAAGTATTATAATTTTGAAAACGTCATTGAAAACTGGATATGTAAAAAAAAATTGCTCGCCTCAAGTCTACTTCGCTTAAAAATTCAATGCCGTAATGCATGATGACATTAGTGATAAGTATATAAAGAGAATTCTTACTTCAAACGTTTTTAGTTTCCTATACATCGAAGAGTAGTTTGTATCGATCTTTATAATTTTAATTTTAGAATTTATAAAAACTAGTATTAGTATTTTATTTAGCAATACATTGCAGCAGAGTAAAAAAATTAATTGATAAAATATTTGGGGTAAATACTCTTCAGTTTTTCGGAAATATGTTGCTCTTTCATCACACTGTTGGTGAGTTATAAATAAAAGAAAAAAATTTATTATTAATTTTCATAAACTATAAAAAATTTTGTTCACAATCATAAGAATATTTTATTATATTTACATAATAAATGTAATTTCTGAAAATTTCAGAAGAGGTTATAACATTTTGCGGTGTTTTTCTATTGAGTATTATCCGATTTTCTGATTATGGTTATTTACTTCTTTTGATGGTTTTTCTATGGCATCCTGATGATGTAAAGGTGATAAATTATTTTTTTTTAGCCTCGTAAATTTTTTGAACATTTTTTTATTTTTATGTGAATTGTTTGTGTGTAGCATAAAATAAGATATATTATTTGTCCGATATCGAACTAACTTTCAATGTTTAAAAAAAAATGAAATGTAGAAAAATCCGTATTTGATGTGTTATAAACATTATTTTATAAATATTCTCGTAGTATTATATAGAAAACGTAGAAAAGAAACTATATTACGAATCACAAAAAATTATAAATATTAAAGATTTTAAAGGTTTTGTTGTTTAAAGAATATTGCTTTATTAAGGTCAATCAGTTGGTAAATGGACAGTTAAGGAAATTTTCAAGTAGTATAAAAATTATTAAACTTCATTTCATGTAAGTTACATTTAAATTTATAAAGCTTATTTTAAGTTATATTGACCCAATTAAAACAAAAAATTGATGCGCAAAGTTTCAGTTACTTTTTTACTGATAGACTTCGGGCAACAAAAAACATATTAGATACATAATAAAATAATCCTACTTGACCTGCAATGATTCATATCAATAATAGAATTTCGAATATTATATTTAGAATAAGAATCTAATCATAATATTTCGAATATTATAATTAGATTCTTGGTAAATAAATTCTTTTAAAATATTCAGCAGCAACAAATTTGAAAAAAAAGTTTGATAATTATTTTTAAAGAATTCATTGACAAGAATTTAATAAAAAAAAATATCTTTTAATTTAGAAAAGTTTATGTTTAAAGTATATCTATTTAATACATAATTCATGAATCATTAAGAAACTTGTTTAAAATTAAAATATTGTGTTTGCTTTATTAAACTCTTATTTTTATTAACAACTTGCGTAGATTTAATAATAATAAACAAAACATCTTTAGAAAATAAAGCTTTTGAAGTCTTTAATATTCAAAATACATGCTATTGTCGTTTGAGTCTAATGACAAATATAAGAAATTATATGAGGTCTCAATGGCTCATTTGGTAGAGCGATGAAATTCCGTAATCTCGAGGCTCCCGACTGATTGATACAAGCACCACTTTACGTTACATGTGCTTTTTTCATAAGTACACTGACGACCTCCGTCGCTAATTAGCATCGTAATGATGGCATAAATGTAACGACTTTAAATAAAATAATAAAAAATATATATATAAAATCACGATATATTATGCCTACTTTTTTTTTAAATACCGATGAAGTAAATTATAAATTAATAAATAAACAAGTAGTTATGTTTTATATTCAGAACCATATGCATAAGTCAAACCTAAAATAGAAATTGACACACTTTTCTCCCTTTAATTATGTATTTTTTTAAAAATAAATTATTAATATGATAAATATTATGAAATAATTAAATATTATGAAACTCATGCTTTTCGTAATTACATAATTATTTATACATACTGAATTGCAAAAATAAAAGTATTTCTTCTTATAAACAAAATTTTAATAATAGCACTTTAACATGCAAAATTTATAATTATACAATTTATGAAAAATTTACAAATTTACAACTTTTATGACAAATTTAAAAATTTACATTTTCAGTCCGATGTTCACTAAAAAATGATTATTTTCACTATTAGAATACATAATTCATCTTACATATGTTATATAAAGATTTTAATAAATTGTTAATAAAGATAACCGTATTTTGAAAAAAATTAATTTAATAATGATATATGACAAAAAGTTAAATTCTGTAAACCGTTCGAATAATGGGCAAACAAATTTATTTTATAAGTATTTGTTCATTTCAGGAGATAAATTATAACAAAAATATGAAGTCTGGCTTTCCATACAAATATTTTAAGGAATTACTTGAAAATAGACAATAACTATTGGAAACATTTCATAAGAAACAGACAATTTATAGCCAAGGAATCTGCTTAAATTTTGAATTTTCAATCATGGAAATCATTTTAACCATTATAATGGTAATTTTTAAATTAATTTACATATAAGTTATATAATTCTGTAAAATGTCACTAATTGAATTATTAGTTCACTAGCACAAAAGCACCAATGGGTATTAATCTTCGAGACCTCAGAGATAAAATTGAAGCTCAATATAGACATCAATTGATGTTTTAAACAAAATAAATATTTACAGGTATATTTTTTGTTATTTCTAAATTTAATTAATTATCAATACACAATTGATAATTGTTTTCTTTTTTTGTTATAAACTAAAGAATACTAAAGAATATTTGGACCGTACATAACAAATTGAATCTTAAAATTCTTAAGGGTTGACTGGAGACAAGATCATGAATTCAAAGTAACACGAAACTTCATAAATTAGATTTATTTGCCAGTTCATAAGAAAAATTTTAGTGACTAACGAAGGCTGTAAGATATTGATTTTAAAATTCATTTGATGTTAAAGCTTATTACTATTTATGATATTGTGTAGAATAAAGATAACTATTGATGTAAAACTGATTTTAGGCAAAACGTCAAAAATACCTTGAACTCAATGGGTATAAATTATTTTAAGACTTTGTTTATGACAGTATTCATGTCAAAGAGTATGATGAATTTAAAGGTATCGTTTTAAAAACATAATCTAATATTTAATTTCAATTAATATCTTAAAATTATATTACATTAACGTTTTCTTTTTTTTTCTAGCACATCGAAAAAAAATTAATATTGCAGGATTTTCTATTGTTACCAAAAAAAGAAAGTATTGAAGTACAAATAAGTTTTATGCGATGGATAAGTTATGTTAACTTTTGATGATTTGTTCTCAGCTAATAGCACACAAAATACGCTAGAAGTTAAAGTATACAAGATCACGCAACAGGATGAAAAAAACATTACTCCTGCAAATATTATGAAATGTGAATATTTAGATAGATGCGTTAAAGAATCCTTGAGACTATTTCCATCTAGAGTTCTGATTGGGCGCTTTTTAGGAAAAGCTATAGAACTAAGTAAAAATTTATAAAATTTTAAACAAAAATTGAAGCCTTGTAATTATAATCTCTTTCAAAATTTTAGCAACGATATATTCCGTGATCCAAAGATCTGATATTCCCTAGTTAGTAATAGAATATTGATTTAACAATTAAATTCATTGTTTATAATAAAAATCCCGGTTTCGAAATTATTTGAAACGTTTATTATCTGAAACATTAATAATTAAATTTATCCTAAAATCAGTAAACAACGTATAAATAATATTCAGCTATCAAGCATCCGATGCAGCCTTGTTCTTCATAGAAAAAAATCCGTTTAAATTAAAACTAATTAAAAGTAATAATCATAGAGTTATATAAAATACTATTATAAATTTTTATATTTTTAGAAAACTACATAATTCCAGCAAAAACAGAAGAAGCACTGATGTTTTATGATCTGCAAAGAGATCATAAATATTATACGGATCCAGAAAAATTTGGTCCTGATACTTTTTACCAGAATAAATGAAAAATCGCTATTGCCACGCATATTTTATCCTCATTGTGAATTCGCGTTTTTGTATTGGTAATGACTATAATTTTTTATCTAATTTCACAAATTTGAATCTGAAAATTTGAACTATTAAAATAAATGTGTGAGGTCGTCAGTGGTTCAGACGGTTGAGCGATGGAATCATAATCTCGAGGTTTCGAGTTTGAATCCAGCTCTCGACGGCTGATTGATACAAGCATCGCTGTATTACACATGCTTTGTTCAGAAACCCACTGATTACCTCCGTCACTATGATAGCATAGCTACAGCGATTTTAAATAAAATAAAATTATTAAAAAATAAAAATAAATGTCTAACATAAAAAATTTTTTAATAGACTTATTTTGCAAATGATTAAAGAAAGAAATATCATTTCAAGTAAAATTATATTATAATATTAATTGGAAAATCATCAATAATAATCATAATTTTACAAAGTTCTGTCATAAATTTGTTTATTTTTACAGAAAGCGACATCATACCAGCGTAAACAGAAGTAGCACTGATGTTTAATGATCTGTTAAAAGATTATAAATAGTATATGAATCTAAATAAATCCGATTCCGACAGAGTCCTTCCACTGCAAGTGAAAAATCGCCATTCCCATGCTAATCACCCTTCAGCGCGGGACCACGTAAATGCACTGGTAATTATTATTTCTTGTTTCATTTTAAAAACTCGTTTCTCAGTATAAAGATTTTTTATTTGTAATTTAAGATTATTCAAAACTTGCATATAAATGGAATATCGAAGTTTTTAAAGTTTTTATATGCAAATATTGTTCAATAATAGATTATACATATTTGTGTTTAATTGATAAGAAACAATAATTATTATTCAGAAAAAATTCACTGTATTTTACTATTTGTAAAAATGTTTGTATTATCCCAATGAATGAAAAACATAATGAAACCTTTTTTAATATTGTTTATTAAACTAACATTTAGTAACATTTAGATTAGTGTTTTTTATTTACTCGATTCATATTGATATTTCAATTTATAAATCTAAACTATAATCTATAAATAAAATTAAAATTTCTAATTTTCTTAATTTTAACGACAGTGCGATTGAATATAATTAAATGAAAATATCAATTGCAATCTTGTCAAAATTTGTATTTATTAGAAAAATTTAACTATCCGTTGGCCAACGGTTGGTTAATCTTTAATAAATTAACCAACCGTTGGTTAATGTTGGTTAATTTTCTACCAGGGTTTATACAATGTTTGAGTCATATTTTTTTAATGTGTCCTTCAATTTCTCAAAATAAATTTTTTTTTGCATACAGTTCTTTTACTTTTGCGCCGTAGGTGAAAAATATACTATTTTATTTTAATATTTATTTCTGAATGTAAGCATTAAGAAAAGTATTTTACATTTCTCAACATTTCATAATTTATTATGTATTTATGTTCATCTTCCTTTTGATAGGTTATCGTTGATCTATTTATTTAATAACATACTAATCATAAAAACTTATGCTACAATTAAAAATTTTATTTTTAAGGTTACCATTACCATATAAATATTGTTAGCACTGGTCCTGCTGTCCAACAGTTCTGCAGTGAACTTCTCAATGCCAGTAAGATTTCAAAATTTGACCTAAATATAATTTTTAAAATTAAAGTTTTCGATATATTCAAAATTTATTAGAATAGATAATACTTAAATTATATAAAAATATTTGTTTTAGTTAAAAAAAAATAATAAATTTTAAATAAAATTATTAATATATTACAATTATGTTACAATATACATTAACAACCTTTTTTTTTATTTTTGGCAAAAAAATTTCAAACAATTTTAAAAATATTATAATAATTTCACTGATCAAAAACTGGATTACAGAAAGAAAAAGACACACATGATATTAGATAAACACAATTTATTCAATTAATAAACAGCGTAAATACCACTTTAACAGCTTTTGTTTGTGAAAGTAAATAAAAGTATAAAATTTTTTTAAAAATATGTGTCATTGAGTGAAAACATTTATTAGTACTATAGCTTATTAAAAATGAAATATTAAAATTTGAAGTCGAAGGAAACATTAATCATAACAATGAATGATTTTTTCATAAAAAAAAAATCTTATTAAAACTATCAATTTAAGGTCGAGTGAAAGAACATGTTATTTCATATTAAGCCAAAAAAATGTTATTTGATTTTTTAATCAAAGAAACACGCCAAAAAAATGTTATTTGATTTTTTAATCAAAGAAACAAGCCGAAAAAATGTTATTTGATTTTTTAATCAAAGAAACAAGTTTAATAACGTTTAAGTTATATACAATTACAAAATAAAAATTCTATTAGAAAGACATTCTATTAAATTTAGATAGAATTGTATAAAACGTTTTCTAAAATTTATGATAGTTTTATTTTAATTTAAAATAGTTTCATAAATTGTAAATAGAAAAACTCGAGTAAGTTTCGGGACTCGAATTTTTTAAACTACTCCGTATGAATAGAAAACTGGGATAATTGTTAATGCAGTTTTGTAGTTTCTCGCTATAGCATAGGAATGACGATTTTTCATTTACTCTGGCAGAACTCCATCGGGATCGAATCCATTTTTATAACATTTATGATCTCTTTACAAGTCGTTAAACATAAATATTATTTCGACTTTTGCTGGTATGACGTAGTTTCTTGAAAAGAAAACAAAGAAATTTACAATAGAATTTTATAACTTTATGATTATTATAAATAATTTTCTAATTTTTATAGTGATAAGCTTTAATTCCATATATTTTTTCTCTGAATAATTAAAGAACAAATTTTAATAAAAAGGATTTATGTTATAATACATTTTCATTTTAATAATATTTGCACAAACTATACATAAAAACTTCATTAATCATGAAAAAATTTTTCGGGATTTAGATTTGTAAAATTAAATAAAAAATTATGGTAATTACCAATACAGTTACGCGAATCCACAATGAAAATGAAATATCAGTGAGAACGACGATTTTTCACTTTTTCCGACGAAAACCTATCCAGATTAAAATTTTCTGGATCCGTATAATATTTATGATCTTTTTGTAGATCGTAAAAGATCAGTGCTTCTTCCGTTTTAGCCGGAATTATGTAGTTTTTTGAAAACAAAGAAATTCACAATAGTATTTTATAGCGTTATAATTATTAAAAATAATTTTCTAATATTTATTATAAAATGCTTTCAAATAAAATATTAATTTATCTATATCATTGGTTGATAAACTCCAATGGAAAACTTAATGATTCCATCAAAAGCTTTTAGAGTTTAGGGTAAATTAAGTGACAATCAATGTACATTTCATATGATTTAAAAACAGGATTGTTAAATTAATATTCTATTATTATAATGGGCACGTCCGCAAGAACTGATATGAAAAATTTTGTATAAAAGTTAAGATTATAGATGCAGATATATGTGTATGTAAAAAACTTCTATTACACTTTAATTTTAATTGAAATTAAAAATTTTGCATTTTGGTAGCATGCTATTGTTAAAATTTTTACATAGTTGTATAGCTTTTCCTAAAAAGCGTCCAATCAGAATTCCAGATGGAAATAGCCTTAGGGATTCTTTAACACACCTATCTAAATAATCACATTTCATAATATTTGCAGGAGTAATGTTTTTTTCATCGTGTTGTGTGATCTTGTATACTTTAACTTCTAGAGTATTTTGTGTGTTATTAGTTGAGAATAAATCATCGAAAGCTAACATAATTTATCCATGGCATAAAACTTATTTGCAAATAAGTTTTATGCGATGGATAAATTGTGTTGGCTTGTACTTTAATACTTCATTTTTTTTTGGCAAAAATACAAGATCCAGCATATTAATTTTTTTATTTTTACATCATTATAGTAATTTTTTTATTTTAAGCAATATCATAAATATTAATAATCTTCAATATCAAAGAAATTTTTAAATCAATATTTTGCAGCCTCCATTGCTGACTGAAATTTTTTTTATAAACTGATAAATAAATCTAATTTATGAAGTTTTGTGTTACTTTCAATTCGTGATCTTGACTCCAGCCGATTCTTAAGAAATTTAATATCCAGTCTTTTATGTACGGTCTGAATATTCTTTTGTATTCTTTAGTTTATAACAAAAAAAAAGAAAACAACTATCAATTATATATTAATAATTTATTAATTTTATGATTAATAAAAAATACATATCGAAACCTATTTTGTTTGCAACATCGAATGTCTTTCTACACTGAACTTCAATTACATCTGCGTGTTCATGAAGGTTAATACCCACTGCTGCTTCTGTGTTAGTGAAGATATGTTATTCAATAACTAGTAGGTCATGAAGCCCATAAAAAATTCATCAAATAATATGTTCTTTTTCTCGATTATCGTGATGATGGTATATCAATAATTACTACATATAGAATGAATAAGTATTTTTTTTAAATCGGTTATTCTGAGCATTACATTTTATTTTCATGTTTAAATTTTAATGTCTATTTATTAATTTTTATATTAAAATACCATTTGTTTACATGATACAAATTTTAAAATAACATTTATATTTTTATTTACTTCCCATCATAGTTCATCTATTGTAAAAGTCTTTAAAAATAAGTTATATTTCTAGCATCTCTACATTTAAAATTTTATATTTCTATAATGAATTAAATATTTTATTATTTTAAAGAGTTCTTACTAATGTATCTGTATATTTTGTTACTCCTAAAGACATTATGCGAAATATTTTTACTGACGACATAAATTTAAGAGCAATTATTATAATGAATGTATTTTTAAATGTAATTATATATGTTATATGTTATTAGCTTTAAGATAGTTTTGTATAAATTAGATTGATATGAACATTCAAAATGATTGATATAAAAATCAAAAAACATTCAAAGAACATTCGAAACTTCAAGTACATAAAAAAATAAAAATTAAATTCATGAAATTGAAAAAAAAGTTTATGATCTTTACGTCAAAAATTAATTTATTATGTATATATAATAAAATATTCTTATAAATATGAACAAAATTATAGTTTCTAATTGTTTATAAAAAAAGAAATAAATTTTTTAATACATCTATAAATTATAAGCAATGTAACGAAATAGCAACATATTCCCGAGAATTGGATTAGTTATCCCACTCTACTGTAATGTGTTGCTAAATGAAATATTAATATAGATTTAAAAAAATAAAATTATAAAGATCGACACAAATTATTCTTTAATGTATTAAAAACTCTCTTTATAAGCTAATATGATCATCCATTATGGCATTTAATTTTTAATCAAAGTATACTTAAGATAAGCAACTTTTTCTACAAATTTCGTTCTCAAATATACCAAAATTTTTATAAAAATTATTTAAGAGAAATGAAAAAAATATTTTGTAATTTTTGTGAGGCCCGTATTGGATAAAGCCTTGAATGCCAAAGTGATTTTTATATTTTAGTTTCATAATGTTACAAATAGTAATGTTTGAATCGTTATTATGTTATTATAATAAACTGTAAAAAAATGAATATTAATATAAATAAAAACTTAATTAAAATAATAATTTTGAGTTTTTTCAATCCTTTAAAATTAGGGAAAGAACACTTTTATTATTTTCAGCGCTTTATGTTTGTGAGTAAAAAATTTCAGAAAACCTTTAATGTTTCTCAATATCTTTAGTTTCAAATTTCAATATATTTATACAAGTCAGAAGTAGAAAATATTCTTGTTTTCGGCAATATATTTCTATTTGGTGATAGTAAAAAATTTGCTTTTTAGGTGTTTTTGTGTATAGCAGAAAAATGTTTAACAGTCTATTTTTTCCACGGGCATTAATTATTCTATTCTCAACTAGATATTTTCTGTATCCAAACAAATTTCTATTAAAAGTATTTAGCACTATATCTCTGCATACCAAAGAAGAATATAAAGATGTGCCACGTCATAATACGTTTATCAACATCACGCCACAAGACAGATAAAGATAAAGTCTGGTCCCAATGAAAAATTAATAAATAGATAAATCGATGGATATACGAATGAATGGATAGGCAGGTCGGTCGATGGTTTGGCGATTTAAATAGGTCAATGTGGTAATGATTAACCTATCGATCTATCAAACTTTTGATTGATTGACCCATTAACCCATCAAACCAACAATTCATTAACCCATCGACTCATTAATCCATCAACGTCAGCGTCCATCCAGAGCGTCAAGATTCACAAATTAAACATAATAATATTCTTTCTCTTGTTATCTTTGGTTTTGATATGTCAGAAAGTCCAAATATAACAAGGATGTTATTAAAAATAGTAAATATTTTAATTTTCGAATTTAGTAAGTATTTAAAAATGCAAACGCATATAATAATTAATGCAATAAAACTACTAATCAAGTAATTTCTGTGGAATTAAAAACAATTTTTTATCTTGATTTGGAAAGACTGTTCCAGCATATAAAACTGTAAGTATTTAAGAATATAGCTGGAATTAAATCAAGGATGGGAAGCCATTCTGTTTCACGATTCATTATTTAATCAATACTCATTAATATTAGGTGTTATTAAATTAATTTGTATTTTTCTAAAATTCTGCAATGCTTTTGAAACATTGTGAGATATGCTATTAACCGCTTTTTTATAAATTGTTTTTAGAATTAGTTTTTTAACTTATACTTCTAAGTTCTATACTTTGATTTGAGTTGGCTTTATTATAGTAACAAAAAGAATGAAAGAGATCTAACTTCATGTATTTCAGTATACAAAAATTTAGCCTTATTTCTTCAATTCGGCATGTATGTTAATTCATATATTCACTTTAATCATTTACTTCAATGAGTTTTTTTAATATTCAGTATAGTAACAAAATCAAGATGTTTCAAAATTATATACTTTTTGCTATAAAAATATAAAGCAGAAGCTGAAATCTAAAATGAAAGTTGAGATTTATAAGAATAATTTTGGTGCCATAAAAATAAATAAAAAATGATGAAAAGATCTTGTTTAAACGATATATGATAATCTATAGAATAGCAAAACTTCAAGATGCAGTTATTTTAGTAGTTTTACTTTATTATTTAATAGACATAAAAATAACCATCAGTATATGTGATGATTATAAACGCATGAAAAAGTCTTTGGCCTAATTGAATCTCTAACTTGTGAACTTTGACTTACAAGGCGCCAATGCTTCTTATTAAGCCAGTATACTTGATACAAAATATAATAATTTTATATGCAATATTTTTTTATAAAAAAAATTTTTTTATTCATATTTTATTTAACATTTATAAAATCAAACAAGACAAATAATTATATTTATATTTAAAAATAAAGAGAAATCGATAAGATTATTTTTGATACTAGTAAATTTAACAATTCATTTTTCTGTATAAAAATTATTTTATATCATTTTTTCTAAAATTTATGATTTATTAATTTATTTACGTATTTCTTAATAATTCAATCATTTACAGAAAAATTTCCTGATCAGCGTGATTTGAACCCTTAGACGACCGGCGTGTACTATTAAGCGTTTTCAAATTTTTTCAGAATATTTTTTATTTAAAATTGTGAACAAAGTCGTGTCTTTCTTCGATAACGTTCGATTTTTCTATAATTATAAATCATTAATATTTTGTTCAATTTTTAAAGATTACTTTAAGGATTACTTAACATTAAAAAATTATTTTTGATATTAATAAATCAACAAATTTGAATTGTCAATAGAGTAAAATAATTTTCTGAATATATAATTCATTTTATATATTTTTTCTGACTCATCAAAGCGATAAATTCTTTATGTAAGAGTTTGAAAATACGAGTCTTAAGCATACGTACACTTTACAATTGAACTTTAACCGCGTGCACATTGCTGTGCGAAGATTGATTCAAAACATTATGCGTATGTCTAAAATGGAAATTATAAGTCATTACACTTTTTATTGAACGACAAGAATCGGCTTTTTTAAATCAGAAAACAAAAACTTGATTTCAATGTCGATTCGTAAAAACTACGTGCAGCTTGAAGTTAATAGGTAATTTGATTATACGATAGCTATTTATTCAATGTCAACAACATTATTATGCATGATGATGATAAGTTCACCAGTAACATATTGAATAATAATGCAAAAATATCGACTTAAATAACCAGTATCGCAAAAATCAAAAACAATTTCGATTTAAAGCTTAAAAGAATTAAAAATTTTATGAGAATTTTTTTGTTTTAAACTTTTTTTTTATGTTCTTGCTCTGGCTATAGCACAACTTACGTATTTATTATTTTAATTACAAACAATGGATTAGAAAATATTTTAAAATATTTTAAACTTTACAATGCCCTAAAATGTCCTTAAAGGCAAGCAAAAAAAATTATCCAAAACGATCATAAATCAAATAGTAATAACAAAAGTTATATAAATATTAAAAACCAAATTTTTAATTCACATTTATCCCATACTGACATCTTCGTTAAACTTTATTAGATAAAGTTACAGAAGAATCAGGACATTATATCCTGTCAAAATATGTACAGCCTCGTTTTGGGGTAATTCTTAAACCCAGGTAAATATTTATGACCATTTTTTAAATTATATTTTTTAATTAATGAAATTGGTTTAAAATTCTGAGCGTTATGACTTTTAAAAATTAAATTATTTTGCACATTTTATTCCTAAAAAAACTATTTAACAGCAGGCCGGAGTAGAACCTGATACCGACCGAGTAGCAATTGAGTTTTTTGATATTTACTCAACTATTAATCAGTGTATCTTCAAATTAAAGGTTAAGCGCAATAAATATTATTATAATAAACATTTATGCACAAGAAAAAAAAATTCTACCGCTTTGTTTTTGAGAAAAGTAAGGAACGCCGAGGTGAAAGTTTATGTTTATAATATTTTCGCGTTCCTTACTTTTCTCAAAAACAAATCGGTAGATTTTTGTTTTCTTGTGCATACATATTTTTAATAATAATATCTATTGCGCTTAACCTTCAATTTGCAGATACACCGATTAATACTTGAGTAAATAACGAAAATCTCAATTAGACAAGGACAGCGAATCCGGCCTGCTCTTAATTAATTCTCTGCGAAAAGCTTATGGTTTGCGAGTAAATAATTCATTAAGGGGACGCTGTATCTCTCTATCCTTTTCTAACTGAAAAATGTAAGTTTTTTGAAAATCTAGTGATTATTGATAGAAATTAAGGGTTGTCCGCTACTTGTTTAGTAAAAATTAATATTTTCTCTGATGAGGACCAATTAATTTTGTTGCTTTTTTTTCAAGTAAAGTTTGACATACTTAAATAACGTATTCTCTAGCCTAACTTAGGATTTTGCAAGTATGTCAAACTTTACTTCAAAAAAAAGCAACAAAATTAATTGGTCCTCATCAGAGAAAATATTAATTTTTACTAAACAAGTAGCGGACAACCCTTAATTTCTATCAATAATCACTTGTTTTCCCAAAAATTTACATTTTTTAATTAGAAAAGGATAGAGAGATCCAGCGTCCTCTTAAAATATTAATTTATTAAAAATAACAGAAAATTTTAATTTTTAATGTACTATAATTTTTGAATACTTTGACCTCAACATTCTAAAAGTTTTATTGCATGTTTTGAGTATCAAATGGAACAAAAGATCTGTGCAAAATTCGTGAAAAGAAATAATGATAAAACTTAAACGTGCGTTCATTCGAAACATGCAACTAGAAAATTTTTTGGGTGCTTTCCTATTTGTTCTGTTCAATATTAAAATTAATAAAACTCTATTCCGTAAACTTTAGTAGACATTATACGCAACCGGATGTTTTCCATATCTGAATCTGTTAAATAATCGAATGATTTATAATAGTATACGTGTTAAAATTAATTTCTATAAGTCTATTATACAATATAAATTTCAAGTAAAAATATGCTTATATTTAAGAGCAGATTATAAATGTAATGAACCCCACTCTTTCAATAGGTCGCGTTAAAAAGAATAAATTGAATTATAAATACACGCGCGACAATCATCGATTAATACCGCACTTTAAAAAACTTCACATTGCCTTGGAAAATTTTTTAGTCAAGCACGAGTATAATTGATACGCGTGCATCTATTACTTCGCTAACCACTAAGCATTATACTTTCAAATGATATTTACGATTGAAAACAGTGTCGTGCACTTTCAGAAATAGAATTTCTTCATTTACTATCGTAAACGATACTCATGATTATTCAAAATATCAGTCATTGTAAATATCAGTATTAGCATTGTTATACGAACTGGTCGTTTTATTAAGCACAATAATTTTTAGTGTGTCAATATTTATTTTTTATATATACTTAATTTCGATTCTTATTTAAAGTAATTTAAAATAAGAAGCAATTTTGAAATTTTTTCACTAATTTACTTAACTAAATATATTCCATGTATCTTATAGAATCGTTCTTTCAACATACTAAAATATCGCAAGGAAAATTTCATCATTTATATTATAATTTTGCATTAAAAAAAAAATGACATTTTACTGTGATTATTTCATAAATGTACTTAATAATTATTGAATTTTAAAGCATCCATTAACTTTTGTTTAGAAATACTATAATTTTAATGACGTCATTGAGAACAAGATTTATAAAAAAGTTGTTTATCTCAAGTCTACTTCAATTTGAAATTCATTGCCTCGCCGCATGATTGCATAAATGATTAGTATATAAAGAAAATTCTCACTTCAAACGTTTCTATTAGTTTTCAATGCACTGAAGAATTCGTTTGTGCCAATCTTTAAAATATTAATTTTCGAATTTATGAAAACCTACAGTAATATTTTCGTTAAAATAGGCTAAAATAAAAAATTTAGTTTAATTAATAAAATCTTTGGATTAATATACCTTTCAGTTTTCGGAAACATGGTGTTCCACTACTCTGCTGGTAAGTTTAAATTATATATAAAAAACTTATTACCTTGTTTTTGATAAGCAATAAATAACTATAATTTTCTTCACAACGAAGAATAAGATATTTAATAAGAATATTCGTATATGCACTTGCTAATGTAATTTCTAAAAGTACCAGAAAAAATTTTATATTTCACGCAGCTTTATTAATAAGTACTATCCAATTTTGGTTATTTTCTTTTTTTTATATTAAAAAATTTTATACTTCTCGCAGCTTTATTAATAAATACTATCCAATTTTGGTTATTTTCTTTTTTTTTTAATGTTGGTTATTCAACATTATGATAATATAAAGGTGATGAATTATTTTTTTTCATTTTATGACATTTAATTATAATTTTTTAATGTAGTTTAAGTTTTAAACGTTCTTTGAACATTATTTTTAATTCAAAATAAAATATATACTCCTTCAATACTAAACTTAAAAGAAGGTGAGAATGATAGAAGCTCTTTTTTCCAAATGTCATAAACATTAATCAGAGGTCGTCAGTGGCTCAGTCGGTAGAGCGTTGGATTCATAATCTCGAGGGTTCGAGTTCGAATCCCGCTCTCCTCGGCCGATTGATGCAAGCACCACTGTACGTTACATGTGCTTTATTAATAAACATACTGACAACCTCTATCGCTAATTAGCATCACAATGATAGCTCAAATAAAGCGACGTTAAATAAAATTTTTAAAAAATTCATCAGTCGGAAACATCAATCCTATGAAGGCATACAAAGTTATGAAATGTCATTTTTGTTCATCAAATCTGACACACAACAAAAATTTTATCTTCAATTATAAGGAATTACATTGTAACCTTTAATCAACAGAATTTTTTTTAAGTATTATAATAAACATTCATGATTATTTTTAAATCATCTAAACATGCAAAGATATTTTATTTAAAGTGTTGTTGGTTTCCAATTATTTAATACTTCATTTTGCAGATCTTATATCTTTAATTTGAATAAGAAATTTGATTTTAAACATTGAAAAATTATAATCACAATTCCTTTCCATAAAAGATGAATGACATTTTAAATATTTGTCAATATTTCATACTCTTTAATATTTTAATATTATAAATATTTCTTACATAAAGCTTCATTCTTTAATATTTTAAATATTCTTTCAATGTTTAGAATTCTTTTAAAACAATAAAAAAATAAAATAGATGAATGTCTAAAAATGATTTAATTGAATGAATGTAATAAAAGTACTACATCAAGCTTTAAATAAAGAATGACGTGATAAAAGTTAAAATCGAATCACTTTTCGTGCAGATTTTTTATCCTCAATCATCTGCTATAAAATTAAATTTTAAATATAAATATCATGATTGATTATTAATATTTTATAAATTATTTTATGCCAAAGTTCAAGTAATATGAAATTCAATAACAAAAAAAAATTTAGTGAAAGATGCAGTTTTGATTAATCTAACGATCATTCCAGGGAAAAACCAGACAAGATGGACATACTGGACAAGACGGAAATAGGCTACTTTTTCAGCATAGGCTGTTGTGAAAATTCTAGAAAAATTCTGGTACACTGTGACTAGCATTTAAATGTGAGCGGTGCTTGGAATGATGATTTCTGTAGTCCGGCATATGATATCAACATGGTGAGAAAGTGAATTTTTTCACCCTTCTATGATTCAATCAACTTGAAAATACATATAGGCTATTGCATTTACTCATATTCTAATCCCTTGTCTAAAATCGGGAATATTTGTTTTTAAAACTTTTTTATAAATAACAAAATTTTTAATCTATTCCATGTAAAAGATACTAACCCTTATATATTTTTAAAAGAATTTCACCAACGCTTTTGAAACTATATAAATAAGTTCATCCTGTAATACAGTAAACAATATATAAGACTAAAATTGATTTTCTTTTGATGAAGTTATTACGTTGTTTATCAGAGCTTTTTAAATATCAGAAATATCATTATAATTTAAAGCATATTATAATTATTAGAATATTATTTATAATAAATATTTATAATGATATAAAATATATTATTTTTTGTTTTTAGAAAACTACGTTATACAACGACGGAAGAAGTACTGACGTTTTATGATGTCCATAAGGACTCAAAATATTACCTGAATCCTGAAAAATTTAACCCCTATAAAGTTCTTCTGGGACAAATAAAAAATCGTTGTTGCCACGCTTATCTATCATTTAGAGCTGGATTATGTAATTGTATGATTATAATTTTCCACTTAATTTTGAAAATTTAAGTTTTTTAATTTATATAATTTACAGAAACATTTTTAATTAAAATGAAAGTAATATATGTTATCTTTTTATTAGAATTCTTTCATCAATGATTTAAAAAAAGAAATATATTATAATCAACTAAAAATAATTTACAATAATTGTAAAATACTATTACAAATTTTTTTATTTTTAGAAAATTGCGTTTATATTACAAAGACAAAAGAAGTGCCAATCTTTCATGATCTGATAGCGATCCAACATTATGCAAGCCCAGAAAAACTTAACCCTGATGGATTCAATCCAGAACAAATGAAATTGCCATGATTACCTTTCATTTAGTGGTGACTACATAACTATATTGGTAATTATAATAATTTGTTATTTTATTTTAAAAATTCATTTCTTATAACAAAAGTTTCATTAGTAATTTAAAATTTTTCAAGACTGTTTCAATTTTTCAAAATGTTCAAATATTTTAAACATTATATTATACAAATATTTCTGTTTTCTTTATATTAATAAAAATTGAATTATTAATATATAAAACTAATAATAACAACTTACGTACGATTTATAATTTAATTTACAGGGGCAACTTAACTATTACCAGCCCAGGTCCTGTACAATTTCTACATTAAACCTCTAAATACCAGTAAGAATCCAAATTTGATAAGTTTTTTTCAAAACTAAGGCGTTTTATGCATTTGAAATTTGCAAAAACATAATATAAAGCGTTAATTATATACAAATATTGTTCCCTGCTTATACTATATAATAATAAGAAACAGTGTGAATTCGAACAAAACATTAATTATAATATTATTAATCATACCATCATTTCGATGATTGAGGAGAAGAAAAAAAAATTATTTGATCAAAGAAATACGTTGTATAAAGTTTGAATTGTATATAATTACAAAATACAAATCGCATTAGAAAATCATTCTACATAATTCAGGTAAAATTTTATAAAATCTAAGTACACTGATAAAGAATAGTATTCTATGCAACTACATTATTAATTTTCTCAAATCTATCATAACATGCTTTTATTTAAACTCGTTTTATAAATTACAAGTAAAGAAACTCATCGATCGCATATAAATTTTTCGGTTTCGACTTTTAAAAATTAAATATTATGAAATTATTACATTATTGCGCGATAAAGGGAATGTAGTCGTGGCAATGGCGATGTTTTTCTTGTTCTGAAAGGGCTCTATCAGGGTCAAATTTTTCTGGATTCGCATAAATTTCAATCATTATCTTGATTAAAATACATCAGTGCTTCTTTTGTTTTTTTTAAGAATAAAGTAGTTTTCTAACCAGGAGAGGCTATGAGCTTCGGGTCACAGATCTTGATGAAACTTTGGGATATATTTTTAGGTACCAAAATATGAGTAAAGCCAGAGCGGTACGGTCTAACGCTTCAAAAAACTGAAATTATAGACGTTTCCAGTCTTATTTGAAGAAAAATGTAAAAAAAAGCTTTTTTTTACATTTTTCTTCAAATAAGACTGGAAACGTCTATAATTTCAGTTTTTCGAAGCGTTAGACCGTACCGCTCTGGCTTTACTCATATTTTGGTACCCAAAAACATATCTCAAAGTTTCATCAAGATCTGTGACCCGAAGCTCATAGCCTCTCCTGGTAAGTACAAATAAATTAATAATAATATTTTATTATTAGAAATAACTGATTATAGTGTGCTTTAATCTCAAATGATATTTCTTTCTCTGAATAATTAGTTAAAGAACTTTAATGAAAAAATTGTGTTAAATTACATTTTTATTTTTATTAAAAATTTTCTTATGAGTTGAAAGTAAAAAAAAATTAATATATCATTAAGGCGACTTCGGATTTTAGGTTAGGTTTTATTTTTGAGTTTACAAATTACTCTATCAATATGTAAAATTTTTCAGATTTTTTAATTTTCCACCATTCTACTGATTATAATAAATGGTGGAAAATTAAAAAATTCAAAAAATTTTAGAAACTGAAAGAGTAATTTGTAAACTACAAAATGAAATCGAACCGAACTTCCGTAGTCGCCTTAATCATGGGTAAATTTTACAGGATCGAAATTTTAAAAATTAAGTAGGAAATTGTGGTGATTATCAATACAGTTACGTAATCCACCGCTAAACGGTAAATAGGCGTGACAATAGCGATTTTTTATTTGACCCAAAAAGACTCTATCGGGGTTAAATTTTTCAGGATTCATATAATACTTTGAGTTCCTGTGGACATTATAAAACATCAGTGCTTCTTCTGTCTTTGCTGGAATATCGTGTAGTTGTTGTATCATAGATGTTACATATAAAGTACATTTCACAAAATTTTAATAATGAGATTTCTACTATTGACAATGAATTTTAAAATCAATATTCTATAATCAAGAATTGGATAAGGATTAAAAATAATATTAGAAATTTGGTATAAAGGTTAAGATTAAATGCAGGTATCTGTGCAGGTAAAAAATTCGTGCATTAAATTCTCATTTTAGTTTTAATTAAAGATTATAAATTTTTTTAACATTCCATTGCTTAAAATTTGCATGAGCTTATGATTATTAAAAGCTAATATAATCTAAATTTTATAATTTTTTTTCTTAGTACTATAAAACATTTGTAGAAAAAGCGAGGTATAATATTTTTCGTCATTTATTATTTATTACCTAAAATTTATAGCACTAGAAAATGAGAATGACTGTACAGGTTCTTTATATAAACAGGTAATTTGCAAAAAAATAGCATGCAACAAATTAGAAAATTGTGAAATTACAGTATGTAACGACTAGAGTCGATTAATAACTAGCGTTATTCATTAATTTTCTCCGTTAGTATTATTTTTCACTTGTATTTGTATACCATACTTAGAAAATAAATAGTGGTGTAAATATTCTTCATATACGCGAGTATTTGCAAAAAAAGTAATATATTTTTAGTTAAAAAGTTTTGAAGTTATCGCATACAAAAGTGCAAAGTCAAATTTATTGATGAATCTGTTCAGTACAAACAGATAAGATTTTATATGATCACTTTATATGAATAATTCTTTAAAACATTCCCAATTCTTGGATTAATCAAGAATCGTATAGGAAGCAAGATTTAATATTTTTCATTGTATTCTTTATCTGTTTGGAGCAATAAAGGTTGTAAAGATTATTTATGGGGGTAATTTACAGTTCATATTATCTACATTTATCATAGTAATCATAAAATCTTTTGAGAAGTGAATATACAATTAAACAAGTCGCATTAGTATTTTATAATCACCCGTGTTCAATTAAAAATAAACATTTTATTAAAGGCTAAAGTTCCTTAGCTAAATAATGAATTGTGTGAAAAATTCAATAAACTTTTCTTTATTACTTTTCTACAAATTATAAACTTGGTTTAACGTATAAATTCTATGATATTGTTTACAATTTCTTTAATATTTCACTATATTTTTAAATAATAGAAAATATTAATTATATTATCCATGATGATCGTGGATTAATAGTCTATTGATGTTTTACGATCGCCAATCCCATCACTCGATACAAAGAAGACTATCATCTGGTGGTTTGTTGTATGCAAAACAAATAAATAAATCACAGTCCCAGAATATTTCGTTACTTATAAGGTCTAACGTAATTATCTAGTTTCTTTTTATTATTCTTAGCTTAATTAATATTCTTAAAATATTCGTATGGAAAGTTATTTTAAATATTTAAATTCGTTCTGCCACTTATTCCCTGTGCTTGTGTAACATACTTTAAAAATAAGTGTGACTGCAAGCATACTCTATGTATACGAGCATTTGCAAAAAACCATTACATTTTTAATCAAAAAGATGTAATGTTGCCTTATACAATGTTTGAAGTCAGTTTAGTTGACAACGTCACGTAATTTAAATATATTCTTCGCCTAAAAATTTCATGTTTATCATGTTTTTTCAGGTTTTAAATGGTTCGTGAAAGAATTGATAGACGGTATCATATATTTCCGATATTTTTCTCAGTATGAATCTGTATTTTTTAAAGAATCGGTAACGTAAATCTTTTTAAACTCTTTGTCTTTTTTCTTGTCATTGAATAATGTATCTATTTAAGCTTTGCAGCGTTGATACCATTCTTTATCTGCAGTATGAATTAAATACAAAATAAAAATTATGAATAAATATTTAAAAAAATTTTTAATATATGCAAGTGGTATGTGAAACTGCTGCATTTAATGGTTAATATTAATATCCTTCTATTCTGAATATTCTATTCATCATAAATATCATGATTGATGATTATCATCTGATATATTGTGATAGTTCCAAATTAAATTCGCACAATCTACTATGTTTCATTTACGCAAATGAACCTAAAATATATAGGTTTTGTTTTTATGCTATCTAATGACTAGCAAATTTTTGCCCTGTACAATTTTTCTGCAGGTTCCAAGCAATGTCTCAAAATATTTTCAATTCTTCGATTAAACAACATTCGTATAGAAAGCGAGATTTCATATTTTTCATTCTTGATATGATTTATTTCCCAAAATGTTAACATTCCTTATGTATACGAGTGGTTTGCAACAAAAAACCATAAATTCTTAAATAAATTCTGAAACAATCTAATATAATGGTTAATATTAGTTTCCTTCTATTCTCAATATTCTATTCATCATAAATATCATTATTGATGATTATCATTTGATATATTGTGATAATTCTAAAATAGATTTGTACATAATTTATTTATTATATTTCATTGATTTCTACAAACTTGACATGTATAGGATTGGCCGGTTTAAGAATTACGTTAAAATCAAACTTTATATTTTTAATAATATCTACTGGCTTGATGTAAAAATTGCAAATGACACGAGCCACTAATAATTTCATTTATTTTTATGAACTTCATATAGATTGGATGAATCTTAAGTAAATTCTGAAACAACCTAATATAATGGTTAATATTAGTTTGCTTCTATTCTCAATATGCTATACATCATATATATCATGATTGATGATTATCATTTGATATATTGTGATAATTCCAAAATAAATTTTTACATAATTTATTTATTATCTTTCATCAATTTCTACAAACTTCATATGTATAGGATTTGCCGGTTTAAGAATTACATTAAAATCAAACTTTAAATTTATGATAGTATCGACTGGCTTGATGTAAAAGTTGTAAATAACACGAGCAACTGGTAAGATCATTTCCGCCATTGCAAAGTGTTGACTAATGCATAAAATTCAAATTCATTCAGAAATTTTTATGAATAATTTTAGTAGTTTATTTTCAAAGTGAGTAAGTTCATTTCCGCCATCGCAAAGTTTTGACTCATGCATAAAATTTAAATTCATTCAGAAATTTTTATCTATTATTTCTCTGGTTTGTGCTCAAAATGTATTGGTAATTCCATTAGTGTCTATGTATAGCTTAAACACCTTCTTCGTCTATAGATTCTATATTCTTTACAAATGTTTCCTCATGATTGTTTGCTGTTTCTAAACAATTTCTTAGAATATTCTTAATTCTTTGTTAAAGTAACAGAAAACAAGATTCTATATTTTTCGTCGTTGACGAAATATTTCCCAAAATGGTCACTTTCTCTGTGCATACGAGTGGTTTGCAAAAAAAAATAATTCTGAAATAAAAAATTCTAAAACTACCGCATGTAATGGTTAGAGTTAGTTTCATTCTATTCTCAATATTCTGTACATCATAAATACACAAAATTTTCCTAAAACTTGTGAGTTTATAAATCGCAGGATATTGATTATCATTTAATATATTATGATAATCTACTACCTTTTATTTATTTTAATGAATTTTAAATATATCGGTTTAGTTGGTTTTAGGATCACATTAAAATCCAATTTAAAGTTTTTAATTATATCCACTGGCTGAATGAAAAAGTTGTGAATAAATCCAGCAACCGCAGTAGTTTCATTTCGAACATAGCAAATTTTTGTCCTAAAATTTCCTTAATACTTTATTTAATCAACATTCTTACGAAAAGAAAGATTTGATGATTTTCGTCGTTGATGCGATTTACTTCCCAATATTGGTGTCAAATTCAACGTGAATTCTTTACCTATAGTTTCTATGCTTAATACAAGTCCTTAATTCTTTATCCACTTACGAGTAATTCGCAAAAAAGCAATGCGTTTCAGGATAAAATACAAATTCTATGATTTCGTGTTCATTACAAATTAATTTCCATTAATTTAGAATAACCTCAATTCTTCGTTTAATTAATATTCGTTCAGGAAAAGAGATTTCATTCTCCTCTCCCTTCCGCTCTCTAATATCATTTAATACTTGAAATATACAGTATACTGGTCAATTGCTTTCGTTCATTTTAAAATCAAAACGAGTTAAAAAATCTTCGAAATAAAGTAAGTTTGTTATAAAAAAATTCATTTCCTTTATGGCGATATAAAAAAAATTTTTTTATTAATTTTTTCTGCCCACACAAAAACGTACGCCATTTTGATGGAAATTATGATATAAAAAAAAAACTAAATAAGTTTGGAAACTCAAATAGTCCTCTTTCAAGTGATGTCAGTAAAATATTTCTATAACTTTTTTCCGTTGAATGAAATCTAAATTTTATTCAACAGAAAGAATCAAAATCAAAATGACAATAACAACATGTTCTTTTTTTCTGCTAATATGATACTTTGAAAGTATCAGTAATATTTATTACTTAGAAAATAAATAAGTATTTCTCTTAAGAATTCTGACTATCACTTTTGCAAATATTGTTTTAAGTTCAAATTTTAACATTTTTTCATAAACTTTTTTATTAAAAAAATTTTACTCACACATTATAAATTTTTGAAAATAACATACCTTTTTTATTATCATAAACAGTTTATGTATTTAAGAAGAACTTAAAAATAATACGTGTTTCACGAAAACTGTATTTAAATATTTCATAATTTAATTTGCGAAATATTGATCGATATTATAAAATTTATTTTTTTAATATTGATATGTTATACTTTTAAGTTACTAGTATTAAGTTCTTTCTTCAGCATTTTTTTATTTTAAAATTTATGTATTTATGAAGTTTTAGAATTTCAAAAGATTTTTATTAATGCATCTGTACATTTTGTTACTTCAGTAATATTACATGTTATATGTAGTATCTATACAGGAAAACATAAATTTTTAAATAATCATTATAATCAATGTATTTTTAAAAGTAATTTTAATGTAATATGCGATATAGACTTTAAGAAATAATTTTTGTATTTTAGTTTCATAGTGTTACAAATGTTAATATTATAATTATTGTTATCATAATCACCAAAAAAATAAATAATAAATACAAATGTAAATAAACAAGTTTATCTGAGTCATTATTTTTAGTTTTAATTTTCCCAACCCTTAAGGACCTTTTTAAGGTTTATTCGCTATCTTTTTCAACTCTACTAATTTATAATAGATTTATAAATAATTTTTAAATTTGTAAATGACAAAAAACATGTAATCGACATTTAAAAAATTACATCCTGTGTTAAGTTAACTTATTATAATTATTTCTTCCGTAACAACATAAGACTTGCGAAATAAGTGCTCCAATCTTTCTTGATTAATATTTAAATATCTCTTTGTAAAGTTGTATTATGCGATATTTTTTATAATGCTTTATTAGTTTTTCATTGACCTAAAATAAAATATACGGGTTTCGAATTCCAGTTGAAATAATAATAATAATTGTTTTCTTATCATAAATTTAAAAAAATAGCATGCTTTTGTAAAAATCTTGATGCGTCTCAGAATACTTTAACACGAGGTCATCAGTGGCTCATTTGGTAGAGCGTTAGATTCGTATTCTCGAGGGTTCGAGTTCGAATCCCGCTCTCGGCAAACGATTGATACAAGCACTTCTGTACAGGGATACATGTGCTTTGTTTACGAACTCACTAAAAAACCTCCGTCGCTAATTAACATCGCAATGATAGCATAAATACAGCGACTTTAAATAAAAAAAAATAAAATAATTTTCATTTTTATTCATATCCGGATTTTTTTATTTTTGAATTTAGATGAAAAATCATTATTTATAATAAATACCAAATTTTTAGCATAATTGTATTTAATAAATGTTTAAACAAAGTTGATACCAGAATTAAATATTGTTTTATTTCTTTTTGATATCCTATTCTTTTAAATCATTATTCAATTATTATTTTATTTTTACATATTATTTTAAAATTTATGTTGAATACAATTTTTTATATCCTGCCACATATAATTCCAAATATAAATTCTATATATCTTAGTTATGTTATTTAATAACAATTAAACATACTATTTAAGAAAATTTGAATAAATTACACAAAAATTTTATACCTTGTAGAATAATTGGGAACATACTGTAGGCTGCAGTAATATTTAAACAAAAACTTAGTTTTAAAATTTGCTGCTATACTACTTAAAAAAAAGGGGAAATCTGTAATTTTTTCCAATTCAGGACAAAAAAAAGGTACACTAGTAAGTAAAAGATCCATATCTACATTCACTGAAATTATTTTGTTTGCGACAAATGACGTTTTGAGAACATTGCTCATTCCCCTGTTACGTCACGACGTATCTTTTTATTTTAAAATTTATTAATTCAAACACGCAGCTATTGATCAATCGAAAAATTCACTTAGCAAGCATATTGTAGAATTAAGTAGTCCATTAAGAAATAAAGAAATAATAAAGAAATTAATGAAAAATTATCAATTTCATTAAGCTAATTCATTTTATTCGTTTATATACTGACAACGAATTTATTTTTACTAGCCATCATAAATATTTATTCAACCTATTTTATTTTATAATTAATAGTGTTTTTATACCGATGATAGTAGTGTTGACGACGATGTAGTGTTTATTGTACCAACATATTGTCATTTTAAAAACTATATCTTCAAACGACGATATTCTTATAATTATTGTGCTTATGAGCACAATCTGCAGATGTTAAAATTTGAAAAATTCATATAAATAATGAGTCAACGATTTTTGGAATTCAACGAATATAATAATTAGATTGAGGATCGGTGAATTTTTTTCGTTTATTAACATGAACAAATCTTTAATTTCTCCGAGCCCAAAAAAGGATTAAATGTTTGGAAGAAAAAATCCAACTACTATTTTTATCAGTACATTTTGCTTTCAATTTCACAATCACGTAAGTGCAATCAAATATACTTTTTACTATTAATTATTTTTTTTTTAATAATCAATTAATCAATTCAACGAATAATTACGGTAAGCATTTGCAATGCTTATACTAGATCTATTTTAAAAGTATAATACAGTTTTTATAGTTTATAAATAAAAAAATAAAAGTAGGAGTTGTAAATAATAAATATCATATCTAAGATCTATAAAAAATTTAGAATAATTTTATCCTTTTAAAAAGCATATTAAAATTTCAAATCTATAATTATTAAGAATAACAAGATAGTACATTTATCTAAAAAATCTTTTACATATTTAAAAGAAAACCTTTGCTGATATCTCCAATCACAACGATATTCAATGGTAAACACTATTTTTTATTTATTTACTACTAGTATTGCATAATGAAAGATAAATTTTAACAGGTAAAACAATTTTAATTTACAAAATTTTTTACTTTTCTTTTAATTCAATTTATGTAAATACCTTTAATATTCATCTTTGAACTGTTGGACAAAATACTCTTTAAACTCTGCTCATGAATAACATTATTGTGTATATTATTTGTAAATATAAGAGAGAACATGTATATATTAAAAATAAGCCGCTGAGTTGTTGCGTTCTTACGCGCAAAGCTGAGTTGTTGCTCACCTTACCACAATTTATCTATAAATTTTTCTTTTGTAAAATCTAATCAATTACTCTATGTTTGCTGTGCTGTGATGATAATGCTAGAAATGTGTTTAAACTTGTCATATAAAATAAACTACCATCAGTTATAACGATATTTTCTCTATACACATCCTTTCTACAATACTTATTTGAATAATTTTTTTTTAAAGAAAATTAATAATTGGCAAGAGTAATGGTTTTACTAGTATTTTATATTGCCCTTTTATGTGGTATTAATGCCGTAACAGAATCGGCTTATACAAGTATAATACAAACTGATAAAGGACCTGTACGTGGTAAAATTTTAACAACTGTAAGGCAAAAAATTCAGTATTCAGCATTTTTAGGAATTCCGTATGGCGAACCTCCAATTGGTTACTTAAGATTTAAGGTAAAATAAAAAATTTGAAGAATATTAATATAATAACTTTTATGTTAAGATTTTCCGTATTATATTTTTACAACAAAAGTATTTTAACATTTTTAGCCACCAGTTGAAAAAAATAATTGGTCAAATGTATTAGACGCTACTAAAGTAGGAAATTATTGTATTCACTATAGCAGTTCGGAATCACGTATAAAAGGTTCAGAAGACTGTTTATTTGTAAACATTTTTACGCCACATGTAATTATTAAGTTTATAATAAAATATTAATAATTGTATTTAAATAAAATTAATAATAATCATTATCTTTAATTTTCTGTAGACCAGGTTTACTAATTTTAATGAAAGTGATTTAAAAGCAGTCTTAGTTTGGATACATGGTGGAGGATTTATTGAAGGACAACCAGATCCAGAAGAAACTGGACCTGATTTTATTATTGAAGATGATGTTATCGTTGTTACCATGTCTTACAGACTTGGATCTTTTGGTTTCTATTTTTATTATACATTTAAACCTTATTATCTCCTTTAATTATTTTCTAGTAAACATTTGTTTTATTCTAGGATTCTTAAATTTACAACATAAAAATGTTACGGGTAACGCTGGTCTTAAAGATCAAAATTTAGCTTTAAAATGGGTAAATAAAAATATCGAAAGATTTGGTGGAGATCCTACTAGAATAACTTTAATTGGTCAAAGTGCTGGAGCCGTGGCCGTTGATCTTCATGTTATTTCAGATATGTCAAGTGGTAAATATTGCTTTATATAATAGAACGTAGACATTTGAATTATAATAAAATGTTTTGTGACGCCTTTAAAAAAAAGCAGTAAGAATTTGAGAAAATATAACATATTAAAAAAGGAGTAATAGTATAATATTCGTAGAGTTTGATGGATTCATAATCTCGAGGATTCAAATTCGAATCCCGCTCCCAGCGACAGATTTACACAAGCACCACTTTACTTTACTTGAGCTTTTTTCACAAACACACTAAAACTACCTCAGTCGTTAATTTAATTTTTATAAATATGAGTAAATTAATCATATTAATCATGTTTTTTTTTAAAGGATTATTTAATCAATCAATTGCTATGAGTGGATCACCGCTATGCCTGTATTGGGGAACGCAATCAGTTGCAGAGGCATTATTTCGAGGTTTTACTCTTGCTTCAAACCTTGGAATTGATGCTCCGAATAAAGATAGATTATTACAAGGTTTATATGCAGCTTCAGCCGAGGATATCGCAATGAAATCCTCTGAAATGATTTTGGTATGAAATTCATTTTTAATATTAATACCTTTAAATTCAGTGTACAAATGTCGATGTTTCTTAACAATTTGAGCCGAGCGAAGCTCATGTAAATTAACTGCTTCGCACAGTGCTTGATCCTTCAAGCATTGCTTAGTCTCATCAATGTGAGTATGAAACGTACTTTTTTTAACAAAGTACGTTTCATACTCGTGCTCAAAACAAGTGATTTCGCATTCGCCTGGGTGCTATCCTGTATATTTAGATCAAGTAAAACTTTTATCAAAATCTAGTAGTTACTGTATAATTTACTTATATTTAAATCATCATTGCAAAATGATATAATAACTTCGTCTATAAAAATCTTAGTTGTAATAAATCAAAAACAAAGTATTTATTGATGAAAATTTTCATTTAAAGTTTCCCTTTCGACCAACATTTGAATCACCATTCATTGCAACAAATGAAAAGAAATTTCTAACAAGATGTGCTGTGGACAAATATCAATCTGGCAGATATAATAAGGGTCCTCATATGACAGGATTTACATCACTCGAGGGAAAATTTTTTTCTCAACGTAAGTAGTTTTCTCTTAATTTATAAGAATGTTAATCATTCACATGTAAATATTTTTAATTCTAATAGATTTGATATTGTTTAAAAAAAATTCAAAATAAAATATTTTTCATTTAATTAAAGTGTAAATAATATATTTATATCTATAGTCGATACCGCAGAATTGATGAAGGAAAGAGATAAATTATTAAACGATGCGGCAAAAAGTGATCCGGCATTGAGAAGACTTTTAAAATCCGTAGATTTATCCCAGTTATTGAATCAAAATGGAAGAGATTTAGCAGAGGTACGTTGAACCTATTTCGTAACAAACAAATATATTTTGAAGCTATTGTTTATATGTAAATTTTGAAATATTAAAAATGATTTTTTATACTGACATTTTAGTGGTTTAGCGATTTATTTTTCATAACTGGTATCGATTCGAAACAACAAATGATGCAGAAGAGAAATAAATATCCAATTTATTATTATCGCTTTTCGTTTGAGGATAAAAAAAGTTTTGATGAAAATAAAAATAATGTAACAGGTATGTAATCACAAATGAAATTTTATAAATTTTAAATAAATATCAAACTAAACGCGTTTTTAAAACTTTATAGGTGTAGGACACGGTGAAGATATTAAGTACCTTTTCTACGACTCTAATTTAACTCGTATCTATAATGATCCGAAAGTTCAAGATATAACAAGAAAATACGTTCGATTAATAACAAATTTTGCGAAATATGGGTAATTATTAATACACTATATAAATTTCTTCTGAAAATCTTGATCACTTATGGAAAAAATCGACCTTATATCTGTATTTCACATTTTGATATGTTTCCATTTCACTATCGACACTTTATAAATTGGAAAAAACGCAGAATTCGAAATTTAAATACAAATTTTTTTATACTTATTATTGATTTAACTTTGTTGTAGCTCATTACTGTTATTTAATCATAAACAAAAAAAATTTCTCATTTTCAAATTCTTTTTTTAATTAACCGTAATGGCTTTGCTGATCTAAAATGAAATATTATATTTTTTTTTAACACCATGGTCGAAAATACATTTTCTTCTGATACTATAAATGAAATGTCGCATTCACGGTCCAAACGTTGAAAAAAATATGATTACATATACGATATTCCATCTCTATTCCTAATGCTAATTTTTAAAGAAGAAAAAAATAATTAAAAAATTTTTTTTTGTAGAAATCCAACATCTAATGATAAAGATGATATTTTACAAGGAGTAACCTGGCCAGAATCTGGTAAACTTGGTCTGCATTTAGAAATAGATACAAACCTTACTGTAGGATCACGTCCTATAAATGATAGAGTAAAGTCCAATGAAGCGGCTGGAATTGGAAGTTCTCGTTTGATACATCATTGTTTTTAAAAGTACATAATTAATTAGGTATATATTTTACTTCATTGATAAAATTTGAAAATTACGAATTAATTACTTTATTATAAAATAATTTTAAAGCTTTCAATATGGTTTTCTTTTAAAACGATAGAAAATGTAATGACATTAACAATGGAAGTTTTTAATATATGTTCGTTTTGTTATTTTTCTTATACATTATTTTATTGCACTAAATAAAATAATTTCATGAATAATTTTTTTTTTTTTAATGTATGCTGATAATTTGTAATAATTAATCTTATTACTATTAAATCAAACAGTTTTTTTTATCTAATGTCGCTGTGTTTATGCTATCATTGCGATGCTAATTAACGACGGAGATCATCAGTGTGTTTGTTAACAAAGCACATGTAAAGAGCAGTGATGCTTGTATCGATCGGCTGCCGAGAGCGGGATTCGAACTCAGAATCTCAAGATTACGAATTGATCGCTTAACCGAATAAGTCATCGAGACCTCTTTTTCACTAATCTATTAAGTTTAATTTATGAATTGATTAATTATATGACAAGTATATTCAATATTTTAATCAAAAACATGCAATTATTATCACTTTTACAAATGGAAGCGTATTCTTTACAAATTTATTTTGAATAAAACTAACAGAAAATTAAAATTAAATATATAAAGGCCATAACACTAGACTGATTCAAATTAGTAATAAATCTAAATAATTTAAATGTATTGATGAAAGTTATAAAGGAATTTGCATTCAGTGCATTTATGAGAACGTATACCAATTTCTGCATTAAATTTCATGTAATCCTACAATAAAATAACAGTAAATTTTATTCATTTCTATACGAAGTAGCATTAAGTTTATGTTTTTAACATAATAGTATTTTATGTCTTTCTTAACAGCATATATTTATCATTAAAAGAATTAAATAAAATTTAATATAGTTAATCAGAAATTAAACTTGTCTGATACATAGGATTGGTTGTAAAATAGATTTAAGCACAAAATATTTGTAAAATAGAATACCAAAATGGTCTAATTTTATTAACTGATTCAATAAATTTTAACAAAAATCACATAAAAATATATCTAATTGTTCATTTGCTAACTCCATGTACGAAAAAAATGGAATTTAGCAATTAACAAAGTTTAACAACATTTTCGACATTTTATATAAAAATGTACAATAATTGATATAGTTAAAATGTTAGAATTATTAAATATTTTTCTTAAATAGTATATTAAAAATTCGTCGTAACAATATTTGTCTCATTTCATAACACGACATTTTTAGTTCATAAAACACATCGAATAAAATAAAATTGATAAAAGAGGACAGCTAAAAAATAATAAAAACAATGATCGTTAATATTAATAAATAATCAGTAGCTCCTCGTACCACTTAACATTCATTTGTACATAGTGCGCTTATTTTACAATACATTTTTGTGTTTTTTAGTTCAATTTCGTACATGGATATATCTAAATTTGAAATAAAAATTTGTACATATATATTCTTAAATTAATGATCCAAAATTCGCAAATTTCCCGAAACTATCTTATTTTCTAAAATTGTGCCTGAAGGAAGATCTATTCTTTCTCCTTGATTTGCAATAATAATTACAGTGCCTTTTAAAGTAACTTTTCTTCCAAAAGTTACATCACCGGAAACAGTAAGATGGTCCAGTTCCAAAATATCAGGAATTGTTGGAAATCTGCTTAAAAATTCTTTTACCTAATAGTGTAATTTAAATATTTAGTTTTTTTGTTTGTCAGATGAATAAATTATTTTAATATATGAGTATTTTTAAAAATTTACCTTTGAAAAGTGTTTATCTCCAAGTTTAACTAATGGCGTAGTAGGGAACATTCTTTGAGGTGACATTGTCAAGGAACCATTACGTAATGTGTACAAATTACTCATAACAAGCATTAAATCTGATGTTTTCTTCACTGGTAAAAATCTGCTACGTGGAACATGAATACCTAAGAAAAATTTTAATTAATTTTATTATTTTATAAATTATTTAATTTTATCAACATCATGAAAGAAAATCTGGATAAAATTTACATAAAAAATCTAACAAGATATGAAAAATGCTTACCGCAACTTCCGTTAAATGTTTTCATTGCAGCTCCTACGGCAGTTTCAAGTTGTATTATGTTCAAACCATTTTCAAAGGTTTTATTGTTGACAATGATTTCCAATTCAAGAGCATTCGAGCTTAATACTCTATCAATAGCTGAAAATTAAAATCTTATTTATCATGGGTTCATTACATATTTTTGCAATATAAATAATTTAAATATTGATATAATTTTAAAATAATGAACATAAGTAATTAGAATAATAAAAAATAAAAAATAATTTTTTGTATTAATTCAAGTCCTATTACCATCAAGCTTGATCCACAAATTGTTAGTATTGAAGTATTTGAACGTTTTTACTGATTTGAAGTCTTCAACGTGTTCTTTTGGAACTTGTGCGATTTCAAGCAATCGAAGCTTATTTTCATATTGAATAAGTGTGCCACCCTATAAATTACATTAATATGCAAATTTTAACACCTAATCTTATATGCAAGTGCTTTATTATTTGATGAAATAGAATCAATGTTTCATAGTATGCGAAAAATTTTGATAAGATTATATAAAAAACTATTGACAGATCAACAATATGATTTCTATAGATGAATAGAATATGATTAAAAGAAAATATTAAAATAACATTTACTTTAGCTAAAGTTATTAAATCTGTTATTAAAAATGTAAAGATTCAAAGAAACCTTTAATATGAAATTTTTTTAATTTTTTTTAAACTCTACTTCATTAACTATAGTATTTTAATGTGAGATATTTTGATCTTAGTTTTAAAATCTTTTTAATTATTTGCATAATTGCTCCAATAAGCAATTTTTTTTAATTATAAATCTTTTGATAATATTATTTTTGTATTCTAAAAAAGATTATTTTATTACAACTGTGTCATACTTTAACATCTGCTCTCGTTTTATCCGTCACTTCCATTAGGAATTCAATATCTGTAGTTTGTTCTGGAGCCAGCAGTAACCTTAAGATTCTTAAATCAACAGTTGAACCTAAATTATCAATATTAGAGATGAAACAGTATTGACGGCCCTAAAAAAATAAGTTAATAATATTCTAAAATTAATAATTGATAAAATAACAGTTTATCAAAAATAAAATTTGATATTTACTTGAGTTAAAAATAACTTCAACAAACCAGAATTACGAAAGCTTTCATAAAAATCTCCGTGACCAGGAGGGTACCACCTGAACAAACATTTACCAAGTATTTAATAAATCTTGACGTTTTTTCAATTATAAGTAAATATATTTCAAGCAATAATTAAAATAATTAAATACTCACGCTTCAAAATCGTCGTGAACTTTACTATGTCTTGCGATCGGCAAAAGAGATTCTTTGTTGATTCGAGGATAGCAGCTTTGGTTAAAGGTGTGAATCTCAATGTCGATTCCTTTGTACTTTCTGATTATTTTTTGTGTGTCATCATCAGTATTAAACGAATTCATTAAGACTAGAGGCACGTTTGATCCATAAGTTTTATTCAAATGCTAAAATTTAGAAATTTTTTTATTCTTGTTCATTAATGATAAATAATAATAATTAAAAATTCATTAATGAAAATATTGTATATTACCTCTATTTGCTGTACGGTTAAGTCTAAAAACGTTAAACCATTGCGAACGGAAATAACAGATTTTGGTCCATGACAACCCATACTTGTACCGAGACCTCCATTTAATTTTACAACGACTAATTTGCTCAACAAGTGTTTTATCTCTTCTGTTCCAGGATCTTGTAGCTGATCATAATTTTTAATCTGTAAATAAATAATAAATCATTATTTCAAGTTTATAATAAATATTATATTTACTTTTCACAAATAGATTATTTAATTAATAAAATATAATTCTATTATTTTTTAGACATTATTTACTTTGAAATATGGCAATTAACAACACCACACACTGTTTTGAAAATATAGTTAATATAATAACAAGCAGTATTTTAAAAATTTAACATACTATACACTCTCTCAATAGCATCTAAATATGACCACACTTACTCTCAATTTTGTTTAAACTGTACCGTTGATACATAAGTGCTACTACTGAGAGATTTAAATTTAACCTAATACATATCGAGATAAATTTATTTTTAAATTAACGTGGATTATTAAAAAAAGAGCCTCAATTTATGAAAAAAGTTTTTCCTTAAAGTTCTGTTAACAGTTTCATAGAGAATTTATTGTCCATAATGTTACTGTCATTGATAATAATTTTTCAAATTTTACTAAATATAGATAAAAACAATAAAAGCTAAACTTCATTTTTAATCTTTTAATTATGCACAAATACAATTTCAAAGTTGAAAAAAAATAAAATTCTTTTGATTTACTGTAAATTAAATTTATTAAAATATGAAAATTTAAAAATAAAAAAAAATTACCGCGCCATCAGGTAACCTTTGAATTTGGTCCCAATCCAGCGAGGGTCCATCTTCCTCGAGAAACCTTTCAAACAGTCTCTTAAAACCTAGATTTTGTTGTTCGATGTGTTCCTTTTCGTGGCCTGTTGCCGTCGAAGCAATATGATTTAGCTCGCGTTCAAGCTCGATCAAGGCATCGCGCTTCGTTCTCTCTTTAAAAGCTTGTGTATCCGAAGGACTGCGCTGATGTCCTCGTGCCTGTAAATAATTATTTATTAGACTATTTATTACAGATTATGTAATTGTTATACGTCTATTTTTATACTTTTTCTCTAAAATAAAATACTGTAGAATAAACTACTTATTTGTTATTGAATCTATTAAACAGATTTTTAATGAAGAAATGAAAATTCTATCTAATGTGTTGATGAAAAAAAAAAAGAAAAAAAATCTAAAATACATTCAAATTTCAAGCATATAAATTACGTATCTAACGACTAAAAATTATTAATTTCTTAACAACATTGTGAAAAACGTTTGAGGTGATCCGTCTAGTGAATGACTGGTTAGGCATATTCCGTTTTCTTCATATTAATATTTAAATAAATATAACGAAATCAAACAATTTTTATTCTTAAATTTCATAAAGATTACATTAAGTTAAAAAAAACCGGAAACATTCATTTTTTTCATTAATTATTTTTAATTTAAAAAAAAAAGAAAAAAAATACATTGTGTTACACCTTTATAAATATAACGTCTAATTTTTCGTATTTTAAAATTTAGTAATTAAGATAAAAAAAATAAAAATAATTTTTTTTACAAGATAAAATTAAGATAAATATGGTAGATTAAAATTTATGTAAAATTGTGATTATATACATACATAAATTTCGAATGAAATACGCGAGAGCGTGTACGCGTGTATATGTGTACTAGAGTACATCTATTTATATAAAAAAAAGTAGCTGGAAATTTTAAATGCTCATAATTTTTGGCAATACTTAGATAGCTTTATGTAAGAGAAAAAAAATTTTCTGATACTATTTTTGCTGCTCTATTTTAAAGTACTATAAATTATTAAAAATACTTATACAATCAAAACTATTTTAATATTCTTCGTTTATCTTATACAATGGTTCGTTTTACGTTAAAACACAAATGTACTGATAATTTTTAATGATTTCGGAAAATTATAATGGGTCTATTATGCATGCTAGTTTAAAAAAAAAACAACAATAATATTATTGTAATAGTCAACTTTAACACTTGTTGCACATTAATGTGTTCCTTTATTTAATTAACATGGATAATAATAAATAATTGGATATGCGATTAATTATAATTTATTTGTAATTGTCTTTTAATTTTTTAGTAAAAAAAATTTTTTAATACTATGAACTATTTTATTTGAATTAAAAAATTTTTTTTTAAATCTACATTGTAATTACAGTTTATAAAAATAACTGTTAATTAAATAACTAAAAAAAAATTTAATATAATAAAATTAAGAAAAATAACATTAGATTATAGAAGATAAATTTTTCCAAAACTAATACAAAAATGCTTTGTATTCATTTTTTAGATTAACTCCTAAAAAATCTTTTGTAATAATTATTTATATGTACACATATATCAATAAAATAATTAATTTTACATTTAATAAATCAATAAAATAATTAATTTTACATTTAAATTATTATAAAAATTAAATTCAAAATATAATATAACTGATATTAGCTTAACGTACATTTATGAATTTACATTTCAATCTATGTAAAAAAATGATAAAAATAACATTTCAATGATATTGAAATTTCAATCTATATTAAAAAAATTAAAAAATTAAATTTTCATTTCAAGAGCGCTTAACTATAAAAATGCTACTTAATATTTTCTTTCAATGAGTAGAATAAACAATATAATTTTATCTTCATTGTCAATTTTAAAATAAAATACGTAATTAAGCTAATAAATTGAGCTATAATTTTTCCAATAGTTTAAAGGTTATCTCGAGTTGTATAATTAACAGACAAGAATTTAAAAAGAAAAAAATAAAAAAATTATAGCAAATGACAAGTTCAGTCTTTGAGGAAAATTTATTAGCATTATTACGCTATTTGGTATTGACTTTTTATTAATTGCCCTAATTAAGATTTCTGATAGTAAGAATTCTTTGTTTCTAAAATAGAATAGTAGTTAATCTTTTGGAAATTGCCGCTGTTAAATTTACTTTTAATATAATCTTATATGTGCTAACAAAGAAAAAACTGCTTTATTAGAGTGCAGAATTTGATAAACGTTTGAGAAATACTTTATTATTACTGTCATTTGACTTTTTATAAATTAAGTATTAAAGTTGATGGAAAAAATATACAATTTCTGAGTTAATTGTTCAAATTGGCATAAATCAATTAAGTTTTATATTCCAAAAAGCATCTGTTTATCCACTTTACTTTTTTGATTAAATTCAATTGAAGATTGCTCGGACCAATTTAAGTAATCAAATATTTTTTCTTATTTTTTTAAGAAAAACACAAATTTGGAGGAACAGAGTAATTTGTAATTTATTGTCAACTTTTTTAACAGAAGACCAATTTAAAAAATTTCAATTATATATTTAAAATATTTTTCAATTTTTAGAATTTGTTGAGAAAAAAAATTATTTTTACTTTTTTTTTTTTTTATTTTTTTTATTATAAAGGCGTACTCAGACCTTTAGTTAAGGTCTATACGGCCGATTATTTTTATTATCTTTAATTTTTACATTAGAATAATAGTTATTCGTGTTTTGAAAAAATGTTCTAATCAAAGCTAAATTGTGAAATTGTACTTGAAAAAAATGTTGTAAATTTTATTACATCTTTGAATATCTAGGACATAAGATACAAAATATATTAGAAAAAAAACAATAAAAGTAAAATATCCTTTATTTTTTAAGTAATTTTATCCCATAGCTTGTAAGCAATAATTGTTTCTTAAAAAAATAAGAAAAACAGCCTCGAGTAAAATGACACACTCTTTCCAAGGCCGCGCTTTACTTTTATAATAGTTCTAACTATAATACATTGAAACAACATCCAAGCTCAACTTATTCTTCAGAGATTCTGTGGCGCCTTGAATAAAAACGTATTTAACTTAATAAAATACATCGTCATGATTATAAAACGAATCTCGTCATATTAAGTAAAATTTCAAACTTATGCAATCGGTTATCAATTAACTAACTTTTCAAGATTAGCAAAACCTTATTAAATATGATAATGCAGAATTTTTTCATACTTTTGTCTTGTCAATGACTTGGATTAATTATTTTTTTTTATTTTTTATTTTTCTACGATAACAGCGATTTTTCCGTTGTTACATTTCGACTTTTACGCTTGAGCATAGAACTTCCGTTAACGAAATTATAACGAGCTGTGGAAGATTTTAAATAATTATAAGCATCACGTCTGTAATGCATGATAAATTAATGATAGCATTTAATAATTTTTCAATGAGCGGTACGTATATTTACTCATATTTTTTCTGACACTTCACTGAGTAGATTAGATTATTTTTTCTCTTTTCCTTTTTTTTTTAAATATTATAACAGATATGGATATTATCTACTTTATACTAAACATATAATGTATATATGTGTATCTTTGAATAAAAATAAATTTAATACATTGCCGTTAAGTATCTTTTTAATGATATTTTTCAAATTTTCGTGCGTAATTGCCGTAATTACACAAATTAAAAATGTTAATGAAAAAAACATGTTCCTGAAAATTCTAATTAACTTGATACTTTGACCATCACAATTAACGAGCAGATAACAGAAATAAACAATAACAAAAGAAATATTTTTCCTTTTATTTATTAAATTGTTTAATTGTTAAGTGGAAAAATGTTGTTAAAGTACATATTCAATTTTAGAATAGCTAAATTGTTAACTCAGCATATTTATTTTTTAATTCAATACTTAATTTAATAAATTTAATTAATAAAAAAAGATACTATTTAAAATAAACGTTAATATAGTCGCATTTATTTGTCAGATAAATTTTCATGTTTTTCAAAGTACGTAAGTATATCAATAAATTTATAAAACACGTTATAAATTAGAGTATTATTGTTATTGCAAATTTAGCATGATTTAACACTATCGTACAAATAGTTTCAACTAACGTAATAGTCTGCGCGATGAATGATTAGTAAACAAGTAACTAGAAAAAAAATCTACTTTTCATACGATCATGCGCAGTTATAAGGAAATAAAAAAATTTTTTCTGTCATATTGAATTTTAATTGAATAAATATTTCAATAAAATTTAATTAGTCCATTTATTTTAAAAATTTTCTTCTTTTTCAATTTAACGCTTAAAAATTATAACTGAATTAAAGTTTTGAATACAAGCAAAAAATTTGAAAAACTTTATGTTGACAATAATAACGTGTATAATTATTACAGACAATCAATATCAAAACACTGATTGAAATAATAAAAATTAATAAACGTTAAACGATGCTTTAAATTTAACAATTTTGAAAAACGATTTAACAAGGTTTATCCAATAATTATTTCACGACTATTTAAATGTAGAATGATGAATCTCTTGTAATACAGAAATAATAATTTAATTAATTAAAATATTGGCAAAATTTTCATTACGGTTTCTAAAAAGTTCAGTAAAAAATCTTACAATTCAACAGCTTAATATGTTTTAAGATGAAAGAAAAACAACTTCAAACTGATTATAAAATTAACTACGTATTAAAGTTATATCGATAGCAACGTCATTCAATGTAAATTGTTTACAAATGGATATAACTTATTTATTTGACCGTATATCCGAAATTAAAACTTTAGTTTCAAATTTTATCAATGAGGGAATTCACTCTTTCGGAATCGTTTATCAGCATGAATAAGATTTAACATAATCTAAATTTTCATTAAAAAACAAAAGTTGAATCAACGACCGTTTTACAATGACTACTTGTTATTTATTTATAAATAAAAAGATAATTAATTCCATCTTCGTAACAATTTCAACGTTTATCACGTTCCAATAACGGCGCGTGCTTCAAATCGAAAATGTATTAAAACTGTTAAATTATTCAGTTCAGTAAATTAAACAAACGATTAAAAGCAAAAAATAAATAAATAAATAACACTTAACAATAAGTAAAAGATGTTTAAAAATAAGTTAAAATATAAACACTCACGTAAATAGAATTATTTAAGTATTCCATGATTATGAACAACAAACACTTAACTGATGGCACATACAAGAAAGACTAACTTAAATTTTGATATTAATAGCGCATTTTATGTCAGTACAATATCTCTTGTCTCTCTGCGGTATCAAAACGAAAAATATATCGGGAGATCGGCGCGCTTCGCGAACGACTGACGATCATGTAATATACCACATGAGGAAGAAACGCGTGTCTTTACGCGACGCCGGCTTGACTTGCTTTGGTTAATATGTATGTATGTATGTATATACATATATACTTTGCTATTATATACTTGGTCTCTTCAATGGCCGGCGTATGCCATGGCAAAATATTAAAGAGAGGAAGGGAGGTATATAAACGAGTTAGTTGTATATAGGCATTTGCAAAGATTCAACGAAACGAGTGTACACGAGGAGTTATTTGAAGTTGAATGATAACGTTTTCGAATATATTGCTCATAATCTACTGTCATATAATTCAAAGACAAAGCTTTTTCAAATACTTATCAATTTTTTTTATTTTAAAAAAAATACAATTTTAGTTATAACATCTTTATTATGTGTTATAATTTTAATATTTAATTAAGAAATTTCTTTAAAAATTAATATTTTATTTATGATAACAGCCTCTAAAAAGAACAATATTTTATTTATTAATAATTTCCAATTTTGTAATTTTAAAAGAAATATGTTATATTGAATACGCATCATAGAATTATATAGAATATAAAAAATTTTTTTTTATGATATACTCGATTAATCTGTTGACGGAAATTTTTTGTATTATTATATTCTTGTTTTGTTTTATGCAATTTTTAATTAAAACCAGGAAATGTAAAACATACTTTGCAATGCAGTAATAAAAATAAAAGATTTAAGAATTTCAAGAATCACTAATTAAATTATTACCGGTAAAAAATAAATCATAATAATATTGTTTATGATCAAATGCTTTGGTTCATTTTATAATCAATTAAAAGATTTTTCTATTTATTATAAAACATATTATCCTGGTAGAAAATTGTCCATTTTGGTCAAAATTCCTAGTTAACGAAAGTTGAAATGATACCTATCTAGTAATTCTTTGAACAAAATTTTTAGATGTCATTTTAACTTACTGTTGATTAGAAATTCTGCCCAAAATATGGCTCCATTTTCTAGCAGAGTAAATATTTAATTCTTCAAAAATTTTCTGGAAACTTACAATGAAAATTTTAATTAGTTGTAATGCTCTCATCAATTTTGTTTATTCGTGTTTTTTTTTTGTTACATCACAGTAGCAGTTTGTGATAATACTATCTTATTTTACAGAGTGAAAAATAAGTTAAAATGAATAGGAACAATAAGTGGTAAACTAGTCTTATTATGTAATAATCATAACATTTTTAGCAAACATGAGAAACAATGAGTGAAAAGTGTGAGCTAAAATAAATAGAAAGAATATTATATTTTTATTTTAAAAATTCATACTTTTTCTATTAACTATTACTCAATGTTAAACATAATACGCGTTTAGTATCTCCACTCATAAAAATATAACATATCCTTAAATAATAAATTGTATAAGATATTTTAGTTAGATTTCGACACGCTCTTCTTGTGGTAACACACATTGTATCATTTTATCTCGAGCACAAGTTTGTTATTCTGTATTTCAGTTATACTGTAAACTTATATTAAATATAATGATCATAAATTGAAGTAATAGGATCTTTGCATATTTAATAAGTTTAGAAAATTTTTTAATTACTTGGTCTCATTTATTATTTAAATAATTATGAAAACAACAATATCTCAACATCCAAATTCTGTCAATTTTATTCAATTTATTCAATTTAACTGTAAGAGATTTTTATTATTAAAATCAAATTGCATCATTCTGAATGAGATTTACAAAACTATAAACTAAAATTCACTAAAAATAGAGAATGTTATTAGTTTTGAGAATCAATTTTTCTATTGTATTATATTTAATCAATTTTTAGGCCTACTTATTTTAACCAAATCTATACATTATTATTTTGCTTAATGAAAATAATACTCCACATAACTCATCAATATCAACCTCTCAGAGGTTATACAAAATTTTATCAATCAATTTTTATTTTATTTAAAAAATGATAATTTGTGAATCTCTAATTACATATGATTAGCTAACAGGAAAAATATAATCGATATTTTCTCAATGGACAATATGAAATTTGAACTATAATACAGATGCTCTCTTATCACCACTCACAAAGCCAAAAGCAATGGTCAATAATGCATAATATAATTCTTTTTTTCAATCTCTTTTTATTTCCGATATAGATTCTATTTTATTCTTATTGAGCTTTTCTGTATCTTAATCCTAGCCTATTGTTCGGAGTTTAGCGAAAGAATTTTAAAGTCACAGCAATTGTTTTATAGTTTGTCGTTTAAATTGTTAAATAATTTATAATGTTTACTGAACGTATAAAATATGACACGATTGTTAATGATTTTTAAAAAATATTTATGCGATCTAGCAAGGACAGTGGGAAAAAAGTTATTTTATTTTAGAATTCTGTTATAATTTCAACAATTTTTGAATATTTAATTGCAATTTGCCAAGTAAATAAAAGACTAAAAACGTGACTAATAAAAAGTAATGAACAAATTTTTTAGTAACGTAAAATTAAAAAATCCATTTAAAAACGAATAATAACCAAAACCGCAAAAAGAAGTTTTTCAACTAATTAAATGCATATATTTTTGAAGTAACAAAAAAAAATAAAGATTAAAAAAATAACAAGGAGTACTTATATAGTAATAGAGTTAACAACTAGTTTCCTGATAATTTTAATAAAACTGCGTAGAATAAATGCGAAACTTTAGTAATACAGGATACAATAATAGAATAGACTTAAGATTTAAATATTGCAACTCATCGTTAGTAGAATTTTAATAAAAGTACCGCTTTGAATAAAGAATAGTTAAAGTATATATGTTTATAAAAAAATTTTGTTATAATATAAAAACACAAATACTAAAATTTAATAAAAAATTATAAGAATTTTCAATATTTTAAAAAAGTCAGATTATTATGAAATTTCAAATGAATTATGTATACCTATATATTAATTAACATTTTTCCTTAAAAGATAGTTTAAAAGATAACTCAAGTGCTTACAGTGTGCTATACGACCGAAACCATTGTAATATTTACACGTCTAAAAGCTATATCTAAAATCAAATGCAATAAAATAATTTTATTACAAAAACCTTCTAGTTACTGCAAAAATTTATTACTTTTATCTTTTTAACAATATTTTCTATAAGTAACTAGCTTTATTTTTAAAAAATGGTACATCATAAGTACTAAAAGCAATATATACTTGTTACCGAATATCTTTTTTCAATAGTTTAACTTACAGTAGTCATCTTGTTGATTTTCTCTGAAGTTATAATTTTCCCAAAAAAATAATTGAATTTACGTGATCCGCTAAATACTCAAAGAATCACAAGGAAATTAGTCATTCAAAACGCACAATAAATTTAATAATAAACAAATAATATGATATATTATGACCTGATAAAGTAAAAGTATAACTTACAAGGCTAGATTTTTTTTCTTATTTATAAATAGCCTCTTGTTTTGATCATCAACTACGTATATTTAGTTGATAGGTATTGCAGTAATGCAATATCGACACATTCAAATCATCTATAAGACATAATATTGAACATTTTAATTATTCCAATACTTTAATTACTTTTTTCACATTGTTTTTACGTTTAACAAATAAAGAAAATTTTCTTTAGCTATATAATTTTATTTATGAATGAAGTATGGTAATAAATTAAGATGAATAAACATTATTCATTGCAAAAATCCATACATTAAAACATAAAATTTCTATATATAGATGTTCAAATAAAAATCTTGATAAGAAAAAAATTTTTTATATTTGAAGCCATCAGAAGGAAGTATAAAAAAACAAATTCCAATTTGTTTATTTAACTCGATAAATTGATAACTCCATAAAATTACCATGAAGAAAGTTACGACATTTTGATGATTCAATAGAGCAATTATTAAAAAAGCAAACGACAGAATACGTCTTCGCATGAATGAACGCATTAATTCAAAAACTAAATTTAATAACAAAAGTTTGTTTCATTTCTCCTCATCAAGAGCCATATTAAGTATACGATAAGTCTATTTTTATCTTAAGTTACTTAAAAAGCCTTATTAAAAAACTAAGGCATAATTCAGTTTTTAAATCATTAAACTATATTCTTAGCCGTAGTGTGCGTTGATTTAAATATTTTAAAAATACATCTTCTGTTAAGAAAAAAAAGAAATTGTCAACGGTAAAATGATGTCATTATATTTAGTGTCTTTGAAAATCGGACAAATACCGTTATTTAAAACAAGACGCATAGAAGAAACGTTTGCTAGTTAACTGTTATCGGTCTTCGTGAATTTTTTTCCTTTAAATAAGGATATCACGATGACTTTTTAAAAAGCTGATACTATTTTGTTGTCAAGGCCGTAACGTAACGTTCGAGTCTTGTTTTAACATTACATCATTGATCTCATAACTTATGAGTTTAATTTTTTTCATGAATGAACAAGTACAGATGTTTTGAAAATTTGTACTATTGTTTAAATGGACAACCGATAATTTGCGGATAGCCGTGATAAATTCGACAGTTTCTATTGAACTTTAAAATAAACTTTTTAAAGAATTCGTTAAAAATAACTTTATTCGCTATACGTATCCGGTACAAAAATAGTAGGTGCACGTGATTCTCGAAAAAGATTATGTGGGACTAATTCAACTTTTTCTCATGTGTTATTTATCTCGAGTATTTAGTTTATCGTCCATTTTATTTGGTAATAATCAGATTAAAATATAAAATATTTAGGTATAATTTTATTTTTTACTAATGAGAATTTAATTTATGGAGATTATATTGTTTCATTAGTTTTTTGTATCGTCGTAAAAATAAAATATAGATTTATCACTAGCGTTTATTAAAATAATGTTTTTTTAAATAAACTTTCATTTTTAATATACTTTTAATATCAAATATTTTATAGGGTCAATGATAGTTTATTTTCTTTAATACATTTGATATCGAAGTAGTAAATAGCTGAGTCAGGTTAGACAAATTAAAATAACACATCGTAAAATAAGACACGTAAAGTTATGCGAACAGGATAAAAAAATTTTAGAAAATTATGTATTTTACTAAGCTAGTAAAGGAATTTTTTGTATGATCATATGATCAGTCAATGAATTATGGTTACACGTATTGTTTCAACTGTTTCCACGTGATTTTTTTCATCTAAAATGTGTGGAAATTTAGATCCAACGAGCTGTGTTGGATCTTTAGCCGAAGAATGTCATTAAAAGTTTGATAATCAATTTTTAATAAAAATATATGAAACAAATTATCTAAAATTCGTGTTAATATGCCCTAGTATCCAAATTATCTCAAGTTTTGTATTTATGTATATATATACATTTATTGATCGAAAGTAATGTATCGTAGGCGATTGTAATAGATTCGACAATACGGAAACTGCTTGAGCTAGGTAAAAATTAATATTGGTATTGAAACTGTTGATTTTTTTTACTTTTCTTAATCACCTCCGGTTTTACATACTGAAAATGTCGAATAAAATTTTAAAAAATCATTTTTTAATCTTTAAAAAAATTTTCCTCTTTTTTTTTAAAGGTCTCCCTGCGATGTTTAAGAACAAAATTATGGATCTTTGAAATGTATACGCGTGGAGTGCGCGTGTGCGTGTATTTGTGCGTACGTGCACGTGCGCGCGTATAAATACTTGAAGCATTAGAACTTATTGGCACAAGTAATCATTTACTTAATGTTTTAGTATTAAATAATGATCTTTTCAATATAAACAAAATTTATTTTTTAAAGACTTGACCCTCTTATAGTGAAATATATTAATGTTTCGATTGTTTAATTAATTGATTGAAAATAATTTTCATAAAAGTTTAGATAATTTTTAATTTTTTTTATCAGGACATGCTTTTGAAATTTTTATTTTCTTATCAATTTAAGTTAAGTTAGCTAAAATGTATTACAATTTTATAAACGTAATTGAATAAAATTATTACGAGAGTTTGAATTGGTGCATTATCAAATGTAAATTAAAAACAATGTTTTAAATAACAGAATATACAAATTTTAATTTTGAACATTAAAATGAAATATTAATTTAATAAAAATAATATAATTATACACAATATTTAAAAATTAAACAAATTTGTAAAAAAAATTGAATTATTTTATTTAATTATTTTAGAAAATTTTATTCAAATCTTTTGGCTGTTATTATGCACGGGATATATTAGAAAGATTTGGCAAATGTAAATAAAGTTTATTTTGAACAATCACAAAACTTTACTTATGTAAATGAAAACAAAATCAAGGCTAATTATTATTTAAAGAAATATTAAAAAAACATGTAAAAATACGAAATTATACGAATTAAAAAATTTAAAATTCAAAAATTATGAAAATTCAAAGAAATTTTAAACAAAATTTTAATTTGCGCACAATTAGTTTGATAAATTTTCATCTATTCGAATATAACACGAATGATTTTTCTTTATCAACATTTCATGCAGCAAAAAAATGCTTTTAATTCAGATATCATGTACTCCTTCTTAACCTTAAAAATAAACATGGAAATTCACGAAATTGAAACATGCATTAAAATAATAATATCGAACGATAATACGCCTAAAATGGAGCAAATAGAATAAAAATGTAATAGAAGGACACTTGTTATATCAAAAATACATTATCGCTCTTTATAATTAAAATCGTGCGATAAGATAATAAAACAAGTAGTGTAACAAGTAGCATAACAAGTTCATTTACTCCTCAACTCCAAGACAAGGCACTTACCTTTCTATCGTCGACTGTCAGCATCTTATATGTGATAAATGATGTTACGGATGTATTTTCTCAAAATTTAAAGTTGAAAAAACTATAATATTTTAGCAATTTATTAAAATTGGGCAGATCAGATGTAAAGCGTCGCTATCCTCCACGAAAAACTTAGCGACACAAGATCAACGGCGAAGGTCGCAGAGGGTCGACGAAAATTATAAGCGTCTTGTCGCTATGCTACCTTGAGAAAAGACGGTGACGTTTTCTACGAAAATGTGTTAAATATGTGTACGTAAAGCGTATAAATGATGCTGATGATGTCTGCGTGTGCCAAGATGCCGGCTGGCTACACTGCACACAATTTATTTATTTGTTTTGATTCTTTTTTATCGATCGATGGTTCGTAGATGGCGTAAAAATCATCTGAGCCATTTAAATTTTCGTCTGCAAAGTAACTGTTCAATTCTCCGTTTAGCTCGCTACTGTCGTATCGTCCTCATAAATTTAGGTTATGTTTATTATGATTGTGTAAAAATTCCTGTAAATAAATAATTTTAAATTTATTAATTTAATTTTTGTGAGTAAAAACATGACGTCAAGTTATTACTTTGCAATTGTTGGTCATGCTGATAATCCATTATTTGAAATTGAATTTAGCAATTCCAATAAAGATGCAAAGGTATGTATTTTCTTTCATCCTCAAAGAGTTCATAATTGTTATTAAATTTAATGTAAATTGGTAAAGAGCACAACAACTGTTTATGTATTGTCAAATTATATGAAACAAATATTTTTCTAACTTGTTATTGTATAATTGTATAACTTGTTATTATAGTTAAAAATATCATTTATAAAACATCATTGTTTATAGTAACTTTTTACTTAAACAATAATAATAACAGTAAAAACAATATATCTGTTATTGTGATTAGTCAAAAATTAGATATTGTATGTACTATTACAATCCACCAAACAATTATCAAAAGTTGAAAATTGAGTTTAGAATAGTAAATATAACAAAATTTTCACAAATCTTCAATTTTTGTTATAGAAAGAAGATCATTCCCATTTAAGTCAATTCATAGCACATGCTGCACTTGACTTGGTAGATGAACATGTATGGAAAACTACTAATATGCATTTAAAAGTTGTCGATAAATTTAATCAATGGTTTGTTAGTGCTTTTGTAACTGCGACCCATATACGTTTTATTATGGTACATGATTGCAAAAATGATGATGGGATAAAGAATTTTTTCAATGAAATGTATGAAACTTACATAAAGGTAATTAGTATGATTTATATTACTTTGATTTAAAAAATAATTTTTATAAAAAAAATTTATAATAACTATTTTTTGTATTTTCATGATTAAAGTATTCAATGAATCCATTTTATAAACTTAATACTCCTATCAAGTCTGTTGGATTTGAAAAGAAAGCTCAATTTTACGGAAGGAAGTATTTAACATCGTGATAAGCAGTACTAAGCATTTAAAATTCCAAATTATTAAATAATATACTTTTGTTGTATAAATATTGTACATTTTTACAGCTATTAGTTTATTTTATAAGTTCAAATTTTGTAAATGTAAGATTAAAGTATGTTAGATTTGTTACATTAACTTTAATTAGGTTTTATTTATATGTATTATGTATATGAAATTACTTGAAATAACAAAGTTATAAATATAAATAACTTTTATACATAACTATAATACAAATTATTTTACATTATAAATTCAATCACATTACTTAAAAAATAGGTTTTTTCAATATAAACATGCGATACCAATAAAACCCTGTTAACGATGTTAAACCATACCATGTAATTATGTAACTTAAATGTTCATTTCTTAAATTAACTCTTGTTTGAGAAGCAATTGGCATATTTTCACCTGGATATGATTCAATCATATCTAAGAAAATTGGATCTGTATTAGCATAATCTGCCATCTGATAGACATCCCTATTAATAATTTTAAAAGTTAATATGATTGTTTTATAAGCTAATTTTTTAAACTTTTCGACATAAATTAAAATAATATTACCTGTAGTGCCACATTTCTTTATCAGGTTCATTTTTAAATACAAACTGAGGTCGTGTTTCGTTAAGTCTATTAATGCCAGTTATTTCAACTTCACCTTCTAATCGAGTTTTTTTCCTCTCTTCTGGATTTTTAAATTTATGGGGAACCCATCCTCTGTTTACAAGAATGACCTTACTGAAATGTAATTTCTTTTAATAAATAATCTCTTTTTAAATATTTAATATACTAGATATGAAAAGTATACTCACTCGCTATTTTCTAATTTGAATGGAGTTATAATATTAAATCCTTTAGATGCAGCACTTCCAGATATTAAATTTCCTTTTCCTTCAGTTGCTGCACGCCCGTCAAGAATCAAACTTCTTGGACCAACAGTAAACTCTTTATCATACAAAAATTCACCTCTAACTTTAATTGGACAATATTCTAATTCTTTCAGATCATCAAAACTAAAATTATATAAACAAAAAAAAGTCATATAAAAAATGTGTCTTTATTGGAAATAAATCTATGAATATTCATCTATAAATATGATATTTTGATAGATAATTGGTTGTAAAGCTAAGATACATAGATACTAACTTTTCTGGAAGTTCTACTGGTTCTCTCGATAATCTCTCTTCAAGATCTTTAATTAATGATAATTTCCAGTTTAATCTTCCAACTTGCCAAGTACCAAGTCCAAAAGTTATTATTGGTATAGACTAAAAGAATGTATAAAGTATATTAATTTAAAATTATGTAGACATTTTATATGTTAAATTCAGTAAAATTTAATACCAATAAAAAGTATCCATATAAATCTATACTTTCATCTTCAGGTTGATCAGATGTTTTATATTCGTATTCTTGATATATACGTTCCACAGCCTTTTTTTTTAATTCATCCATTTCTTTTGGTCTTGTTAAAACAGCTCTTGTGATACATATTGCCTGAGTATTTTTTGACGGTCGTAATAACTGATTTTTTGAAATACTTAAAAATTGTCGGGTATTGGGGTGCTTTAATATTTGCGAAGAAAATCTGGTTATCGAGAAATTCATTTTTAATTAATTAATACTTCTAACAAGATTAATCTTACATAAAATTTGTTCACCGAAACATTTTTAGGTTATGTTATTCAAGAGCGCACACACTGCCAGGGTAAATATATACAACACGAATGTATATATAGTAATAGCTATTATCATTTGAATTTTTGATTTGTTTGGTTTTAGAATTAAAATACTGTCAGTAGATAAGTGCCAAATTTATCAAGACACCTCGTATTACATCTGAGTTGCAATTTTTATCAAAATTAATATTCGATACTATAATATTATTTATATAAATTTATTTATAGTTATCCCTTACTTTGACTTTTAATTTATACTGTTGTAAAGCTTTAAAATTTTTATAATTAAATTTTATATAAATTGATTAAATTAAATTTAAAATTTGATATATTAATTTTACTTTTTAAAACTAAACTTTTCTGCGTTTTGTAGTTTAAAATTTAAAAGAGAAATATTATATTGCATAAGTTTATAAATTTCAAATATTAATTGGCGCTGATTCGTATTCACGTTTTTCTTTTATCAAAAATATTAACAATAATTGTTAACAAATTATTGTTCAAAATACATTTTCTATAATTTAAATTATTAAAAGAAATAATAATTTAATATTATACCAATTTAGTTTATTCAATTTATATATATTACAATTTCACTCTATTAAGTTCCTTCCATAATTTAATATAAGAACTTTGACCTTACATGGATTTTTAAATAATAATGTTTGATAATTCAAAAATATAGAATCAAAGTTTATTTTGTTATTTATTTGAAAAAATATCATTTTAAAATTGTTATTATAAATTTAAATTATAATTTTTCCTCATGGGACTTGAGGATTCCTAACAAATATTCATTATAATTAAAATTTGTTTAATTCAATAAAAACAATTAAAACACACAATGTAATTTTTGATTAATGATAATTTATTTTGCAACTCAACAAGTGCTAATTGCTCTGCACGAAAAAATTTTTCCAAAAACTCTTGCAAAAATAGTCATCTTGTTTTCAACAACAAGATAAACGTATTTTTCTACATTTAACGATTCAAGTTACAATAAAATTATAATTTAGACATTTACAATTTTAATCATTCAAGAAATATTCTATTTAAAATTCCGTACATGATAAAACTCTACATATCTTATATAGAAAATAGTTATTTTTTTTTTATTTTACAAATATGAAAATATACAAGTTACAATGACTGCGCTTATGCTTATATTTTTTTCTATATAATATTTCACATAATAATCTATATCGACGCTATTATAAGGTATATAAATAGTAATAAAATCATATAGCAACTAATGCTAAAATGCTTGGGCTCTCCTTAGTGGAAGAATAGTGCGGAAGACTTAAAAAAAAAAATTTGTTGAATAACAATGCGGTGATAAAGGAACGATGCATTAACAACACTATTTGTTTGTTTTATCATGGCTTTAAATTTACTCTTTCGTTTCTCTTAAAATTCTTCATTCTTTTTTGATATATCAATTTATACATTTCACTTTAAAATTAATCTCTTCGTTTTGTACTTTACAATTTTAGTATTTAAAATAATTTTTTTAATTTCTGATAAAATTAATGTATATATTCACAATTATTTTCATTTTACAACGTTTATAATAAACATAATCTTAACATAAAACATTATATATAAAATCATTTTTCAAAAAAAAAGTTCAACAATCATATTTTCGAAAATTCATTTGTTTCCTTTCATTAAAATGTTGTTTTTTTCGAGTATAATTTTTATTTTCTTGACATAGGTTATAGTCCGTTATTGTCGCAATTGTCGCGGTGTCGTTCCGAAATGTTAAAAGCGAACTACTAGCGCGAGAAATGCTATAATAACGGACTACACACATAAAACTCGATTCACAAACTTATTACACTAAGTTTGCCAAAAGGTCTATAAAAGCAAGGAATGTAAAATTGCATTGAAGAGGCATCGTCGCCGCATATTGAACAATGATTTTAAAAAAAAATAAAAGAAGTTATCAGTATTCCGGCGTATTTTTTCTCGATTTAGCCACTTAACATTAAAATGATTATAGCTTACATAAAATTTATCAATTTACTAAAGTTTTTCATCAACGTGTATCATATTATTAACAATTTATGCTTTACTTTTGAAGTTTTCCATAAAGGATCATGATAATATCCTTAAAAAAAAAATTATTAACTAACAGTAAGTATAACACTTTTATACACGACTCCATTAAAAAAAAATCTTAATTTTACCATCTGTTTCTTAAAAATTTCATTTTTTTAGAACCAGACTAAATAATTTGTTTTTCAATCTCTGTGCACCTTAGTATTAAGCTGACCTCGACTTCAATCTCTAATCCTCTCTCTTTCTCACGAATTAAAAGTAAAAACAAAATTGATAAATTTATTCGTTAAGAACGCAAGTGCGGATAAGTGCATCGCAAACGGAGTAAGGATCGCAATTACTGCTGGGTCTTCTATCTTCGAGGTATCCTTTGTTGGCTTCAGCAACGCCACGTGGAATACGAATGCTCACGTTGCGATTGGCAACGCCGTAACTGAAATCGTGAATGCTACTGGTTTCGCATGTGCCGGTCAAACGACGCTCGTTGTCCTTTCCTCCGCGTGGATCGTAAGCTTTGATGTGTTTCTCGTGACGTTTGCTCAGTTTTTCAATGGCCTGCTTAATCTCCTCGATACCATTGTTGGCGCGCATTGTTTTCGTCGAGAAGTTGCAATGAGCACCAGCACCGTTCCAATGACCTGTCATTGGTTTGGGATCCAAAGTTACGATCACACCGTATTCCTCGGCGACGCGGTGCAAAATGAACCTCGACATCCAGAGATCGTCACCGGCGGAGATACCTGCGTTGGGTCCAACCTAAAATACAGAAATTTAAAATTCAATATTATTTTTTAAATAATTCTCTATTTGACTATTTTATTTTTTATCAATAAAAATTCTTCAAAATCTTAATATGTTCATTGCATAACAATAGCTCAAGTTTATAAGTCTATAATTCATGAAAATCCACAAGATTTTAAAATTCCAGAAATTAATAACGATGCCATAAAAGAAATAGAATTTCAACAACGCGGTCATACCCCAACGTCCCTTCAGCTTTTATTATCAGTTATTATCACTTTTACGATACTGCATGTTTATGATTATATGACCACCAGTAAAGTCACGAAGAAAAATTAATGTGCCTTTACAGAAATGAATTTTATAAACTCGAGTCAACTGGAATATTACTCCAATCGCGTCTGGTTTTAGCTGGTTTGTTTAATCAGTTATTTTTGTATATAACGATAATATATTGTAATATCAGCTGTCGAATAGTTCCAAAATTAAATAATTTCTAAAAGATAAATAATTTAGGATATCAGTACTAGATTGTAAGTACGCTAATCTTTAATACAGTAATCTTAATATTATCGTTTTAGCGTTGATTTAACGAAGATATAGATTAATCAAAGTTACCGATTAAAAGATTATGAGTTAAATTAATCTTTTGGATTTTGTTATGAATGTAATTATTCCTCTTGTTGAAAAAAGATAAAGATAATAAAAAATTAATTAAATGATTCTTGCTCACCTGATATTCCCATTGTGAAGGCATAACTTCAGCATTGGTGCCAGAAATGTTAACACCAGCATAGAGACAAGCGCGATAATGAGCTTCGACGACTTCACGGCCAATGACTTTGTTAGCACCAACACCGCAGTAATAAGGTCCTTGTGGTCCTGGGAAGCCGTTCTTTGGCCAACCAAGTGGTCTGCCATCGAAATCTAGGAAAGTATATTCCTGTTCAATACCGAACCAAGGTTCTTCGCTTTTTGCCATTTCGATGGCTTTGTGTGCTGATGCACGTTTGTTCGATTTCGTTGGTGTCATGTCGGACAAATATGTGTCACACAAGACTAAGATGTTGTTGTTACGACGGAATGGATCCTTGTATATGGCTTGGGGTACGAGGAAAATGTCACTGTTACCACCTTCAGCTTGATAGGTTGAGCTACCATCGTATTGCCATTTTGGTAATTCTAAAAGTTAAATATGACTATAAATATTTTGTAATTCTTTATAATAAAAATATCATTGTTATTGGTTTGTTAAATATTATTATTTCCTAACTTTATTAATTCTCTGGTGCCAAGCAAATGAAAATTTTGAAAAAAAATCAGGATGATGTTTGTATCTTTGTAATATTACAGAAATCTCATAACGATATGTAAAGCTACAACTTATTAAACAAAAAAAACAATTAAAAAAAAGTTTTAGATACGCATTCAGAATACACTGACATACAGAGGGTTAAAAAAAATTATGTGAAAAAATGCTTAAAACTATAATAATATTGAATTACCTGAAGGATCTTTCGGGACAAAATCAAGAGTTCTGGTCTTGCTTCTAACATCTTCTCCAGTACCATCGATCCAAATGTACTTGGCTTGGATTTTATTTTCTGGCTGAGGCAAAGCATAATATTTATTCAAGAGAGTCTTGTCCAGATATGCATTTGGCGAGTCCTCGAGCATAGCCTTCGATGCGCTGCCAGTTGTACTGTAATTAAAAAAAAAGAAAAATATAAATAATATTATTAAGAAAAATGACAAATTTCAAATTATTTTCTAAATAATATTAGTTAGTACTCAATTGGTATATTTTAAAAATTTTCAATAAAATAAAATTAAGTGATAATTGATTATAATTGCAATTTACTAATTAATGGTATATTTTTATATATATGCATCATCATTTTAAAATTACTATTTAATGATAAGTCGAAATTATCATCTTATTTTTTTTTATTAAATTATTATAAATCTTTAAAAATTTATCTTTTCAATTAATAAGATGTTTTTATTAAAATTTCTTTTTTATAGTTATATTTTATTTTTTTAATTAACTAACCGATACAAAGTCCATGACAATAAAAAGAAATAAATATTCTTTACTAATTTATATTATTAAATTAAGAAAAAGACCAAGCGTATGATTATAATATTCAAATGATTCAATCTGTTGAACAATCATTGAATGACAGTTCTACGTCAGAAATCAAAAAGCAAAACATCACGTATCGCTGTTCCTGTACACACAACAATGAAAAATTTATAAAATGTACGAGCAGCGTTTACTCGCTTGCATACCTTAATTAAAAATTTCACACCTCAATGATTCGTGCTTTGAGGCTTAATCAATGTTGTTCTTTTTTTTTTGTTTTTGGTACATTATTTATAATATGTTAAAATACACGTGTGCGGTGTACCGAATGATATTTGGCATTGAAAAGGCTGTGATAACAATCAGTTTCATGCCAAAAAAAACATTCTTTTTTCACGACTGATACTAATAAATGTTGAATCTTCTTTTTTTTCGGTTGTTAAGGATAAAAGTAGTAAACAGAATTTGAAGAATTTTAAGAGATTAATAATGTGATTGATTCATGTAATCAATACTTTTAAAGATAAATTATAAATTCAATTGATTTTAAATTAGGCATTTTTGATTGAATGTTAAAATTATTTATACCAATATACAGAAGTTAGAAAGTTTTTTCTTTCATTTCATTAATAAAAATATTACGGAATAATACTTTATCATTTTTAACTGTTGGATTTCACAATACGTTATAACATCAAAGTATATCTTTGGTATTCTTCTTACAAAATTTTATTTTTTGAAATTATAAAGATCGATAAATTTAAGATCTCTTCAAACGAGAAGATTAGTTTCACTGTTTATTCAAGATGTTAGAGCGTTTGATTTAGGTTAAATGTCATTATTAAGATTTCTGTTATTTTAAATTTATAATATTCATTTGTGTAATGTATGTGCATATGTAAGTATTTCGTTGAGCAAAATAATTATTTTCACATCTTATGTAAAATTAAAGTTTTATGAAAAGATTATGGTTATTCTTATCATTAACTTCGATCTTATAAACTACAGATGTCTTTACATTCTTATAATTTTTTAAAGCAACTTTTTTGAAGTTTTATTTAAAAATAACGCAATAAAATTTTTATTATCTTTTGGAATTGCTATAAATACGTTAATTCAAAATTTATTTTTTGACAAATAAACAGAAAATTAAAAAAAAAATATGCATTAAATCATAACAAAGATTTTTTATCTTTATTATTGATTTTTAAAATCTAAGTAAATTATATATGAAAATATCGTTAGAAATTTTATATTTTTATCAACTGATTAAATTAAAAATATGTACACATTTACAAAGAAAAGAAAAACAAATTTTTATTGAAAAACTATAAAATTAAAAGTCATTCGACAAAAACGTGCAAAAATATTAGCATTCACGGTGATGATGATACGCATAGCAACACACGTCTCCTCGGTGTAAAGTAAGTATTTCGCGGAGTCGAACGAAAGAGGAAGAAGAATAATAAGAAAAAGAAGAAGAAGAAAAAAAAACACCCAGAGTTGTGCACGAAAAGTTTGTCCGCAGTGTATATATATATATATATATATATATAGATACACATGAGTTATAACACGTGCCAAGCACGAGATTGGAACATGTTTCGTTTTCAGGGCCGTTAATAGGGTTGCTGTGAGCCTGCGCCATTGCGATGCTAACGTATAGAGCTTTTTTTTAATTTTACTTCACGTTTAATTGTTTTTTTTTTCAATTATTTATTTTTTTTAATGTAAAATTTTTTTCTCTTAATTAAAATAATTATAAATAAAAAATTTATACAACTATCGTACTTTACATAAACTTTGGGCTTGACAATGAAAGAAATCTATCGTTCATTGGTGATAAATAAAGTTATTACTAAAAATACAATATAATCTATTTTAAATAATAATAAAGATTTTTTTACAATTGACAATACATACAAATAATAAAAATTTAACATTTTAGACGTATACATAAAAAAGTAATTGTATTGCATACAATGAAAACGTTGAAAACGAAACATCTGTATGAATTATGCAAACCAAATATGAATAATGATAAAAAAAAATATTTTGCAAAATAAAAAATATTTATAAAACTAGGAAAAATAATGCAAACACTAAACGCTGTTTACCACGCCTCATCTTTCAAAACAACCTATATATACAACTTTCCTCAAACTATCAATAAATACGATAAATAATCGCTTTTAATATCACCTATACAACACCAGCGGTACAAGTTAAAAGGAAGCGAACGCAAATATACAAGCAAAAGCGTGCAAAAGAGAAGAGTATATGAGTTAAAAAAAAAAAGAAGAAACAAATCTTTTTGACTTGCGTCAGAGACGTGTGTGAGGTATATACACGTGCGTTTATCTGATCAAACTTCTTTCTTCGGGTTGTGTCGGATCAGTCTGTGTCTTTTACTACTTTAAAGGCGATGAAAAAAAAATAAAAAAAAGTACTTGTAGATATGCATTGAGTACAGTTCAAAACTGTATAAATGCGATACAATGTAAAAAAATAAATGGAACAGTGCAATTCTTTTTATGTTTATGTTAAATAATTATTATCGTATAATGTTTAAAACGAAACTTAAGCATTTTTTATGAAATTCGTGATCAACCTTGTAAATTTAACATTTTTTTTATGTAAAAATATTAACGTACTATATTATTTTTGAATGCCAAAGTATTATAAAATTTTAATTAATTTCAACATTTTTTAGAAAAAAAATAAAATATTATTTTAATTTGTATTTATAGTTTGAAAATTAAAAGTCATATGAATCACACGGCTAGACGATAATGTTCATAATATTTATAAACCCAAAAAATAAACCAAGTATTCAATTTTTCAACAGCAACAAATTAAAATATACAGTAAACTTGCATGCATTAATGTAATCAAAAAAATTTCCATATCAATTTTTTATGGAATAAATTCATTTTCAAATAAATTATTAAATAATTTAAAATAAACTTTGAAATTAAAAAAAAATTTGTTTTTTTTTAAGAATTAAAGAATTGATTCGTTAATAGAGATTATTATACGACATTCTAAAGTCATTCTAATTATATGATATCTATTTCAATTATAACGCGAATAGTAATCAATTAATTTGAATTAGTCATTAAATATAAAATATGATTGAACGACATTTTCGTGGCTCTAATCCAAAGATTGACATCATCGTGGTTATTTAAGTTGTTATATCATTAATAAATCATTAGTCATTGTTTCTCAATTACTATTTTATTGTTTTGTAATTCTGATATATTGTAGAGTTCAGGAAGTTCTTTCACGTTATTTGGGCCCCAAAAGTTATAAAACGTATTTTAATGTTTCAAATTTTTTTCTAGAAAATTAAAAAATTACTTCTTTGATTTTATTGGGAATAAATTTAATAATAATTATCGATTAAAAAATTTTTAATTTAATTGATATTTTATATAATCGTAAATTTCAAATCATTTTTTTCAGAGTTTAATAATTTAAAATTCAATACTGTTAACATCCTTTATGTCTGTCTTTAGAGTTTTTAATAAGACGTTTTAGATTTTAACTAACATAATAAGGAAAGTATCTTTATTATTAAAATTCTTTCTTTATACACAAAAGCTTATAGTTTTATAAAACGATTTTCAATTCCGTTTGGGGTATTAAAACTTTCAAGCGTAAACCATAATTAAATTAGTATACAACCAAAGTTTTAGGAAAATCGAAAATCGATAATCAATATTCTCATGTTATAAAATAAAGATTATTCAAACTTAATATTCAAAATACAGATTAGATATTCATGTAGCAGTGAATTGAAAAATGTCACTTCGAAGATAAAGAAAATTGCTTTATGTTGTTGTACAACACTTGTTTAATTGCGCGTATGAAAAAAAAAATTATGTATTATAACATTGCTGGCAAAAAGACAAAAATTCGTAAACTTTGTACGAATGTTGCCAAAAGAAAACATATATTTACATATATACAAAATATTTCTATGGAAAATTTTTTTATTATTTGCAAAAATTACAACATAAAAGTAGTTCAAGATGAACTAAACAATAAATTTAATCCTACTTTTATTATAATCTTCCGAATACATAATCGCTACACAAAATTAGAATAATCTTTAATGTAAATTACCTTTATGTAAATTAGTAATATTAACGATAAGAATACATTTTACATAATTACACAGTAAAAAAATATCAAATTTTAAAATCATTTTTTATATTTAACTATTGTTAAATCAATGTTATTGATTTAGTCAAATCGATATTAATGTATCAAAACGACCTTACACGATCATTCTTCTCCTTCGTCAAGATTTATCTAAATTATGAAATTTGATAAAAGAAGGCACGTGATTTTTATTAGCCAATTATCATTGTAACCGAATTCATGGGACCACAAAGCGTATAAAGTGAGTCGATTAATTAAAAATTCGTTGTATCTTGAGGAAAAGAGAATATAATATTTCAAGTACAAAAAAACAATAAAATCAAATTGTATTGACCTTGGCACGCGAAAATAATTTGTCACAATTTTTATTTATTTTTTTAAATTATCACTTATAATTTATCGACAGCCCCAAATTGATTATATTTTTACACTAACTCGCCGTAATGTAAATATCACGTTTCAGTAAATTAAAAGATTAATCAACCTTTTTTTAAAAAAAACTCATAAATAAAATAAATTAGCATCATTGACAGTGTTGATAGGTTATCCCAAAAGAATTAAATTTGAAATTTTATATTCTCCGTGTGTTGATCACGTGTTTTATAAAAAAATAAACAGCTTAATAAATATTAACAGGTATAACTTTATACTTGTTCTCATGTTAACATTTTAAAAAGTTAATGTGAGAACAAGTTGAATTTCAAAATCACAAAGCTAATCCATTTAAAAATAATAGATTAAAATAATTTAAATTAATGTATTATCGAAAATATGTTTTTTGCAAATTATATAAAATTGAATAAAAATTAACATTTTTTTCTATTCAATAACTTAAATTTTTCTTGTATGTTTCTTTTCTAATTTAGTACTCTATTTTAAGGTTGATCTTTAAATAAAGAATAAAATTATAAATACGTTAAGTAAACTGCGATAAAGTTATATAGGCATCAAAATCGAATCGCGTAAAAGCTCGACGAAATGTAAGCCAGACGTTAAAGAGGAAAAGTGGGTCGAGTGGAGCAGAGATGGTATTATGTGAATTCCTTTTGGACCAACTGAAAATACAAGAAAAGATGCACTGCATCTTAAGTACTGATTTTTAGAACTCCCATTAGAATTTACGGAACCACATACGTATGACAAAACATTTACAAAATGTAGAATGACAATACGTTTTGTGATTGTTAATATTTTTTAAAATTATTAATAAAATATTGAAATTACTTAGAGGAAAATGAAAATAAAAAGAAAGAGATATTTGCGAAATCACATTGGATTCTTTTTAAAATCAATTTAAAAAAAGAAATCATAAGTTACTGTCAACCGCTTTACGTGTGGAGCTTTAAAAAAATTGAAGGTTAAATGAAATATTATTTCGTTAACTTTAAATAAATTTGAATGAAAATTAATCATTTTTATTATGTGATACAGGAAGTGTCTATACAAAGCATTTAATTTAATTTCTTTGTTTGATTTTTTTTATTTATATACTAATTTAATATTAAATTCAATCAAAATTATTCATAACACTTCTTATAGCGGCAAAAAAAATTATTATTTTGCTCCTTAATTATAAATTTAAAATGATAATTTTTTTTATAACTTCTAATGACTTTTCAATACTACAAAAGTAAATAGTTATTACTCATAAGCCTGAGTTGTAGTTGAAAAATTATCGTACATCTAATTATTTAACAAACGATAGACACACGGATAATCATAAGAAAGCGCATATCGGAGATGAATTTTAAGATACACGTAGAGTTTGCGTAACCGACTCAAATGCACGTACGAAGAAAATGGATCGAGCTTTACTAAAAAAGTAGGTCAGTTCGTGCAAAATGGTTTTGTATAGTAAGTGGACGCTTGTTTACCGCTCGTAAAAGAATAAGAAAAAAAAATCAATTTACTAACAGTAATGTTTAAAAATAGACAATAGAAAAACAATAACTTTGCAAATATAATAAAACAATATTTCCACAAACATATGAAAATTAAAACAAAGTTTAATTAATTAAAGTGCGTTAGGTGTTTGCGAAGAAAATTTAATAAATATAGTAAATTTGATGACTTCAAGGGAATGACAATGTTTAGGCTTGTGCATTCGGTCACGTCGTCAATGAAATTTTGTTCCCCAAGGATTAATTTTGTCTATATACTTGTGTTTACGACATTAAAATGATTAAAGTTTTTCATTAAGTCGATTGTTTTTTTCTTTGGAATAAACACTCTTATTACGTGCATCTTTTTGTTATAGTTTTATAATAAAGTTAATAATTTTGTAATAAATTAGAACTATTATTGTTTTGATACCTTGGAAAACTTTCGATACAAACGACTGATTCTCACGCAACAATTAACAATCACTAGAATAAAAGACTAAATTTAGTTACATTCATTCGTCTTAGGCTAAAATTATATCATGTAATAAAAATTAATCAAATTTTCCATGAACTGACAAATTTATCAAAATTTCCAGGAAATATCTAATCGCTATATTAATACAAATAAAGTTTGGAAAAATTGAAAAAATTCTATTTTTATTTATGTACACTTCTATTTACTTGATGTTAAATAAATTTACGAGGGTAAAAAATTCTGTAGAAAATATGTTATTATCGTTATTATTATTGAGATCAGAAGCTTCCTCCCTGTAAATTTGACACTACATAAATATGATGATGACTCATGAAAAAAAGACAAAATACACAATTTGATAGCAATTTTTTTTCCACCATAGATTATAAAAGCCCCCCGGTGAGTGTCATGAGAGTTTAATGATAAAAGTTGAAGGGTGATAAGGTGCACAATACTCACAATGAATTAGACTAGCGTGAAGATTATAGTTTCTTTTTAACTTTAAATTTATGTCTTTATCGATTAGAAACAATTTTAACAAATATTTGCATATATTTTATATATTTTAAATAAACACATGTAACTATAAATAAAAAAAATAACAAGAAAATAATAGTTGGTCTTAGCTACACCTAACTTTCTTTAGAACATTTCATAGTTGAGTAAAGCATAATTTTCAGAAATGTGAAAGGTTAAAGTTAAAGTAAAATATTTTTCTAAGGTATGTATATAATATAAGACTTAAAAAGTCAAATCAATTTAAAAACTTTAAAAAAAGAAATTCTATAATTAGTCTTTACCCATGACGTAAAAATTTTTCTTTAGATTACTTTTACGATTTTGGTATTTAAATAGAATATTTTAGATTAAAAAATGTTTTGATTTTTTAATCTTATTTAAAGAAATGTTTTAATCGATTCATCTTTTATATTATATTTCAAATTATAATTTTCTAAAACCTTATGTAAACGTATTAAAATTAAAGTTCCATCGAAAATAATTTTATAGAGAACAAAATATACTGATAAATTAGCAGGATAAGTTTTAGATATGTTGCATTGTGATAAGTTATGTAGAAATTGAAATACTCAATTCTCATGATAAGACTATTTTAAATTTTCAAATTGCACGCTGACCGGTTTTTTTGATTAATTTTAAAAGTTAAAAAATTGCAATTTTAATTTATTTTAATTAAAATTTTATAGTAAAGTCTTTAATATATTGATAGAAATAAAAATTATGTAAATCTTAACCGGTTTCTATCAATCACGTGATAGCGACAGACCATCCGATGTAAATAATTGTCATCTTTAAAATTTCCTTGACGCAATATAAATACGATTAACACAATTTAATAACTTTTTAATTTACATAATTATTTATTTAAATAACATAATTTTTCATACAAATTAATTATTTACAATAATTATAAACAAATAAATGAAAGTAAATATTCTAATTCAAACGTAAAGAAAATTTGAAAGTCAACGAAAGTAAAAAGAAGAAAATCATCTTGAATCAATAATAATAACTTTAAAGAACAAGCATACAAATAAAGCGCCAAAGAAAACCGGTTGCTATTTTACTTTCACTCGATGTTTTTCCAATGGACTTTGTTAATTTTCTAGTATAGAAAAAGTATAAAAAAAAAGTTAATAGCATATTTTATACATGAACCGATATTTCAAGACCTACATTCCTATCGTAAATAAACTTTTATCCCAGTTAATTTTACTTTGACCTAAAGTGCAAACGGAAAATAAAAATTGATTTATAGAAAATTAGAACCGAAATTATTTCATTTTTACATTTTACTGCGTTTAACAAGTTAACAGTTATTTACGAGCTGATAAGACATATTTTTATTTTGAAATAGTAAACAAATATACTTTCTCTTAAATTTTATGAGAAAATTTAAAATATTGAAGATAGAAATTTGGATTAAAAAAAATTTTTTTATTTAAAGAAGAAATTCAATTGTTACAGTATGAAATTATTTAAAGTTTCATGCTTGAGCTTAGCGTCCTCTTAACGAAATCCTTTTTGCAATGAACTTACTAGGAGAATATTTAAACTTTGAGTTCATTGTTTTGATTGAAACTATAAAAGATATTTTCTTGAAAAAAATATGTAAAAAGTTGGGGTTAAAGACTATTAATAGTTCTGAAATTAGATGGTATAATAACAAAAATACAAAAAATTTAATATTGTCTTAGGATCACGAATCATCACGTATTTTTCTGATATAATCTATCAAAACAATAAAAAAAGTTTTAAAAAAAATACTTCAATTTAAGCTTTGCTGCATTATGAAATATCAATTTATCACAAAGTTATAAAAATATAAAAATAAAGATAAAAAATGTATCAACATTGACGGTTCATCAAAAGTAATAAAAAATATCAGTTTTAATACGTTCTTAATCTTCATTTTTGATTGCTGATAATTTTCGAACAAATTGATGTTTGTTAACATAACAAGTTTGAATTAAGACATTAATCTTAAAATTTTTATTTAATTTAGAAAGGGTATGTAAGACAAGTATTTGTTCATTTATGATTATTTGGAAAAACTCTAAATTTTACTCTATCTTACAAGATTACGACTTTTACTCTATCTAGCTCTGAAACTGTGAACGTTGGAGTTTATAACTCTAGCTTTTTTCCATATTCTCATTTGAGAAAACATCTCCCGCGGTTTCAAAAAAAAACCCGTGCGGTGTGATCCGAAGTTTTGACATTCTCCTGCTTAGTTTTATAAACCTCTTATCTTCATTTTACTATCGTAAAGTTACAATCATAAAAAAACATCAAATATTTAATCAACTCAGGAATTTAAATATCACGTAACTTATTGAAGAGTTTTGTAAGACCCTATTCTCTTTTTTATATCCAAAATGATTGAATAAATATTTTACTCAATTAACATACAATTTTTCTTTTGTAAAATTCATCTTCAACGAACCAAAACAAATGGATTTTATTAAGCCACAAAGAAAAAAAAAAAGAAAAGAGGACCCATACGCTTTAAAAAACCTGCACCAAAAAGACGTTCACATTAACTTCTCATTCATCATCGTTCCAATTGATAAATTTAACCCATGAAAAAAAAATAAAGAACAACACTGTAACAGAGCCAATTGAGAACAATCGTATAACAATACGAGTAACTGAAACGTTAAATTTTTTATATCTTTTTATCGGTATGATAATCATTGTTTCGATGCATTTATTAAATTCTATATGTAACTGGCGCCAGTTCATTTACTGTATACAACACTTTCTTTTATTTCTCTGTCCGGATACGCATGCATATGTCTTCCTACTTCTGCCAAAGGGTCATTGAACAGTATACTTGATATACTAATGCTGTGCATCTCACGCGTTGTTAATTACACATGCATGCATATATATATATATATATATATATATATGTATAATAAAGAAAAAAAAATAACTTTTTATGTTTTTTTTTTAACAATTATATTATAAACAATCTGTCATTGATAGTATAAAAAAACTTTTTATTATTGTTCGAGATATTAATAGTGTCCTACAGAAGTTATTGTAAAAGTTTATTTTAATATTTAGGCAAATAGAACAAGGATAAATATTAAACAAATTTATAACAGTAAACATTCATTGACTTGAACTTTAAATAATATATTTCTTTCTAATTACTGTAGAAAAATAACGTTTTATAAAAAAAAAATTGATAAAATTAAATTTTTTTTTCAAAAACCATTTAAAAGTCCTATATAGAACAATCTTTATTTAAAATAATTATTTTCATTTAACAAAAATAAATCAAATTTTTACTGCTTTTAAACCAGTCATCGTTAATTCACGAACTCCCAGCTAAAAATATGAGAAACATTTTTAAAAAATCGTAAATTTTCAAAGCGCATTTATAAATATCAGCCTTAATAATCAACCGAAAAATAAATAATGCATTTTAAATAAAGATCAGCTGGTATGCTATTCGAGCGATGATCATGAAGAAGTAGAAAGAAAAAAGAAGGGGAAGGCCAAGTTCGCAGCGTTTAAAAAAAAAAGAAGAGTTTGTAATGCTGCGAATTTAAATCTACACCATAAAGTTGCGCGAGCCTATATATCTATGTATATCACGCGACTGGCGCGTGCAACGCAAATGTTCGCTGCTGCAAAAACCAAACTTTCCGAAGCCAGTTGTTGTAATTGCGCGGACAACGCCCGTTATATTTGCTTTCTTTCTTCATTCGTAAACTCTTTCTTTCTTTCTTTCTCTTTTTTTTTATTTTTATTTTTTTTCAGTCATTCAAGCATGGCATTTATTTATACGCATGTGTGTCTATGTACGTGCGTATGTGTGAGAAAATTAAAAGCCAAAGAACTGACTCGAATATATTTTGTCGATTGGGTTACTCTTTCTTTGTGTACTACAAGCCCAATGCGTTTAACAAATGCGTTAAAGCTGCAGTATTCGAGCTGCTAAGTATGACGAGCTTTTTTTTCATTCTTTTTGCACTGTTTAGCTTCGAGGAAACAAGTGGTTTGCACGCTTGTGAGTTAAAAAAAAATAAGTTTTCTTTGTGCGGAATCGTATTTACGGAAATACGCACGCAGAATCCGACTTCTTTTGTTGAATACAACGAGACGCTTTGTTTATAAATTTATTTAAAATAGACTATTTTAAGGATATATTTCGACCTTGCTGGTATAATTTTTAAAAAAAAGTTATAAAAACTGTGATATAATGTTTTAAAAGTTTTTCATTAAAATCATAATAGGAAATACGATCCAAAGGTCTATTATTTTCATGCGCTATGAATCACGCATAGCTTTTTAATCAAAACACATATTTTTTTAAGCTTCTATTTATAAAAAGAGCTGTAAAACAATAAAAAAAAGTGAAGAGTAAAAAATTTTAATTGCAAATGCTTTAAAGCAACTAAAGCAACGTGCGATACTTTTTATTGTTATACGTTTCGAGCTGTTCGTAGTTGTGTGATAAAAAATTACAGCTAAGACATTTAAATAAACATAATGTTCTTATTTTCGTTCATTCAATTCGAAGCTTTGTTACGTTGTAATAATTATTGATTGAAAAAACAAAAAAAAATTGATAACTTTTAACGCGGGGATATGAATGAAAAATGTATACAAATTAAAAAAAGTAAGCGCGGATCTCTATTCAATAGAAAGACGGAAGAGATTGCTATTTTAAAAAAAAGTATGAGTAATAAAAGTATGTCAATATTTGTCTAACAGCTGATATTTGACCTTCTGCTTAGTACGTTTATTAACGGCTAGTTAAATCCTACATATGTATATAAACGTGTGTAATCAATTAAACATTCAAGAAGCAATCAATTTATGTTTATGCGTATCGAAACAATGTCAAAATTCAATAAAATTTCAATTCAATCGAAGATTAGCGAGTCTATAGTTTAACAATTTTTACGACTTCTCTTGAACGTATTTTCCGTTTTCTAAAATGAAAAACTTATCTTTTTTTTCTCTTGCATTATGTCACTCCACAAAGTCTCTCATAGCGTTGGGAGTTCATCGACACTGATATACTTTTGTTGTTGATATTACTATTGCCTTATTTATGCATCTGTATATGTTAAACGCTGTTAATGATAAGGAGCTCTCGTACGATGTTCTCGTTTTTTTTTCTTTTACTTTATTTTAATGTTCTAAAGTTAAAATAAGATAAAGAACAATGAAAGGAACAGCCGAGAATTTTTTACTCGATTCAAGGGTATACGGTTGGTTTTAAAACTTGTTTTTTATAATTACGACGTAATTCTTTTTTTTGGGCATGGAATTAGGTCACTAATTATCACTTTTTCTAATGAATACATTACTAAGCTTGTTAGATTTTCAAATGATTATGATTATAATAGAAATAAAATTTTAATGTTTATTCAATGACTAAAGCTAATTTAATAATAAGTTTATCTTGGGATTGGTAAATATTTAATTAATCCGAAAGCGAATCAAACTATTTATGTTAAATTTGAAATTATAGTTGTTATTCTCATTTTTATCACTAAAATTTAATGTCAACAAGTTTGACCATTAAAAAATAGTCGGAATCGTAAGAAAAATATTTCTTTTTTGTTTAATTATTTAGCAATCGTAAAACAAAACAGATAAAATAACTACGTCAAAAGTATATGAAAAATACGCGTTTCTAGCTGTAACGATTAACGAGGTATGAAATTTTTATCAATTACTTATCAAAACTCAGAGCTCATAGCTAACACTGTTAGATTAAAGAGAATAAATATTATATCCAAAAATAAACTTTTGTACTGTAAAATTTAAAAATTTCGACGAAAATGAAAAATAAAAAGAAGAACAACTTTGGCTTTGACGTATTAAAGCTCCAATCACACATAAACACCGAATGAATCATTTAAAGGAAAGCTTTGTTTAAAGATATTGTGAGAATTTAATTTATAAATGAATCACCAAAATTAAAATATAAATTCGAAAAATTTCAGATACAAATAAAATAATAATTATTTCATGGATAAATTGTAAAATTGTTATGACACCAAATTAAAAATTATAAATATATAAAATTACATTTCTAAATTTACTTTTCAATTAAATATTTTGATTAAATAAATTAACACCAATGACTTGGAAAATTCATTTTGCTCCTATTCCAAGTCGTTGGTGTTAATTTATTTAATCAACATTATCTCTAACGAGTTACAAGCATTAACAATTCACCTTCTGTAAATTAGATATTTTATTGGAAAATATTCAACAAAAAATAAAAATGCTACTTTATGGTTAAAAGAAAATTTTTTTTATCAATGGATATCTGTTTCTGCTCCCACGACTTAATTGTAAAAAATCAAATTCAAGTTTTACGAAGCCTTACCAAGAATCTCAAGATCTTAAATTCAAAAATTATCAATAAAATTCCGCACGCTGATTAACAACACAAACACAAACTTTGCACGAGCATGTGTCATTTTTTTGCGCATACGCAAATACTTGCAGAATAAAAAGAAAATAAACGGAAAAGTACTCCAAGTTCTCTATAAATAGTGCAACACTAGCCAGGTTTATTGCCCCAATAGTTCGTATATAATACATGCGTTGTTTTACACATATGCACGCATACACATACGAAAGGGAATCACCTCTCTAGTTATTGTCAACATCTTTTCAATCTCCCACTCTCCTCAGAGTTTCATAATCGAGATTCCACTGGCTCGTGCTTATTCTTTTCTTTTCCTCCTTTCTTTTTTCAACGCCAGTCTCTATTTCTCTCTTTTTCTCTATAGTATATTTTTTTTTAACATTTCCATGCCTACTTTTTTCGTTCTATCAACTTTTTTTTTCTTGTTTATCTTTTAGTGGGTTGACAGGTGGACGATTGGAATCGTGGAATTATTTTTTTATTTTTTTTTCTTATCAAAGGTGATAGTTTGCTTTAATTGAAATTCGATTGATTATTGATGCTTATTTTAACGCAGTGCATCGATTGATTATTTAATCATACTCAAAGTGTTATATTGATTTTACGTTACGAAATGAAAGATTTATCATTTTATCAGACCATATATTATAAATAGATTTGAAGAAAAAAAAATAACGAAATGATAAAAAATGATTACAATCAAATATAAATACATGAGTTATCATCTAACTCATATAAATATTTTATGCTGTAAAAGAAAATTATTTTAATTGTTTATCATTATTTCAAAAATTTGAACTATTATTTTACTAATATATGAAAATAACTCATTGATATAACTGAAATTTTCCAAGAATGAACTATAACAATAACTCATACGATCATTATAGTTAAATAATCTCCATCATTAATATTAATTATTTATTCACTTAACCATTTCCTTTTGCTAATCAATTAAAGGCATTGTTTTAAAATCTATAGCTTTGCATTATATAGCTTCAGCGATAGTGAATCCAAACGCAAACACAATGATGAGTTAAATCTGGAGTGAAATTGGCTAATCCTTCGGGAAATACTATCCCTGGCTGGGTTAGCGAGATATCTTTGAAAATTGATCAATATTTTTTTTATTGTTTTTACAATGTATTAATTTTGATAACGATAAAAATTTATTGAAAACAATCACCGATAACATCTAAAAAAACCTTAAAAATATAAAGGTATTTGAGATTACGCAACTGATGAATTTATCTAAGTTTCTGGCACGACTCGTAGAGTATAAAAACACTTGATTATTCAAGTGGTTAAAATATCGATTATATCTGTTTAAATGAGTTAAACTTTTATGATTTGAAATATTAAGTTTTTGAAAAAAATATTAATACATTATTTTATAATATCTTTTAGAAAATTACTATCGATTTTTTTACTTAACTAAATAACACAAATGATAATTCATTTTAAATCAATCATAACTGAAAAAACACTATACTATCATCGTAATTTTAATTCCACTACGTATTTGTCACTTGAATTATTTTTCGTAAAGTACATAGTCAAACCTAATATTTACAAAAATGATCGAGTGAGTGGTAATTCCCATGACTACTCATTCGTGTATAATTGATAAACAACTCGTTCAATTCAAATGAAAAATAATCAATAAAATTCTGTTTTAATTTTCTTCTTGAATTGTTTGCGATAAAAACAAACGAGAAAAGATAAACCAAAAGATATTATTCCATTATAATTTGAAGAACTTGAAAAAAAAAAATTTCTTTATATATTATTCACATAAAATAACATATTGCTGCAATATCTGGGTCTTCAAGCTATACAGCACTCGTGCGCTTTGACGCTCGTAAGTCGAAAGTCAAGATTTGACGAGAAGTCTATACCTTAACACTCTATCATTATATGTACGAAATGCGCGTGTGAAAGCAAAAGTGAACGTTTTTCATGCATTCAAAACTGTACGCTTGATTTCTCTCTCTCGTTTTAGTTTTTTTTTCTTCTTTTCTTTTTTTGACTGCAGGCTTTATTTTACAAGAGCCATTATTTATCTTTGATTATTTTATTTTTTTGAAAGTCAAATTTTCGGAGTGACGCAATTTTTAATTCTAGGTGAAAAATTTTTTTTTATTTTCAGTAGTAAAAGTAGAAATTCTACCTTTTCTAAAATTAACATAAGCAAAAAAAATTTAATTTTTTAAAAATTATATTTAAAATTATATTTTTACCAAGACTCCAAAATTATTAACTTAATATATATATATATATTTCTCAACAATGTTTTATAAAATTTATTTCAAATAATAATTTTATCTTTATTAATATTATTTAACTTTATGTTTATAAAAACGATTATTCAGATAATTTTCATTTTATGTAACACTCATAAAAAAAGATATTATTGATGCTTATTAAAATTCGCCTAAAACCAGTCGTTTCTAAAATGTATACCTTTATATTGTTAATTCTAACGCGAAAAAAACATTTCATCATCGTTGTAGGTCAAATAATGCCACAGAAAGTCTAGCATAAGAAACTACAAAATTTAATAAAATATATTTAATGTTTAGATAATCTTTTTTTCCAATTTAATTTTAATATTTATTTAAACAATTACAATAATAAACAATTATAATAAATTTAAACAATTATAATAATAAATAAAGTTTTTATAAATAAAAAATTTGTTTTTCATTAATTCAATTAAAATTCAAGAACCGAAATGAATTTATTAAAAATGTTTTTTAAAAAAAAGGAATTTATTTAGTGTTTCTCTGTTAAAGTACACGACACTGCATAACGTAAACAATAGCATCCCCTTTTAAGTGTGCATACGTGCTACCACAGCCGTAAGCCAACGCAACCAGAATAATGTTCCATTTTGAAAGAAAATAAGAAAAGAAGAGCAATTTAAATAGTAAGAAGAATAAACATGTAAATAAATAAAAGCTTACCTGAAACATCGTCCGAATTTCACCCATCTCGATGTACTTCCAGCAACACCTTTTTGCAAGAAGCTAGCCTCGCATACTTTGATAAGTACTTTAAAGCTCATCTTGATATAATTTCAACTTTTTAGAAGCGCGTCACTTTAAAAAAGTAGAAAAATAAAAAGGTCCGACCTTTAAACTCAGACTTTTTTTAAAAAAAAAAAAAGCTCCGACGAACAAAATAATTTGGAACAACGAAAGAGATAAAATTTAAAAAATAAAAACCCAACGTCCAAAGGGTTTACAGGAACAAAGCCTTCTGAGCTAAAATCTCTTTAAGCAACTCCTTTTATATATCGGCTCCGATAACGAAATATCACTTCTCTCTCTTTCTTTCTCTCTTTCTCTTTCTTTAAATGCGAGGGCTGCCCCCTATAGAAAATTTTGTAGTATATAGATACAAAATTTTGACGTGTGTAGATATATATAATAACGTTTTGGTCCGCAACGTTAGCCCGTAACGCGGCGAATGTTTTGGGCTTGATATTGTGTGTTGCCGCTCAGCTTTAATAATATACCCATAGGAACAAATGGAGCGCCTCTGCTGCTGCTATACGACAAGGCGCCACACACCGCCAGTGTGGGTCTTTTTTACTTGCTTCTAATATGTCTACATATAAAAGAGAAAGGACAGAGAAAAGAGAAGCTTGTCATACGTATTATACATATGGGGAAATGTTAAAGAGAAAGAAAGAAGGAAAGAGTATGTAAGAGAGCTTTACCAACAGTGGTATATAATGTGTGCGCGCAGGCGCTTCAAATATCTTAAAACGAAAGAAATTTTTTCTCACACGAACGGTATACAGTTATAGGAAATTTTGTTACCATACGGTTACCGTACTTAACGGCATAACAGAGAAAGAAAGTATTTTAGAAAATGAGAAAAACATACGTGTATTATATTCCACTCTTTACTAACTATTCAACGTGTTTATCGTTGAGATTTCGTTGAGCAATCGAGAGAATAAATTAGGTATGTAGAAATTTTAGAGAAATTTTAATAGAAGTGTTTTGTTGTTTTGATGTTTATTATATTGTTGACTGATATGAAGTATTTGGTAACCAAGTATTTAAGGTAATATATATATATATATAGATACACATTATAGTTTAATCAATGTATTTTTAAATCAATTAAAATAAAAATTTTGTTTTTCTCATGAAAGAATTGCTTTCTTTGGATTTTTCAGATAAGCAGGTTTGTTTGTTGAGCTGAAGAATTTTTACAAGTAAACAACTGTTCACAAATTGTGTCAACATCGAAACCGCCTGTTTTTTAACAAAAAAAATTAAATGATTATATATTCCTAAAATAAATAAATCAACGTGCATTCGAACACGTATACATGTATACAAATAAATATTACAAAAAATAAATTTATTGCAAAAACATTGTTCTATTTCTATAATGTATTCTAGAATTTTTAATTTTAATTTTGATGATTTGCAGAAATAATTTTGTAAAAATAATTTTAAAAATGTATTTTAATTTATTTTATAAACTTTAAAATTATTTAAATTAACATCAAAGTTTAATAAATAGAAAATTAAAAAAAAATAAAGTATTATCAACGATATACGAATACATTGTATTTAGATTATTGATATTAAAAGTTTAAGTTTGATCAATCACAGACAATGTATCAAGATTTCATTACGTTACGCACATTTTTATCACAGCTGTAGTCAGCAATGCGACATATATTTATCTGCGCGCACACAAGAGCATAAAGCTTCAATGAGGTCGATGATCGAGATTTAAAACACGTGCAACATCGTCATGTACATATAAGCAGCTAGATCGATTCTTTTATTCAAATTATTTTATAATGAAAGTATCTACTTTTATCAAAATAAATCTTTCATAATATATAGAAATATATTTTTTTCACACAGCCTTAATTTTTAATTATTGAAAAATTTTAACAATATTATTCGCAAAACTTTTATTGTTGAATTGATCAACTTAGATTGTTTACTACAAATAATACCATAATTTTTCAATTTTGTCAAAGATTTTAATTCATAATAATAAAAATTTTTAAATTAGAGTTTTTGTTGATATTTTCTAATATTAAAAAAAAAATTTTTGATTATATAAAAAGTTATATTTTAAATTAGTTTAATAAATCAGAAAATGAAAGTTAACAAATATATATTTTATAATCATTCATAAACTTTAATACTTATTAAATTAAAAAACTAATATTAAATTAACATGATAAGAGTATTATAGAGATCTCTTTTCTTTTCTCTCATCTTAAAAAAGAATGAAATTTATAGTTTGAGTAAATGATTTTCCGTTAAAGCAAAAAGTAAATTACTACCTACACATAGTATAAAATCACTCCTAAAGTAGTTCTTATAGAAATTCTATAAAGAAAAGGATTTCAACTTATAAGTATCTTTTCATATCTTGAAAGACATCAAAGCTTTCTCAAGCACTGCTGATATTTAATCTTCTCATAAAAAGGAATAAATATATTTTTTTATTAATAGAATCATTTAGCCTGAATTAACTTTTCTTAATATCCAGCTTTGTTACTCACTAGTTTGGTAGTAATTATAAATAAATTATAAATAGTTTTATTTCAAACAATTAATTTTTAATTAAGTCTGAATGTGAATTTAAGTTTTAAGATTAGTTTAAATTACCGTGTTACATAATATTTTAAATATTCTTATCGTTATAAAAAATATTTATTATTATTCTAAAAAGTTCAGTTGAAACACTATTTTTCTTTATTATTATAAAAATTTCATCATAAACTATAAAAAATTCTAACATTACTATCATCTATATACAATTAATGTGTATACTTCGAGAGACATTTTTCATCTTTTCAATACAAACAAAGTTTTGATTATTTATTTAAAACTTGAAGATCCCAATCTCATTATTTTATGAGCATATTTCAAAACAATATTTACCTTACATTTATCAAATAAATCTATCTTATCTATTAAGAAAAATATATACGATAAACTTTGTAATCGAATATCTATATATATTTACTTTAACAACTATACATAAAACGCCACTTAATTTCCTTTCATCAATATCCCATCTTCTCCCGTGTAATATCACATCGAAAGTCGCCTTATTGGATGGCGTCCTTGAACGCACGAGAAAATGGATTTTCTTCTGCCAGTGTCATTTAATTGCGTTTCACGTTTTCTCTCACGTTTATATTAAACAACGTAAGCTCATTTTCTTTTGTTCACGTATGACAATGAATCATGAAATAATTTCTTTACACTCTCCGTTTTCAGTTAGTTTATGTTTGGATTAATTGAAAAAAAAAAGGAAAAAGAAGTAGAAACAGGCAAACACGGTAAGACACGCGGGAAAGATTTTTTTTAGTTCTTATAAATTTATCTGAAATAAATGAAATTTTTTAAAAATTAATTATTGTGAAAAATAATAATTATTATTTATTAAGAGAATATTTAGTTTCAATAAAACGCTTTATTTTTCAAAGCAATGAGTTATTTAACTCAATTTTTAAAAATTTCTTTGAAAAAAGAAACCACAGTCAAAATTATCTTTAACAACAGTGCGTATGATACGAATAGAAAATATTCTATTATAGTTGAAAATAATTATTTTTCTTTTAATTAAAAATAAATAGCAATTTTCTTTTTCTGTTATTACTTTCCTCTGCAAAAAGCCTTTATTTTAATTTGTATATCATTAAGTATATAAATTAGTATTATATCAATAAAAACTAAAAGTAGGCTAAAATTTTTATTAAAATTTTCATTTGTTTATAATAGTTTGATAATTTTTATACGGACAGGTTTATTCAAATCCTTTATTTACTTCCATCTTACAATTTCTATCATATTTATCTATTTGTGTTTACAAACAAAAAATCATACAAGTTGATAATGCAATTATTTTATCATTATTATTTTTTTCTGCACCACACTATATAAACATTAGCTCGTGTTGCTCTATTAATAGTGAATGACATGTTACACCAAAAGAATGTATACATTACATTTAACATGAAAGCTGAATGGGCGAAAATTGCAAAAAGAAAGAGAGCCATAGAATAAAAAGTTCCCACGGCATAATGTATGGTATTACAGTAGTTTTTCTCAACATAAGTCAGCATTATATGTGCAGATATAGATGTACGGTAACAATAGATCGAGAGTATTCTTTCTATATATCAATGTAAATTGGTCTACTCATCATTGATGCACGTGAAAATCTTATTAGTAAAAAAAATGAAGATTGTATAAAATATCTGATTTTAAATATTTATTCGTAGAAAATAAAGTTTTAAGAGTCAGATCAGTAAAAATGTATATGATATGATAAAATTTTGTTCAAACAAAGATCATACTATAAAAAATGGTTAAAATTACGAAACGATAAAAAATAACTTGATGAATTTTTAATATATTCTTAAAGGCAATAAATATTTTGCTATATTATATACTTTATGTTCAAAAAAATAATTTAAGTTTTTTTAAAAAAAAATTGTGAATTTTTCGTTTGCAAATTGACCATTTTAGAACGTCTTCTCGAATACACTTGATTTTGGAAAAGCAAAAAATTGCAGCTACTATTGTGCAAAACTTTGGTTAAAAATAAAAAAAAATCTGTAAATACATATTAATCTGGTGGACGTTAAATGAAGTAGTTCAATATCACGTAAACTTATTAGATATTTCTTTAATTTCCTCATTTTATCAAAGAATTTTTTAAAAATTCCACGCTAATTGATATTCTTTGAGAGAATGCAGTTCTTATGAGATTCCACTTTAAAAAAAAATCTCATCTCCAAATAAACTTTATTTCTCTAAAAAAAATAAAGTATTGTGACAGAATGCTTTGAAAATCAGATGTAAGATTTTGTTCCAACATGCAGCTTCAATAAGCATAAATGACACTGTTCCGTACGCCTATTTGTAGTTTACTGTTTTTACATACAAGCTTAAACAAAATTAAAACGTCTTTATATCTTTTAATTATTTTAAACATTTTTTAAACTAAATTACATTAATATTACTCGTTTGATTGTATTTGAAATAAAAAAATTAAAAGAATTCATTATTGAAATTATCAAATAATTTAATATGTACATCTCTACTTCATCTTTCAAGCTATTGGGCTTTAAAATCCAAAGTACATTAAATTAGATTTTTATTTTTAGAGTAGAAATTATATAAGTTTATGGTTTTATAGATTGTAAATTAAAAATTATGAATTTTACTATATATTGATATTACTGGACCTGTTAATCCATTCCTATAAATAAAATAATGTATTTAACCAGCCTTGAGTATTTTTGAAAAACAAAGTAATAAAGCTTTTCTTTTGTAGTAGTTTCTTTACTTATCCAAAACGTTTTCAATGATTGATGAAAATCTCATTGAATTTTATTGATAGAGTGACACACGTAGTTGCATAATTCATGGATAACACTCATATATACGAAAAATATATGCAAAATAGCTTACGTTTGAAATAGAGTTGTTGTTATATCATATTACTTATTATCTTAAATTTTAGAATTTTTGACATTTCTTATATAAATATTGAAAATGTTTTAATTTTACAAGAAAAGTAAAAAAATGGGTATTTCAATAATTAACAAATTTATCTAGAAATTAAATCTATTAAGTATTTGCTCAAGTTAAAGTTTAATTTTTAGGCACACTTACACAGGTGAATTATTAGGATTGGAAGACAAGTATAGGAATAATGGAAAAATAATTTAAAAACATTGAAATTTTAATAAAAATTTATAATTATAAAATCATTTTTATCAGCTCACCCAAAGAAATGACAGTTATAAGTTTTTTTAGTTATAAAACTAAGTTATGTTTATTAACAAACCAAATAATCATAAATCTATAATCGATCTCACTCCTTGACATAACTGAGCAGTGCCAATTTGATTTGTATTGGCAAAATAAAAGACTAATATATCATCTTGACAATAGGTTTACTTTAAAATTCATCAAATGAAAAATTCAAGAATAAAAAATATTTTTTTAAAAAGACATTGATTACACTGGCCTGGCGCTCATATTACCTTGAAAATTACTATATTTTTTATATTCATAGAATAGACTTTTTTAATGGCTTAATTTATTATAAAATATAGTTAAATGATTTGTGACAAAAAAATTCGCTCTAATCAGGATAAAAATTAAATTGGGAGTCGTGCGGCGAGAGGAGTTCAGTCCTTGAGGATGAGCAGTAGCGTGCTCGAAACGTTGGACATTATACAAGATCACAATCGAAGAAAGGTTTTTTGGTGCTGGGGGACAGTCAGATTGTGCTTTACTAATTTTATTTATTTTCAGGTTTCTTTCCAGTTAATTTTTAAGTTTTTATTTCAGGTTACTCTAAGGGGGTGATTATAAACAAGGGCAGTCTGACTGTCCATATTTATTTAATTATTTTATTATATAGATTTTAAATTGACTGTAAGACCGATGGAAATATTTATCATCCTAATCAGGATGTCAATATTTACATTTTTAATCCGAATTCTTTTAAGTAACCTGTTTTTTATTTACCTTATAAAATATTCGAAAATAAGGCTTCTTTTTTTGTATGAATTAATAATTATTATAAATTTTTAAATAATAAATAAATAATGAATAAACTTTAACCATGTGCATAAAACGCAGAAATTGTTTTGATATAATCATGCTAAATTTCGTCAATAAAAAAATTTCTTATAGAAGATGGCAAAAATAACATGAGGGTAATAAAAATTATAGGTACACGATAAAAAAAACTTTGATATAATTTTTTTGAAATAATTATTCATAAAAAAAGGTTTGCATCGTAAATAATAATCTTAATCAGAGGTCTTCAATGGCTCACTCGGTAGAGCGCTGGATTCATAATCTTGAGGACCTGAGTTCGAATCCCGCTCTCGGCTAATTTATACAAGCACCACTGTACGTTACATGTGCTGCAGTTCGAAAACACACTCTAGACCTCCGTCGCTAATTAGCATCACAATGATAGCATAAATGAAGTGACGTTAAATAAAATAAAAAAATTTTTAATAATTGGGGTTTTATTTATATACCAGCTGACAAATAATCTTCTAACCAAATTTATTTTTTTTTATTTTTTTTAATAGATTGGATAATTGATTTAAAGTTTGTTCTAGTCACTTTTTATTGTAATTTAATCAGCAAAGTTGAAAATTTTAAAAAATAATAACTGTTTAAAAATAATAAATATTTTCATTAATGATAAAAAACAAATATCAGTTACTTAGAAAAATTAAAATACTTTTATTATATGAAATATTGTTCGTCGAGGAAATAAAAATCTAAAAAACAGGTAAGTGACGTTACTAATCATTTGAAATATGTATTTCATAGTTCTGAATAAATTTTCGTATATTTTAAGTATTAATACAAGACTTGCATCATATGAAGCTCAGGAATAAAAAAAAACTGATTATATTTTTGCATTTTAATTTAAACTTATGATACTTTCATTAAGGAAGGAAAGGTTCATTATAAATAAAATCAAAGCCAATTATTTTTATCATGCAATTATTTATTCTGCAACTTAACAAGTGCGATCTTTAATAATAACACGGAGAAAATTTAATATAATTCCCTCGCAAAAAATGATCGTTTTTATTTAAAATATTATTTGCGCTCAAAAAACGACTTATACATATATATATAACTAAATTCTAATAGAACAGAAATATCATTGTACATCGTTCAAAATTTTTATTTCGTTATTATGCTAAATCATCAAGCATCGCTTTTTTATTTACTTATCTCAACAAGCTCCTTCTATTCCATTATAGAAAATATATATTTGATCTCTTTCGTTTATTTTTTTACAAGTTATGAAAATATACAATTTATAATGATTTTAACATCATATTCATTTATTTGAAATTTTATTGTACAATACAGTATAGAGAATTTAAATCTTATAGCAAAAATAATATGTGCCTCAAATGCACTGTTCCCATCCGTTTTGTTGATTAATATTAATCGATTGATTTTACATTGATATATTTTTATCAATTTTCATTACTATTATCACAAATTTTAACATAATATGTTACTTTCATTTTTCATTATTCATTATAAGCGTTTTGATTCCGCTTATTATTATTTTTACCGCGCATGTTTCATCTAATAACTAGAAAAAAAATAACATGTTAAATATAAAGATTTTACTTTTTTTAATAATGACCAGACATATACGTATATCCTTTCTTAAAATAGTATTAATTGTCGTTCGCCAACTTTTTTTAACATTCTATCTCTTCTTTTTTATTATATCCATCAATTCTGACAGAACAAGGAATGTGATCGTGGATTAACTCAACGTCGAATTTAAAAGCGTTGACATTTTAAAATTATTAATACCAGCGACGTTGGGGGATCTCACACATTGACATTTACTTAGAGAAGCAAAATTTATCTATTTGGATTCTACTTACAATATATCACGATTATACATTTTAATCGACGAGCCATGCGTCTTTATATAGTTATTTTTTTTTTAATTATTTTGTATTTTAGATTTATGAACAATTTTACACGAAGGTCAAGAGAAAAGGGACGGGGAAAGATGAATATATAGCCATCTAAAGGATCTCGTGTATTTTGTATTGTTTTTGTTTTTTTTTTGTTTTTTGTATTTCATCCATAAACGATGGATTATTCAAGAATATGTATGTATATTTTGGTTATCCAAAAATACCTATCACAATATAACGTGCGTATCTTCTAAATACTCCATCTATCAGGTCCCAATTCAGTATATAGCATCTCGTCTATCCTCCATGTATTAATATTATTGTAATATTGTCAAATTTTTACTCATTGAGGATGCAAGTACGTACCAAAGCATTGGTGACGGAGTAAGGATCACAATTGCTGCTTGGTCGACGATCTTCCAGATAACCTTTCTTCTCTTCGGCAACGCTACGCGGTATACGAATACTGGCGGTACGATCCGCTACACCAGAACTAAAGTCATGAATACTGCTGGTCTCATATTTGCCGGTCAATCGACGCTCGTTGTCCTTGCCCTCGCGTGGATCGTAGGCTTTGATATGTTGAACATGTCTGTGGCTCATGCGCTCAATGGCTCGGTGAATCTCTTCGATGCCATTGTCAGAGCGCATTGTTTTCGTTGAGAAATTTGTATGGGCACCAGCACCGTTCCAATTTTCCATTGGTTTTGGATCGAGGGTTACAACGACACCATACTCCTCGGCAATGCGGTGTAAAATGAATCTTGATACCCAAAGGTCATCGCCAGCAGCAATACCAACGCTAGGTCCAATCTGTAGCAACAAAATAAATTGTTTTTCTTCATTGTTGAAATTTATAATACTAAAAATTCATTTCGGGAGTTATTAAAATCTTGATCGCTTGTTCAAAATTTTATGTGGAAAAAGATGGAGCTATTGATTTTAATGCAGTATGTCAATTTTAATGTTAGATAAGAGATAATTCATTTGTACTGATATTTGAGGAATCTCCTTACTTTTCAAATTGAGATCAAACAAGGAAACGAAATTTAAATTACAAAATGATATGAAATAAAAATGTTTCAACTACAACGTCAAAATTAGTTATAGTTAATGAACGATCAAAAAATTATGTGGTTAGCACTTTAGTGTCTCTTATACATCATTAAAAATTGAATCCTTCTCGATGAAACATATAGATCAGCTTGCCTTTAAAGTATAAACTAAATAGTTATTAATTTTCTGTTGAATCTTGACGAATTTTATTTGATAATTGAATCATTTTCATGGTGTGATTGAAATATTTATTTTTCTTTGCGATCATGCTATTCAGTTTTGCTTATCTGATTTTATTTAACAAGAGGGGTAAACAACTCCTAAAATGTCGATTCAATAAAATAATTTTTCTGATTTGATATTAAAATCAGTTCGCTTAATAATTTAGTTATTTATTTACTGATAAAATAAGAAGTGATAACTGAGATTATTAAGAAATTATGACTAGTTAAAAATAAAAAAAGAAATTTTTTGAATGGAAAAAGATTAAGAGATCTTTAGAATTTCTTTTCGCTTGAATAAGACATCTATTTCAATTTCATAGTCTCAAGGTGATTTTAACGTTTTTTTTTTCAATTCCACTAGAATCCAATTTAAATTTATTTTACTAAAATAGAAGCTTTTCAAAATTTCGAATGATACGTTGATTAGGATTGACGACCAAAAAGGAAAAAAATCTTGAAAATGTTATACAGGCTCTAATGGAAAATTTTATTAAATTGTCGATATCTAATGAATAATTCATTGGTTTGATATGAAACAAATTAAACGTATTATTATTAGTTTCAAAGTTTCAGAATTTTTAAAAAAGACGTAGAAAGGCAATCAATACCAGAAGAAACTTTAATTGAAAAACTAATATATAGGGAAGAAATATACAAGAAGTGCCATAAAGTTATAGATATGGAAATGAAGTTTAGAAAATATAAATTTATCATATTTTTATAATATTGAATTACTATATGGATTTTGGATTTAATCCAATATTGATTCTCTGAAATTGCATTAAATACATTCAAAATAATTATTGTCCTCCCAACTTTCCTACTTTATAGGACTCCGTATTTAGATGTAACTAACAACAACTAACTGTAGTTATAAGTACAGCAGAACACGATATTAAAACGTTTAAAATAAATGCATTTGGTAACTTTTATGATATCTAAAAGGTGCGACAGCTATCTTATTATTATAATTTTATATTATTTTAAAATTTATCTTATTAGTTAAGGATAGTAATAAGAAATTTTTATTTAAATTATATTTTTTTTTTTGTTTATTTAAATTATATTAAACAGTGTTTAGGAATTGTAAGTATTCATATTTTATTTATATCCTCATGAATTAACGAAAGAATAAGATAATAGTTTTTCTCCAGAATTGATTCACTTGATGCCTAATATTTATTTATAACAAACTTATATATATGTTGGATACAAATTATCTTGGAAATTTTAATTTAAGTAAACAGTTCATTTTTATTAATAACCAAAACTGATATTTGTAAAAGATATTTTAATTATCAATAAAATAAAACTTTTAATTACAATTTCAGTATTTTAATTAGAATATAATGTTTACTGAGAATTGAATAAACCCTTCTCTAAAAACAAATTCAAGTTCATGGCTTATGATTTCACTATTCCAAAAATATAAATATTCTTAAATAAATATTTGCTTCCATCGCTTAAGAGTCAAGGAGAATAAAATCATCACATTCATAATTTGGTTTTTAAGCTGCCAGATGTTATTTTTTGAAAAAAAGATGTTTTTTTTAATAAAATTTTTTTTATGATAATGTACATTTTTTTAAAAACATTTTTTTTAATCCTCAAAATAACTTCAGATTAATAGAAACAAATTTAAATAAACATGCGTATGGCCACTTAAACTAATATATTGAATAAATTAAATTTAAGCTATTCTCCAATTTTATAGCGGTAACTTTCAAATAAAATTTATAAATATTTATAAATATGATACATATAATCATAATTATTATATGTACGCAAAGGTTCATGATTTTATGATACAATGATAATGACGAAATAATAGTAAATTAAGTCAAAAAATAAAGAAGTAAATAATTCCTTTAATGTAAAATAAAAATAAATAAAAATATTACTAACCTGGTACTCCCATTGCGACGGCATGACCTCGGCATTGGTACCGCAAATTGGTACACCAGCATAAAGGCAAGCACGATAATGTGCCTCAACAATTTCACGAGCAATAACTTTATCGGCACCCACGCCACAATAATAAGGTCCTTGTGGTCCGGGAAAACCATTTTTAGGCCAACCAAGTGGTCTACCATCAACGTCCATAAGCGTATATTCTTGTTCAATGCCAAACCAAGGCTCATCTTTTTTAACCGCTCCTGAATCCATGGCTTCTTTACATTTCAGACGTTTATTCGAAGCTGTAGGGGTGCGATCGAAATTGTACGTTTCGCAAAGTACCAAAATGTTATTGTTACGACGAAACGGATCTTTGTAGATTGCCACTGGGCAAAGGAAAATTTCACTATTCTCTCCGTGAGCTTGATAAGTGGAACTTCCGTCGTAGGTCCAAATTGGCAAATCTACAAATTATTAAATTAATTATTACTTTTCAATCGTTTAATTTTAAAAATTTAGTTAAAAAATTTTAAACTATTTTAATGTGCTTAAAACGACTGGTTATTGAAATTTAAATATAAAAATATGAACCATATACTTTTTCACAATGTATAAAAATCATTAAAATAATTAATTTTTAAAAATGCCTTTTTTAATTGATACAAACATGCACAGTATCAATAAATTCACATTAGCCACATAATTTCTATATCTGAATAAACATATAATTACCTGCAGGTTTATTAGGGATGGTACTGAGAGTACGCGTTTTACATCTTATTCCTTCGCCGGTACCATCGATCCAGATATACTCAGCTTGAATTTTATCATCCGGCTGAGGTAAGTCAAGGTACTTGTTTAATATTGTTTTATCCAAGGCCGCATTGGGCGATTCTTTCAACATTTCCCGCGACATGACGAGGTCTTTAAGTTATGTACTGTAATCAGAAAAGTTAAATAATTATTAATATTATGAAAATTAAAATTAAATAACATTAATATGAATACGCCTTTTTTTACTTGCAACAAAGGAATTTAAGTAAATTTAAGATGTAACGTTGGAATAGTAAACTGTATAGAAATTTATTATTATATTAAATACGTATTTTTTAATTAAATATTTTTTTAATAAAAATAATTATTTTTATTGGATAAAATAATTTATAGATAAAAAGTAAATTTCGTTCTTATTTAAAATAATAAAATCTTTAGATTTTTGTCGCATAAAGTTTGATTTTATTTTGTAAATGAAAAAAATATCTGGACCATGCAAAATTTAAATATACTTCAACTAAAAAGTTCTAGATAATTCAAAATATTCAACAACAAAACAAATATTTACATAGTATGTAAAGCAAACTTTAGAGAAAAAAAAAGAAATATTCAATAAATCAATAAAACAATAGTTAATGAATATTCAAGCTTTGAAAACTCATCTACAAAATTATCTTAAGCTTCTATAGGAAGCTCACAACGATATATAAAACGCGTGTTGAACTTTACAAGGTCACGCCATATATCAAGTCTTTAGTCTGCTGACCTTGAGCATCTTTAAAGCGCTTTTTTCCTCGGTGGCAAAAGTGTTTGACACAGATTTTGTCGTAGTTTTGTTATAGAAAAGAGAAGAGGAAATCTTCTTTTCCAAGGGAAAGCTTTTTCCTTTCGAGTGGACTTACTTTTTTCTCAAGAGAATTTTATGATATAATAAATCAAGTTTTTTTTTCTTTGAATTTTTTGGAAAATAAGTAAAAATACACGTTTTACTATAATAATTTATATCAAGAAAATTTTATATTCTATAGTATCAGTTTTCTTTAAGAATTTTCAAATTCAAGTTCATGTTTTCTCACGTAGAAAACATATTTTCATATACATTCATGGCATACTTATTTTCTCACAAAATGGATACATATTTTACATAGTTTTACTGTTATGAAATACTTCGATAGTTTGTGGGATGTTATTCTATTATTATTTCATTCTTTGACAACGTTATTTATTAAGTGAATTTGAACTTTATTTATGTTTTACTAAAAGTTTTTAAAAGTTTTGTTTCGCTTTTAAAAAATATACATTTTTTGAATTTATTTAATTTTCTATTTTTAACATTATTGTAGTGAAAGTAAAAATATAAATTAAATAACTCGATTGCCAACATTTTCGCAGCGTTGTAAATCAAAATTCGTTAAAACTTTGTTGCCAAACTAATCTGATAAGATAATAAAAACGACGTTTAAACGTGACAATGAAAGATAAAATTATTATATCATGTAACACGTGTAATCTTCTTCCACTTTAAATTTCAATAAAAAATAGTGAATCCCCCTGGTAGAAATTGGAACGCTTTGTATTACCATTTTATGACCAGTAGAATTGGAAACGCTTTTTTTCACATTTTATGACCATTTCTTTGGTATTATTATTACTAATAACCTTAAATTTTTATGAACACCATTTTTTATGCTCACATTTCTACCAGGGCCAACACTTTATTTTATTTCAAATTGTTTAATGGATTTATTAATTTTTTTATGAAATATGGAAACATTGTTAAAATAACAATAAAAAGCTTTTAAATTAACGAAAAAATTTCCCAATAAAATACACATATATTGCATGTTAAATCAATTAGTTACTTTGTTAATGCACCACTCAAAATTATTAACTTTTATGAAAAATAATCATGTCATTAAATATTAAAAAAGTAAGGGTTCTAATTATTTCATAGTTAACTGAAGCTTTAATTATTCTGCAAGCTCTTGTTTCTAGTGTAGGTTTTCTCTTTAAAGTACACAACTTTTTTTTCAAAAAAAAAGATAATAAAACCATGAAGATAAAATCTAATAATTTTTTATTCACATTATACTAAAGATTTTTTCATCATGATAAACAACGCGCGACAAAATAAAACTAAAATATTTAATAATTATTCAGGTTTGTTCGCTCGCTGCCAACTAAAAATAATCATAAACAGAGTTTCTTAATCATCTAGTATCGATGCAACAATAAAACGACTTTGTTACCATAATAACGCGTTTTCCTCATATAAAATTAGCAATTACACATGCTTCCAGCATAGCAGCATTACGTACAAATTGGCTCATTTGTAACTATCGAGAAAAAAAATAAAATATCAGCTTTATTTAATGAACTGTCGTATAAAAGATTTCGTTTCGTACGATCATTTTGCGTAAACATAATCGCTAAAAGCTCCGATGTGTTCTTTATTTTCTATTATCACGACTACGATCGATATGGTTCACAGAAACTAATGATTATCGTGCTTATTTTGCTTCAATGGCAGAATAATCAATCGCGAAGAGAGAAAAATGCATTTAACGTAAATCCCAACTGATATCTTTAGTTTTATTTCGTCTTCATTTCTATCAATGTGTATAGCTTGTGTGCTATGATGTTAGACTAAAGATTTTTATATATTTTTAATGTATTTTGTTACGTAAGTTTTATTGATAATTTTATTGATTTGAAGAAATTAAAAGAATGATTTTTTAAATTTTTAACTATTGTATTTTAAGATATAACATTTATTTATTGCCTTTTGTTGTTGTGAAATAAAAATTTCTTATCATTACCGAAAAGTTGATTCAACATATTTTCAATCGGGCAAATTGATTTTTATATTAATTTTTATAACTCGTGAATCATATCTACGTTATGATGTGAAAGCTTTGACATATACATTATGATGCGAAAGCTTTGACACGCTAGAATACAACTCGATACATATAACTGATCCAACGTTAAATTAAACATTTCATTGATACAATTTTTCCAATTTCTCACTGTTTACAGATAAAAAGATGCTTTATGGATATAATAACGCTTATAAATAAATTTTATACGAGTAATAACTTGGTCACAGTGACAATAAATATTTTTTTTAAATTGACTAACTTAATGTTTACGTCATAAATAAAGATTGTTATAACAATAAAACGTAATGCAATTGCAAGTTTAGATCTTGCCAAAATATTATTTAGTTGACCGATGAGTACTTATGTAAAACATATATGAGTCATTAAGAACTAACTCTTTCTTTACAATTAAAAAAAAATTGTAAATGGTACTTTTTAATGAAAAACACGAATTAACATGTAAAAAAAACAAAAAAATAAAGTTTTTTTTTATGAAAACATATTGACTCATGTAATTTCCATAAACAACAATGAAAATCTTTTTTTAATTACATTGTAACGGCAACAAAACTATTGTAACTGCATAATGTGACAACGTATAAAAGAAAAATTTTCTCAGAAAATGAATGAAAAAAAATAGATAATGTAAAAATAAATAAACGGGGCTATCGCAGCTTATTAGCTGTGATTTTCCGAACGCACTTCGTGATGGAAACCATGCCAGATCCTCCGAGGCCAAATTGAAAAGAAGCCACAGTTACAAACCCAGTGTACCGCGACAACAAAAAAAAAAGGACGATCGTTTTATATTCCAAATGAGACAAGTTGACTTTTAGATAAACGTATAAATACGTTTTTATATCGATTAATGGAAAACTCAAAAATTCTTTCGATACATTACATTTCTTTTATCGTACTTTTATTTTAAAATGTGTAGAGTAAACTTCAACTTTGTTGCTACTTGAAACTAATTATTTTTTCATGCTTCAATCATGCGAGGAGGAAAAATAATTTTTTAATTAATGAAAAGTGCAGCAATTATGTCTTGTTTATGTATTTTTTAAAACTCGTCTCAAACAAAACTTGTAAGCTTAGATACTCTTTTATTAAAAAGCGCAATTAATACTCATAACTTCAGATTGAAAATCTTTTATGATTGAAACATTTAAAAAATATCACCTTTTAGCACATAAACAAACATAGTATCGAAAGCTGTGAATTAATTTTTCTTAATTACAAGCTTTGTTTTATAATAATCTTGTTATCATCCAAAACGTGAATAAAGCTGATTTTAAATTGAACACCTGATTATTATAAATACACATTACAATAAATAAACATTGTCATTTAAATCAATAAATTATATAAAACAAACGTTTGTTATTCAAATGCGTTATATTGACAAGCTGCCAATGATCAGTATACAAATCGATAATCTAAAATAAACTACTGAACTCTTTGTATGCATATAGCGATCGAATCAAATCTTCAAACCAAAACTAAAAGACAGTTAAAAATATTCCGTAATTTTTACAATTAAATTGAATCTTTAACTGGCGGTTTACCAGATTACAAAATAAAGTCATAAACGTTAAAAAAAAACGAAAAAACTCGAAAATTTCCTAAACATTAAAATCTAGCTATTCGGATGCAACATTTAGTTATGCTATTTTCAAATGTGACGAAATGAACTACAGTATATACAAACCACGAAGTTTTCCCGTGAACGCACAGAAAAATTGGCTAAAAACCTAAACGTGTATTAGAACAACAAAAAAAGAAGAAGAAGAAAAAAATAGGAAAAACGAGGAAAAAAAAAGTCATCGCATAAACTCACACGTATCCACTATGCGCGCTTTGACATCGACAATGATTCTGACCTTGCAATAATACACACGCGCACACACACGCGAATGTTGACGCTGAAGAAAAAAAGAGATAGAGATAGAAAAAAAAAGTGAGTAAGAGAGAGGGATAGGGATACTCCTCTACTAATTGTACGTTCAGAATTTTAATTATTGCAAATTGCTTTTTCAACTTTGGAATTGATATATTAGAACTTGTCTCTTAAGCGTATTAAAGCTTTCAAGTTATAGGATATCCTTATATGCATTTTAAATAATTAAAACCGTGCAATTGATCAATATTAACTTATAATTATGTAAAATATTATACTAAAAATCTTTTGTTTTTTTTTTTTTCAATAAATGCTTATTTAAAATGACAATTAGCTAGATAATTTTAAAATCTTTCATTCATCGCTGTACGCTGGCGTGGAAAGTTAATTGATGACATTGAAACGAGTATTCAAATTAGTATTAAGGACGAGCGCAGGAAGGCTTATCAAACATTTTTCAAATTTAAATAACAATAGATTGTACAATAACGTTATTAGTATTTCTATTTTTTTTTTGTTACTATAACTTTGTTAGTTTCATTAGGTAATAATGCAATTTAAATTGACGATTTTTCAAATTCATTGAATCTTAAGTATTCATAAGTGTCACTTTTATTTAACAATATGCCAGTTTTATATTTTATATTATGCACTTTACCATCGGTCGTTTTAAATTTATTGCATATTAAAATTTTTCTAAAATTTTTATTACTATAAATGTTGTTTATTTATATTCTTTTTCCTGCCATTAATTTGCACTTGCAAAACTTTATCGTGCGAATATTGAAATACTTCTAATTGGACAAACAGATAACAAAAATTATATAATACTAGAAGACAACGGTTTGAATAAACCAAGAGTTAATCCATTTTTGAATATAAAAAATAATTTTTAAAATTTTACATGGAATCATATCTAGTCCATCTATCTATACGTTAAAATATATCATTTTATTAAAAATAAAAAAATGGCTTTCTTTTGATTGATTGCCTTTGTCACTATTAAATCAAATTATTTCATTAGATTGAAAACTACAGTAATTTGCAAAAAATAATTTTTAATAATAAAAACTTGACTCTATTATAAATTCAACTGCGAAATATCAATTAAAAAGTTTTAAAATATCGTTGCGATCACATCTCTATACGTAAAGAAGATGAATAGTTTTTAATTGAAGAGTATCACCTATCAGCGACGTATTGAATATCACTCGAGTCCAATATACATATTATCCATGCGATACAACTAAGCAAGCATTGAAAAAACTAATTGATCCGTGCGTGATTTTACACCTTCTTGATTTATAATTTCATTGTTGCATTTCATTATCGACTGTTTAGAACAAACGAGCTCTTATATTTACAAACGTATGCCAACGTATATACAGATCAAACACAATATTTTATGAAAATTGTAAATTAAGATTTTTAAATAAAATTTCATAATTACTTATAGTTAGTTGAACGATTGAAATACTTTGTTCAACATTCATGCTACTATTAATAATTAAAAATTAAACGTGTTCTATCGCGATCCGGTAGGAGGTCACCGGTGATTATTACTTTTTTTCAAACAGAAGCTTATCATAAAATTTGTATCAAAGTAGTGAATTTATTTATAATTATTAATAAATATGTTCATTTTTATATTAATAAATTCATTTTTTAATTTTAACGAATCATTTATTTAAATATTTATATTATGACTTGATTGAAAAATACATAATAAATTATAACATAAATTAAATATAAAAGTTTATTCTAAACTTAACAGCTTGTGCAATCAATTAACATTCCTTTAAATTAAAATAGTTTCGATGTAATCCAAACTTTGTTTACAATGTTCACCATAACGTTAATTAAATCAAGTCAACTGTACGTATTGCTGGAATTTTCAAGAACACGACAGAGTTTACATGGTAAATAATATTTTATTTACAAGTAATATTTGCACGTTATAATTTTCATTTTAAACTCAAGTTCAATTATTTTATAATAAAAAATTTGTTTATATCCATTATTTTTCGCTAGTAAATTTAACGTTTTATTAAATGTGTATTTCAAAGTTTTAAAACAAGAAATAGAAATGATAAATCTAAGTCAGGCGCGTGTTTAATTATTTTTTAGCAACAGAATTATTAATTTTAACTCAACACGTGTTTAATTTATTTCGTACAGATATAAATGCATACAAAGTATTGTTGTACAATTTTAATTTATAAATAAGCTACCAAACTAATTAGATGAACCATTGGTATAGCCAATTAAGTAATGTAATTTTAAAACAAATGTTCGTTTAGTATACGTGCTACTGTGTAATAAAAATAGAATGCGAAGAATCTCGAGAAATAAAGACGTATTTTTATTGAAATGATTTGCTTTATAAATAGTAGTTTTTATATTGGAATTCATAGAAGTACTCTTAAAACTCAAATAACAAATTTTCAATTATCAATTTTTAAATAAATTAATCATTTATCAAAAATCCATGCATTGAATATTCTTTGTATGAGAAATTGCTATTTTTTTTAAAATTATCTTTGTAGCTGTTAGAAAAATTAGAAAGTGACTCACTTCTTGATTATAGAAATACTTTGCGCATTGCCTTATCATCATTTGAGATTACTTTGTCCACTTAAAGTTTATCTCACGACAAATGTATTAAAAATGCCAACTATTTTTTTTTTCAAACTATAATTTGTAGATTAAAAAAAAAATATTTAAAAAAAAGTTTAATATTATTATTTGATAATTATTACGCTAATAGTTATGCTAATAGAAAATCTTATTAAATTCCTATGACTAAATAGCGGAACCTTAATTTAAATAAAAAAAAGCTAGTGTATTCCAAAAGTAGTTTACACAGTGTTATTTGATTATTTACTATGCCAAACTTACAGCGCGTTTAACAATGATACAACTATATATTGCATCAATTGCATAATTTTAATGGGATGATAAAATAAGTTTAATTGTACAGCAATTTACTTCACAGATATGGAATGATTTATTAATCTTAAAATTTTTAAAACCAATTTTTGAAAAGCTTTTATTGCCCATTTTTTTCACTAATGATAAATTTTTATATTTAAAATAAATTATTTACCACTTAATGCGATTGTATTAAATATTAAAAATAAAAAAAAAGGAAGGAAAGAGACAGAATTCTTAATGAAAAGCTTGATTACATAAAATATTCTTTCATCTTCATCTCAAAGCCTTTAAAGCAATTGCTTTTTATTCAAATTTTCCTTCGTGTAATCCCATTTTGATTATACGGAGTGCATCAGGTAATGCGTTTCTTTGAAGGCTTTGCTATTTCTTTTAAACTTCGCAGTTATACGTTTTTGTTTTTATTTTCATAATTTAGAAAAAAATTAATCACAATTTTTAAACAAATATTTAATATGATATAAAATTTTTATTTATACATTTTTTGTTTATAATTTCATTATTTATAATTAAATTTAAAAAATTTTTTATTCTAAACATTCTTGAAATATATTTGTTAAAGCTAAAATAAATTTTATATATTTGCGTATAGTTTATTTACGATAAAAGAATTATTTTATGATAAAAGAACTAAATAGTCCAGTTTAAATTAAACATTCTTAATTAGTCAAAATAAAGCAAAATATTAACCAATATTTATAAGAAAAAGTATGAGTATTATAAATATATTTAGTAGATTAAATTATTCGTATTGATTTTTCTTTTACAATATTTTGAAAACGGACAACTTATTATGAACAATTAAATTTTGTATCTTTCAACGTTTTATTTTTCTGAAACTTCTGATTTATTCACTTTTTATGCAAAAGCGATCTGACATTTTAATATATTTAAAAAAACTGGAGTAAAAAAATTCTCCAATTAAATTTAATAAATCAAACAATGAATTACACGCAATACATTGACTATTTGTAAAATAATGCATCAAATGAGTAAGTCAGTTCTTTTACAATTTTTACAAATCTATACTTGCATCGTAAGCACTAAACAGTCATGCTTCTGTCTTTCATAAAAAAAATAATAAAGAAAATAAAGAAAAAAATGTCTGAGATGACAACAAAAGCCAAGCTCTCTTGGCCAAGGTAAATAAATAAAAGAAAGAATGAGAAATGAAAGAAACTAAAGAAAAATAAAGTGGATAGGAAGTCATTAGGTGTATATTTTGCCTCTAAGCTAAAAATTCTCTCACGTGTTCAGTTCCTCTTTCGTTTTCTTTCTTATCAACCTACTAACCTTGAATTAAAAAGTCAAAATAAACAATACCTACCCCTATTCGTCCAGTCTTCTTGATTCTTCCTTCTTTCAACTTTCTACCTCTTCTTCCAGCTTCCAAACTATAATAATATTGAACGTATGCAACTAGTGTGCTTTTTTTTCCTATGCAGACATATATACGAACAAAAAGAAAACAGTAAGATCACATATACTTTATTTTTTCTCTTCTGTTTTGCTAATGCATATACAAAAGTATGTACATGCGTATGTGTATATGGATAATACGAGAAGCAAGAAAAGAAGTGTCGCGGTGCACTGGCTAGCTTTTGGTTTGCGTTGCGCTACTTATGCGCTTTTTTTTCTCTCTCTCGTCTCTGTAGCCTCTCTCTGCGAGAGATATTACAAAGCGCTCTATTGCGCCTAGACAAGGATAGCGAAGAAAACCAGCTGCGTCATTCATATACGAAATTGCAAATGTGCAAGAGTAAGAGAGATAAAGCAAAATATGATATATAGAGTAACACATTTCGCGCAAGCGTCGTTATTATATTCAATGCATCTCGCTCTTGCGCGCGAACACACCAGCTTAAGCTCTTCTATGTCTGTGTGTCTTTTTTCTCTTCTTTTTTTTTTATTTCCTAGTATCTATATAGATATAAAAGATAGGAAGAGAGACACGATGGACCGTAACGGGCGGGCTTTGTTACATGGGGATGTGGGTTAGGTCGATTCTAAAGCGGAGCTTGCAAGAGAAACAGAGAGCTTTCAACTAAAGTGTAAGCTTTAATATTTTAATATTTTTGCTTATGGTTATTTTATCGAGGTTCGATAGTAAAAGGAATCGATGTTTAATGGCATTTAACAAAAGTCAACTTTTATTATTTTCCAATAAAATTGAATACTGTATGACATGAGCTTTTAAAATGTATCGATGATCAAAACCATTCACCAATAAGGTTTTACATTTTAGATACGGCCTTAAGAGTTTAGTTGGTTAAAAAAAAATTTTTACGCACGCAAGGATAAAGATAAGCGTAATATGATTTCCTCCAAGACATTGAAATTGATGAATTAAAGAATGTTTTCTATCAAATTATGTAATAAAATATTATTAAACTTCACGAAGAGTTATGTAAATTATAAATGATTTTTAAAATTTATTATATTTACGTGAGGATTCTTATACTGAGAGAATTTTCATATAAAAATTATACATCTTTTTGGTTTTTTTTTAAATACGTGCCTCAAATATTATTAAATGCATGGATAAAATGTATAGAATAATAGTTACCTCAACGGCAGTAATTTTTACAGTACATCGCTGTAATTTTTATGCAAAATTTATTGCAAAATTCATAAAAAAAATTCTTTCCGCAAATACGTTGCATTTGTTAAATGAAAATTTAAATTTAGTCTTTTAACAAAATTATATCTAAAAATAATATTTATAAATATTGCAATCAACGTTATATTATTATTTATATTATTCTAACATTTTAGTATTTTAAGTTATATAAGCTGGAAACTCAGTCGGGTTACTCTGAGTTTGCGATTTAAAATGCTTTATTATGAAGATAACATGAATATAATATAATTTAAGTTACAATATTATTTGAATTTCTTTATTACTTAATTTATTTAGTTTTTTTTTTAACTTCAAAGAATCATTAAAATTTTTTTTCTGTTACATAGTAACCATAATAAATATTTGAAAATTTAAATGAAGTAGTAAATTATTAAATATTTAATTAAAGTTAGACATTTTCTAATTTTTTTGAATTTAGATACTTATGATCCTATTAAGTTACCAAATGTGTTTTAAACTTCAGCAAATTAAAAAGATCGGGAGTTTTTAATAAATAGTCCCTTGATTTAATTTCTTGTTGCATTTATTTTTACCGATTAAAATATCAAAATACAAAATGATAATAAATCGAGTATTATAAATATCAAGAATATTATTAATAACTTTGAATAATTAGAGGAATTGAAAAGTGATGAAAATTATGAAAGTTTAAAAATAAACTTAACTTTTAACGTTAATTAATTTTTAATAAAAACACATTTATTTTAAAATATACTAATTATAATTCTACAAAAACCATTAGAAAATAAAATCTCAAATGACAAAGAGTGTCCGTAATGCGCGTAAAATGCTATCAAAATAAAGTAAAGATTTAAAATAAAAACTGTAAACAATATACGAAACAAGAATACCTAAAAAAAAATTAAAAGAACAAGATGAAACGCGAGACAAAGGAAATGAGGATACCGAATAATGAAAAATGAAGAGTTGAAGAAAGAAGAAAGAGACTATAAGTTTAAAGTAGCATTATAAAGAATACCGCACGCAAAGTTGACGTAGAAAATAATAAAAAGCCTTGGCTTCAGCGTATTTTTCGCGCTCGCTTTATAACGAGAGACGACGGAGAGGGAAGATTTTTCAGCTTCCAAGTTGATGATCATAAAGCTAACACGCAAAGATTATATTATACATTATATGTACATATATAACACAGGTAGCAAATTTGTATTGGATTATTATTCCTTCAAATACACACATGTATACACGTTTATATTATTTTTGTCATTATATGCATGTTTTTTTTTTTTTTTTTCATGTCGTAATGGACTAATCAAATTATATATTTACTGCCCATTATATGTTTTTTTTTTCTTGGAACTTTTCGATGATATTTGTTCAAGAGTCAATTGTGTATTACTTTGTTACGTAATGAACGGAGAATAAGAACAAAAAAAAAATTTTTATGGCGTTACTAAAATAAGTTATTTCAAGAATTTTTTTTCAAAAGTTGTAAATTGTTAAAATTATTTCTTTATATTTATGTAATAGATGTATTGCAATAATAAATGTAGTCAAATATATGCGATATAATCTTTGGATAGAATATCAAATAGACAAAGTTTTTTTCTATTTAATATTAATATCGCATGCTTGCAAGTACGTGAAATTATTAACTACATATTGATTATCTTTATTTAAAAATAATCACATCTAATTCTTCAAGTAAAACCATTTTAGATATTTGAATAAATATGCTATAAAAGAACAATAACATTAGCACTCTGAAATTTGAGTTTCGCTTACCGAGATAAACTGAGACAATGATATAACATTGACATTTTGTCGTTATCGCTTATTTTTTATCTGTACATACATCTAACTTAATTTTCTCTTTTTACCGAAACAATGCGTATTACAAATGATAAACGCATGATTAATAAACAATGTAAAAGGATCGATGAAACAACGAAAAATTTTAATTGCATACAAGAACAATACGTGTACACTTAAGGCATATATTAGGTGCATACACGATATACGCGAATGAGATATATTTGAAAGGCCAAATAAGAACAAAAAAGAGATGGAAATACAAAGCTTGGATAATAATAGTAGATGCTGCGTTAAAGCAATAAGTGCGAAGTTGATAGGCGATGTATTGTAAAGCGATAAATTTGATTATTTTAGATTTTATGAATACACGATTATCTTACTGTTTGCGATTGTATGAAAATTTGTTAAATCTTTGTTTATTTTCAATTTTCTACGGTTATTATCTTAGCGATACGGATGAATTCTATTTTTGGATGATACAAATTTGATTTCGTATTGTTGAAGGAAACGCAAATATAAAGTTATATAATAGCCATTGAATTGTAATTGGGTATGTGGTTTCAGGACAGAATGTTATTTTGAAAAAACTAAAATTAATATTATTTTAATTGGTTGAAAAATAATTTTTCTAATGAAACAATGGAAAAATAATCAAATTTATCTATTTGATAAAAATTTAACAAAATATAATATTCAAAAGAGGTCGTCAGTGGCTCAGTCGGCAGAGCGATGGACTCACAATTTCGAGGTCCCGAGTTCAAATCCCGCTCCTACCTATTTGATACAAGCATCAATGTATACGATACATATGCTTTATTCACAAACACACTCAAAAACCTTCGTCGCTAATTAACATTACAATGATAGCAAAAATACAGCAACGTTAAATTAAATAAAAAAATAATTCAAAAATTTGGTTTCGTGTTGTCATGTTTCAAAAGTATTCTTATAATTTTTTTTTCCGGTCTATAATTTGTACAATAATTAATTAATTTTTTTATCCTACGAAATTTTTGTAAAATGTCCTAACAAATAGCTTGGTTTTTTTAAACCATAATATGGTCATTAAACATAAGCTATGGTAAATTATTACGTTCCACTCAAAAGAACGTTACATTTACGCTGCATTTATATTTATAATATACATATGAATCAGTCATACTTTTTTTTTATAAATAAAATTTATTAATTTTAAAAAATTGAACAATATTTTGTAATAGATGCTGAAAGTTTAGTTTTTTTTAAATTTTGGAAATTTAATGACATGATTTAAGATCGAGAAAACTTATTGGAAGGATTACTTATCTTCAATGTTCTATAGATTAATAATTCTTCACGTGACTATAAAGCAACGCTTTAATAACGCACGATTTATTCTTTTTCTTTACTCAATAATTCCATGATCTAACTTAACCATAAGTAATATGTTAGAAACTTTAACGGTCATATAGGATTTATTATATTTATTGTTTATGGAAACTGTTTAATTTTTTCTAATATTTAACATACGTTTACTGATGAAAAATTTCAGTACAGTTTATAATACGTAATACAATAGATATTGAAATATTTTTTTATAACATTTAAAATTCATATAATAAAAATAAAATCTTAATATTTAAAAATTTATCATATTAAAAAGAAATAAAAATAAAATATTCTAACACAAGTGTTAAGCAATAAAAATCATCCTAACGATACGAGTGCGTCAATAAATGTAAGAATGAGATTTTAATCATCGCATAAGTGGTAAGATAAACCTCAAAGTGTATCGTGTGCAATATCTTTAAAACTGTTATAGAATAAATTAATAAACTCTCTAATTAATACTAATCGATAATTCATAAAAAAAATTTTAAATGGGTCGCTTTACACTAGTTATAAGTAAAGAAAACAAAAAAATATGTTTAAAATACTAAAGTCTATATACTCATAAACGTATCACACGAGATTGTTAACAAGTTTATAGTACGTACTAAAATTTCGTGTATATATACTTTTCGAATAATTAAGTCAAATGGAAACAACCATAATTATGATTTATTAACTTTTTTTAATTCTTTTGATATCGGTTAATAAAGAAAATATTAGAAATGTTGTAAATTAGTGTAATTTAATCATTGTAAATGGTGAAATATAATTATTGTAAATGATTATTTTAATCGCTTGTGATTATGTGACTAGCCAAACAATTAACGACATACTATAATGATAACGATAACTCTGTTCTCTGCGGGCTTAATTAGTTATTTTACATAGAAATTTTAAATTCTACAATATAAGAATAAGATAAAGAAAACACTTTTTATTTTCAATGGAAATCAAAGATATTATTAAAAATATTTATTCAAATGAAATTTTCAAAAAGATAAAAATATCTGTATGAATAGATAAATTTAAATTCTTATCTAAATATTGTTACATAAAAAATGGAAAAAATTTTTTTCTTAAACAAAGTAAAACTATGAATATATAATATTTATACTGATGATCATTGTTATTATTTATGTCTCTATGTTAGCATAAATTTTTAAGTCTTTTATCATTTGCTTTTGTTCAACATTTTTTTAATTCATTAATTTACATAAAACGTTAAATAGTAAAAAAATTAACAGCTTTCTTGTTACGTAATATAAATAAATAAATAAATATTTATTTTTTAGATTACATAATTATTTAATATTTTAACAAATTATAAATGTATGTATAAAAAAAAGTAAATCAGATTTTTAAAATTTGAAACAACAATCAATTATTAATAAAAATATTATTTTTATAACTGCACATAATGCACTGATCTAATTGCAGTCAGGCAAATTACTTTAGAAAAAGAATAATTTCTTTAAATAATTTTATAATTTTCTCGATTTTTGTTATAGTTGATGATTTTTTTGTTAACTCGAACTTCTTAACAACAAGTCAAAGTCAAGGTTTGCCACTTTTCCGAGGTTATAGCATTAATAAATACGACCTTCATGAATACATGATATACGATAACGTATGATAATTTTCAATGAGTTAACTGGTGCATCTTTGATTAGTACACACGTATGTCCACAATTAAAATGAAAATTAAGATCAGTTCAAACGCACGTATAGTTTTTATATACTTTTATAAGTTTTTTACTTAAAAAGTGAAAAAAAATTTTTATTATTTTTATTTATCAAATTGACTATTTCAGTAATAGAAATGTTTTGAATAATAGGCGCGAAATATCAGCAAATAAACATGATAAAAAATAGTTAAATACAAGTGTTAAAATGATAACATAAAAGATATGGAGCAATAATTGTTTTATGTTGAAAGTTTTACTATCATTGTAAACATATTAAAAATCATGATTTTTAAAATTAATTTAATTGAATGCCAATCAAATAATAATCTTTTATAATAATAAGTACAAAGCTTATCTAAATCAATTTCAAGTTTACTATTTTATTTGTTCAATACTTACGTAAGGAAATATCTATAACAATGAGATAATTGATACATGATATTATTATGTATTAACACTGATTGTAAAGTTTTTATTAATTATTATTTTATTAAATGCTTCTTTAAACAAATTTTTATATTAGCATACAGGAATTTTATATTTTTGATTACAAAAAAGTTCAATTTACGATCATCATCAATAACTTGCAATATATTTATTTTTTATATTGAAATTTTTTAATTGGGCATCTTTTTTTATTGCATTGTAAAATCATTTTCAATTTCTGTAATGATATAAATATTTTCATGGAGATTTCACAATCAAGTGTTGGATAATTATTTTCTAATATAAAAACTTGTTTTCCGCGAGGATTCAAAGACAACCAATTCTGAAATTTCCGAAAAATTTTTTTTTTTCAATTTTATTATTTTCGTTTTAATGTTACATATTCAATAAAATTGTTTTTATATAAAAAGCGAAAATTCTTAACTCAATGAAATAAGTGGAAAAATATAATATTAAAAATGTAAGACAAAAGTGCATGTCGATAAACATGATTTTAATATTAAAATAACATTCACGATGCACGCAAAGTCATCTTTTTTTTCTTCTTACAATGCCCATGGAAACATAATGCATTATGATAAACCCATTGCCATTTTCTCTAATCTGCTTTATAACATCATGTTTCTCCTTTTTTTCCATTTGAGTTCTAATAAGAAATGAGAAAAGCAAAACGGTCTTTACGCTCTTTGGCTTATAACTTTGAAGAAAAAAAAAGGAACATAATATGGTTATTATGGAAAAGCGTGTCAATAATCATTAATACTGAAACTTATGCAATTGAGATGCGCAATAAAACTGGGATGAAGATAAATACAAATAGGCGAGGACACGTTAAATCACGTAAACATATGATGCATGTTAAATTATTTTCAATTTTTTATCAGATGTTTGAAAATTATTTGAAATGTTGAAGATATAAGGTAAATATTAGAAAACATATTTACTTGCATACGTAAATGAATTTAGATTTTTTTGTATATTATTGTTGTTGTTGGTAATATTGCATGCTATGGTTCACGTTCGCGTTAATTTTATTTACGTTTTATATCATTTTTTAATGTAAAGGAAACTCGTTGAAAGCATTAATAAACGTAATGTGAAAAACATAAACAATATTCAATTAGCATTATTTTTAAAGTACTCTTTAAAATTACACTTATTATACTTAAAAACGTATATTAATTTTATGTCAAAATAAAAGTAAAAATTTTTTATTTCCATAATCATAATATTTACATCTATAAATTCATAAAAATCCTTTTAATAAACGGAACAATTTGCCTTTGAAAAGTACAATTATCTAAGTATATATGTATGTATCAACCTACCGTTCGAGTAATGATGATAACTTATTTCCCCTTGTTATAGAAATGGGACGAAGCTTTTCCTTGATTGATACTGAACACTTTAAAGTTTTGTAAGCATGAATCATCTGTCATTTGTTGCTCATCCGTTTTCTTATATTATGTCATAAAAAAAAATTTTTTTTTAAGTTCATGTATATTTTTAAGTTAATTTGTATACACGAATATTTTTTATTTTTACTTTATTTATTTACATTAAAAATTTTCATTTTGACAAAGAAAATGTTAAAAATTTTATTAAATTAAAAATTTTATTATAAAGCATCTTTTTTTATGGAAAAATTTAATTTTTATAATGCTAAAATAAAATGATACATTGGCTCCCATTTTCAAATATATTCAATCTACTTTAAAAAAACCTAAATATTCAAATTTCAAGAAATAAATTTAATTGAATATCCTAATAATGCTGAGTTCATGACTGTTAGTCAGCTAAGTTCAAAAGCCCGTAACGCTTGATATTCAATATTGCACAATTAATCAAGATCTCGAGTATCAAGATATATACATTACATAATTAATCAAGATTCTCATTGTCTATTTTCTAGTACAGCAAGTATAAATCCTTCTATTTTATAATATCGTTAGTATCAAAATTAAGGTGACACGCAAACGAACAATCCTCGCTCGTGTTTCATTAACGATCTTAATTTCATCTTATTTATATGGATAATTTGTTTGAAGGATTTTATTATTTCATTTTTTTTAAAAAAAAACACGAGTCTTTAAATTAATTATAGTGACTGCTTTTTTACTGGATAATAATATGTATTTTATGCTTTACATAATTTTAGTTTTTTTTAAACTACAAAAATAGTTTTTTTATTTATTAACATGTTTCTTTTTTAAAATTTTAACGTAATAGCTTCTAGTACGTGTAAATTTAGTATGCATTTTACAGTTAATATGCATACTAAATTTTAAAAATTTTTAAAGAAAATCGATTTGGCATAAATTAACTTAAAAGGATCCATTAAAACGCATACGTTAATTATTACTATTTATTTATAAATTAAAGTTTTTAATTAAAAAGATAATAAATCAGAATAAACGATACCACTTGATACCGGATATAGTTGGTGAAATTTTTACCGTAAAAAAATGAATGAATTTTATCATTTTTCTAAACTTCTTTACTTTTTGTAAACAAGTTATTGTTGCAAAATCATCCAAGCAAACGGAAAAATACATCTCGGTAGATGAAAAAAAAAATTACAGTAGTCGCCTTAGAATGCTTTGCTGAAAATATAATTTGAGCATAAACTAATATTACTTTAGCAAATATTAGTCAAGTTTCGTTCTAAATAAAAATTTTAATTTTTTGAGAAGATATATAAATTGTGATAATGTGATTAAGAAATTTTAAAAAAATGCATTTTTCGCTAAAAATAAGTTATTTAAAATTTTTATAAGTGCTATGCCAAAACTAAGAAATGAATTTTTCTACAAATAGGAATGTTGACTGAAAAACATCTGTCTTTCAAATCAGTTGCAAAGTACTATTTTCGTATTTCGTTAAATACCTTATTAAAAAGAACTAATTTTTAAAAAAAATTAAGAAAAAAATGTTGTAAATCATTTAATTACTGTGATTTAAAAACTAATACTTATAAAATCTGCTCGTTTTTGCATCATCACAAAAATACATTAATTTTTTAGAGTGAAAACCTGCTCAAGATAGAATCACGTATTTGTTATAAATTTACATTTGCTTTCATTTCGATATTTTATTTATATATTTAAAAAACGGCTTATGAACATGTAACAGTTGTAGAGAAAAATACTCAAAACGATAAATATGTACTTTAAAAGATTCTACAACTTTCGTTAAAAAAGTTTTTATTAAAATTACTCATTTTTTAATCATATTAAAAAACAGATTTTTTAATTTTCCATGTGCCCTTTTCTAATAAAATTTTCACAATGTAGAAACGTTCACTTATTATTATCTCATTAATTTAATTATATACATACAGCCATTATTTCAAGGTGTTGTAATTTTTAAGATTTTTTTTCTATTACTAAATAACCTTGGCTAACAGAATTTTATTGTAAAATAGTAATTTTTTATTATACAAGTAAAACTTGTTTATACTCAAAAGATCCATAAATTATTTTCAGAGATAATTGACCAAATTTCACTCTTTTTAGCAATAGCGAAAAATATAATAATACTTCTTCGAGCTTTGAAGTGTATGAGCTTTTAATAACTAGAGTTGATTTAACAAAGTAATAATCATAATTGACCAAACATTAAGTTTATTTGAAATTTAAACGTAAGTAGATATGTTCAAGACTTATCAAGACATTTGAGTAAACTAAGAATGATTTTACTTATCAATAAAAACATGAAAATAATCTGATAAAAAAGAATCTTTAATTCAAAATTAGCTAAAATTCTTCAATAGTATAATTTAAACCTTCAATGTTGAGAAACATACGACTTAAATTAATATACATTTAAACTAATATTATTGTAAATCAATTTGTTTTCAAGTTGATATTTTTACTTAATTGACTGATATATCTTTTAATAATAGGATTTTAATTTTTATGAATATTCAAAATTAAATAAATTTAAATCTCTTTTAAATTACAGGTAGAATATTCTGACGCATCGTCCTCAAATTTTGAAAACTTCATTACAACACCAAGAGATAATAGTTTGTACATTGCATAAGCTTGGTATTACACATTAATTTTCTCCTCTTTTTTTTCTCGCTGGCTATAAGCGTATACCTTCAATGTATACCAACAAGTCATTTACAGTAGCGGGCATAAATGTCCTTGGTAAAATTGTTTAAGTTAGCAAATTGCGATTATACGATGTATGTATATCCCGCTTTTCCCCTCATTTACAATCTTGTGATCTAATATATGAAGGTTTATATACATATATATGAGCGTGCATCTCTGCGGGAGAGTTAGATAGATCCCCCTAAGCGAAGAGCTCCCATATAATCACGATAGAAGATAGAAAATAAAAAATAGAGCGTCGCTTCCGTTCTCGTATACAAGAGTTTATAAGTTAAACGTTACAGATAAAAAGAGAGAGAACGCGAGAGTAAAATTTTATTAACGTTATATTGACACGTATCATTATTATGATGAACGTTAAGCTCTCGTTGACTTGCTTTGCGCATGTCGTGGAAGCTTTCAATTAACATCTATAACTTGTTACAACTACATAAAAAGTACGATTAAAATTTAATATTTTTCCTATGTTTTCAATAAAAATACAAAATTTCATCTTAATTCAAATAAAAGTGAATTTTCAACTGTAAAAAAAATATTGCAATTACTATTACTTAATAAGCAATTTAATTTTAAGTCATAATAAATAAATATAATAATCAAATAGAAAATTATTTTAAATTTAGAAACAAGTAACTATAATCAATAAGTACACAATGAAATTTTTTACAGAAAGATTATATTTACAAAACAAAATTGGCATGAAAATGGTTTTAATTATTCCTTTAAATTAATCTCTTGTAGATCAAAACAAAAATAAATATATTTAATTAATAGTTTTATAAAACACTATGTATCACATATCTTCAATATTTTTCAGTGTTTACTTTCTCCATGTTGTCTCCAAATATCTATATAATTTACATCAGTTCTTCAATATATATCAGGCAAATTCTGATTCTCAAAATTATAATTCACCATGGATAAAATTTCATAATTTATAAATTATGCTATTTCTTCTGGCTTATTACTTATAGACTATGCTGTTTCTTCCATCTCATTCAGTTCATTAAGCTGAAAAATAAAAAAATTTTTATTAAAATATTAGTAATGTCAAGCATAACATTAATTTATTATTTAGTACAGTTTTTTGTCATATCGTTATTTTCATTGGAGATACAACATAAGGTTATCAAAAATTGATTTGAAGATATAAAATTTTTTTAATTTTTGTATAGTTGCAACTAAAATTTAATTATCCAAAATTGAAATTGTGAAAATAATAATAATACCTCTTGAATCTTCTGAGCTTCTTGTGCTAAGAAATTATCAATAATTTCTTGGAAACGCTCTCTCAATTTTTGATTTTCAATATTTCCTAGAGTATCTTCCTGTTGACGTCTTTGTTCTTGTATCTTAAGAATTTCAGCTTGCAATTGATCACGACGGGCTTGAATGGAATCTACAAAAAAAATATTAACATTTAATTTATATCTATAATGAAATTAATAATCAATATAAAATATAGTTTACTTTTATTAATATTTGCAGTTTGAGATTCTGTGAAAGATTCTGTCATTTCAAAGTCATCATAATTTTCTAGTTTTGGAACCTTTACATCTTCAATATCTGGCTTTATATCTTCTACCATTTCTCCTCCCATTTCAAACATTTCTTTACTGAATTCTGTTACTAAAGGAGCATTACTCGTAGATGGAATGTTTGTCGATGGCTCTGAATATCCAACTTGCATTGAATTTGAATCTGAAACCCTACTATCTACGGATAATCGACTATTTTCATCAAATTCTGTAACATTGATATGAGCCTCTTCATCTTCATCTTCACTATCACTAACGGCTTCACCAAAGATGTCATGTTCAGCTGTTAAAAAGAAATAAAGATATTAATTGTTTTAGAATTATGCTTTATAATAGCAATATTGAATAACTATTTATTAAAGTAATATTTTGGTTTATTTTATCACTACTTACCAACATCAACACTTTGAGAAGTATCAATGATGTTTTCTGTTTTAGTTGTAACAGTACCACTTGATGAAACGATATTGGGTTTCGTTTGATCTTCATCTTCACATATGACTTCCCACCTTACATTCACAGCATCATTATCAACCCTTAACAATCGTTTTACTTCTTTTTCAATTTCAGGAGCTTCAACATATTTTTTCTTAAGCGTTTTTCTAAATCTTCTTTTCCTAACATTTTTTGTTGGTGGTGTAATACCGTGTGGCCATAAAAATTTCTTATCTACTTTATTTGGATCTTTTTTCTTTTGTCGAATTGGAGATTCTTCATCTGTAGTTGTTTGATCATCTTCTTCTTTACATAAAAGTAACTACAAAGTAACAAAATATTAAATTTATTTCTAAGTTGGGAATAACAGGTGTTTACTATTTTAATTTTTTAAGTACTTACTTGACAAATATCAGCAGTCTTATAAAAACTCTTATTGTCAATTGTTTTCATAGATTCAACAACTGTTGGTAAATCTAGTACCTAACACAATAAATTAAAAATTATTTTAAGAACTTTATTATGATTAAATAAACAAAAATGTATTGAAAAATTAGAATTTAATCATACTTTTGCATGAAGTAACCAGTGATCAAATCTTACTTCCCCAAATCTCATATCATTTTCTACCTTGATACTTAATCTGTCTTTTAAAGGTAAACCATTTCGCAAAGTTTCTCGAAGAACTTTTGCAGGTTCCTATAAATAAAAATAAAATAAATAAGATAATTATTTCTTGTAATACTTAAAACTTTATTATTTCTTAAAATACTTAAAACTTAAATTTAAGGTTAGAAAATACTTACAGGAGGCAACCGCATAATAAACTGACTTTCCAATTCAATTTGCGGCTCTAATTTAGCTTTTGGGTCTACATTATTGTGTTTATGCATTTTAAAAATTTTTATTTGGTTAAATTCACTGATATTCAAAAATTATTATTTAATCAATCTTTGTGTACAATAACACTTCAGCAACACTATATTGCGAAACGACACTAGCGACCCACGTCCACAGTGGTGAAAATATGTTATATTAATGATGAATAAATATTTTTATATTAAAATATCTATAAAATTTTTATTTATTTAAAAAAGCTAGTTGTTTTTTCTGTTCTTCAATTTATGCAAATTAAAATACTTATAAAACTTGAAACTAAAATTTTTAATTAAATATGACGGTAGTTGAAACCATTTATCTACATCTATTACATTGTTAATGCAACTGCAAAAATGCAAATACAATATAAATACACAAAAAATTTATTGAAATTTTTTTTTCACAAATTTACGAATTTTATTAAAATATTGATGTTAATATTCTTTCTCTAAATTGAAGATTTTTCTAAACAAATGAAACTTTATATCAAATAAAAATATTTTAAATTTATAAAATTAAAATAAAAAGTTTTAGTATTCATAAACTTCATAATTTAATAGGTATATTTTATTATTAAAATATAATTAACATTTATTGCTTTAAAACAGCTATTAAAAAATTTCTCTTTTATTTTTTTAACTAGCATTCTTACTTTTGAAAAAATAAAGTACAAAATGCAAAATAATAAAAATATATTTTTAAATTATTAATTACAATGTTTGATGTAAATATAAATCAAAACGTCGTAATATTTGTTTGTAGAATTTATTTTTAAAAATTATAAACAATTATTTTTTAGTTGCGGGTTTCTTTGCGGTTTTGGTGGCTTTTGTAGTTTTAGCAGCTTTTTCCTTCTTTGCTTTTTTCTTCAGCCTGAAGAAGGCATTTGTCCTTAACGAATTACGAATACGTTTTGCTCTGCGTAGCTTAAACCGATCAAAGTCACTAAGTTGGGCTCGCTGAAAATTGAAAATAAAACATTAAATTTAAATATTTAATTGTAAGAATAAATATGAATAAATTAAAAATTGTAATATATTAACAATACCTTCTTTTTAGCTTCTACTTTTCTTGCCCACATTGTTTTTTGCCATTCTTCATCAATTTTTTCAGCTGCCCATGCTTTACGTACAACACGGGTTGAGCCAGTGAATGGGAATTTCAACCTGAACTTTGTGAGGTGAAGATCGCTCAGCCTCATCTGACCACGTGGAATATTTGATGTTGGTCCATCAACCAAAACCTGTAAATCAATTTTATTTCTAAATAAACAGTTCACTTTTACATAAACTTTCTTTTAATTATTTATTAACTTCAGTTTAAAAATTGGCTTCAGTTATGTATCAGCCGGCAATTCCTATCAAGAATAAAGGTTCATCATGTAAAATAATAGTTTAGATATCTTTTTAAACAACAATTAAAACTTAACCTCTAATCAATATTCTTCAATTTCAGAGATTTATTAAAAATTTCTTAGAGTATTTTAATTATTATTATTAAAAAAAGTCTTACCCTGTTTTGATCGATGATATCAACGATGGATACCAGTTTACCCTGGTAAGGTCCATTACTGACATAGGCTACTCGCCCCGTCTCCACAAACCTTTGGAAAGGCTAAAATAAAAGAAAATTAACTGTTAAAATAGATTTTATTTTATATAATACTTTGTTTTATTTGTTGATTCAACAAAAAGTAAATGATAAATATAAAAATAAATGCTACATAATACAATAAAAGTCACTTATAGCACAAAATAAATAGTGTAGAATAAACAAGTGTTGACTGTTAAATTTGAAACATAAAAAAATAAAAATAATCTAGAACAGTTATAAAATTATTAAATAAGTATGAATGAATTACAAAAAAATTCAATAAAATAAGAAAATTGTGTTAAATTGTCGGCCAATGAGCATACCATGTGGTTTTACTCTGTCGAAGAGGTTAAGAACAACTTGTAAAAATAAATAAAAAAAAAATGAACAAATTTGCTCAAATGTTAAATTACAATATTGTATTAGTAAGAACAATGATTAAAATAAAAATAATTAAAATATTATTAATTTACGTCTTAATTGTAGAAAGCTGAAAAATTCACCAGGAGTGTGAAGAAGCGAGACACTTACCATGATTGCCGGATGTGAAAGATCCGATCGTTTGAGAAAACTCAACGTATATCCTACGCGAGTGAAGCAAGATACTCATAAATATAAACATGTTATTTAAATTTCAATTTGAAGACCGAAATATTAAATAAACGTTCGTTATGTATTTTTTAACGATAAATAAATATATTTTTTATGATAAATAATATAAATTTTGTTTAATTATTAAAATTTTTCAAATATTTTTAAAAACTTACTTTGATTAGAGTTGTTATTCCAATAGAACTATGCTCTTATTGGCTATTATTTTGTTGTGTTTTCGCAGGTATGTGTACGTGACGTTTGTCATTTTTTTCCCTACACGTCATTTTCGTAAATCTTTTGTGCGCAGTCAGTAATATAGATTGGTGCGTTCCAGAAGGAATTTATTAAAGGGAAAACTTTTATTCTTTTATAATTGTAGTTTCAGTTGTTGTAAATGTTCAATTTTTTTAAACATTGTGTACACTGAAAAGTTTTTTTATTGGAGAAATGGACGAACGTAGAATAGGCGAGATGACACAATTGAATTGTGAGTTAAAATTTTCTTATGAAATTTTGTCTGCTTTTGTGTGCTCCTGTTCTGTACATCCTTTTCTTTGTCCTTGAGCAATGACTTTATCAATTTTTTGTAAAGTACTTTGAAGTATATTTTTATCATACATATGGTCTCGTTTTTAGTATTTTACCATATGAAAATGTAATCTTAGATTTTTATAATCTACGTGCTAACAATTCCTGTTTCTATAATTATTCTTTTTTTATTGAATTAAATATAGTATAGGAAATTGTTAAATTTTAATTGCAGGTTTACTAGAAAAACATAAACAATTACAAGAAAGATCGGCATTTAAATCATATTATCAATCACAAGAAAGGCAAAATAATTTGAATATTCATAACGCTGTAAACGACCAATACTATCATGGAGATTACATGCATCAAGAAAATTTACCTTGCACAATGAACAAAGTTTATGTGAATCCAAATTATAATAGAAAAATGCCAGTGATTCATATAAATCCTCGTGTTCAAATGAAGCCTTCGATTTATGTCAATCCAAAGATAATTAAAAATTTTGCCAATACACCAAGTCAAGAACCAATGCCTACGCAGATTATTCAAGACAGTCGTTCTGTAATGCATAATGAAATGCCAAACAAAAAATCTTGTGTTCACATTAATCCAAAATTAATGAATAAATTAATTTCCAATGTACCTGAAGAGAATCAACATGAAAATATTGTTTCCAATATACAAGCTACTCAAAGTTTATCTCTTATTCCAATAATTACAGTAAAGCAGGATGAACCAATAACTGTTAAAACTGAAATTGACTCTACAAATGTTTGTACTTCTGATTCAGATGATAAGTCCACAATTGAACTTGTAAAAAATCATTTTCAAAAGAGAAGTCCTAATTCTAGTTTTGTATCTTTATCAAGACGGAAACTTATAAGAGTTAGGAGAAGTCCTAGATTATCTGTAGCTTCCGCTAGCTCATCAAAATCAGTGATTCCTTCAAGAAGAAAGCTTTCATCATCTAGACTGAAAAAATCAAAAAGTAGTCCAAAAAATGTAACATTAAACTCCACATCAGAATTATTTAAAATAGACAGATTAAAACTTGTTAGAAATATAGACAGGTATGGATTAAATTATAACCAAAAAATTATATCACCAAAGAAAAGAGTAATTGCAACAAAAAAAATTTTGTAAGTTGCAAATTTACTACTGAAAATATTTTATTATGTATACAGTATTCTTAAAAAAAATAATTTATTCCAGAAATAATTCAGCTGGTTTAGTTTCCATTGGTGGTGTTATATATAAAAAAAGTAGAACTCGGCTAGTTCGGAGCAATTCTGGCGTTTCACCAGTAAAACGTAAAATAAAATACTTATTATTAATTTTTGATTTATTTGATTTAATAAACATTAATAAAAATAATTGTAGGAAAAAATAGTTTAACATCTGATCAAAGTGATGAATATTTTATTGCTGAAAATGGCAAAAAACTTTTAAAATTAGATTCCAGTGAAAAGACATTTGATAAATCTTCAGATTCAATCAAACTTAATGTATCGATTTCTCCTGTCAAAAACTATAAGACTAACGTCAGGTAAAATATTGCAGAATTTTTTCTTATGCATAGGAAAAAATTTAATTTAAGTTTTATTTACAGTAATAAGGTCAAACAGAGGAGTTTACAAATTTTGCGCAATAAAATGCGTAAAAACAATCAGCCATGTTTACTGTTTCAGAAATTTGGTTTTTGTAGCAATCAACTTAATGACACCTGTCCTAAAGTTCATGATAAAAAACAAGTAGCTGTTTGTAAAAAGTAAATTATTGCACATTATATATTTATTTCTTTTTTTATGTTTGTTTATTATGTTTTACGTTATCTTACAATTTTTATCTATTTGAAAAAATTTTGCACTGTTATAAAATAACATAATTTTATGTACTAACATGAAAAAAAGTAAAACAATTTTATATTTTTGATTTTACTTTTAGTTATATAAAAATGTAAAATATTCACTGATCCTTTTACTCATAGAAATGATTTTGATATCCATTTGCATTAAGGTGTAAACCTTTACAATAAGGATATTTGTTTTTCACAATATTTAATTATCTTCTTATTTAGTTTTCTCCAAGGTAAATGTCTTCTAGATGACTGCCCACTGTCTCACGATGTTGGTCCGGAAAAAATGCCAACATGTAAATATTTTCTAGAAGGTTGTTGCTCCCGTGATGGATGTCCATATTTACATGTGAAAGTGTCATCAAAGAGTCCTATCTGTGTGGAATTTTTGCGAGGGTACTGTCTTCAAGGTAACGAGGTAAGAATAACGGGATGTCTTCTATTTGTTATATTTTTACATATTTATTTAACATAAGCTCATTATTTTAAGCATATATCTTGTAAAAAAAATTACCTTTTTCAGCTAAGAGAAATATGAATTATTGAAATTTTATTTTATTCATAGGTGTTAATTATTAATAATTAATTATTTTAATTTTATTTAAATTTTCTTAATTTTAAATTTTATGTTTTAATATTTGCACAAAAAAAGAGTTAAATTCTATCACTTTTGTTTATATTTTGTCTTTTGAGAAATTAATGTTTTTCTTAAAAAATCTTTAACCATTGAAATAATAACAATTTTTTCCATGATGAATTTGCAAAAAAAAAAAGAAAAAATATTACTAATAGTATCCAGCTGGCATGCAACAAGTGGAAAAATAAGAATACTAATTTAAAAATGACTTCTTTTCTCGCACAGTGCCAGAAACGTCATATACACGCGTGCCCGGAATTCGATAAGAGTGGAAAGTGCAGTAAAGGTAAGTTTTGTCCATATCCTCACAAATCACATTTAACAGAGACAAAAAGATTCAGAAAAATATCGCGACGCAAAAATAATGCTTCGATTGCAAAAGAATCGAGCAATACACCCACAGAACCTAAACCCGCAGAGACTAGAAAACGTTACTATGACGAGACGAGCGAAGATTTGAGCCAGAAAAGAGAAAAGTTATTAAAATCTGTAAAATTAATCAAAGATGTGCATGCGGCACAGACTAATAATGAAAGTGAAGAAAAAGACAATAATAGTGTAAAACAAACAGAACTTGATAATGTCAAAGATTCTACAGATTGTGAAGAAGAGCTTGAAGTTATGTGCAAAAGGCCGAGAAGACCCCCAATTGGTCCACTTCCTGCATATATTCCAATTGATTGACGGTAAATGAATTTTCCTTATTCGACTGATTATGTACATAAAGTAAAGAACGAAATTTTTTTATAGAATTTTGTTGTGTATAATTTTAAGGGGTTATAAATTATTTAAGAACTGTGATTACTTTTATAAATATTTTTGAATTTGTATTTGTACTTGTAATTAAAATCGTCGAGATGTGATGATCGCGCTTCTTTTAAAATTATTATCCGTATTTAAAAAAAAAATTAATTTAAACTTATCAACAAACATAAAAAATAGATATTTTAAAATTAAAAAACAAATTGCATCAACTCTTTGCTCGAAACTCAAATCTGATCATATCATAGGAATGACTCTAAGATGTTATATTTCAACTCTTAGGCACTAATACTGTTATCAAATTAAAAATATATATTTTGTGAATCATTTACTGTATATAAAATTTATGTATAAATAAATGGAAATAAAGATATTTGAAAATAAATAATTATTTATTTGAATATTTACAGTATTCTTCGTTATCACAAAATCCTCATAAATAATAATTTCATTATACATTTATACACAAACCTTGTATGATGATTATATCCTTTTTTTTTCAATGAAATAATCAATATTCAATCAGTTTTTGTGTTTTTTTTTATCATGATATAAAAGAGTCCAATTGGTAACGTGATTATAAGCTAATAGAATTGGACAGTGTAAGAGTAAAGAAATACTGTCCCTGTCAACCTTTGATGATATTAATAGCCATTGATTTAACCAAGCTTGCATACTATCTGTTGACATGTTTACTGGGTTTACACCTCTGAATGACAATGCCTTAAAAATGGAACAAAATAAAATATAGATTACAATTATTATTATGTACAATATGTATTCAAGTTTCTTTCTTAATAATTTATTTTTTTTATGTAATTATCATTGCAATGTTCATGAAAATTAAATTCATATTTTATAGGTATAAATATGTACAAAATTGAAAAAGTTAATGTTTCTATTTCTCAAGTTTTATAAAAAAAAGTGAATAATTTATATTTAAAATAATATACATAATAGTACAAAATTACAAATATTAAATTATGTCAACATGCATAATATTAGATGATTCGATTAAATAACAAAAATTTTATTATTTTTCAAAATCAAAAAATAAATGATTTTTTTTAAATTTATATAATTTTTTTTTACAAAATTGAAATTCACAAATAATTATGACATTACAAATGTCTTGAGCATAAAAAAAATACAAAGCAATTTTAAATATGCTTATCTGGCATTATATTAAGAGTTGAAGTAGTTATATGTAATGTATTACAAAATTAAATAAAGAACAAATAATATCAACGTACCCATTGAATAGCATCATATGATAAATTTGTAACTCCTTCACGTTGGATAGCAGTATCCATTTGTCTTATAAGTAATCCTCTTTCAAAAAGTCGTTTTCTGTGATTGAATCCAAATCGACTCATTCCATGAATCTTAAGTAGTTCTCTCTATAAAAATAAAAATCTTTTTGATGTTCAAAAAACAATAATTTAGTTAAATAATATGACAAGTTTAACTTACAACATGTTTTCGTTTCATCTTTTTTAAAGAATAAGGTGGTCCTGAGAATAGCACTTTACAAGAGAGTATGTCATTAATTGTTGGATGTATCCCACTACCTATACTACCCAGTACATTATCTCTAAACAATTTTTTTAAGTTTGAATCTTTAACTGTGTCAACTCGATTTTGTATACATCTTAATAATGGTTTGTTATGTTGTAATCGCTGCTTTTGCTCTTTCAATAAAAATTTTAATTTTTGTTCAAATGACCAATAATGACTTGTTAAAATTATATGTGGAAAATAAATGGCCATTGGAAAAATAATATAGTTTGTAAATGGTATTGCTGATATCAACAAAACTGGGGAGATCTTCATTAAGTCTTTTGGCAGAGTAAATGCTAGTCTTAATTCACCACTTGTCAAAGCGTCAACTCCTTCGGTTCTAATCTTCTTACGTATCTGCACGTACTCTTTAAGATCTTTGTAAAGATCCTTTGTACCAACACTGAAAACTCTGTACACACGCATTGTTTGTGGAAAGTTCTTTTCCAATATTTTGTCATAGTTTTTGATGTAGTCAATGTATCTAAATATCCAATATTTCTTGATGACTGTGACACGAGAGTTTTTGTTGAAATTAGACGTTGATAAATTTGGTTTTTCATATTCGGTGTTACGTTTTTGAAGCGTCGTTGAACAAGTTGGCGAAGATAATGAGAGTCTTTTTCGACATAAGACTCTCGTTGCAATTCTAAACATATCACGTAATAATTAATTTAAAGTTGGCGCTTCTCTATTTCTTTTATTTCAGACGAGTGCTTATTCTCTTCTAGCAGAACCATCTTTTCTGCTGCATTTTCTTTAGGTTATGTTCATCTTCGTTTCACAAAAATTCAAATATTTTGCTATTTTTTTCTGTTTTTTTTTCTTTTTATCTTTCTATTAAACTGTAAATTTTTTAACTTAACTAAAAATCTTCAAAACACTGACAACGAATCGAGCGGGCGGATAGTAGGAGAGCTTTTAAGATTTAGATAAGCAGAATACTCGTTCAGGGGCGTTTTGAAGATTACTACCTATTTTTTGCACGGCGCACTTGTTCCTCTTTTGGAAACAATAATAACTCTGTCCTTTTAGAGGGGGTTAAACAATAAAGTTTGATAAACGATTGGCTCGTTGCAACGCACATGTCGTTCTCGCGACCAATCGCAATACACAAGCCAATCGTTAACCCACGTGCCGTTCGCTCGCTTTATGTTGTCAAAAAGTTAAAAACTTAAAATACGCAGCTTCTCTCGAAAAGAACAAGTCCGTCTGATTTGTTTTCATACAAACAAATATAATTAAGACGAAAACAATGATCACGATTCAAAGTCGCGTGATTTAAATGCAAAAACATTATATAGGTGAGCTGTTTATTAATTAATATAATTTATTTTGCGCGAGAAAAATATGTAATTACAGATTAATACGTTTCTTCATTTGTTGCGCTTTAATGAAAGCTTTTACGTTTCAATAACGTTTCTAAAAATATGTGCCAAATTGCCTACCAATTGTTTCGAATTGAAATATTAACGTGGCCCTAAAGATTTTTCGTATTCCCGCTTAACATACCTTTTCCAATTTTACGAAATGTTAGAAGAAAGAACTACGAATATTTCTGTTATAAATGATCATATTCCATAACATTCCAATGCTGATTACAATATTACATACAATAACAAATTGTGTATATAGTGCATTGCGTTATAAATAGTTGGTGAATATTGAGATTTGATATTAAAAACATCCATTATTAATTTTACTTTAATTCAAATGTTTTTTATTACCTATCGCTGTATGTTTACTAAACAGATTTATTAAAAATTTACTCTTTCATCTAATTCATTTGTTTTTTGTTTTTAATTATAAATATGTTGGTTGAGTATTGTTTATTTTTTTATTTAAAAACAGTAAATGGACATTTTCGAAAATTCATGAAAATATAATCTACAATTTATTTAATACCGTGAAGGACGTAATTTCTGATCACTTAGGAGGTATTTCTGATCACATATTTACATGTAAAAAAGTAAAAGTGTATTTCTTTTTCACACAAACGAAGCATTTCTTACGCTCAATCTATTTTTTCTCATAAATAAAAAAAAAAATTTTCCTACTAAAATCTTATAGATTATGATTTATAATAAATAATGATCAGAAATTACGCCCTGATCAGGAACTACGTCCTTTATTTCCTTTTTCTAAAATTACAGATGTCTAGATCTGTTTAAAAATTTTCGAAACTGTTCATCTATAAGCTGATCGATCTTCTGGTGTTTTGCTTTCGAAACGCGCTAAAAATTAAAAGTAAAAATTTACAAAATCAAAAAAAAAAGTTATTAATTATTTGTTATATTAATTAAAATAAAAGATTTAGAACAAATATTATATATTTTAACGAAAAATTAACAAAAATATTTAATTTAGATTTTATTTAAAAAAAAAAAATCCTAATTACACATAGAATAATAACAAGACAATCATAATTAATTGTTCGCATCCTTATAAAAATGTTTTCCTCATATTGTTTCGATATTAAAGAGTATGTAAAACAAGTAATTATTAGATAGCGTGACATAATCCTGTAACTTGTCACGAAAAGTAAAAATCATCTTTTAATAAAAATTGTGTTAAGCGTATGCTTATATGTTCAAGGGTAATGCTTTTATTAAAAAATTAACTAATAGTTTTATTTGTTAATTTTTGCATTATGTCCACAATTTCTAACATAAAATGTCTACGTGTGTTAGATACAGCGGAAATTTGCTTTATCTACTTTTTCAGAAAAAATTATTTTTATGATGTTTTACTATTTCATCATCTTTAATAGCTGCGTTGTTTATAATTTGTTTTATAATTATATCAATATAAAATATTTTCCATTTCAAGAATACATTAAATTTTCGTTTGAAGTCATGATTTAAAAATTATTCACTAAATTTTTTTTTATGTATTCGATCCTAAAGGTTCATATTAAAGTTTAATCTAAAGTAAAAGTATTAATAAGTATACTATTGATTTGAGAAAATATAACTGTCAATTTTTGAAATGCTAAATATTACGAACAGTATATCATACATTAACAGTATTTAACAAAATGTTACCTTATGATAAATTGAAACATGTATCCTGCATTAAAAGAATAAAAAAAATTCTGTAAAAATGTTAAAATTGTAAATAGAACATTTTTAAAAAGTAAATAATTTTTCGCAAAAATTAGAAAATTGGTTAGTTTTTCAGTAACAAAAAACATTACATTTTTACTAAAAAACGCGATTATCAAACTTTTAAAATTAAAAACAAAATAACAGTCAGATATCTGAACTCACCGCTATTGATTACAATTTTTAAAAATTTATGACATTTTTTATTTTTTTGCGTCAATTATCTTTGCAAATAGTTACAATGCAATAGAATAATTGTAAAATTTCCGATCAATTTTTGCGTGTTAATAAGATTATTTTAAAAAACTGATTTAAGAATTCTTTTCTATTATTCTTTACATTAGCGAAAAAGATTAAAAAATCTCTTGAAACTAGTAATTCTTTTTAATGCTTAAACATTTAGTATATACAGTTAATTTTTTTATATTATATATAATTTAAAAAATGTATTTATTTAAATTTTTAAAATAAAATTTAATTTATTTTTACAATTTAATATTACAACACCTATTAATTTTAAAATTAATGTTCAAAGATTCACAGTTTTCCATAATGAATATAAAACATTATATTTAAAATAATTTTCTTTCAAATTTACATACGTTTAATTCTAAACATTGGTCAAGTAATTCGATATAATAAAAATCATTTGCTTTTATGAGATGATATAAAACTTTTATTTTATAATTTCAATTTTTACTTGAATATAAAAAAACAATGACAAAATAAATTACACATTTATGTGTAATTTATTTTGTCATTGTTTATATATTGCTATAAAAAATTTTTTTTTAACGTCGCTATATTTATGCTATGCTATTTTTGCTATGCTAATTAGCGACGGAACTCGTAAGTGTGTTTGTGAAGAAAGCACATGTAACGTACAGTAGTGCTTGTATTAATCGGCTGTCAAGAGCGGGATTCGAACTCAGAACCCCGAGATTACGAATCCAAAGCTCTACCGAATGAGCCACAGACCGACTCATCCAACTTTAGGAAATTATATGACTTTATTTTATTTAATTATTTACAGAAACGAAACTTTTTCTTCATTTACATAAAGAGTAAAATAAATATAGATATATAGATAGAATACAATGGCGAAAAATACATACTTTTATTGATTTATTTTTTAAGTAGAACAATATGCGTCATTTTTAAACAGTACTGACATGCGTGCCCTCGACCTATAAGGATTCGGTTTATTAATAATCGAACAAATTCATTATTTTTAATTCTTATTTAATTATGTCCAAGGAAATGATGAATATTTTATTGTTTTTTTTTATTATCGCGCGTTATGTATATGAAGTTTTCGACAATAACGTTAAAGTTGTAATAATAAGAAAATATATTATTTTTAATAAAAATATATAAAAGAGTAGTCACAAATGTTTTTCATTATGCTAAATTTTATATTTTACGTTTTCGTACAGGAAACTTTTTGCATGGAAGGAAATTGATAAAATTTCTATAAATTTCATTTTAACTGCAGAACAGACTTAATTTTTTATAAAAATTTCTATATTAATAATAAAAATTACTGTATGCATAAAAAACATTGCGCATACACAAAGTAATTTTTTTTAATCATTTATCATATACTTTTTACCGTTCTTATAAAAAAATTACATTCATCGCATAGTTATAATGAATTATAGTAATGTTAGCTATAGTTTCTCTTCGTGTGATAATGGAAAAAGTATGTATTGAATAATAATGAATAAAAAAACATTATTTTCAGAAAATATTCGTATACGTGCGCACGCGCGTGTGCGTTTTTACATGTCCGTCTGCGCGTGCATATTTTTTACATCTTTGAAGTTGAAAATTGATTGACCGACTTTTTTTATCTTTATTTGAATACGTGTTAAACAAAAATATGCATTTTATTATTCAAAAGTTTATAAATATTATTATGGCTTGTATAAAAGACTTTATAAGTATATCAGTCTTTTAAAAAAAATAATTTTAATTTAATAAAAAATTATTAAATTAAATAAATTATTTTTCTGTAAAAAATGACAATAGTTATAAAAAAATATGTTTATTTTTCGTCATACTCTTTACCTAATCTATTATGCATACAATATAAAACTTTACATTTTTATGTTAAAGTAATTTAACTTTTTGAAATATTTATATATTTATCATTTTTTGTTTTATACCTAATATTTACTACTTGAAATTAAAAAAAAAAACTAGCCATTTATAGATAAATATAATTGCTTTTTAGTTAAAAAAATGAATTCCATAGAGTATCACTGGAATTCAAAGATAAGTGGTTACGATTATTTACATAGTTGACAAACTATTTCTAATAATTTAATCTTCTTCCTCCAAGTTTTTATGTTTTTTTAACATTTATTCATTACACATAAGTTGATCATTTAAAAAAAATGTTCACTGACAGTAATAAGAAATTAATATAATTAAAAACTTAATACGTTAATTTCTCAATATTTTGTTATTCAATATTAAGTTTTTTTTTCTTTTAATTCAAATAAAAAGATCCAAAATAATGCATGTAATTTAATCAAATGATCTTTGGTGTTCTTTAACAATTGTATAAATATTGAGATCAAAATATTTGATAAATTAAATTGCCCAGAAAATTTCACTTATAATGAAATAATGTATAATTTTGACTAAAATATTATAATTTTCAAATTTTTTTTTTTTTTTGTAGTATACCTGTAACTAATATTAATTTATACAATACAACGTGATGTAATATACTTTTGTTACGTATCATTATGACCTATGTACGTAAAATTATAAGTGAAAATGCACAATATATTAACATATCACAAAACATACTGCTTCGTTTTGCAATCATGTGTACGTAATTTTTAAAATTATCAACATGGTTTTTTTAAAATGCAATAAATAAATAAATGACGTTAGCAATTACTCTTTTTAATACAGGTCATGAAATTGTATGCATTACTGAATTCAAACTGAAGAGTGACGGTAATGACTCAAGTGAGAATCTCAGTGGATACGTGAAGTTAAACTTCAATGTAAAAATGAAAAATTTTTATTGACAAACATTTTATTAACAATATATTAATTATGATTGACTTTAAAATTAATTTTATTCAATTTTTTTTAAATGCTAAAAACTGTTTGTTTATATTTATATTTTTTAGGAATTTATTCTATTTTTTAGCTTATTCTTTTAAATATATATGAATGATTTATATTTATTTATTAATCTTACGATTATTTTTCTACTATTTTTAAAGTTTTTTTTAAATTACCTTCCATCATTAAATCGAAAGTTACGAATTTTCTGATGAGATTTAAAAAAAAGTACATAATAAAAAATTTGTATTCATAAAGTTTTAGCGCGTTTATAGGCCCAACGCCCACTGGTATACTCGTCCATCTCCGTGACCATTTTTTATCAGATGTATAATTCAGGCTTCTTCGCTAGATGGCTTCTATAGGTATTAATATTAGTTAAGCACGTTTATCATTAAATTTTTAATAATAATCATTAATATTTTGAAAACTAAAAAAATTCATTAAATAAAGCGTAGCAGTTTGAACGAAATGATGTAAGAATAGTATAAAAAGTATTGATTATTTGAGGAGAAATAAAAGTTAGAAGACGAGTTGAACGATTTCGCAAGTGGTAAAAGCAGGTCTCGAGTAGAATATAAGAGAAGCGAAGTGCTTAATCTAACGGGTGGTCCGATGTTACTTAGACACTGAAATTACCGGCAAAAACTAAAGGTCTTTCAATGGGTCTTTGGTCTTCGGACATATGTTTTCACATATTATGCTCTTAAATAATTCTAAGGTTCTTATCTTATAAGGTCTGCGCTTTAATTTGGGTCCATTTATCAATGGTCCCCCGCTGGTAAGTTCGTGTTTATGGTAGCGACTACGACCATCTTTTTTGCTATTTTTATATATGTTTTAAATTATTTTTTTATAGTAATGTTTTGAAATTACTGAAAAATATATTTCACCACGAAATATTAAAAGTTCTTGACAGAAATGTATGTAGTAACGTAGAAAGTAAATAGTCTTTTTTAATTATGTTAGAAACATAGTAATTAAAAGTAGTGATAATTAATTTTATCACTAAAACAAGAACGTGATAATCTTTATTATTATTCGTATGTGTAACGAAATCCAACAGTAGTATTTTTTATCTTATTTTTTTAATTTTATACATTGTATTTTTCAATAAAAACCTATTGACACAGAATAAATTTATTATTCAATGTCATTTGAAAATTTATTACATTTCAAAAAATCAATATCTCGTGGAAATTAGGTATTTATTTACAAAATTTGATTATATTTATTATGATTGTTTCATTTTTTTATTCATAACAACAAAAATTGTTATTTAAATCTTTAAAAAATCTTATAGTCATTAAAATACTGTAAAATTTATGTATATCAAAGTTGTACCATATAATAATTAAAATTTTTTTACACACTTAGAAAAATATATCTCGCCAGTCAAGAGAATCTTAGATTCTAAAAATCTAATTTATATTTTACGATCGATTCTAAATTAATAGAAACTGGACTTTATTAAATAAAAATTTTTACCGAAAGAATTTTCTATACAACTTCAAACTAAAAACATGCCTGTAAAATACTTGAAAAATAATTAATTTTCATTGTTAGGCACATTTTTTTAGTTTTAATGAGAAATTTGGTTCATTATATTTTAAATAATTATAATTTTTTTTATTTTTCAAAGCAGAAAAAATTACTCATACGTTTACAATATGTTTATATACGAATAAATTTAATGTAATTGTTCAAAATTTAATAACTATTATTAATTTCCTTCTTTTTCGCGTGTTTGTTCAGAAAATAAAATCTCTATTATTAATCTATATTACATTATCAGCACAAATATGTATGTTATAATTTCTACAAAAATTAATTAACAAAATCTTTTTCCATGTCAATCGGCTTTACCTTACTGTAGCTTATAACATTTTGGTTCATAAAATCTTTTATAAATAAATCTAAATCTTCTTATACCTATAAGTATAAATACACATCCAATGAATGATAATATTGAAACCCCTCTAGCGACCCTTCAAGGCCTAAAGACCCAAGAAAAATACTAAGGTGTCTCTAAATAATGGACAATCAGCAATTCAAGCCATCCATCTAAATTTAAGCTAGACATACTAAATAACGTAAATACATATATTTCCGTACATCTTCTGGCATATTAAAAACAAAGAGTCCATGAAAAGAAGTCGTACACTATGAAAATTTATACCAAGGTTTAGCATAGAATTTTGACCCCCAAAAATCTGTACAGACCTCTTGTGTTTATAGAAGAAGATCCCCTTAGTTCTCTGTTAAATTTTTTTTTTCAACTTTGTAATACACCACGTACCGTGCCATTACAATGTATACCATTATAAAAATAATTTTTCTCTTACCTATGTCCACCTGGATATTGGACCTTAGAAAATGAGGATGGTCTGGTTCAAAGTTTTTACAACTGTGTATGTATATAGATATAAAAGAATATAAGAACAGGTAGCCGACCCTTTGTATCATTATGCATTCTTTTATTTGTCATTTTTTTTAAGCTGGATGAGCGGCATAAAGCTGTTGCCAAGGCTATAGCTTTGAATATGGGCGTTTCTAGTTTGTTAATCGATCATATTTTATTTAAATTATCTTTAGTTTCATTGTTTAAAAGGTGTGAACAAATATAAATTTTAAAAAAATAAAAATAAAAAATATTAAAATTAAATTAGATTTTCTATTTACCAAACACGCTTAACAAACTATTGTTGAATTTCGTAACATGATTTAAAATTTTTTTGTCTTATATATGAAATTACTATTTGTCAATTCCAAGAAAATAAAAATTAATTATCTTTAACGTGTTTTTAAAAAAAAGTTAATTTATTACGAAATTTCTTAATGATGACAATACAACATTGTGTCATGGATATTTGAAGAAGTGACTGCCGAGGCAGTACAATAGATTTTTAATAGTAAAGTTGATTTTTACTTTTTTTCTTCTTTTATCTCAAAGCACATGAAGTTATTTAATGTAATCTTAAAATTTCTAAAAGCAAGTATATTCAAGCGTCTTCAACTTTTAAACAAAATTTTTATCTTAAGCATTAATTGCTCCTAATTCAAGATTAATACGTAGTTTTTAATGGAAATTTTGAATTTCATATTATATATCGATTTATTTTAATTTACAATATCATTCATATATTAAAATATATGCTACTATAAGATAAAGTATTTTATTTAAAAAAACTACTTGAAAATTTTCGATGCTAATATATGCTGTCTTATTTATTGCATTATATGAATAAAACAATTGTATCGTATTGTTTATTTTCATTATAATAGTTATATAATGAAAAGTCTGATAGGCGATGAAAATTTACTTCACGAAATAAACTTCAAACTTTTTTTGTATTTTAAATCTGAAATAAAGAAGAAAAAAACATTGCATGCAGAGTCACTAGATTTAAAATGATTTTAATGTCGCATTTTAATCAATCAATCAATAATGCATCCTTATAAAATAATGCAAGAATTTATGAGCTATTTAAAGTTCATCATTCGTTTTGATTAAACTCGCAGTATATCTGCATATACACAGCGCGAGAAAACATTTGCTCCGAGAATAAAAAAAAAAGTCAAAGAAAAAAGGAAAAGAGCTTTTTTTTAACGATTTCTTTGAATTTTACATTAAGCATAAAAGCGAACTCGTGGTATGTTGAAAGCGATAAAAAAATAAAAAAAAAAAGACTGTGAATTTTTCAAAAGTTCCACATGAGAATTGTAGTATAAACAAGCTACTCTTCTTATCAAAGCGATGACTTGACAATCGGCGCTCTATCGCCCTCGTCTCTTCATATTATACGTATATTCGCGCATTCTATGTATATTATATTCATATAAATATATATACATATTTTATATCTATACGTATATTAAAAACCTCATATATATATATATATATATATATATATATATATATATATATATACTATGAAATTTTATATCTAGAATATACTTTACATATATACTGATACTGAATAAAAATGAAAAATATTATTTTTGTTCAAATAATTACTTAACTTTATAAATGAAACTTTATCGTTTGATTAAAAATCAATAAAATTTAAAAAAAATTAAAAAAAAATCTTTACAGATATTCTCGCTTTTGCGCGTGCGATAAAAGATGAGTTACAAAATGTAAAATATAATTTATGTAGCTAGCGGAGAAAGATTAAAGTAAATCTGTTAAGTGTGAAAATCAAAAAGTGAAAAAAGTAGAAAAAAAAAACAAAAAATCTGCGACGAAATTACAAAGGAAAAAAAAAATAAAAAATAAAAAAAAATGTGGAAGAAAGAAAAAGACGTCCGCTAGGCGTCGCTGGTTTTTATTAACAAAACGGACAGCCAGAGCCATGCACACAGAGATACTTCAAAAATCCGGGAGAGTATAGCTCACTGGGCAAACTCGGAGCTAGGACAGCTTATTACAGCAAAACCGCACACGTACACATTCATATATATGCATCTATCTTTTTCTATCCTATATTATAGTTCATATCTATCCTCTCTTTTCCTCTCTGTCTCGCTCTTTTTTTTTGCTTGCTGAGTATTATGAGTCTATGTGTTCTCTGTTCGTTTGCTGCTCTGCTGCTGACTGCTCGCTCGGCTCGACTCGACACACGCTCGCTTGTATTTTTCACTATAGCGCAGTGTCTTGTAATACCAAACGCACACCGACCAAAGAGAATATAAGAGAAGAGAGCTTTGGTGTGCTGCAGTTTTTTTTCTTCCTCTTTGAAGAGGCTATTACTCCTCTGTTTGTCTTTTTTTCTAATCCTTGCAAAATCCTCGTGAATAATCAGGGATCATTCCAAGTGTCGTTTGAATATTATTAAAAAATAATCAGAATTATAATATCTGATCTTTGTAAAAACGACTGTAAAAGAGAGTCGAGTATATTGTGCGCGCACACGCATACTTACATATATACATTGGTGAAGGCAGACCGGGTATATCGCAGATCGTAACAGACCAGAGTTGCAGCGGGGACGCGCCTAAAATCAAGCCGGCGCTTTACAATCGCTAGACGCGTATTGCTAAACCAAGTCAAGTTGAACTTGTACTTAATAAAATTTTTTTAAAATGCTCTTTAGGCGATAATCTTGCATATCGAATGCTCAATTTACGACGTAGATTTTGCTGTTGAAGCCATTTTTTTTTCTTTGCTTGTGGAATATAGAAAATTACAAAGCTTTTTTGTTCATTGTTAAAACGGCTCTGTGTCGACATTGTCAAGGATTTGGACATCAGGTGGGATTTTAATTTTTTTATTGCAAAATGCATGTATATACAATTGAAAAATTGTACAAATTAAAAAACAAATATTTGTGACTTTTGCAGATTTTGGAGCTCAGTAAATGGTTAAATAATATGCACTTGAGCGTTTAAAAAAAAAAATTTTACAAAAATAAAAAATTTGTTGAATTGATATTGGAGAAGTTTGGACAGAGGAGCGTAGATGGGTCGTTGGCTTATGTTCTGTACTGTGAGCAGCACTTTGTCACATTGGCAAAATGTTTGTGAAGAATATTCAGAATACAGGAGAGACTGCCATGAATGTTGACTGTCCATTACAGGCCAGTCTTAAAAGATCCAGCAGTGCTCCAATGATCAACGAAATTAGTGCTACCATGTCTATCACATCACCTTCAACCTCAGCACCTCCCAGGTAAAATTTAAAAAATTTTCAATAGATTTTACTTCAATAATTTTTATTATATTTATTTGGCATGACTTGCAAATTGATTATGATTATAGTATAATCAAAATGAATTTTTAGGGATGCTGTAACAACGTTTAATGTCTTTTCAAATATACCTCGAGCAAGAAGATTCAGTACCAGTGTAAGTGCCTATCATTTTATCACTTAATCAATTACAATCAATGTATGAGTATACTTAATGATGTTTCTTGATAACACAAATTAATGCATATTATGGTTGCATTCATTATTTAAAAGTGGAAAGTTTGATGAATTTGCAATAAATACTAAAACCAAAAAAAATGTAATCTTTTATATAATCATGAAAATAATCTTTAATGATTGTATAAAGAAAATCATATTTTATCAATTCAAATTATAATTTAGAATTACAATTTTTTTATTTCATGGTCTTTCATTGTTTTTAAAGTAAACATTTTATAATGAAATTAACCGTTTAATTCATTTTTAAAGTTAATTTTAGTTAACTTTTTTTTATTTTAAGTACTGTTCTGATATAGGAATTCTTGTTCATTATTAATAAAAATATTAAAATCATTTGAAAATATTTCATTTTATATAAAAAATTAAATTATTATAAAAAAATACACAGATATCTATATAATTATTAAAATATTGAGTTTATTAAATGATTGTTGGAAAAAGAATTTAATTTTATACTTTTTACGATTTTCAGAGTCCGGGAGGTGCAATTGGTATAGGAATTGGTCCTAGATTAGCTCCTCGAGTTAACCAATTAAGACGAGAAGAGTGTATAGATGTAGTAGCAGGTAGAGAAGTAGCACATGAAAAAGAAATACACAGTGCGATGCAGATCTCCCAGTCTTGGGAAGATCTTACTTTTGAAACAGAAGGTCTTTCTTTCAAAGATTCTTCTACAGATTCTCCACCATCAAACTTATTAACAACAGCTACTTCATTACTACCACAATTAAGGGCAGATAAATTAAATCCTAAGAAAATTTTTGACCCTCTTAGTCTAAATTTGACAGCTACTGGACCTCCGTCTTGTTCCTCACCTTCACCTACAAGGTCGGGGTTGGGCCAGCGTCAATGTTACTCACCTAGTTTACATGCAGTAGCATGGAAAAATGGTTCATTGTCTCCTAGCCCAACAAGAAAGGCATTTGCTACAAGGTATATCTTAAAGAGGTTATTTAGCTTTTTCTTGTTAAATTTTTTATTTGATTTCAAATACTTGATTCTCAACATTTTAGTGTATTAAATAACATAATTGTACATTGATTTAAATTTAATGTACAAAAATCTAACCTATTTAAATCAATTTAAGGCGAAGTTTGAGTCCTATATCAATACGTCCAAGTTGTCTTGGTGGGACTGGAGGTGCAATGAAAAGAAAATTCGAATTAGATGAAAATATAGGATCAGATCGATTAATACAACCGCCAATCAAACGAGCTTTCAATATGATCATGTCTAATCCATCTAGGTAGATAAAAATTTTTTTTATATCATATACTATTATTTGTTTAGACAAGTAACTGTCACTGCTAAAATTCCAATTTCTTTAAAATCCAAATAATTTTAGTTAATAAAATGAAATTATAATAATTTATTATCATTTATAAACTTTTTAGAGTTGAATCAATGTTGTGTCCTTTTTCATCAATAACTGCAAACAGCACTGGTTCAGTAGGAACACCTGAATCCTTATCTAGTGCAGATTCACCAAACTTTTCAAACCAATTAGCAGAAGAAAATAGCCCATCTTCAAGTCGAACTCTTTTACAAAGTGACGACGCTAGTATGTCGGACAATAGTAATGATCCGCAACAAGCAAAGTTAATGGAAGCAGATATGCCAAGTGGAATTGAAAATCCTCCAGGCGGTGACAACAGGTGAATGATTGCTACAGCAAGAAGTTCAAGCATACCATACTATACCCAAAAAAACAGCTTCTTTCCTTCGTTAGACAAAACCTATCCGAAGATACGCGAAAATGTATTTTGGAGCCCAATAATTGTCGATGGCGCGGAGGCGCACATGTACACGTTAACATTACAATGCAACTAGTCGATATACGTGAATGTAAAGTCGGCGTTATGCCGAAGTGGTAAAAAAAAGTGACAATGAACATGAATGCAGTCTGATCTCGAATAGAAGCTCGACTGATTTCTCGTACCGTATCCATCGAGAAAATGCGAATTTCTTTAAAAGATCCTTATGAAATTTCTATTCGAAAATTTAAATCCATGATTAAATTTTTATTTTACTTTATCTACATATTAAATTTGTGCATTTCATTATTAAATATTACACTATATTGATTGATTTTGAAATATTTGGCACGTTTTTTTGTTCTTAAATTTAAATGAAACATAGTAGTCCGTGGGTATGCTTACAGACTTACAAGATTGTATATAGATTTATAACGTATTCGTTTATTTTTAAACATTATTTACTACTAAGTTATAGCAAAGATACAATTATATTTTCGAATAGCGGTTGCGTTTAATTATACGCTGGTTTTCGAAATTTATTCTGTCAGAACATCATGATCTTTTGAAAATATATTGCATGCATCATTGTATGTTGATAAAATATTACTTCTATTACGAATTTGTTTTCTATTTTATATTTCATTATTCTTTTTAAACCATTAATTAAAATCATATGCAGTTAGTTCTTTTGTTTGTAAAATATAAAAAATGTTCCAGATTTTAAGTGCCAAAATTACTGAAATAATTTATTTAATGGTTTGAAAAATGTATTAAATCATTATCAATTTAATTATGCGTAAAATCAAATATTTTTAACTAAGCCTTCTACCTCTAATTAATTTATTTAATTGAAAATATTTCAATCATATAAATAAAAATATTGGATGAACTTTTATTTTTTTATCTAAATGTCACCAAGCTATTAGCAAAATTTTAATAAAATATTTTCAACAAAAATTTCCATTTATTAAATAGATAAACATTTAAGTCATTAAACATTGATTTTCAGATTTATAAAATTTATTTAAAAAATAATGATAAATTTATTACAAGATTGAAAAAATATTGTTACTTCAAATTTATTCTTAAATTTATGCAGATTTATTGCGATTTTATTAAATATTTTAATATTGCGATTTTTACCACTTTAAAAATAAAATAATGCAGTTTAATTTTTAACAGTTCTATTTCAGAATAATGCATTGCAATTCAATTACTAATGATTTATTCCAAAATAATACAGAATTATAAAAACTTTGTTAAAATATATAATACTAACTACATCAGCATATGGCATTTTATAAAAGACTTAAGTTGACTTGTAAATTTTAAATTTATGTAATTCAATGTAATTGAAAACGTATTTTTTGTGGCATAACAGTAATTAAGATTGAAGGTTTAGTTTATGATATTGAAATAAAAAATCATGCAGGTTCATGATCTAATAAATATAAAAAAAATAAATTATATTTTTTATTGACATTAAAAAAATAATATTGCACATATCTATACTACAAAATTTCAATTTTTTAATATCTTTTAGCTAAAAAATAATCAAAAATGAATTAGACAATTTTATAATCTAATCCTATATTTAATATTATGTTTAAGTTATAGTATCTGTAGATTGATTTAAATTTTTCTATAAATTTGTTATTTTATTATTATAGATTATTTTTATTTCATTATTTTACTTATTTGGATGAAAATTGTAAGTTAATCGAAATGAATTGAATTGTATTTTGGGACGAATGATAATTGCAGAATAAATTATGAAAATTATCGTAATTTTCAAAAGAATTTTATAAGATATAAAGTCTGTTAGTATATTCACGTATTTGTCGACAATGTGATTTTTTAATGAAATTTATGAATACTAAATAAGTGATTCGTTTAAATCTCTTGAAGGTGCATAGAATAGAGACACCAAAGTATACGAGTATAAGTCGACGCCATAATTTACCGTCTGTTTTCTGTTTCTTTTCTAGCGTTAATAAGTAATTTGCAATTTTGTGACATAGATTTTTCAATGTATTGAACTAATTTTTGCATGAGGTCGATTCAGTATGATGTGTTATACTTTTTGGAGTTTTTTTTATATTCAGTAAACTTATTTATAGATTATTAAAATAACAATTTTTTTTCTAATTTTTCATAAACATTTTTAAAAAACTGAAATTTGTACAGGAATTATATAATAAGATTTTAATGGAATGAGCTTATATGATTAGAATGATGAATATATAATAAAATTTTGAAGTTGTGGTATGAAAAACTATAATGTGATAAGACATAAATAATTATTAATGTATACTGCTTTTAAAAATCTCCAAAAAGACTGTCATTCTAGATAGAACAATCTTTAGACTATATGAAAATCTGTTTGAAATCAAGATCATATAAATATTTTGTTTATGCTTTTAACCTCGCTGCATATATTGTTTAATGTCGCGCGTAACGATAACTAAGAAAAATTGAAATCAATATAAGAAGCGCTTAGTCAAACTTGATCTAGTACTGAAATTCTTATATAAATAAATATATTTAGCAACTAAACAATAATGTACATTATGTACTGTATAATATCAGATAAATATTGAACGATTTTCAATATATTGTCACGGCTTTTACAAGTAATATTATATCGGAATTTGTTTTCAATATAAACTTGTATTTGCAAATAAAACGAAATAATTAAATAGTACGGGAATTCCTGTTAAAAAGAATAAATCTTTTTAGGTTTTAGAAAGTACTTCATTATTGTTGATAATATTAATTAAAAAATCTATATAAAAAGCTAAATATTGTCTAATTTATTTTCTTGTAAATATATTTCACCTCGAATTTCCTTAGTCGTTAATTAAGTGTACACATTGAATTTATTTTAAATCTTTATTAAGTTTAAACTAAAATACAAATTTAAAAACTGTATTTTTGCATTAAAATTCTATACAACGTTGAATGTACGGAGAAAGGAGATATGATTGGAACAATTTTTTTTTCAAAATCTTACGATGACGGGAACATAAAAGAATATAGATCTTATAACAATATTAATATGTACATTTCCTGCTTAAGTTAATATAATTAAAAATGCATTATTGGCTATTTAAATTAGTACACCAGCTATCATTTCAATATTTTTCTTTCTAATAAAACTAAAATTTTTTTTTAACTTTCGATTGTACCAAACTATTTTAATAGTAAGAAACAATTACCATTCAAAATAATTTAAAAAATAGTCGAGTTTCAGAAAAAAATCAATGCATAAAAATCTGTAAATATTCAATATCTTTTCAAATAATTGCTTTAATTTTTTCTGGTAAATTCAATTTACTATTTTTAAAAATCAATATCTATTCATCTATTTCATGCAAAATCTATCATTTTTTGTCTACAGCTACTAACCATATTTTATTTACAATATATTTACATAACTTAATTTCGATTGAAAAAATCTCTAAATGTATTTCCTATAGACGTAAAAAAATTACCTACGGCTTTAAATAATAAAATATTTTGACAATTTTCAGATTGATTTTCTTCTTGCTTATTTCGGTTATCATCTTCAATACTTATGATTTCGTTATTTCTATTTGATTTCGGTGTCAGGTACTCGTTTTCTTTAGTCTGTAAGCCAAAATATAAAAAAATATATATATTGTATAATTAAAATGCACTATTTATCAGAATTTATTACTTACAGATTTAAAATTATGTGCAGTATTTTTAGTTTGATGAAAAAAATTGTTTTCTCCTGGAGCTTCAGATTGTGTACTTTTTCTTTTCACTCCATCAATCCAAGATTTTACTCTTTCATTAACTGAAGGTTCTGCCTCGATCGATGCTCTTTTAAAACGTTTTAACGCCAAAAAGAAACTTGAACCTTCGGACGATGTTTCTGATTCGGTGTCTCGATTAACGTAAACTATATTTGAATCCGACAGTTCCTAAAAAATATTACTTTTATAAAACAATAATAACTAAAAAATTTCACAAAACTAAATTTTGTGAAACAAATTATTATAAAAATAAATAATTATTCTTTTTTATTGTAGTTTAAGAAGATGAAATTTTTCAAATTATTTTAATAATAACACAAATTTGGAGGTTTCTGCAATTAGATAGGTGTTTTCACACTCGTTTGATATTGAAACTTTTGATTGTTTTCATATTTAATTCAAATAATAAATATGATTTAAATAATTAAATTCCATTACCTCACTCGTAGGATCGTTAGAAGATAGCGGCCTTTTTCTTTTATAACGTCTTCCAGTAACACCATCTATTTCAAAACGACTTATTTTTCTTAAAGGAATACGCGAGCTGCTATCTTTTCGGAGAGTCTGTCTACATTCAATGTACTAATAAAAAATGAAATAAAAAATATTAGTGATTCATATAATATTGTAAATAGTGTCGTAAAATATTTTGTATTTCTTTTTAAAATCATGCAAATTTTCCATATAAAAATGGCTGTGTTATTCTAAAAAATTTAATAGAATAATAATAGCAAAAATAAAATCTAAGTCGAGATAATCAATAAAGTTGTAATAATAATAATATTAATAATTAATAGTAATATTATTAATAATGTAATAATAAAAAAATTATAATATATCATAAATAGTATATTACGCAACGAGTGCGTAAAATATGTGATTATCGCACAAGTCGGTTTTGTCGCCCGAGCGCAGCGAGGGCGACAAATGAGACGAGTGCGATGATCACTTCACGCATTAGTTGCGTATATTATTTTTTCTAACAAGTGCGCAAAATTCTAAGAATGACAAACTTGCGTCTGTGATAGCATGTACAATCTTGTTCGAAGGCTATCAAGATTCTAAGAGGTAGTCGAGGTCGGGGCGCAGGACGGGGTCCAGGGGCGGAGCCCCGGTAAATTCAGGGGCAGCGCCCCCGCCTCCAAAAAAATAAATAATATTACTAATATAAAAATAAAATTAATAAAACCATCAACGGCAAGCCGGAGTAGAACCTGATATCGACCGAGTAACAATTGAGTTGTTTGTTATTTACTCAAGTATTAATCGGTGTATCTTCAAATTAAAAGTTGAGCGCAATAGATATTATTATTATGAACATCTATGCACAAGAAAAAAAAAATCCACCGCTTTGTTTTTGAGAAAAGTAAGTAACGCCAAAGTTTTTTCGCGTTACTCACTTTTCTCAAAAACAAAGCGATAGATTTTTTTCTTCTTGTGCATAAATATTTGTAATAATAATATCTATTGCGCTCAACTTTTAATTTGCAGATTCACCGATTAATACTTGAGTAAATAACAAAAATCTCAGTTAGACAAGGATAGCTCTCAAATTAAAATTCCATGAAAATATATTATTAAAATAATAATTGAGAATTTCTCCCCCCTCTTTAAAACAATAAATAAGAAATTATTTAAATGATTAACTCTAAGATTAATTAATAAGAGAGTTCACGTATCGCGAAAAAAATTGTACATAGCACTTTAAAAGAGCACCACAAGAGCTTTCAAATGAGATGTATAAATGTCTGTTATGATGTATAGTTCCTGAAATATAATACTTTAAAAATTAAAAAAATTTTTTTTAGATGAAATCATTTTACGCACGCTCAAATCATTTTACGCACGCTGAAATCATTTTACGCACGCTGAAATCATTTTACGCACGCTGAAATCATTTTACGCACGCTAAACAAATGCGTCTCATAATATGATATTTTATGTACGCAAACGGGTACATGAAATCGAATTTTGCGCACGCCGTTAGAAAAAAAATATTATGATATATTATTAGAATTTTATTGATATTTTTCTACAAATATTAACTTTTTACTCATTTGCTTATCAAGTAATTTTTAAAAATTTTCCTTATTTTCAATGAAAATTATTTTTTTAAACGATATTTAATATATTTGCGTCAACGTTATCGCTGTAAACTTAAATGCGTTATTTTTCTTTCGTTGCAGTACGAAGATAAAATAATAAATATCAATTTATTACTTTGGCATGTTAATATTTAACTGAATTAAAGGAACTGTACTTCAGGCAATAAACATTTTTTTTGCAAATCCTGGTATTTTATTTAATTTTAGGATCTACTATAATTTTTAAATATATTGATTATACAGCCAAAGCCAATTATTTTTACAATTAAGATTAAAAATTGCAAAAATTCAAATTTTATAATTTCCTTCAACAATATTCAATATTTTCATTGGAAACAAGTGTCTTAATACTTATGTAATTAATAATCTTTTTTTTCGTGTAAAACTTTAAATATGAAAAATTTATAATAGTATAACTTACTTTTTTAACAGCTTCTTGTAATGCTTCTATCCAAGCCTCGCTATCTCCATTTTCCGAATAAAGCAACAAAATTTCTTGCAAACAAATAACTTTAAAAAGTCCATTGCTTAACACGCGCTCAATTTTGCATTTATTCAATGGTAAAAGACAACAAACTGTCAATGAACTCTCAGGATCCCCTTTGCAATAAAGCAAAGTATCACTGAGAAGTACGAAATGTCTTCTAAATGATGAATTACCGCGTCTTGATACTCGCATAAGTGGACCTTGTCGAATTAATTTACGTCCTGGTCTGATCAAATTTACCGGACCAACTATATGCTTCTGTAATTCCAACATTTTTTGAGCATTTTCATATTCAGCTACAAGGGCATTGATGTGGTTTGCTACTTTTTCAATTTCCACCAATGAAGCTATATAAACATTATTTTAAAATTAAAAAAGTTATTTTACTAAAAATTATTTAATTTTACGAAAAAATTCCATTAACGATACTTTTTAAGTTTGTAATACACAATTGATTTAAGTATACTTGAATGAAATAATATTTCTGATACATATAATCCAAAGAAATTGAAAATACATGAATATTATTAAAATTTTTAAATATTAAAAATCATTCAAATAGCTTTAAGGACATTAATTTGAATATTTGATTCTAAAATATTGTTTGCAATATGAACTATAAAACGTATTTCACTGTTTAAAGCCACAGTTGAACATTGCAACAATTGCAATTTAAAAGATGAAACAAAAATTTATTACAGTGCGACAAATTTGCACTTGATTATTTAATAAACAAATATTTTAAATTGAAAAATTATTGCGAAACCTTGTAAAACGTTAAAATCCTCCTCTTTAGGTGATGTATGTCGAATAACTTCTTGTAAAAGTAATTTGTATCTTGGTACCCTTTGAATTGGCGCTATTAGCAGAGCCGGTAACTTATTATTGACTTCCGGTCTTGTTTCTTGGCTAGATATAAACTGCATAGCTGTTGGATTATTTTGTTGTATTTCCTACGTTTGATAACAATAATAAAAAATAATGATAAATGAAAACATAAATTCCTATAGCGAATAATTCTTTTTAGACGCAACGTAATCATTTAGAAATATAATTAAAAATTTTTTTTTAATTTTTAATTTAATAATTACGAAAATTTTATTGATAACTTACTTGTAACAGCATCAATGCTCGTTTGTAATTATAAGCATACACTGAATATAATTTGAAAAAAGGAGCTAATTTATAAAATGCATGCGCTACATTCTCTGGATTATGTTTTAATTCTTTTAAAAGTTCTCCATTGACGTTGTATAATGTTTCTACATTTTCAAATAGCGTCGTATGCGAATCCTCGTCTAATAATTTCTTTTCAAGAATGGGTACCATAAAATACTGAAATTTATATGAAAAAAAATTATTTTTCTAATTCTAAAGTTAAAACTCAATTAATTTTAAGATTTATCTTACCTCTTTAAGAATCTCTAACTGACGTAAATATTTAACTTCAGAACTTAAAATTTCTTGAATAGTTTGAGCCCTTAAACTTCGTTCTTTTTCAACTGTATTTTGATAATAAATCTGATCCAAATCACTTAAAACTAATAAAAAATATTTTACATTAACGTCTATAAATATAAATTATCTTTTTATAATTACTTTCTTTTTCATTTACCTTTCATCCTTGTACGAGTCGTTAACATATTTCTTTTATCAATGAGTTCCTTTAATTCTGCACTTAAGCTAGTTGCTTTAGGAGTTCTTGGAGAATCCATGTTTGCTTATACCTAAAATGATTAAAATTTTATTTTTTATATACAGAAAAAAAAACATTTTTTATTTTAAGATACTTTTTATTTATAATACGTGATGTGAAATGATTAACAGAATATTTTTATTTTAAGGAAATCAAAAAATCTCACTAAAAGCATAAAACGTGTAGTAAATTATGTTAAAAAAATCATCACTTGCGTATTTAAAGAAATACATTAAATTGCTTTTATTTTTATTAATTAATTTTTTACATTGTTATGATATCGTTAAAGTACAGTAGGGCTATATATTTTTAATTTTTCCTTGATAAAACAAATATCGAACTTTTTTCTTACAATTGCAATATTTATTCAAAATTCGTTTGATTTTTATTCAAATCAATATTATTTTTCGTGAATTGTTATCAGTAATACTAAAAATTCAACTGCCAATTATATGATGTAATCCAGAATTTAATAATAAAAAGGATTCAATATGTAGGAAAAAACTTGCCTATAATATTCTACTAGTCAATGTTTTCAAGCCGGTTCTACCATTAACTCTCCCTTCAATTTTACATCTGTTTGAAAATCTTTTAAAATTTTCTGCTCCAGTTTAAAAATAATTATATACACACAGAGATAACAATAACCGATTTGCGCCAAAAAGTTTTGGAGCAACTTTTACTAAAATAAATCGTCATGTAAATCATACGTTAGTGAAAATAAAAGTTTTTTTTTTAATTTAATCAAAGAATAAAATAAGTTGAATGTAACACGGCATCCTAACAGTCAGGACGATAGAAAACTGACATGAATGTAACACATACTGGCCTGTTACAGGAGTGTGTGTTTGTGTTAACTACGTTTCGGTTTTTTTGAAAGCATAAGCACCTGCTGGAGGGTTTAAATGCGTTATCCCATTGGTCGAGATTACACATTTATCCCTGTATTTCTATCTTTGTCATTTAGTTTTCTACTTGTGTACAGTTTGTGCTTACCATCTCCCGGTCATTGGCAGAGTACTAGAACGATAAATTCTTCCCTTCTGACTCTTCACTCCTCTCTCGTTTTCTCTTTTCTCTCAATAACATACCTCTCATGGGGTCTTTTACTATAGAATCGTGTTTCGGAGAGAGTTTACTATTAGAAAAAGAGAAGAGAAAAATTCAATATGGCCGATGTTTTGTTTGCGGGTGAAGATGGTTATGGTTGCGTTAAGCAAATACTTGATAAAAATGTTTATTAGCTAGTCGAGAATTATTTAATTCTAGATTCTCGGCTAGCCTATAAGCCGCTTTCGTTTACGCGCTTGTAATTACTTGTCGCGGCTACGCTGAGAATCGTGTTAGTAACCGGCGAGTTAAGTTTTACATGTACGCTATTAACTTATAACCCCTATTTCTCGAAAAAAAAGTGTGCGCGCGCTCTCGTTTTTTTCTTTCCGAGGAGAATGAACGCGACAAGTTTATACGTATCAACCTGTCGGTTGATCCTTCAAGCTGATACAGAGGATCCTAATTCCTGGACTGACCTTTATAGACTTGTGCCGTATCTTCGCCAGAGTCTTAGCTGTACCGTCTGCTCGAATCTGTTGATAGAACCGCATACGCCCACTGAAACCAATTGTCAGCATCATGTATGTCGTGGTTGTCGTGGTGGGCGCAAAAAACTTAAACCTTCATGTGGCTGGTGCAAGGATTATGATAAATATATTGAAAATGTACAGTTGAGGATATTGTTACAGTGTTATAAAAAGCTCTGCGAGTACTTGACTAGTACGAGCATCTACAGGTGTTTAGTGTTAGCTGTATCGAGTAACAATACGAGCAATGGTATGCCCTGTTTTGGTGCCAGTTGTCTTACCGAGTTAATTAAGGAAGGTGCTGGTTTTAAAGATGAGTTTAAAAGTAACGCTGGACTATCTAGGTCTGCCTATAGTATTTTGCCTTGTGTTTATACAACCAGTACAACTTCAACTCAAACTGGAACTTCTAATCCTGTACCACCGCCTGATCCCTTAGCCACACAAGAAGCACCTACTATAAAGACTGTCTCTAATGGTTCGTCTATTTATTCTGTGATGTATGCTGGTACTGGCAACAAAATTACAATTAAGAGAAAAGCTGCTGTCGCTGATCATATAGAAGGTGTAATACAACCTGATAATGAAGTACAGTCACAACAGTTGCAACAAATACCACAAGTACAAGCACCAGTTGGTGTTGTTAAATGTATTCCTGCTTCGCAATTAACTTATACTCCGTGTTCAACTAAAAAAACTTCAAAAAGTAACAAGGTGGGCTTATTTTTAAACTGTTTATTTTATTTTATCTTATAACATTTAAAATAAAATGTATTATTGAATCTACCTATTTCTAAAAGGTTTCAGAACAGTTTTTAAATTTAATTATTGTTGATATATCATAATGAAATTTATTTATTTTTTATGATATAACATTATATCATTACTATATTTAAAAATTTTTTAGAATTATTTATATTGCATACCAATAGTATAATAAGAATGTAGAAACTATTCCATGATATTAGATATCAATTTTATTTTTTATTCATATATTTTTTTTAAAATAATTAAAATATGGCATTGGAGGCTTAACCAATAATTTTAAAAATAGGTGTATATCATACAGTATTCAATTAATATTTAAAATAATTTCTTATAAATAAAATAGTACTAAATTATGTAGTATTATTATACAATAACATATTTAATATATGTCATAATTTTTTTTACAAATTGTTATATTTAAATTAAATTAATTTAACTATTATATTTAATTTCTATTTTTTTAATAACATACTTATATTTTTGAGAAGCCAAGATCAAGTTCTTCAAGGAGTAAACGAAAAGGATGTAGATGTGGAAATGCTACTGCCATACCTGGAAAATTAACATGTTGCGGTCAAAGATGTCCTTGTTATGTTGAGAGTAAACCTTGCCTTGAATGTAGATGTCGAGGTTGTCGAAACCCTCATACTAGAGATGGTTATAAGGTATTTTAATTTTTTTATATTCATTTTAGATCACTGAATTAATCATGATAAACTTTAGAACTTCTTTTCATTTATATTATTTCAATATTTTTAAATGAATCATCTTGAAAAAATTCATTTATAATAAAATTAATGAGTAAATATATTTTTAATAAAAGATTTAAATTTTAAAATAAATTTTCTTTTTTCTTATAATGTAAAAATTTATTTAATGCAATTTATTTTTGAAAAATATTTATGCTCTTGCATGGTTTATGACAATAAAAATTCATTTTGAATAAATATTTAAAAAATATAATTTCTTTCAGATTCGTCCGCATATACCAGAACTTCATAATTTGCAACTTCAATTGTCTACCCCACTTGATTGTGATACTTTAACAACTGCTGATCCACTTGGTTCAGTACAACAGTGTCTTTCAGTCTCACCGCCAACAATCCAGGTTCTTAACGTTTATTCAACGCCAAGACTTGAGATTGATAATGTGTCACAAAATTTACCAGCAGCATTACTTGTTGGCGAAGATGCAATGGCAAGTACTGAAAGTGAAGCTGAAGACAGTGATGTACAAATTGATGTGTGACGACGAATCTAAAAGCAGACTTAAGACTTGTCGATAGTGATTTGTAAATGAAAGAAAATTAAGAAACAATCGCTAAAAGATTGATTGTTGCGTACAAGAGAAAAGTATGAAAATGAATGCACGAAAATTGGAGTAGGATTGATATTTTTCTCTTATACTTATGTAAAAAGAAAAATAATTTAAGCCAGTATCTATTGTTTTCAAATAATTGTTTATACAAGTTATTTTTAATCTAAAATTCCTGCCAGTTTTTTTATATCATAGTTGGCTTTATACTGCGCTTTATGTTTTTGATAGTGTAAAACGACTGTGAATATCGTTCCCAAAGTCATTTCTACGAAAAAAAGAAAACCTTTTTTAGAATGATTTTTAAATAGTCCAAGAGAATTTTAATATGTATATTGCACTCTAAGAAAAAGTACAGAAAGTTGCAGAGTAAAAGATTTGAACGCTGTAAATGAGCTTGTTAATAATTGTAGTGATTTATTAAATGAATGCCAGGGAAATCTATTAATAACTTTTATTTCTCTACATTAAAGTAGAGTAACAAATAATAAATCAATTATGTTCTAAATTTTTTTATTTTACTAACTATGATAATGTCAAAATTTATTCGTTTTGCCTAACATTTTTTTAGGTAATACTGTAAATATGTTATAATGACAAAATCTTATTTTATAAAAATGTATAAATGCTATCTTATCAAAGACTTTTTAGAATATATTTTAAAGATAAGGTTGTTAATAATCCTTGTCATAGACAAAGTTAATTAAAATGATGTCAAGTTATAATGCTATCTTGACTGGTTGGGGTGATTCGATAAAGCACATTAACTACTCTCGAAAAATCTAGTACAAAATTAAGTTAATCAATGTGTAGAAAAATTGAATGAAAAGAAAGAAAAAGAAAAGTTCGTTGACATGATTTGTTATTTCGTATAATCTGTGTTTACGAATGTCTTTGGATAAAAAATAAGCAAATAAAGCTATTTTAAATACTAATTGTTTTTTATATATTGCATGCAAACGAATTATAAATTGATTCGCAAATTTGCAAAGCGGATAAATTGGAAAATTATTATAATGATAAAAAAAGAATAGAACAATACAATGCAGATTAGCTTTTACCGATATTTTTATTACAATTAAAACGTGATCAGTAATTTTATAAATAATACAATCGCCTGAATCCAACAACTCAAATATTGCATTACGCAGATTAAAAAACATTGCCTGTGTAGAAAGCTTTATTTTACAGAATTCAATAGGTTGAGTCACAATTTTATTGATTGTACGCTGACTTGCGTGTATAAAATTATTTTTTTTCTCTGAATATTATTTAAACTAGACAGTCTTTCATTTCACTATTAAAGAACAATGTTAATCTTGAAAATCTCGTCTATATGTACGGACATTTTGCGACTAATGAATATGTGTAATTCATTGACTGATACTTGTATTGCTTTTATAAGTCAAGCTAAATAATTTTCACTATACATAAAAGTATTTGCATAGCATATCCAACCATCTTGGAAAATACAGATCATCTCTGTCAACACATTAAAATGCCTTTCAATGAGTGGTGGTTTATTCGTTTCAAGAAATGGCCGTGCGTAAAATCCAAATCTTCTTATGAAATCTAGAAAAAAATTTAAACTTAATGAGTTTTTTAAATAAAGAAATTTAATGTTAAAATATGCTGTATTTTTAAATTTAAATTCCTTGTACTTTTATTTCATTTTAATTCAAATGATAATATGATTGTGTATAAAAATAATTATTTTGTTTATAACTTACCATTTATGATCAAAACAAAGAGTATCCTGAAGGATATTTTAATGGTATATTTGTAGAGATGTGTTGTGCTAAATGATTCCAACCTAACGTTCTCGCAATATCTATTAATTTGTCTTCAACTTCTTTTACTGGTTTATCTTCATAGTATTTTGTTAATAATTTTAAATACCTGCCGTAGTGATTGTTAATGTGTGCATGCCATAACGACAGACTAATTACCTGCAAATTTTTACATGTGTTTTTATTATTAAAAATTTTGACATTAATTCTTAAAATTTATAATAATTTTATTCTACAATAAATACATTTTACTAAAAACTATGAAATATATTTTTATTTAATTTATAGTAAAATGTTTTATGTAAAATGTTATGTGGTTGTAATATACATTAATTTTTAAGTAAAAAATTAAAAATATTTTATTAAATAAAATCAGAAAAAATGTATATTTTATTGAATATAATCAGGAAAAAAAATATACCTTGCTATCGGTCGCTTCAGCGAATTTCTGAGCATCCCTCCAAAGATTATTAACATGATCAGCCAATATTTTAAGGTCCTCTTCGCTTTCGTTTTTCCTCTTAGCATGTACATAAAGACGAGCATAAGCACAACCTTTCTTGACAAGAGCTTCAATTAAACAATTTTTTTGTTTATCCATAGTAGCCTTAACTTTAGCAGCATCTGGCCTCTGATCATTCTTTACACCATAGAATGCAAGAAGTTTATCCTGATCTACAACCTTTATAATTTCATCAGCAATGGTAAGAATCCGATTAGCGAAATTGATTGAATTTTCAGATATGTCATCGTGTGGTACATGTCGTGCTGCATCTACCGAATCTAATGAAGTTAACATAGCTGTGTGTACTGGTAAGTGATCCGGGAACGTTATTTTCAAATCGTTGTAAAGCTCGTGCGTATTCTCGGTGAATTCTTGATATCAAATCGAATTAATAAATTAGTATTTGTGCAATAGTCTTATAATTTGTAAAAATAGTGAAATTTTGTATGTAAGAATAGCTAAAATATAATAAAGTATGTTCTTATGTTATTACTTCATTAATTTAATTTTGGATGATTATAAACGTAAAGTTAATGCAAATTTTATATGAAACTAATTTATTTGTGCTTGATATTTATTATTATTAATGTACCCAAAATACATTAAAAATATTAGAATTTTACATGCAATCAAATAATCTAAAAGTCTGATGGCAAGTTTTTTTAAATCTTATTTCATTAAAAATTATCAACTTCAAGGTTCAATAAAATTAAAATTTTTTAAAATTTATTGTATCACTATTTCAATTTTTAAACTACAACTATTCAATGGCAAATATGATTCCTGATTTGACAAAGTAATAAAAAATTGTTATCATGTAACAAAGGCAAGCGTAAAGGAAGGATTTAATTTATAATAAAAGGATAGCATTCACTGAACAAACTATAGGATATCACAAAAAGGGGTCTCCAAATAAAACTTACTGACTGGTGGTGCTATATGTTGCATTACGTTCCGAAAAAAAATAGAATTTGTATAATTATTTTATTGTGAAATATAAACATTTAAAAAGAAAAAAAAGAAGAAAAAAATATCAAGTTAAATTTTAACATGTAAATATTTACCTAATTTTGCAAGCCAACTACATTGGAGATCACGCATAGCTTCAGTATATTCATCCCATTTTGTTGTTTTTTCTTTATCATTTTGTTTAGCTTGATTATTAGATTTTTTAGCTGGCTCTGATAATACAAACTTAAATGGGTGCACATCAACCTTTTTGCCAATTTCATCTTTACAAAAAGTTATTGTTCCTTGAACATATGATCCCAATGAAGCTCCTTTAGAAATTCTTCAAAAATAAGAATAAAATTTTATTTAATTATAAAAAAATATTTTTTTAATACCAAACCATAAATCAATAGAACTATAAAAATGTATAAAACGCACTTATATACAACAAAAAAAGGAATAGAAAATAAGGCATAATAAGTGTAATATGGTTGTACTGAAAAGCTATTGGTTAGTTGAATAAAGAGTATCTAATACCAAAAGGATATAAAATATTACAAACTACAAAACTGCCGCTGAAGCAACTGAATAGAGAAAAGAATGTATTAATATAATTGAAATGATTACAAAAGAAATATAATTTTTGCAAAGCAGATATCTGTGCAAATAAAACGTAATGAAATTAATGTTCCAAACTCACATGTTGTCAGTGCTGTGGCACAAAATAGAAAATAAAAAAATTAATCAGTGTTTGGGTTGTATTAAAAATTAAATTAATTTTTTAAAATTAAAATTAAAATAATAATTTTTAAATTGTGTAAAAAGATGTTTTACTACTTCTACAAAATTGTTTCAGTTAGCAAATTAATATAATGTATGATGAAAGGCTTGCTAAAGACTACAAGTGATTTCTATAATTAAACCCTGTTTTTAAACGTTAAATGACGTGTAAAATCTTTAAAATAATTTGTTATATAAATTAAATGTGTATTCAGTACTTACTTGCTTTCATTGGCCAATGGTGCAATATACAATGGTAAAATATGACCGGGAGGTATTGAAGCTGCAACCATCTTTTTACCACCTATTAATGCTTGTGATTGACTGGCATATACATCTAATGTTATATGTGAGTTGAGTTTCTGACTAAGTAGTATAGGCATATCATTTAATCGCTCAAGTAATTCTTTCTTTTCATGACGTACTTGCATTTTCAATGTATAATCACCCTTCTCAATCTTTGATAATACATACTGTGGGAAAAGAAATTAAATTTAAATTTTATTTAAATTATTATATTTTTTTTTGTTAATATAAATAATTCATTGATCAATAAGTATGATAATTGTAAAAATTCACTAATTTATTTTACAAGAATAATTAATTCACACGTTAATTCTTATTCAATTACAACATGTAATTTTTATATTACGTAAATACATTTAAAAATTTAGGTCGGTAGAGCGATAGATTCGTAATTCGAGGTTTCGAGTTCGAGTCTCGGTCTCAGCTGATTGATACAAGCATGACTGTTCGTTACATGCATTTTGTTCACAAATATACTAAAAACCTCCATCGCTAATTAGCATCTAAATGATATAGCAATGTGAAACAAAATTAATTTAAAAATTTAAACTTACTTTACTAGGCATCTCCACAATAGCATCTCCACAAAAGATAAGTTGCTTATTGACATTATATAACATCCACATTTGACTTTCATATTCGTTTTCATATAACAAATCACTAAGCATACTGGCGTTAGGAAAGATTTCAGTAGTCTTTGCAATGTGGAATGTATATGTCAATACCAATTCAAATATTTGTCGAGCGGGTGGAATAATATCACGAGCCTTTAGTGGTGCGATTTTCGATTCGATGGGTCTAAACACATAAAGATAAAAATTATTATAAAAAGTAATACTGCAATTATTATTTAAAATAATCTCAAAATATATAAAATACCTTAATACTTGTACACTATGTTTAAGAGTAACACTTGGCACAACTTCTTCACTTCTTAATGAACTACGGAGTTCTAATCTATGTATACCATCACCAGATTGCATGGTAAGATCACCATTAATTAAACGAATACCATGAAATTCTATAGTATAATCAATAAGAATATCTCCTAAATTGGCCCAATATTTAGCAATAGCTACTTCCAAAGTAAGGCCTCCTTGTACAGCAAAACCTTGTACTGTTTCCGTTTGCGAGGTAATATTAAGCATTTTGTTGACCTCTAACGTTTTACTTGATAAGCGAGGTTTCAACTGCATTGTATGCATAACAAAGCGACCAGTCTTATCTTTTTCTGTGCTTTTCAGTCTTAAAACTAAAAAAAATATTATTATTTATTTTTAATTTAAACTCTAGTTTAAACTTTTTAAATTAAAACGATTTATAATTTTAATTTTCTAATTCCATAAAATTTTTATTTGTTTTACCTGCCCATGTAGCATCTTCAGGCACAACAATAAAATGTCTCTGAATCGTGTTTGGTTTGAAGGGAACGTTGGTAAAGGTGAGATTTGGAAGAGGAGCCGATTTAGGAATTGTCATAGGTTGCACTACCGTGATAGGTATTTTGAATATAGGTCCTTTATCCACATTTGTTACGTCGTAAGCTCGAATACTAAAAGGAAAAAATTATCAATATAAAAAATGAATCTTTTAATTGAAATTTTGAATATTATTTTGAATATTACTTAGTAAAATGAACTCCTTCTGGCAGTGCAGTAGCGTCTATTCTAATAGCAAAAGCTCGTGGCATGTGCATTAAGTCAAAATGAGTTGGGAAATGAACCCAAGGAGCATCACATACCATAGTAAGTCTTAAATTAAAGTTGATTTTACGTGCAGGATCTATAAAAAAGTTATTTATTTTAACTGAGAAACAATTAAGATCAACAAATTTCAGTGAAATATTCATGTAATTATTTTTTTCAACTTATTTATGTATTTATTTTAATATTTATTTTAAATATAAAGGGTACATCTGAAGCATGCTAAGAATTAAGGACATTTTTTATTTAAAACACATTCTAAAAGTTTCAATGATGTTTCATTTTTATGTAATATAAAAATAAATTTTTTTTTTCCATTAATTTACTCACAAATTACAAATTAATATTTTTCGTGAAAATTATTCTTATAAATAAATGAAAAAAAAACCTATATAAAGATAATTAGAAATCGAAAATACAAAACAAGGATATAAATTAACAAAAGGAAGTGAAATCGGAAAACTTACCAACATTTTCACTATCCATAAAAGTGGGCTCTATTGTGATAGCGTAATCTTTTGGACGGTCAATGACGCCAGACCTAAGGTGAATACCCTTGGCATTGTTGGCGCCACAATTAATAGTGAACCTAACATCACGCTCAGGGCAATTTGCTGAATTGACAAGATTTTCAAAGGCCCGTTCGACTTGTAGAAGACCAGAGCCCTGTGCAAATGGGTCAAGTATGTCGACAAAGTGAGCAGTATTTTCAAGGGCACGCTTTATACTGTATGGTGAATATTTGAGATTTTTTTTAAGAAGACCAGAAATGAGAACGGCTATAAAAAAAATGTTAAATAAACAAAATTATTAATCATATATTTTTTATTGTAAATCAAATAATCATAAATTTTATTTCATTGATCATTGACAAATCGAATAATTTAATTTTTATTTTATATGATTTTTTTGACATTAGATTGTATTATCAAGATAAAAAAAAATTATACATACCAACTGCACCAGCTACATGCGGACTTGACATACTAGTTCCATTAAGTAATTGGCACTTTCTTAATGTAAAATTCGGCACGCTAGTTATGGCACCACCAGGTGCACATACAGTAACACCATGACCACCGTCTGTCATAGGTCCACGAGAAGACCAAGTAAAAGGCATACCGGGCATTTTTTCTCTTAACGAATATTCGGCCATCATCATGTCGGGCGAAACGTACGCACCAACACCAATAATACTGTTTGAATTTATATCGGGTGGCGTATCTAGAAAAAATTTTTGATTTGAAAATTAAACTTGAATATAAATTATATTTAAATATTTCTAAGATTTATTCAATAATTTGTTCTATTTGAAAGGTAGGACGATATTATTATTTCTAACTTACTAATTGTGCATAACGCTGGACCCATATTTCCTGCAGAAGTTATCCATGTAACGCCATACTTGTCAATAACTTCACTCATAAGTTCACCTATTCTACCTGCATTAGACCAATGGGCACGTTCTCCATAACTCATATTAATAACGTGTATTTTATCTTTGTATGACATTACGCGAATCATTGCTCTAACTATTGCACTTCCAGTTTCCATCGTATTAATACGTGTATCTCCCATGCATAAAGATATAATTTGCGCACCAGGTGCTACTCCATTTAACTCTTTGTTATCGGGAAAACATCCGGCAGCAATCGAGGCGACGTGAGTTCCATGTTGAGCTGAATAAAAGAATATCTTATTTATGATTTTTAAATAAACACACTTTATAAAGTCATTAATTCATTAAATGTAATATAAAAAAATAAATTTTTAAAATATTACTTACAACAAAGGGTGACAATTTCTAACAAGTTACCATCTTCATGCACATTAATGGTAACATTAAGTTGATCTTCTTGTGTCAATGGACGATATTCTTTTGTATGTGTATATTCTCCAAGAAATACCCCTGATTCCAAATCTCCGTTTTCAGATGTATCAATACAAGCTCTGCAATTTTAAATTTATTATAAAAATTAATAATACTTAAATACAAAAATCATTTCCTCACAAAGAATTTGATACTGAACCTCCATATTTTACCATCATGAAATACAACAATGTCATATGTGGGACCAAGATCTTCATATTTTTTTTCTAAATTTGTTAAATACTCTAAACGAGCTTCAAGGTCTTCTTTCTCCAATTTTTCTTGCAACGTTGTGAGTTGTGGATGTTTTGCTTCAAATTCCTATGAAAAGAAAAAATGTGTATCGATTGATGTATTGCTTATCATGATCATGAAGATGGAAAAGGAATTCTAATTGGCACATTGTATAAGGAGGTCAATGTCTCCACTCAATTAAAATTGCCAAATATAAATATAGTGACAGTTAGTAAAGCTTAATGCAAACTGTTGTGAAATATGTCCTAATTTTTTATTTTTCAAGATCACCATTTGGTCTAATCATAAAATATTTATTTCACAAAGCATATTTCAATTTTAAGACCTTAGAGCATACGTATCCTTGATGTTTAAATAAATAAAAATATATTATGCTATTGTACTAATGAAAACTAACAATGATGCACATATTTTTTAATTAATTTACTTAAATTAATAAAAATATGTTTTTTATTTTAACTTAATAATGATGTAAAAAATACAAATAATTTTATATGAAGAAGAACAAATGGGAGTTTAAAACATTATATTTAATAAAACCTGAACTTACTTGTAATAATCTTGTTGCTTCAACAAGTGCTGTTCTATGGCCATCATCCCAAAACTTCTTTTTTCTCGACTGTTCAATTCTTTCACGCAATTTAGATGGATATAAAGAATATACACCCTTTATACCAAGATGAAATTCTCCAGTAGGATTGTTCCAAGATACTGGAATCTAAAATATAAAATATTTTTTGTATTAAAATTTTTTTCTTCATAGTTTTTAAAAATTAGTGAATTGCTAACTTAATTCTATCTTGACATATTTTATTGTAACCTTATTTTAAAATTTATTTTAAGAAGATAATTGTCCCATAAAATTATAATTATTCATAATAATTTACAACTTCCAGTTTTTTTATGTTACATAATACTATTTTTTCATATTGTTGAAAAATTTCATCATTTTTAAAAGGTATAAAAGTAAAAAAAATTAAATAAAGAAAAAGTTTATTGTCATTAAACTAAATTTATCCAATGTAAAGATTAAATAAATTTAAACAGTGTTGTTACATTTTATATAAATGAAAAATGACTCACCTTTAGTCTGCGTCCAGTGATACCTGTTAAATAGCCATCTATTGTCTTAACAACTTTACTGGTATCAACATCACCTACTCCACTGCAGTCAAATCTTTCAATAATCTTAGGTTTTCCATCAGATGTGACCTTAAATAAATTTTTCACAAATGAATATTTATAATATAAATATAATGTAGGAAAGTTAAAATTATCACAAAGAACCAAACATGACTTGATACTTTTGTATGTTTTCAAAATGATTCCTTTAAAATAATTTAACTATAGGCATTAACGTTTCAAGTTTTTAATAAGATTTTATTTTAGAAATTAATAAAAAAAATTTACATTAAAAGGAATAATTCAAATAGAATAATGAATGAAATAGTAATGGTACTAGATAGTAATTTAAATTTAAAAGGACGCTTTTGGAAGATACGAAAACAAACAAAATCACCTGTAAGCCAGCCGCTCCGGGATCAACTCCAGAATCAAAGATTGCGATGATAGTACCCCTGCCATCATATTCAGGATACTTGGTGAGAAATTGCGTGACACCCGTCTCCTTTTTAGGAAGCAATCCCCAAATAGGAAAATTCAGATCGAGGCCTTCTGCCATATTCTGAAAATGCCGCTAACACGCACTTAATAATTTTAAGAATAAAAATTTATTACTCTCTTTTTATGCTTAGAATTTTAAACTCCTCCAGTTTTCTTAACCAATTTTCCAATTTTTCACTTCTTCGTCGAATAATAAAAAAATAATAAAATTTAAAAGTAAAAAAAGGCTCTGATTTATTGTTGATCTCACGTACAGCTGACCCTCACACTTCCTTTTTCGGATCTTGTTCTTCTTTGTTCTGTATCTTGACGGCTAGTCTTCAAAGCTCATGCAGGTTAGGGTCGGCGGCCGTCGCGTTTGCTTTAGATATATAGAGATGATAAAAAGAGAGAGAGAGAGAAAAGAATTATTTTTGTTTGTTATAAAAAAAAATGTGCGCGCTAAGTAGGCTTAAAGACCTCTTCGCGCTTCTCCTATTCGGAAGCGAGTGTAGCGTTTTTCGGCTGCCAGCGTGGCTTTATATTAGCCATCTTAAAAATACCCCTTACTCTACATTATAATATATATATACGCATGCGTGCACATGTGAAAAAATATAATAAGAAATCCTTTAAATTAACTTTTTGTGTGTACCTTTAAAAATGTATACTTCCGAGGGGAGCGTTTAATTTAAAAACCTTTTGCATCGACAATTGAATGTTTTATCGACGTTTGTAAAGGTAGGAACGTTTAAAAATTTTAAGTTATTTATATTTTAGAAGGTAATCTTGAATTGATGCATTGTTTTTATATGCAATCATTTTTATATTTTCATTTTTATTTTTTTCAGAATCATTTGTATTTTTTTTAAGAAACTAAATGTATAATAAAAAATTACTTAAAAAACTTTCATGAAATATTTTACAATATTTGGAATATAATAAATATAGAATAGTTTAAATATTTTACAAGTGAAATCAAAGTTTGACTCAAGATTGTTTTAAGCTACTAGTTTTTTTAAATTAAATTGAAATTAAAATATTTTATATTTTAATTAATTAAGATTTTCAATTAACTTACTAATAGGAGAGTGTCACATCTCCGGATCACGGATTTTGCTCAAACTTTGGAATAAGTTTTCAGGTGACAAAATATGGAAAAACCCAAAACCTAGTTCCAGGCAATTAAAGAATACCACTAAAAAAGTTACAAGATTTTCAAATACTTATAGCTTTTAAGTATTATTAACTAGAAGCTTAAAACTCTTTTTAAATTAAAGCTGAGCTCAAATTCTTTCGAAATAATAGTTATATCATATCAAAATGTTATTTTTCCTAAAGTTATGGTAATAAAGATTGAACTTAATTTCAGCTGTTATCATTAATTAAAAAGAAAATTCAGATCCAATCTTTCTTACGCTATAACTTTGGGAAAAAATATTTTGATTTTATATAACTACTATTTCGAAAGAATTTAAGCTCAGCTTTAATTTAAAAAGAGTTTTAACCTTGTAGTTAATAATGATTAAGAGCTAAGTATTTTAAAATCTAGTTACTTTTTTAGTGATATTCTTTAATTACATGTAACTAGGGAAATATTGAGCGTTTGTGACTATAACTTGAGCTTTTTCCATATTTTGTGATCTGAAAACTTATCCTAAAGTTTGAGCAAAATCCGCGATCCGGAGATGTGACATTCTCCGAGCCATTTATTAATTATTTGCCATAACTTAATAACATTTTTCAGCATTTATTTTTAGTAAAAATGATTAATTAATTGATTAATTTGCAAATCTAGTACATTCTAAAATCAAAAATAGAAAATTTAGAAATAAAGTTTTAAACTTTATGAATGTTTAAAAGACACATTTTAATCGTTAAAGAAATAAATTCGTATATTTTAAACATTATTTAATTGTCCATAATTTTAAAAAAATCACTAATTCATTTCTATAAGGACTAAAATGAGTCTTTTAATTTTAACTTCCAACTTTTCAACTAATCAGTACATATTGTAAATTGGAATTGCATAAATCAATTAAAATCAGTTGACCAGTAGTGGAGTTACGAATACTACACCTCGGCCGATCAACGAAGTCATAGATGGGTATGATCGCTATTGTCTATAAGCAACTTCATCGATCGATTATAGGTGCTTTTCGTTGTCAACAACATATGCGGCAGATGAAGAAAACGGGTTCTCAGTATTTAAGCCTATGCAATTTAACGTAAATACCGAAAATACTTTGGATTATAGCATATATAATGTCGAAAAAATGTCGGTGGGCATTTCCGTCGTTTTGCAAACCTTTTACAACATTTTAAAAACGTTAATGTGCTATTAAGATGAGTGATGCTTTAGCAAATTGGGCTCTAGCCCAATGTAGCAACTTTTAGATTCTCGGTCTGGAATAAAGATCTGATAGGAAAAAGGTCCGTTCAGGAGGTTCGCATCACTGGAAAAAGGTTTGGAAAGAGAAGTATGGGCAAAGGTGTAATGTTCTTATTAGGCCAAGAGGCTGTAGGTGAGTGAATCCTAATTGTACATAATTAAAATTAGTCGGTTTGACTCTACCATGTACTATAAAAAATTAGTAATTAAAAAATTTGAAAACAGAAATACTTTTAGACAATGTTTCTTGACGAAAAATAAAGTTATTAGATAAAGCTTCTAAAATACTTTATGTGAAACCACACCGCAGTAAATCATTATAAATTATATAAAAGTGGTTGCACATAGTATAGATGATAAATAATTTTGTTTATAATTAGATAAGTAACAGGAAAGCCACATTTTCGATTATTAGGAAAACAAGATATCTTTTAGATAAAGTATCTAATTTTTCAAAGAATCAGTTAATTTTAGTTATTTAACTTATAAATAAATCGAAAATTTGAAAGAATTATTTATTTTATTTAGTTATACGGCTATTGTCAATTATATTATAAAATAATACAATTTTGTGATAAAATCGTAACGAAATCAGAAGATTATTCAGATTAAATAGTCGTTTTATTTTTTATGATGATATACTAATTTATTCATAATAAAAATAGTTTTGCTGCAAGTACCTATTTTTAAAGTACTAATAATAAATGAAAAAAATTCTATTCAATCTTAAATTAAGATACATCAACTTCAATAAACATCGACATTTAGACGTAATTTTCATTAAATTTAAGTTAGTTTAAATCATTTAAATTACTTAATGTTATTTTCATTTTTCAGAATTGAAGATAATATAAAAAAACTTTTAGTCATTCAAAAAAAGACAAATACTACAAAAATGTCAAAGTTTAAGTACAAATACTTAAAATTCATAATTCTGAAATTATCCGTTAAAAGTTTTCTGAAGTGTCCAAAGCTAGAAAAAAATGTTTGCTTATTTAAACAATTTTATTTTATTTGCATCAAAATAAGTATTATTCAAACACAGTTTTAAATATAAATAAGAAGAGACTTTGAAACAAAATGAAAAATCTCTTTAATAGGAGAAATGTTTTACTTTTTACTCCTGGATTTTTTCTAACTTGAAAATTTTTTTTTTACACAAAATAATAAAAAAAGCTATATCCATTTGATTGAAAAGTTCGATTTTTTTTAAAAATTATGAATGAATGGAAAGACAGATCGTCAGTGGCTCAGTCGGTAGAATGATGGATTGATAATCTTGAGAACCCGAATACAACTCCCGCTCTCCGCTGTATAGAAGCACCACTGTACGTTACATGTGCTTCGTTAACAAACACACTTACGACCTGCGTCGCTAATTATCATAAGCATAAATACAGCGACGTTAAATAATAAATAAAAAAATAAGACATTGAGGTAATTTCAAAATTTAATAGTTTAATAAAAAAATTTTTATTTTAATTCTTTTGATTAAAATTTTCTATAGGGATAATCAGTTCCGAAACTGTATGTTTGTAAAGCAGATGTAAATTTTTTGATAAAAGTCTCAAAGACCAGAAAAAAACTATTCATAACTTTAAAAAAAATTGAGAACTGCAAATTTTTTTTTGTAAAACTATTAATAACGAAAAAAAATTAATTATTCATCTGCTTTTTATTTCTTGATTAGAGTTTTCCAAATCTTCAAAAATTAAACTTATCTATAATTTAAAAGTTTTACAAATTTATCAATAAATTCCTTATAAAAGTGATAAGAATAGTTTCACTAAAGTCTTATAATTTTTAATTGTTATAAAAAACATGAAAATTACATTACAAAATATTGGAGGATAAAGATTATATAAAATACTAAAATATTGTATATACCTATAAGCTAGCAAATGTCACGAATGAAGGAAGAAAAAAAAACACTTAGTTTTCATTTTTATCTCTATGTAATCATATTACAAGCGTTGTATTGTATGCTAGTTATCAATGTTTACAATTTGAACCGAAAAATTAAGTTCTTTAAGACGATTGGAATGTCTTGCTAATTTTTGTCTTTTAAGATATTTAAAAGTATATAAAAAAATTTTTTGACGTAAAATAAATCCTTAATTTTGTTTAGAAAAAAGTTTCATTGTTAAAATTTAATAAATAAAGCTGCTAAGTAGCAGTTTGAACTAAAAATTAGTTCATATAATTGCCACGCCGCATTTGAATTTTCTTTACAACTTATTTCTTAATCTCAATTAATTAATTTATAAAATTTTACTCAAAAAAAACTTTGGCGCCTGTTATACACGGGAAAGCTCTAATTATATTTATACTTAAATACATTAATAAGCAAAAACATACAAAAAAAATTTTTCATAGCGCTGTAATCAACCACCAATTGTAATTTTATGCATGCCACAATATAAATAAAGATATACAATTTAATCGATTTACGTACACTTAATTTTTTTAATTAAACTTAATTTAATTTATCACTGGAAATGAAGCTTATAATTTTTACGGAGAATCAAAGAATGGTAATAACAAAGTTCATAAAAGAAATATTGATATAATTTATGAAAATTATAATAATTCAATTAATGAGGTAAAAATACTAATTTAACAATCATACAATCTAAAATTTTTAAAATAAAATGTATAATGAAATCTTTGTAATATTTGTATTTTCTATTGAGTGTTAATGTTCTGGAAATATTAACTTAATTATTGTTAAATTTAAATAAATAATTTTTAATATATTGATAATTCAGAATTTTGATTCATTATATAAAAAGTATAATAGTCGCACTAAAAGTTCGTGATTTCCTATGTAAGAATATATATTTCAAAGTTAAAAAAAATTAAGATTCAAATGTAATACAATAAAATAAAGTACATTTTTCTTGCAAATCATATACATTCTGACATTTTTATTGTAATATTCTTCTTATTTCCATTACCAAGATTATCATAACTTAAGAAAAAAATTTTTTGCTGAATCAAATTTTTTTTATTTGAGATTCATATAAATATAGTGTTAGATTCTATAATTTTTAGCTGTTTTGATACTTATATTAACATCTTTCAATGAGTCATTAAACTTTTATTTTATAACATGAATTTTCATCGGATGGGCGTAACAAGTGCTATTAAAAGGATGAAATAAATTATAATTTATATTAAAAACAATCTATTAATAAATGTTAAAAAGCTTGCTAAAATTTATTTAAATATTGTTTCAGTATTTAATATTCTAATGAAGTATTATTTTTTTCGTTTTTAATATTTCATTCAACAAATATTTTACAATAGGTCGAGAAGTTATTGATCCTCAAGTATGGGAATAAAAACCATTGTTAATAAGTAAATTATATAGCAAGGAAAAGCATGATTTTTTTTTAGCTCAAAAAATTATCTTTATAAATTATATATATAAATTCTACACCATAATATATTATTATTATTCTATCCATATATTCAATGTTAAAATATTTAGATATTTATATAGAAATAGCGTCAAGTTTGCGAACATGAATAAAAAAAATCAATATATGGTCTGCTTTATTCCACTAAATGTTTTTAATATAAAATCTTTTTTTCAAATTGGTAATACTAAAAAGCCAATACTGTCATTCAAATCTCAAGCCTTTAAACTTTAATTATAATTTATTTACAAAACTATCATATATTGTGAAATGTAATTCAAAGAAATTTTCTATTCCTTGAAAAATTTGTTTGATAAAATAAGTAATTAATAATATAATACTTTCTATAAGCTACTTCAAATAATATAATTTTTCAAGTGTAGAATAAATTTATTAATTTCTAGCATACTACATAAGGATCGGGGTTATTATATTAACACACATTCGTTAATTTTATATCAACATTTATTAATTTACATAGATTAAAATACTTTCCGTTTTTAGAATTACGAATTTCATGCAATGAAATTTTGTCACAGCATTTATAAATGATAATATTATTTCTTGTCAATAAAAATAAAATACCACGCACATGGTTATTATTAAGTACGGAATACGTGACATTTAATATTAAGTTTTTTATATATATTTTTAACTATTAAAAGTTTTTTTAATACTTAAATAAAGTTTTATAAATATAAAAATAAAAAAAATAAAACTGGTAACATTTTTTATCCATGTTAACTATGAATTAATTATCTATTTTAAACTAGCCAAAAAAATAAATTCATTAATTTTTGGTTTATACAAATTGATTGTTTGCAAGTTCTTTACGTTTTTTTCAATAGATAAAATAAAAACATTTTTTGTAAACTATTTTTTTGTAAATTATAATCTATATCTTAAAATTTTAATCTTATATTAAATTTATTAAAACGTTCGTAGCCTATGTCCAATGAAGGACCCACGCGACCTGCAATGATCTATAACGCTTCTCCAAATAAGATCTTGCTCTAGTAGTTTAGAGCTTCCAATAATAATAAGTAATGTTCGAGATCGAGTGATTGCTACATTTAATCTCTCTTTAGCTCCAACGAATCCAAGAGCGTGTTTTATATCGTCTTTCACCTTATCTTCTGCAGTTCTAACTACTGATAATATGATCACTTTTCTTTCTTGTCCTTGAAATTCTTCAACACTGCCAACTTTAGGAATGTCAACTTCAAGCTCTGCTAAAAGATTTTTTATCCTATAAACCTGTTAAAATTAAAAATTTATTATATTAGAATTCTTGTTTTTAAGAATTTTATTTTATAAGTATATTTTTGTTATAATTATTACGAACTTGTTTTGAATACGGAGTAATAATTCCAATGTCGTCAACTGTTAGACCATGATTATATAGATCTAAAAGATAAATGTAAACTTGCGTTGCTTCCTCTGGATTGTACCAGCTGGGGCTATCTGGATCTTGAACATTTTTTCCATTGACATCATGAAAGATAACTGCTGGTGGAGCACCAAGTCTCTTAGGTAACATATCAGATAAATTTTCCAACAATATAGCTTCTTGACTATTTTCAGAATCAACCTGTTAAAATATTGATTTTATAATAATGGGAAATCAAAAGTGTCTATTGAAATTTGTAACTTTATATTTAACTATCATACGAACCTGAGGTATAAGTTCAGCCTCGTAAAAAAGTTTATTTGGTAACTCAAGTAAATCTGGGAGACTTCTGTAATTCATTAACAATTTTGTAATAAGCCGAGGATCATAACCCGTTTGAAAACCTTGTGGATCTCTTTGATAAGGAAACTGTTGTAATAGTCTTACAAGAAAACTATCATTAAGACCAAAATAACCAGCCAAGCGACTTAGGTTTACGGGTCCCAATTGTTTTGGATCACCTGCAAGTACAACTTGTGTTCCAGATGAACGTATTAAGCTTAATGGGATCATGATTTCAGGCTCAGTGGCTTGACCAGCTTCATCAATGATTACATGAGTAAAATGTCCTGGTTTGCAACCCATATTGTATAAAATTCCTAACGCTGTACAGGTACCAACTATAAGACGATGACGACAAATTACACTTAAAGTAACATTGGTTCTGTAACCTCGTGGATTAAGTATATTTACATCTGCACGACTTCCTTCAGCGGCAATATCTGCAGTGACACAATAAGGAATAATTTTCTCAGGTATATTTTCGCTATCAAGGTAATGATGAGCCACAAGTCGAACCTTTAAATAAAATATATTTTTCATATATGTTATGATTATAAAATTTTCTTAAAATCATTATTTTGCTTTTCGAATTTAAATAGACATACTTTTTAATTATTAAATATTTATGTATACTATTTAAAATAAAAATTTAGTTGTACTTACCAAATCACCAGGTTTAATTAATTTATTATCTAACAGTCTTTCTGTAATAAGATTAGCTGAACTATTTGAAGGTGTTGCGATAAGTATTCGACTTTCAGGTAACGTAAAAAATATTTGTAAAATAGTTTCACATACAGTGACTGTCTTTCCTGTTCCAGGAGGTCCAAATATTATATATGGTAAAGGACGAGCTAATCCTTTTAAGATGTTTCTCACAGCCTCTTTTTGATAAATATTTAATTTTTTATTAAACCAAGTTAATTTTCGTTTATAAATTGATGCCTCAATGGCCTTAATTCTATTTGCATTTTCATTCATTCCAATCATTTGAGGTATTCCAAAATTATATCCTTCTTCATCTATTTCGTCTTCTACAAAATTATATTGAGGCTCTTTTTGTTCTACTTTTCTGGGAAACAAAAAATCTTGACCAAGTGAATTAATAACTATGCTAATGGCTGTGTGACATCTGTTAATCACAGTAGTTGATCCTTTAAAACTTATCTGACAATCTTCACCATGATAACTGTTTTGAAAAGTTTCATGGAATTTTAAGAACACATCAGAACTTCTAATCTTATGAATAAAACCTTCATATTTTTTTTTGCCTACAAAATAAAGATATATTATTAAAACATGTATAAAAAAATTATATAAATTGAAAAATTTTAAGATATAAATTGATTTTACAATTTAAAAAAAAATCATGATAACAAATTAAGTAAAAATAATTTTGTTTATTAAAACTGTAAAACAAAATTAATAACAAATGATCCAAGTTCAATTATTAAAATAGCCATTAAATTTACATTTTCATAAGATTTTTAAACATCAAATGTGAAACAATAAGTACGTCATAACAATTTAAACACATACCATTTGTTTCATCCCATTTAAAAGAAACAATAACTTTATCTCCTGATATTAGCGAAGGTCGATTTTCTGCAAGACCTGGCACATTTAGAATCAAATATTCACCACTTCTATGCATTACAGCACTGCTCATATCAAATTTTTGCATTTCAAGAATTTGTGCTATTTCTTCTAAATGAAGTAAATAATCAAAACGTTTTCTGTAGTTTTGCATGGTCAAATGCTGCTGAAGCACAGATAGTTTTTCTGCTGCAAAATATTCCGCTTCAGAACGAGTTTTTTTTTCTTCATATATTGTATTAACAGTTTTCCAAATAAGATCAGGGATTCTCACAGTAACAGGTTTATTTGGAATAAATTTGGCTGGTTTATATGGTTTAACTCCTTTAATGTACATGCCTTCTTCATAAACTTCTGGCATTATTGATTTTTTATCATTATTATAGGGAGTGAATACAATCCCATTTGAATTCTGTTTAGTAGGGTTAATACTATTAACTTTTATTCGAACAATGCGACCAATTTTAAAATTTTTAAATTTAAAAATTATTAACTCTTCTGATACTCCAACAGCCTTGCCTTTACATTTTAATTTATAAATAACTTCCTTCGATGGATTTAAAATCAATGGTTGTTGCAATATTGGTGACAAAAGTTCTAATTGAGATTGAGATTTTTTTGTTAAAAATGAACATTTTAAAAGTGTTTGATCAATATTTCCATAATTTTTTATAGTGACTTCTATTTCAGTTTCTGCTTTTGCATCCAATGTGACACATATATTATTAGTTATATCAAGATTTTTCTTGTCTTTCACCATTTCTTTTAACTCTTCTTCCGATATTTGTGGTTTATTTTTTATACTTGACATTTCAAACCTATTATCAATTTCCTGTAAATTAAAAATAAAATAAATTAATGAAATGATACAAAAATAATATTTATGTTAATAAATTAATTATAATAATTAGTATACCAAAACCATAGGAGCTACTGTTAATGCACGCCAATTTTGTAGCATTCCTTGATCGCTTTCAATACTTTGTACAACTACTTGGTCTCCTATATGTGGTATATAACCTGGACTACAGACTTCTTTTGAAAAAGTTATTATTTTATCAATTACTCCAAATTCTCTCATTTCCTCATAATGAGTAATTTTTCCTACTTTTTTATAAGATCTTAATGGCATTATTTCTTTGACTTCTAAAATTTCACCTTGTAAATTAGGAACGGTTTCATTAACTTCAACTAAAGACTTTAGTTTTACCCAATCTCCAACCATTGGTACAAAGTCAGAACTAACATTATCCAAATTAACACAAGTTCCATCATCAAGAAAAACATCTCTACCTCTTCTCTTATCAACTTTTCCTACGACCACCCTTTCATCTATTTCTCTCCTTTCTAAAATTAGATCAGTCTCATTAATATTACTGCTTGATTCAGTAGTATGTTTTTTCTGGTCATCTTCAATACTACTAGAAGTTTCTTCTTTTTCCCATACCGTATCTTCAATTTTATACTCAATTTTACGAATTTTACATTCTTCATTTTTGTCAGTTTTATAAGCCATATAATAGACTTTGTCACCTACTTTAAGATCACTTGGAATGATGAAATTCATTTCACACATATATTTATGTTCAATTACAACATATTGACTAGTAACATTAGTAACCACTCCAGTTTTATAAAAACATCCTTCTTCGTTAACGAGTAGATTCAATTGTGGTTCCTCATTATGAATAGCAGCTTCTTTAAATTCATCTAATTGAGCTGCAAGATCATCTAAACTTTCATTGTCCAAAGTATTAGTTTCTTTTTTACTCCCAAGTCCAAAATCAAAAATTTTTTTTGAATACTGGTATAGCAAAGTAATCATTTTGTAAAAATTTTAATCAAATTCCTAAAAACAATAAGTCAGTTAATATAATTTATAAATATTGCATCATGATCAAAATAATAAAATATGCATATAAAAAATTAATTATATTTACCTTGGCACACAATAGTAAAGTTGCTATTTCATAACCTATTTATTTCCTATAATTTATTTTTCATCTGCTGTTTATTTCTTGATTAGAGTTTTCCAAATCTTCTACAAAGTACAAAAATTAAACTTATGTATAATTTAAAAGTTTTACAAATTTATTAATAAATTCCTTATAAAAGTGATAAGAATAGTTTCACTAAAGTCTATAATTTTTATTTGTTACAAAAAACACGAAAATCATGTTGCAAAATATTCGAGGATAAAGAGTATAAAATACTAAAATATTGTATACCTAAGCTAGTAAATGTCACGAGTGAAGAAAGAAAAAAAACACTTGCTTAGTTTTCATTTTTATCTCTAAGTAATCATATTACAAGCGTTGTATTGTATACTAGGTTATCAATGTTTACAATTGTGAACCGAAAAATTAAGTTCTTTAAGACGATTGGAATGTCACCGTTAGCTGAACCGTATTTTTGCTAATTTTTGTCTTTTAAGAAATTTAAAATATATAAAAAAATTTTTCGACGTATAATAAATTCTTAATTTTGTTTAGAAAAAAGTTTAATTGTTAAAATTTAATAAATAAAGCTGCTAAGTTGCAGGTTTGAATTACGGTTAGTTCATATAATTGCCACGCCGCATTTGAATTTTCTTTACAACTTATTTCTTAATCTCAATTAATTAATTTATAAAATTTTACTCAAAATAAACTTTGGCGCCTATTATACACGGTAAAGCTCTAATTATACTCACTTAAATACATTAATAAGCAAAAACATACAAAAAAAATTTTTCATAGCGCTGTAATCGCAACCACTTATTGTTACAAAAAAAACACGTGGGATATTTAATGTCTCTTTTCCACTTGTTGATACTTGTAATTTTATACATGCCACAATATAAATAAAGATATACAATTTAATCGATTTACATACACTTAATTTGTAATTATACTTAATTTAATTTATCACTATAAATGAAGCCTATAATTTTTACGGAGAATCAAAGAATGGTAATAGCAAAGTTTATAAAAGAAATATTGATATAATTTTGGAAAATTGTAATAGTTCAATTGGTAAGGTAAGAATACTAATTTAGTAATCATAAAATATAAATTTTTAAAATAACATCTAAACTTTGATATTAAAAAAGTTATAGTTACGTACTTACATTGAAACGTACCAGAATATTTTTTAATGCAACACAGTTGCTGTCCAAATAAGAACTGTTTGCAGATCTGAGGTTTGTTTGCAAAGTGTTTTGTGAATAACAAAAGAGAAACATTTATGCATGACAAGTAATTTCCATTTAGATATTTATAAACGGGCACCATGTTATCCCGACCTTTTATAGGATTAAATATAGGATTAAATATGGGACACAATAATGCAATAAAAAAGCAGGTAAAAATTTTCCCGTTATGTTAATCCATAATGTGATGCATATAGTATGAGATTATTATATTTTCTTATGTAAAATGCGTTTGACAAATAAATGGTTTTTCTTTTTATTATTTTAAAATTCGAAGTTTTTACAAAAACTATTTTAAAATTTAAATGATAAACCAAAAAAAAAATTATCTATCCAAAAAATATTCTCTTTTTCGTGGGAATTTTCAAAATCGATCTTTGTGTTTCGATTGTAAAATATGAAAAAATAAAATGCGAGGTAATGTTAAAATAAATAATTCAGTAAAATCGAATTAATAAATCAACAGTTATCGATCCATAATGTTAAAAAATAACCAACGCATTGAGGTCGAAAAACATCAAGAAATTCATTGTATTATGACATATGGAAATGTAATTAATTTTATTTATTTTTGCATAAACATTAAAATAAAGTACCTTAAAAATCTTTGCTTGATATATTATTTTACGAGAGATAATTATTCTAATTACTTATGATGATAACATTTATTTTCGAATATTGCGCGCTTCATTGTTGACGGAATTGATGTCATTTTTTTGGTCATGTGACAATTGGCGGGTGGAAAACATTCTTGTGCCGACTTTTGTTTTTCTTTTTTTATAATAATACTGTATACACCACTGTGCTATTTCTAAGTGTCTGTACAAAATTTTTATATGTAGAACATGAAGTTATATATTTCGACGAGTTTTAGAACTTTGCCAGTTTGCCAGAAAAGATTTACGCATATTTTTAATATCATTAATTTGTAATCTTAATGTTTATAATATAATCACGTATATTGTACATCAGTTAAGGTTATCAAAATAATCTTTACAACAGTTACTTGTCATGGCAAAACAATTGGATTATAAAAGATAACAATTTGATTGTAAAAGATAAAATTTACAATAAATAGAGGAAACATTATTTTAGCAATATGTATGAAATCCGAGGTTATGTCAACTAGAATAAAATATTTCATTTGCAGAACAAATAGAGGTCAATTGTGAAAATTATTATTTAAAAAGATAATGATATTGTTGTCTTCATAAACACATGATTCGAAAGAAAAAATATGATCATTCAAAGAAAAATGAAACAAATAATTCTTTTTGTGATTGTTGTAGTTTTGCGTAAGTGATTTTATTACATAGTCTTTTTATATAAGAAATATTTAAATTTGTTAACTATTCTAGTTTTAGGAATTTACAAGGGCATTGCAAAAACAGTAGATGACGATGATATTCACAGTAGTCGTAAGAGACTGTCCAGTGATCATATTACAAATATGTTGAAAAGAAACAACGATCCAGAAATTAATGATAACAATGAGATTAAAGACTTACAAGAAGCAAAAAATAAAATAAAAGAACTGGAAGTAAAGCTCAAATATTTAGAAACTAAATTAGAAAATCAAATCTCCAAAAGTTATCCCATAGTCAAGTTCCTGAATTATAAAAATAGAAAACGTATATTAGTGACAGGTGGTGCTGGCTTTGTTGGCTCACATTTAATAGATCGTTTAATGCTAGAAGGACATGAAGTTATTGTTGCTGACAATTTTTTTACTGGTAGGAAAAGAAATGTAGAACATTGGATTGGGCATGAAAATTTTGAATTAGTTCATCATGATATTGTTAGACCTTTATACGTAGAAGTAGATGAAATTTATCATCTTGCTAGCCCAGCTAGTCCACCACATTACATGTTGAATCCTGTGAAGACTATAAAGACTAATACCCTAGGTACAATTAATATGCTTGGTAAGTATAATCACATAAAGCATTGAAAATTATTGAAATTCAGAGTACTATATTTAATTTATAATAATTTTTATAATATAAAAATTTACACAAAATTCTAGGTCTTGCCAAAAGAGTTGGTGCTAAAGTTTTAATAGCAAGTACTTCTGAAGTATATGGAGATCCTGATGAGCATCCTCAATCAGAAACGTATTGGGGTCATGTTAATCCTATAGGTAAATTATAAAATGTATTAATTTTATTGTGACACAATATACCTGTATATAATATAAATAAAGATAAATTAATTTCTTTTCAAATCGAAAATTAATACTTTTTTTATTATAATAAAATATTAAAAATGTATAAGAGCATTTTAAATTATTTCAGATTAATTCTTTTAATTCTACGAAATACATAATTACAATATTTGTTAATTATAAAACATAACAAAGAAATTACTAGATATAAAAAATATATAAAATTATAAAATTTTTCTTTTTTTCAGGTCCAAGGGCTTGTTATGATGAAGGGAAACGAGTAGCAGAAACATTAAGTTATGCCTATGAACGTCAAGAAAACGTTGCAGTACGAGTTGCGCGTATATTTAATACATATGGACCTAGAATGCACATGAATGACGGTCGAGTAGTTTCAAATTTTATACTTCAAGCGCTACAAAATCATTCAATTACTATTTATGGTGACGGCAAGCAAACCAGATCATTTCAGTATGTGTCAGATCTTGTAGATGGATTAGTTGCTCTAATGGCATCAAATTACAGTCAACCTATCAATATTGGAAACCCTGTAGAGCACACGATAGAGGGTAATGAAATGAATTTAAAAATACTTTATCTATTTAATAATTATTTTATGTATATATATGTTTTTATAGAATTTGCAATGATAATTAAAGAATTAGTTGGTGGGACAAGTAAAATAGTAGAATTAGCAGCTGTTGAAGATGACCCTCAAAGACGAAAACCAGATATATCAAGAGCAAAGAAATATTTGAATTGGGAACCAAAAGTTTCTCTTGTTGAAGGTTTAAAGAAAACAATAACTTATTTTAGAAAAGAATTGCTAAGGTCAAAGTATTCAATGACAGATGCAGATCTTAAAAGGCCGTATAAAAATGATCACGATATAATTGAGCAGCTATAGTATATTTATGTTTTTCCTGATTATTATGTGCCAAACGACTTCCCGTCCGTGTTAAAGATTACTTATTGTTTTGGTAAATTCATTACATATAGATTTTTTAATTTAATGATTTCATTTACATTTGCTGTGAAAAGTTTTCTTAGATAACATTCACAATGATTGAAAAAAAGTTTTACTTTGAATTAAAATTATTTGAATATCGATGCAATAGATTATGAATAAAATAAAATTTTTATTGTGAAACAATTTTTTTCTAACAATAGAAAACAAAAACAAATGCAAAAAGTTCATTTCTAAGCTTTATTGTAAAATTTGTTATGAATTTTTCAAAGCACAATTATCAGTTATATATTGAAAAATATTGAATTTGTAAATATTGTAAAATTTATAAAATAATTCTTATAATATTTAGAATTACTATCGTAAAGCATAGAAAAGAAAGTGTGCGTAATATTTACGAAATACGTGCTTCATAATAGAGAAAGCGCAATACACTTTGAAAGTTCAAAAATTGAAAAATTTTTTAATATTGACCATTAGACGTGCTCTAGAAACTACCTGACACCTAAAAAAATTTTTAAATGGACCATGCCATATACTTCGAAAAGTATTGCATTCATCTAGTGTATGTTCTTCCTTTTCTCTAAAAATCTGTAAAAAAGTTCACGTTTAAGCAAATGTATTTGCTGTGCGTATTTATATATATATCTACAGTCAAAGGAGGCTACTTTATGTGCCATTCGTTTACTTTTCATCGAAAAGCAGCTAAAGTATCTATATAAAAAACACCGAAAAAAATATTCTTAGTACAAAGGACGGTTAAAGGACAGAAAAAAAGGAAATAAAAACTTCTGTGTATTTTTTATGCCTATCACGTCTACTTGTTCTCTCTTTTTCCACCGATTGTTATGCAAATAATTCGTTGATGTTTCCTTCTTTTTTTTTGAGAGTATAAAGAGTACAAGTGCCGTTGGGCGTAATACAACAAGTCGCGTGGGCCTTTAACAGGGTGAACGCGTGGTCGAAAATTGTTGAAGAAAGAAAAAAAGGACAAGAGAGCAATGAAAGAGAAACGCATGATAATCGCCGCATCCGCACACGACAAAGAAACTACTGTCTACGCTAGGCGACGTCGTCATAGCCGCAGCGTCGTTGCCGTCCGGTTTGTGGACTTTTTAAATGAAGAGAAAAAAATGCGATTGCGTCGAAGGAAGTCGCACGTGCGAGATGCGTGAATGAAATAATGTTTTATGTCTTATTTTAGTGAACGAAGGAAATAAAGATAAAGAAGAAGCGAATTTGCTTTTTTTCTGAAATATTTCATTTGATTCAGTTGTTGAGGTTTAAGATTTATAAAATTTTTATGCGATAATGTTTATATTTTAAAGAATGAAATCAAGTATGATTTACGTTAGCTTTCATCATAGATTGTAAAATGATAAATTAAATATAATGTTGTAAGAAAAAAATGTTAAAACATTTGAAAAGACGTTCTTTGATAACTTTATAATAATTTATTTATTGAGAGTGGATTTAATAAAATGATTTTAATACTAATATTCTTTCATTATTATTTTTTTTATTTATCCTCTATATTAAAATATATAGCCAATTTATTAATGGATTATAAAAAAGAAAATTAAATTTTAAATTCGGAAAAATATACCCACTGACAACGTCGGCAAGACTAATTGCCGATCAAATTTCATTAATATAAAATAGATGATCGCTATTTTGCTATAATAATTTTAAATTAAACAAATTTTTCTATTATTGTATATTACAAATTTTTTTAATATTAAAAAAAAAGGAATATTTAAACCAAAGGAGAAATCGTTTCTACTTTTATGCTAAGGATACAGAAAATGCTTTTATCGTCAAAAATGGAATTATTAGAAATAGTGTGAAATTTGTACATTTTTTAATTAAAAAATAAACCAAATGCTTGAACAAAATTCTCCTTCTATTGGAAAATATGCACATTTCGTACTTCTATGTGCAATTTTTTTACTACTTTATTGGCAGGGTATGAAACTATTCTTATAACCAATCTTAATTAAGCTAAATTATTTTTCGTATCTTACCTCGTGTTTATACTAATGCTCAACAAATGATGCACTGTTTATTCGAATGAACTATATCTACTTCTCATTAACATACGGAATGTTACCAAAAGTCACAGTCAACTATTGAGAAATTTTATTTTTATTAATAATTATAGTGTTAATCAGCAGGAACATGAACATCAATCGATAGCCGGGCGAAATTAAATATGGTTCTTGAATATTTGATTTCCGTTTAATGCAGAATAATTATTTTTAAAAATATTGCTGCAATAAATTTTCATTTATCTTAATCAATCTAAGACGATTTAAAAAACAGACCATTTACCGGCTGTTTGATCCTATTTTATTTTGTTTGCATTGATAATTCATTTATTAAAATTAAATAGCAAGTTATATTAAAAATAATACAAAAGACAAAAATCAGAATTTGTAAAATAGAAGATATTCTTCGCATGTTAAAATATCTCGTCTATTAAAATATCTTCATACGATATCATTCTACTGATTTTATTTAAATTCATCCTTTCGATTTATTTTAATTAAGCAATAATTTTATAAATCTCTACAATATTTTCTGCTGGAACTTAAATTATTAAATTATCACATTACCTTGAAGCATTAATGTCTTTTAAAAGAAGCTCAATACGCTCTTAGTATCCTTGTTTATTAAGTCTGGGGAGTTGCTCCAGCAAGCTGCACGATGCTTTATCACAACGACAGAAGATATGAAATCAATCTACCAAACAAAGATAGCACTATATAAATTATCACTCTCGAACAAGGGGCTCGATGATGTCAATGGTTTCTCCAAGTTGCTTAGATTTTTTATGTACGCCAGGAAAATGGTGAAAAATTGTCGTTTCCAATATAAAGTAATTAAGAGTTTATTCTTTTGTAATCTTCTAACTCTTTTAGTGAAGGAATGTCTGGATAAGCTCGTATATCACAAACTATTAAAAAAATTTGAAATTGTTTCTCTCAGAACAGATAAAATCAATCTCACATGTAGCAAATATATATAAAATAAATTTAATGTCTCTTGGTAAAGATGAATTACTTCTTACGAAGTGTACAGTAAAACAAATGCACGTTCGGGCACGCACCACTAATATTATTCAGCCACGATGTAAAGAAATTTTTGTCACTACAAAACAGAATTGTAATATGTTGGTAAACTTTACTGCTGTCGAAGCTTATCAGATTTTGGTATCATCCAACGTTAATGTCTACTAAATCACCGGAAATAGACTTACACTGCGAGTACGTGCACCCCAGTAAAAAAACGGAACTGATCAAATCGCAATGACGCTAATTTAAATTCGATAGCAATTTTGCAGAAGGATTGAGACTGCATACTTTTTAATCTTCGCGTATAAAAATCTGAACTTGAAAAAAATTTTTAATTATTAATTACAGAAGAAATAATAAAGTGTTATTGAATTAAAACAATTTTCATTTTTTAAATCATTTTAATTCAACTCCGTCTAACCCGTGTAAAATTACCAACAGTTAATGACCTTTGTCACAAATTGATGCGGGAAATTTAAAAAAAAATTTTAAGAAATAGTTTTATGATTTGATAATTATCTATAATAACTCTTTCATAAATAATTCATAGTAACATTACAGAATCCTTTGAATTAAAGATTTCTAAAAGGATTCATAAACTCTACTTTTTAAAATTTTATTTATGCTATTATTGTGATGCTAATTATCGACAGAAGTTTCTAGTGTATTTGTGAACCGCAGCACATGTAACATACAATGGTGCTTGTATCATACTGTCGAAAGTAGGATTCGAACTCAGGTTCTTGGGTTGCAAATTATGTTTATGGATAAAACCAATATTGTTTTGTAAGCATGCTAAAATAAAATTTTTTAGACAAATTTAGTAGCATTTAATAGTTTTTTATAAAGTCTTAAGATTTTTAGATTCATTCATAGCTTTTTATAACTTTACGAATCTAATTTAATGTAAGTGGATAGATGCGTTTCTGTGATTGATTTTGCAATTCGAGTGAAACGAACAACATCCGTGCGGAAAAGTGATACTATGCGTATAACATTAGAAAATATTGCATTCAACAAGTACTGAGAAAAGGTGATTTTTGCACGGGTCGAAAAAAAAAACAAATGCGAAAACTTACATGCAATATTTTTTCTAATAATAGTCATTGATATTTGAGTTTACACGAAAATTTCACTCACTGTATTGATTTCGCTCATTGGAGTGAAATGATCTGAGCAGGTCATTGGAAAAAGGTATCTCTTGGTTTTTCTTTTATTAAAATTATAGTTTCTAACTTTTACATTAAATAATGTACCCATACGTACTGCTAATCTCAATTGTGATCAATTTTTTTATTGTGAATTTTTAACATGATTTACTTATATCATTATTTAAATAGCTATAAATACAAATATTATTTGAACATTTTTTTTTTAAATTAGAGGAATATATTATATGCATGAAAAAATTTGACTTTACCTATCTAAATAAATTTAATACATATCAATAAATATTGCATAGTTTTGTACACATTTTAAATTTATAAGAACGTTAAATTTTGTTTTATGTTATGTGTCAGCCTACCCTACTTTTAAATACTTAGAAATTAATGTGAAATTTTCTTAATATCTAAATACAAAAAATATTGCTGATTCTTCGAAAAGACTATTATCGATTAAAATTTTGTAAAATGTTTTATTTTTATAACCAGTAATAATTGATATTAATAATTCTTTTATTAATGTTCATTTTTTTCTTCATTGTTTATTCTTTTAATTTATTAATTTTTTTGCTCTTGTTTTTATAATTTTCTAATGTTAATTAGGTATATAACACCATGTCTAACCGAAGCCTGATTTTTACTACTTAAACATTGTAATTTAAAATACGTTTGTATAAGACATAGTATTTGTCTTTCTAATGTAAAAATTTTTAAATCTTGTCTGTTTTGTTTGCTAAGAGAAGTGAGCTAGACAGCACATTTCTTTAAAAGGTAAAATGGAGAAAGAACCGTTAATAAAATAATTAAAAATCTCAGTGAATAATGCATATAAAATATGGTTAACAAGGGTTTTGTGACAAAAAAAAAAGAATTTAATCAAGATTCTATGAAAAAAATTTATTAATTAAACACTAAAGGAAATAAAAAAGAAAGCAAAATTATCATTCTGAAAATTATAGACATAAGTTATAAATAATTTAGAATAAAAATTTTAAAATAATATAACATAAAAAAAACATCTAATTAAAATTTTTGAAATCATTTTAAATTTCTCAATTTATTTTTTCCATTTTTAATTATTTATGTTAGTACGTTAATATTATATTATTTTGATTTTTCATATAAACTAAAATAATTTTATTAAGAAATGATATAATCTAAAATGACATTTAATCATCATATCAAAAACAAAAAAAAACATCAAAATTTCCAAGCATCCTCAGCAATTACAACACTTGTCCCAAACTCGGCTCTTTTACATAACCCTGGGGGAGTTGCGTCAATATTTGTCAACGGAACATGGTAACCTCAGAAATATTTAATGCACTCAAATGCAATCTTCTCCTATTTTTTTTCTTTTAATCTCCATAGCGCATATATGAAAAAGTACGTATTCACATACACATACGTTTATGTGTATATATATATAGGAGGCCTCTATTTAGCTACGAGGGATGAAACGTAGATATGGGCTAGACCTTTTGGGTTAAAAGTATGTCAAGAGGTCCAACAAAGATGATATACGCACTAGGCATGGAGGTCGCTTTTGCATAATTCAACGCGTATTATAACATTGGAAAGTCTCACCTTTTATTTTAGAGTGTTGCGTATTATGGCGAGTGAAAAATTTTTTACAGTTAAAATAATAGTCATTTTTTGTTATATTTAAATAAAATTTTAATTTTAAATTTTTTCTTTGACTAGATTGGCTATAAAAATATTTAAAAAAAAGAAAATAATGTTTTGATTAATGCTAACTTACATTTTAATATTAAAGAAATGTTGTTATTATAAGTATATTTTGTATTTTTTAAATTAATTTTATTAAAATTAATAAATAAATAAATATTTGAATTAATATATTCAATGTTTTATAAATTATATAAAACTCTTCTTAATGAACAAAAAGTAAATACTTTTGTAAAAAGAAAATAAAAATTATATGCAACATGTAGAAAAAAATTTAAAATTTCCATAAAAGTTTTCATAGTGACACAAGTAAATGTTATTTTTGAACAGGTCAGAGTTTAAGAGACATACTTTAAAATCAAACTTTTGAATAAATCATTACCCTTTCATGCACAATCGTACAGAGATGATGCTGCATTTGAATTAAAAATGATAAATGAATTCGATTTGCAGTGTATACAAACAACTTGCTGAAAACCTTGAGTCATTCAAATCTTTCAAATCATCGTCGACAGCGCAGAATAATGATCAATGTGAAATTAAAAAAATAACGAATAATACATGTGACTAAGTGATATTTTCATTTTCTATTGAAAATAAAGAAAAAATAAAGATAATACTACCTAAGATTGTAAAAGAAAAACATAGACTTTTCGTAAGACTTATTTATTTTTACAGTGTAAGTCATTTTAATCGTATACTTAACATCGAAATTTTCAACGATTTAATTCATTGAATAATTTATCACTTAAAGTTACTCATAAATAGTATTGATGTATGAGAATCAATTCAAAGGTCATTGTATAATGTATGAATTGTTACTAAGAAAAATGATTGTTAACTTTGATGCATTAAAAGCATAGGAATATCCAATACTATTTTAACGTCTAAAGTAATTTTATAAATGACTGTTTGTCACTTGTTGTGCATCTACAATGATTTAATCATCAATTCTTGTTATACCTGATTTATATTTAATTAATGAATATTTTATTCAAAAAATTTTTTGTTTGCTTAACATGTTTATATTAATAATTATAAGTGAATATTACGAAATTTTAAGCAAAAGTTTGATCAAACAAGGTTACAAAAGTAAAAACAATAATAAATCGTACTACCAAATTCTCTTGAGAATTATCATCAGTACGATGCAAGAGAATTTCATTGTAAATGTAAATGTTATACCCATTTGATGAACATTATAAAATCCACTAAGAGAAGTATGTCACAGTTGACTACACCAAGTTGCATTTCAAAATTGAACTACGAAACCAATAATAACTCCATCTGAAATGCTGTCAAACGGCATTTTCATCCAAAATTAGATATTTGTTCTAGAAATTTTTATTCGTTTGAATTAATTATATATGATAAAAAATGAATATAACGACTGCACTAAATAAGATTGGAAGTATTTAGTAAAATCAACTATTAAAATTTTCATACGATCAGATTTAACAATATTTATCATATTTATTAACGATCGCATGGAGCGGTTAATTCAAAGTATTTTACATTCTTTTGATAAACACAAGTTTAATATTTTGTGATAAAATGTAATATTTAAGGTTTGGATACACCCATCTAATGAACTATGCCATAACTTTATCTCAAAGTGTGTAATAAATATTAAAAATTTATTTTAAAAGCTATCAGCATAAATAATAATTATTTCAAAATAACCGTCGTTACTTCATTTTGTTGATTAAATATTTACTTCAAACGCACATATTCTACTTTTACGTAACAAGTTGTAATAATAATAACGATAATAACAAGCGTTTACACACATGATATTCGAGACTTGTTTCGTTTTTATTATTTATCACTTCAACATATTAAAATGAATGCGTAAAAATAAAAAACGGTGCATTTATTTTAACCACTGTAACATTCAACTTCATGTTTCATTTATCATGCCTGACTGAAGTGGTTTCAAATAACCGTGAATATACTGTGTTACAATTTTAATAATATATATTATCAACTAGTTACTATTCAATAATTTTTTCATTTCTCTTTCGTTGTATGAATTATTGTACAATCGTATGTTATATATTTGATTATGTAATGTATTTTTATTATCTTCTTAATAAATCTTAAATATATAAATCTTAATAAATAAAAAATTTCTTAACAATTATTTTATTGCTCTAAACGTAAAATTTGTATGACATTGTCTTCTTTACTTTCTGAACTTTCAAGTACTTCTGCTTTTGCTATTATGATAGTAAAGAGCATGTGTGAAGTTATATGATACCAAAAAAAAAAATTGAAAAATGTAATTTCATATGTAAAATGTCTTTAACTTTCACTAACTTTATATTTAAAATATATAAGTAATTTATAATAATTGATTTTTCGTTGCTTATTTTCAAACAATTATTAAAAAATGAAAGCTTGCGAATGGAATACCAAATTAATGTTTAGACATATAGTTATATTTAAAAAAAATATCGATGATTAAATGAATATAAATGTAACATAAAGTTCTAAAATAATTTTGCAACAATCTTGTAAAGGTAATATAATATGAAACCTTTTCAATTAAAAAAAGTCTTATATGAAAAATTTTACTCGTTCAACTTACAAAACAACCAATAACATAAAAATACTTAACATTATGTGTTAATGAAAATAAAAAATTTAATATTATATTTATCAGAGCAAACTTTTAAATATACTTTTTAAAGCTTTAATTTCAACTTTCATGAGAAAATTTTAAAACAGTTCAAGGACTTTTATTTCAACTTTGGTAAAATTAAACATTGCACCAAAAAAAGTTGCTCTATTCCAAATTTTATATAATAAAAGATATTTTAATGCTCCAACACTTTCTCCACGTAAGATTATTATAAAATGGTATTAAAACAAAATAATTATTGGAAAACTCCGTCTGAAACTATTGTTTCAAATTTATATCTAGTTACAGATATTCACTTTATTCTGTAATAACATTTGATTTTTTGTATAATCTTTATCGAAATGTAGAGAAAAAAGGAATCAAATACAAGATAATTTATAATGTCATTGTGTATTTGAATTATTAAACTTGTCTTTGATTTTTTTATTTGTTTTTACACAAAACCACATTTTTAAAATTATTTATTCCTCTATAAAATACATTTTTTGATTTAATATTCATTTCAATTACCCCTTAGATATTGTTAATTATTTTTTTTTAATTTTATTTAACGTCGCTGTATTTATGCTATCATTACGATACTAATTAGCGATGGAGGTCGTCAGTGTGTTTCTGAACAAAGCACATGTAATATACAGTGGTGCTTGTATCAATCTGTCGCCGAGAGCGGGATTCGAACGGGACCTCGAGATTACGAATCCATCGCTATACCGACGATATTGTTAATTATGTAAGATAAACTTAATACCAACGATCTTTGATGCTAAGCTAATATTGATTATTATTTAGCCAACTTTTGGATATTTTTGAGACGGACCTTCAGGGCTATATGATATTAGTTCAATAATTAGAAACAAAATCACAACTTGAATTTAAACACGTTTTCATATTTAAATTTTAATTCAAGTTATAATTATAATTAGTAATTATGTTTTGAACTAATAACTCTTACAAAGGTTCTTTTAAAAGGTACTAAAACGTTGGCTGAATAATAAAAACGTTTATTATCTCAGCATCAAAGACTGTTGCTGTTAATTTCATCTAATGAAATAAATTTTTAGCGAGCATCGTTAAAATATTTCAGCATAGTTGAGACAGTTAAGTCTCATAGTTTTTTTTTTATTAAAAAATATTTAATCGTTTCTAACTTCTATTTTATTTGTGTAACGTTCTGCCTTACTAGTAAAATATAATTTTTCTGATAAGGATTACAGTATCAGGTACGCCGAACAAATGCGTAGACAGATTAATTTTTGCATAGCAGGGGAGGAAAAGGATAGTGTTCTTTTGGCGAGCTCAAGAACTCGTTAAGAATCGTAAAGAAAAAGAAAAAGGTTTATAAATAAATAATCATTTTGTTGTATTTTTCCTTTATTGTTAGCTTCCTTGAAATGTGATAGTGTTTCGCTTTGCCGATTTATTATTTATAATTTATGATTGAATTTGATACAAGAATGTAATTTAAGAAAACGTATCTTTTAATTAACACAATAATTAAATTAAACTGATCGATTTGCATTGAGTTTAACTGAGCAAATGACTTCCTACAGGATGTTTCCAAGAGTTTTTCTATTAACGAGAAAAATCGAAAGCAGGAAAAAGCAATAAAAGAGCACACGTACTAAAACTTGGATCCAACTTTCATAAGCTAGTATGGATCGCAATGCATACTGATTAATTTAATCAAATGAAAGATATCGAATTTTTATTATAATTGTGAGAGCGCGGTGGCGTAATGGATAGAGCTCTTGCCTTCAACGCGGAGGGCATGGGTTCGAATCCTGGCCAGGTACCTCTAACTTTTTTTTCGAAAGAAAATAAGTGTATGTGCCATTTATATCGCGACTCTTTAAAAAATCCGACCTCATTGGGTATCGGTTGATTGTTGGTTACAAAAGTGGCTGACCATCCATCGGTAGTCAAAGTTTTCGGTATGGTGGGTCTGACAGTCCTAGCCTGATGTAATGTGTTAAACAGATGCCGGGCGGGGGACTTCCTCGACTTCATCATATATAAAAGGTTAATCATATAGAGGACAATATCCTTTATATATTAAAAAAAAAAAAAAAAAAAAAAAAAAAAAAAAAAAATTATAATTAGAGTAATGAAATTAGTACGTTTTCCAGCGGTTTGACGAAACTATAAAATTTTGTACGTTTACTGTTGCTTAAAAAATATATTAGAAGAGACAATGAAATAAGGAGAACGCGTCATTACGAAGCTAATTAGCAACGGAAATTTTCAGTGTGTTCGTAAACAAAGCACATACATCGATTACAGCTTGTACCACAGTCGCCAAGAACGGGATTCGAACTCGGATTCTTGAGATTATGAATCCATTGCTCTACCGACTGAGCCACTGACGACCTCTTAGATATAAACTATATCCAGCATACTAGATGTAAACTTTAAATAATAATTTTACGTAGAATTGCAAAGAAACATAATTTAACATTAACGAATTATGACTCTAAATAATTAATAAACACTTTTCAAAATTTATTCAACTTTTCTGATAAAAATTATAGTAAAAATAATAAATAAACAATGAATTTCTCAATAATTCAAAAAGTTTTCTATATTACCATTTTTGTTTTGCATTGCCAAAATGTTCGTAGTTATCTTCATTATATATTTTATAGCACAGTAAACACAGTAGACAATAATTTTTCAAATGAAAGAAATTTTTTTATTTTATTTGTATTTAAATTAAGTGTATTTTTTGGACATGCAATATATTATAAAAATAATGTCTTTGATATAGATTCGTTAAAATGGACCAAAATATTTTACGTCAACTAAATGCATTGAATTTACTCTTTAAAAAAATATAAAACGTTGGCTTATAGTTACTGTAAATACAAAATGAAAATTTATGTTTTATCATATAAAGGGATATTGTATTTATAAGAACTTTTGCATTCAATAGTCGTTCCAGTTTTTTTTTCTTTTATTTTTTTATTTTTTTTTTTAACAATGCTTTGTTGTTTATTTTTACCCGTTGAGTAACGCTACTTTCTATAACAGATTTTACGAGAAAAGAAGAAGAAGAAGAATAAAAAAGCGTAAAAAGCAACGACATTGCGTTTAATTATCATGTAGTAGAGAAACAGTTGTTACGCTTGGGGGGGACTTTCGCAACGAAAGGTGCTTCTTGACATAGTTCATTTTCTTTTCTTCTTATGTACACATTTCTTTTATTATATTTCTTTTCCATTTTTCTTTCTTTCAAGGACAATTTCTTGACAAATCTAACGTTGCAAGGGTTTTGTTTGGCTTTTCACACTTTCTTTAACGACTGAATAGAAATTATTTTAGTGACTAAACTGTATACGATTTCGTTTTATATCTTTTTTTTTAAATATATATTGAATTTAAAATTTTTTATTGATATAGTACTGTATGAATATTTATGATTACAATATTTCAATAGCTAATTAACTTTTTTATTGAAGAGCGAGCGGTGAAATGAAAAGCATAAGCTTAAAATAATAATAGCCAATTGTTTCTTAATTACTCCAGAGAAGTCATAGATAATATCAATATTTCACATTTTTTACAATTTGATTAAAGTTTCTAAAATATAGAGAAATATAAAAAAAATAATGTGAATAACGATATTAAGATCTATATTGACAGCTTGGAAATTGCATTAATATGTAAAATCAATATATATCAATATTATCGAACGTTCGTTAAAATATAGAAAAAAATAATATTAACTTTTGTTTTTAAATTTTGGTATTTTATAAAGAGTCATATATTTATTGATTTTTGATGTGTTGATACAAATTATAACTTTATCGAAAAAAATCAAATATTTTACTAGAATGTTTTAATTTTGTTAATTAAACTCTTGATAAAACATTTAAATACTCTCTTAATCGTGCATTCTACAAACATCAAATTAAACAACACATCCATCCTGTACTTGAAAATTGAAAAACAAAAAAAAAATAAAAAAGAAAACGAGAACCGAGAATTCATATACAGGAAGCTATACAGTCCTTTAAAAAGGAAGAAAAAACGAGTGTGAAAGAGATGGTCTATAGAGTGCGTAAGTGGAGAGATCCTTAGACACCTCAGTAAGCATACACATATATTCATGTATATATACTTCTCTTACAAGTTGCCTCGATTTTTTTTCTCATACTCACTATTTTTTTTTCTTCCTCACTTTATTTCGTCGATATCGCAACGAGAGAGAAAGAGAGAGTTATGTAAAGGGATGAATTTTCAACTTATGAAGGGAAAATGTTGTAAATCCATGAAATAAGTGGGTACTTTATATCCCTTCACGTACTTGAGACGCAGTATGCATATATAAAAGAATTCAAGGGTCTGAAGAACGTATTTTTCTGTTTTTAACTTTTTTTTTATTTTCTTTTTTACCTGTCGTAGATATCGTATATAATATAGTGTATACGACATATACACATATATACATATGGATTTTATATATGTTCTTGGGATATTAGCTGTGTGGCAAATGTACGAGACATGATTGCGGTTATGAGACGGCAGTAATGGACTTTTACAAGTTCTAATGTATTGCGAAAGCTTTAAAGTTTGTGGTTCGATGAATTGCTTTGAAGTTCACTGGGAAAATGTAGTATCCCGTTTTTTTTTTCGTTGGATAAAATAAAAAGCTTATTGTACAATAAAAAAGACTATACTTTAATTTTTTTGCGGTTAATATAGGTTTAAGTTTAATTTTTATTTAAGAAATTTAAGTTATTAAGATTAAGTATTATTTAATTTGATATTAATCAAATCAAATGGTGAAATCATATTAATGAAAAAAACAAAACTATTAATAGCTTGATAACAAAAAGAGCAATACTGTTTACTTTAATTACAGATAATTCAGATCATAGAAATTGAACTTTTGTTTTTTGTAAAAATTATAGTCGAAATATCGATATTGATTCCTTTAAATTAACTTAATTCAACATAAGAGTTGAAAATTAAAATTTGCATTTAAATATTTTTTGAATAAATTCTGTTTAAAAATTTTCAATAAAAATAATTTCTATTAGTCGATAGAACACTTTAATTTCGTTAAGCACTCGAAATGTGCAATTCATTTTCTGAAATTCCATAGTACAAGAAAAAAATAGTAATTTAAGTGCGCTTTAACGATTGTTCCTCCCCTGCATTTCTCTGGCTAATCCTTTAACGGACGTGCAGTACGGCTTTTAGTGCGCTTATATATATACCTTTAGACAGAATCGTCAAGCTATTTCTTTTTTTCCTTTTCTTTTTCTTTCTCCAGTAATATAATATGATTGTACGTGTATAGCAGTACGTAGAGCAGTGTGACGGCGTGTTTTATAGGAGCTTTTGTATGCCGAAGCAGGTGTACCTTTTTACCTTACAGGTAAAAATCCCTGGAGAGAGAAAGAAAGAGAAAAATCAGGAGCAAAAGCAACGCACAATTGCTACTTCATATTTCATGTGTATATACCCTTCCTTTGGCAAGTACTTCTTTATACGCTTTCTTCGTCTTTTTCTCGTTCATTCTTTTTTTTTTCTTTTTCTTAATTCTTCATTGTTACTCGACTTTGATTTTCGCTTTTATTTAGGCGTCTATGTTTTCAAAACATGTCTGTTGTTTCTCTTTAGTTTTTTATAATTCTTTATTTATTGTATTACGTATAAATAACTATTTAATATCATAAATATTGATAACAATAAAGATTAAATTAAATTTATGATTATCGTGGCTCGAAGATTAATTTATGCGATACAGAGTGTAAATAAGATTTAATATTTTTACAAATAATCTCTTTGATAATATCTCTGCTCAGTGGCGTTGAAATATACTTGTATAACACAATAAAGATACCTATACTTAAATTTTAATACGTAATTTGTTAAAATTGAAAAAAAAACTTGAGTTTTTAACACCTGATGTATCGATACACAAATTATTTATTTCGAATATTTGATAAGGTGCGATTAAGATAAAAGTGAATAATTAATGTTAATAATGCGATTGGAATGAAGAAAAAAATGTTATTCTTTTTCTTTTTTTTTTTTTTTAATATTTCCTACATGATTTATCAGCGAGAAAATATTAATACTTTCTTATCGCGTGTCTCGAATGTTAATTTAAATTTAGTATATTACGTTATATACGGTTTTGTGCGCGCTGCTCCATTTCTTTGATCGTACTGGACAATCTCCTATATATATATTATACTTGCACTCTACTTTCTTATCGAACGACATTGCGGAACATGTATTCCGTTTATGATTATATGTTCAAATAAATATTATTTTATTATGTAAAATTATTATTTTTTTTAAGTTGGACATACATCTTTTTATGAAATTTTAGTAACTTGGTATTGAAATTAGTTTTGACAAATTTATAAAAACTTTTTGAGGATATGATTTAAATTTTGGTAATAATATTGATATACGCTCTGCACGTAAATTGGATAATAGGAAACGAAAAAATCACACACTTAAAGAGAAGTCCGGTATAATAAACATAACGAATTCATTAAAATAGCTAGATACATTTTGTCAGCTACTTTTGTTGAACTCTTCAGACTGAGAGAAAAATAACAAAAGACAAAGAAAATTTATTTAAAGTTTTTACAAAAAAATACATAAATGATAAATTTTATAACTTTCTCAAGAATCAATGTACCAATAAACATTCAAAAGAAACGATTTCTATAATTTTGTAATTTTAATGTTTTTAACTATCATTACAATATTAATTAGCAACGAGGGTTTTCAATGTATAAGGATATAAGGATTCGAAATTAAGAAAAACTTCAGTAGTTAAATTTAAACTTATTGAAAACCGTATTTCTTATTAATAATTTTATGATAAATATACTTTTTATTCAAAAATTATATTTTCTAAAAAAATAATATTTTAATCCTAAATATAAACATTGCTATTTAAATGAAAAAAAAAGAATGAAAAAATGCATAACTAAATTCTCGTGTAAACACATGACATCGTATCATAATGCACATAAGATCTCCTTGGCATTTATTGCCACTTTTCCACTAATGAATTTATGCGCGAAAGCTCGTACAAGTGCGAATTAGCGTATACGTATATAATGTGCATTCCATAAAGAGCACGGCATTTATCGCGCTAAAGTGGCCTTCTTCTTCTTGCTATGTTGCATATGATACCGGGACATCGTCATCTTGCTTGATCAAAGTTCCCTCTTTACAAATGGTCTTACTTTGTCCCTTATTCTCTCTTTCTCTGTCTCTTATTCTGTTATATCTCTGTGTTATAAACAATAAGCGTGTATGTGTTATGTGCGCGAAAGCTTTGCAACGTGCATATACGCAAATGTTAAATTAACATAGAGTATTATACAAAAAGCCTTTCAGGAAGAGCCGCATCTAGCGAGGCCCCCGTTTATATATTCTATAAATATTAATGGATCGGCATAGCTAAGATCTTGGCGAGTTAAGATATTTTATTAGACTTAGGATTCAAATTTTTAATTAACAAATTATGTATCGTGGCTGATGTATCTTTGATTTTATTTTCTTTTTTTTATTAATTTCGGTACATCTGTGATTTACGTTTATACTTGATGTTTATTTAATAAAGTTTTAAAGGATTATAATGGACCATACGCATATTTATTGCAATCATTTTTTATAATTATATTAAAAATTGATATTAGAAAATCAAAAAAATTTTAAGATTTATTAGACCAAGTCTTATATACACGAAAATATCGTACTATTCTAATAGTACAATATTTCAAATATATACATTAAATTAAATATCGATATTGATTAAATATCGAGTTGAATGTCAGAAAAACCCGTTTCGGTTATACAAACTATTATTCTGCAAAATCTTTTTTTTTATTCAAATTTCAATAATTAATGTCCTGATCATAATTCTCTTTCATGTTACCTCATGAAAGAGAATCAGAAAGATTTTTTGTGAAAGTAGCTTTTTTTAGAAGTTTTTTGAGATAATATATTCTGTCACCCAAATACCACATTATAAAAATTCAATAAAAACTTTTAAAAAATAATCACATGAACTGTATTAAAATGACTTTTTATTATTTTTAAAATTTTACATTAAATTTTTTCTGAAATAATTATTTAAATAATTATTATTAAATATCCTTTTAAATTACTAACGGTTGGCTTATAATTAAGCTTAATATAATGAAGACATTATATTTAATAATAAAGATCTATGCACGCTATATATAGAAAGTTAGGGTAACATATTGGCGCCTGTCGTACATTTCATAGAACATTAAATGACATCGTTACCATTATGATGACCATTTACGATTTATGTGCATAAACGTGCGGGGTTGTTATCTCGTGCGCGCAGCTCGACGTGCCAGTACAGGCCAGCTGTTGAATGTCTAAATAAGAAATAGTATGTTGATACTAAAACAGGGAAAAAAAAATATTTCATGAATTTTCATTTAAATTTGTTACAGAGAACTTGTCAAATATTTATTATTTCAATATTTAGCTTTTCCGTGATTTTTATTTTACTATTTGATAATATTGTAAATGTTCCTTTTTATATTTATTAGGAATGGAACAGACTTTTTATTAAGACACTATATTAATAATATTATTTAACGGCGTTGAAGGATATTGTTCATTTTAAAGAAATTCAAAATCAATTAAATTTTTTTCTAAATTTTCGTTGTTACAAGTTTATCAATGAAAAGACACAGATGTATTTAAAAAGGACAATATTATATTTTTTGTACATTTACAAATTTTGTTCTCATGAAATTTCATCAAAAATATTTTTATTAATACGGAGGTGGCCAGTGGTTCACTCGGTAGAGCGATGGATTCGTAATCTCGAGGTTCCGAGTTCGAATCCCGCTCCAGGCGGACTGATTGATACAAGCACCACTGTACGTTACATGCCCGAGTAGAAATGTAATTACGGCGTACATCCGTCCCGGATCCGGAGCCTGAAGATTATTGTCCGATCCGGATCCGGTTATCCCCCCCAATGTCACCAGGGGAGGTTCCGGTCCGGATACTAGTATCCTTATTTCAGGAAAAACTTATCGATACCGGAGTGGTACCGTAATATTTTAGTTCATGTCGCCATTTATATTTATAACCTAATTTGTGAAATTTTTATAAAACACTTATTAACATATTTTTATCGTTTAAATGAACAATTGCTTTATTTATTTTGAATAAAATACTTAAATTAATACTTTGGAAACAAAATATGAGCAATTATATATTTTATAAAAATTAAAAAAAAAAAGTCGTTTACAGGCGCTACACAGGCACTTATCAGTTGAACCTGAAATAAGGATTTTAGTGGCCGGCACGGATCTTTCCCTGGTGACAGACCCTTATTTAAATCTTAAGTTTAACCGGATAGGGTACTGATTACAAGTACGGTTGGCCTTTATACGTTTCTACTCGGGTGTGCTTTGGTTACAAGCACACTGATGATCTCCGTCGCTAATTAGTATGATAGCATAAATACAGCGACGTTAAATTAAATAAAAAGATATATATTTTTCGTTTACATTATTATTATATGAATTTGGATCAGCCTATATTTTTTTTACATTTCTAATAAAATTATATTAAATAATTTTGCAAACTAATTATTTTAAAATATATTTATATTAATGGATGTTAACATTCAAAGATTTTAATTTTTAGTTTTGAACAACTTTAACCAAATTATAAGTGTATTTTATGAATACAATGATAAGTAATTCTAATGATATATTAATATATATTCATATAAATTTTTCTTACTTTATTTAAATAAAATTGATTTAAAATTTTTTTAATACAAAAATTTTTCATGCTATTTTTTAAATAAGTATACAAAAGTGAACAATAGTTTTAATAATATAAAATTTAATCGTTGAAAAATTTATTTCATTAAATGAAATAAATAAATTTTGACTTTTACCATTTTATTAACAAAAAAATGATCTTAGATAATAAAAAAGCATGTTAGACTTTTTTTCAGACACTTTTTTAGTAAGTCTCTTATTAAAGTAAAACATTTATGATTATTTTAACGTATTAAAATAAATTGTTAAGTTAAAATCGTTTTAACATTAAAATACTGAGATTTTAATTTTTTTGAGAATTTAAATAAATTTTAACATTTATTAAGCTTTCATTTTTTTAAGTTTAAAATTTCGTATTATTTTTTTTAGAAAATTTTAAAATAATTCAAAACGTTTAATGTAATAATAAAATTATGGTCTCTGAATAAATTGAAATTTAACAACCTGTAGATAAATTTTAAATTTATTAAAATCATATCTCTACCACCAGCCCTTCATTGAATTTTTGCATATTCGAGCAGAAACTGAACGATCGTAAGACTCATAAATTCTATAAGGGTGCACTATATATAAGTCACGTATAAACATTTATCAAGACGCGAAAATATATATATTGCATATCGGAATAAAAACACCAAGTTGGTCATACATATATACATAGTGTCAACATCGTAAAATTTGCCCTATTGCGCCGCAAAGTTTCTCAGGCGCCACGCGAAATACATAAAACGCGCCTCCATACCTTATAATAGGTGCATCCGTAGACTCTGCATATGCTAGAGTTTATATTAGTTGAGAGTCAATACTAGCACGCTAGTTATAATAGAGAAAAGGGGTAATGTAGAAAAAAATAATTATTACATATACGAAACGCCAAGCATAATACTCGCCAGCTGCGTTACTTTGGAGTGTAAAATCAATTGAAAAGACGATCTAACAGCCAACACTTTGCAGCGAACGTTCCAGTTCTATTATTTAATAATAAATCATTTGAATATATAAGTTTTATAATAGTTTTGATTTTTTAATGCTTTTGATAATAAACCAGCGGGAAACTATGAATGTTTAGAAGAGTTTAAAAGTTATAAATATTCGGAGTGTATTAAAATGTTATAAATACTTTATAGTTTTCGAGGCGAAATTTATGTCGAATTTGTGCTTGGAAGTGTTTTTTGTTAGTTTATTAAAAGAGAACGTTTTCTTAGCTTACAATATGATTTACTTTAGTTAATCATATGACTACGTTTTCAGATTTAATTATAAGGACAAGAAAAAGTAATTTAACCGGAATGTATATTTGTTGAAATGTTATTTTTAAAAATATTTAGAATTGTACAGGGTGATTCATGCAGAGTAACAGTGCGCCTAATCATCGCAACATCGTTAGAACAAAATTTTCTTTTATTGAATGAAAATTTCTTCTAATATTGTTATGATATTTTTGGCCGGTGAACTCATCGCTGGGCGACTTAATAACGGTAAATAAATGTTGTAAAATAACTGACATTGATTATAATTTCTATAATGCCAAAAATTTTAAAAGATGATCGTACTATTACGTGCATTAACATCAATTATCAAATATAGTAGTTTAATATTTATTTATAAAACAAGGCTTGAAAAATATTTGTAAGAAATATTTATGTATTTAAGAAAGTTTATATATTCAGTTTTTTTTTCTTAGTTATATACACATCTATGTTTATTAAACTAATTATAAAAATTTCAAGTATTCTTAGTTATATCGTAAAATAATATGTGTATATTACCATCATTCTTAAAGAAATTTAAATTCTTAGAAAATTCGAACATGTTTAAATAAATACCTGTGGATTGCCTGAAAAAAATGCTACATGTAATGTAAAATCATACACACCAAGATTAATTCTCCGTAAGCTTCGATGTAAAGTTATAAGCTTGTAAGGAGATTCGCAACTTTTAAAGATATAAAAAAAGTGTAAAAAATAAAAGCAAAGAAGTGATGTGAGTGTGAAAACGACAAATTGAAACCAAAAAAGTAACACATCCCTGCGGTCTATACCCTACCTCCCAGACACCTTGAATACACAACAGGGAGTTGTTACTCCGTCAGACGGGATAAAGTTTCAGATTGTCATTTTTCAAGAAATTTTTTACAAGCACTGAACTTTTTTAAGTTTTCAAATACAAAAACTTCAAAAAGTTTATTTCTTTTTAATTTTATATAAATTTATACGATGTTAAAAAGTTGTTAATAACTCTAAAATTCGAAAAGTTAAAGATGTTTTTATAAATAAATTCACTTATAATATGTAAACATTTTTCATAATAATTTATTATTATATTTAACAAATAATTGTCTAATATTTTGTATTTCAACAAAATTTGTAATTTTGAATTATTAGAAAAATTTTGTTTTTATTTCTCATACTATTTTTCTTTTACTTTATAATTCAAAAGTTCAAATAATCATATAGTCTGCAAAAACTACCTCTTCTTTTCAGCAAACTTCTCAGCCCACACATCGAAATTCTCATCCGAAAAAAAATGGAAAACAAGTAAAAAAAAAGAAGTATATATCCAACATCCTCGAAGCCGGCAAAACTACGTCTTATACACATTGACTGCAGTGTTACAAGATGCGTGTAAGGTATTATAAGAAAGAAAGAAAGAAAGAAAGAAAAGAGGAAGGGGGACATCATCTCTCTTATGTACCAGCTGCAGCAACAGCATGAAAAATCATTCTTTCTCTTTCTCTCTCTGGACGTGTAGGCGCGCGCGAGAGAGCGCTGGCGCGACGGCCGCTATTTGAAAACGGCACATTCGGCCCATTCAAGCGCACACCGCACTGGCACAGCACACCACTTGGGTACGACTATGCTCCTCTTAGCTTGGGCTCTGCTATATAAGAATCGAGCCCGAGAGTTTTAACCATCGAGAGAGCCGCGCGCTCAGTAACGTCGCGAGCGTCGACTAGTTAACATCGACGCTCATCGCGCTTTATTTATATCTGTGTATAATAATAACATTGAACGTTTTAATCGTGTATATGTGAGGCTGTAGCGGACACACCGGTTTTCGAATTTTTGCCGCGCTCGTTCGCACTACACGTGCTTCTTCTTATTCTTCTCCTTCAGAGACTTTTAAGATATAAAATATAAAATATATTGGCTTACTCCCTTTTATTTTGTTATCGGTTGAAATTCAATTTTTTATTTATTATTCAATTTTTAAGTAGTTCTCAAGAGGTTACTGGATTAATTTTGACATTCTTATCTAATAAAATATCAAGTGTTTATCTATACATTAGAAATATCTGATGGAAAAAGTATGATCTAACTGCTTTATTTTTCTAAAGAATTAAAAGTTTGAAGAAAAATAAACAAAGCTCGCGCGCAGCGATAGATAAAAATAGCCGATAAAGAAAGGTAGAAAAATAAATAAAAAGTATATAGAAAGGAAAAAAATTGTAGAATCATACAAAAACCACAAGAGACAGAAAGAGAAAAGTGCAAGAAAGGAAAGTCGATTGCTCTTCTCTCCTGAGACAAGAAGACTATACGACGAAGAAACCGGCGAAATCTCAGCAGAGTTCGAAGCATATAAGTATATAAACGTAAAAGAGTAAAGAAACGTAAAGGAGAAGAAGAGGAAGAAAAGTATAAAACAAAAAATAAAAGGAGAAAGAAGAAAGAGGCAAAATATATATAGATATATAAGAAAGAGAGGAGGCAGTGAATACAGCAGACATCAAGTGACGGGCGAAGGTCGGGCGATTTTCAGCGCACGGCCAAAGTCGCCCGCTTCCGAATGAATTAATGGGTAAGTTATATATTTATCTACGTATATGCAACAAAAGGTTGACGCTTTCGAACTCTATAAATTATTACTCAAAATCCTCACGGGTGTGTGTGTGTGTGTGTGTGTCTGCACCTTTTCCTTTCTTTTTTTTTAAATTTTAAGTAAGTAAAGAGGGCTATATACATTTATCTCGAGGCTTTCTGTTTATTTTTTACCTTTGCCTAGCAGACGTTATAAGCTTCCGTATATGTCTACATGTGTCAAGGGAAGATAGAAGGTTTTATTTATCTTTTTTAACTTTTTCACGAGCAGATGGGAATAATTATTCTTTGACAAGATATGTACTCTTTTTTTACTTTCAATATTATATGTTTAACTTGGTTTTTATTCTTCTTTGTATCTACAGTTTTGAAAGAATTTGCAGATATTATTGTGCATTTAGACCATGCTATAAAATAGATATTTAAAAAATTTTTATTTAATCATTTATGTAATATAAAAATTGCATCAAATCGAAAAAAGATTTAAATAAAAACAAAATTAATAAAACGCCGATTATAATTTATTGATTTGATATAACAACAAGCAAATAAAAATTCATGTTGATTGATGACGAATAAAATCAAAATAATAATTCTTATTAAAGTATCAACTGCAGTTAAGTACATATAATTGCGAAAAAAGCGTATTTTTAGGTATAAAATATGCAGAATAGATTTAACATATTTGTTTTCATTTATCTCGTTATTTATTATTTTTCTTAAGTGCACATTTAAATTGGAGATTTTTTTTCGCGTGCTACTTGTAAGATGCGTGATGAGTAATTTGCAGAGATTTTACGGTTTTTTTTTGTTTCTTTAAACCGTAGCCCGAAGATGAAAAATAAAAAAAAAAGTTTTATATTCCAAATGTCATAAATTATGCAATCAGCCAGAATTACACCTCAATTTACATACTGAAATAATTATTGTAGATATTTTATATTTACTGGTAAATGCACACTTCAGGCTTTTCAAAGTAAATTATAGTGTAATATAATTCAAGTATATTTTATAAATTACCTTTGAAAAAGAATCCTTAATTCAACAAAAATTTATCTTTTACTTATTTTTTCCAATTTTTTTATTGTCCATTTTTGTGGAGAGTATTTTGTTTTGTCTTTATATGTATACTTTTTTATATTAAAAATAATAAAAAATTCGAAAAGTGCGCCGATAAAATAAATGTTTTCTGTCATGGAAAGGGTTCAAAATTTTAAATAATTTAAAAAATTTATGATTTTTTTTCAAGATAGATGAAAAAATTGTAACATAAGTAATAATCTTTTATTTAATTTTATGAAATCTAAATAATTCTGGTTTTTGTTCTTAAAATAATTTAGAAAATAATTTCTTCTAACAATATTTCTGATTAAACTAATAAAATTTTTTTATATGGCAACGAAAAATGAAAGTTCGTAAAATGATTTTTTCTTTATTTTGAAATATGGTTATTGTTTCTCAAAAAAAAAACTAAAATTCATTCATTCAAAGTCAAAATAATAATTAAAAATTACAGATTTCAAGAGCATGAATACTTCATTTATTGACAAATTTTTTTTTTTTAACGTCGCTGTATTTATGTTATCATCGCGATGCTAATTAGCAACGGAGATTGTCAGTGTGTTTGTAAACAAAGCACATGTAAAGTACAGTGGTGCTTGTATCAATCAGCCCGCCTAGAGCAGGATTCGAACTCGGAACCTCGAGATTATGAATATATCGCTCTACCGAATGATCCACTGACGACCTCGGTTGTTCATAGATGTTTTCAAATACATGTTAATATTTCTTCAGCTGAATCAATTCCTTGTATTAATTTATTGAATTTATTAATCTAAAATCAATCTGACTAATCCACACAATTAATGAACACAATAAAATGTTTGTAATAAGTGGCTGCAAACGACAAGCAAATAAAAGTCGCAGAATACTTGTAAATTTTAAACTATATTAGTCATGGTATCTGCAAATTCCGCATATGTCTACAATTTTAATTTACTGCGCAATTATAAAGAAACGCGACTGTTTATTTAAATTTTCTTTATCTTTTCAATATTTTACTTTAAACTATATTTAAATATTAAAAGTACAATGAAACATGTGCACATTATGCATTTATACCTTGCATATACACAATGTATAAAGTTAAAGGATATCATTTATTATCATTCAAATTGTGTCGAAGACCTTCCGCATACTCATCGTGTTGTGTATTATTATCATTATGTGGTATTGCTGATACTTCTTGATATATCGTGCTTTATGCCAGTTCATTTCTGCTTTATAATATTTTTTTTCTGTGTATGGTTAAACTTTATTTATTTTTTCTGACTTTCGTTATCGAGAATTGATTAAGCTATTCTGCCGAAATTACATTCAATGAGTTCTGTAAAAATGTTGTAATAAAACTAATGAGAATTTTAACGTAAAGATTGTTAGTTATTTATATAAACGGCATGAAGGTATAGAATTTTATTCAATAATAATTTTAAATAATACTTTGTGAATCAAAAAATACTTTCTATAAAGTTTTTATTAACTAGTAAAATGATTTTTTACACTTACAAAGAGAATATGGGTTCAAACTGCAGATTTTTTTTTCTTATTAGGGCATAACTTTACCTATATAAAATTATAAGAAAAGCTGTGTATATTTGATCGAACACTTAGTTTTATGAAAGTTATGGGTTTGTATTGTTTGAATTTCAAGATTTTTAAAAGAAAATTGCATTGATCTCCAAGACCTACAATTTTTAAACTGATAATTTTATAAGATTTTTACCAAAAAATATATCCTAAAAGTACAATTTGTTTAAAATTTAAAAAATTTATTTTGATTGTTATTTCTTTATCTTACCAAGAAATTAAGTTTTCAAGACAAATATTTTTAATTGAAAGATTTTACAAAAGTAACGCATAAAAAACTTAAATTCAGAATTAAAAAAAAAAAATTATGATTCCAAATAAGAAAAACTGTTACAAAGTTAAGAGAAAATCCGAAACTTAAACTCCTTATCCTCCTTGTAATTTTCGATTTCCAAAGTTCGGCTGCACTTGGCTCATGCAATGTCCGATTCTCAAATTCTGACTAACGATGCAAAAATCAGACATTTGAATACTCCAAAACGACATGAAAAAAATCAGTTTGCTTGCATTCGTAAAAAAATATAAAACGTACACAACTCATGCGTGTAAGGTGATTCTCGTACGAGTCAATTTTACCGTCGTTTGAGAATCACCTGATTGGTGCGCTCCCTGTGCAGTGTATACCATTGTACAAATATTTAAATAACAAATCAATAATGTATTTTAATATCATTAATAAAATATCCTTAATACAATTAAGAGTTCGGAAATAAAAAGGATACATAGCCCGTTTAAATAACATTGGCTACGTCCCCATTTTATTTTCGGACCCTCAATTTAGTATTTATAAAATCAAAAAATTAAAAAATTTTTAATTAAAAGTATATATTTATATCTTATTTAGTGCAAAGATAAAATTTATATATTCTTGAGATAAAAAAATTTAATTTTCTGAACAATACCGTTTTAACCTTGATAAAAATAGAAGAAATCAGAAAAGGTTGAGACTCTTAGGGAATTAAAAAAACTATTAACAATTCATAAAGAAAGAGAATGTAATATCTCATTGTGTATTGATCAAGATACAAATTAATTAAAGCTACTTAATTATGGATTGATGGAAGAATGTACGATTTTTGTATGAAGAAGGAAATAATATTAGATATACGCAGGAAGTAAATATTGCAATGGGTAAACTTGAGAGTTATGTATTGATTGTGATTGAACACTCTGTAGTAAGTTTATATAAGTACTGTAAATACGAAAAAATGATAATGTACAAATAAATTTTTATTTCAATTCAATCTGAATCCATTGTTAGATCAAAAGTCTGAAACATGAATTAAAAATTAAAGTAAAGAAGATAAACAATAAATGTAAAAAAAAAACTAATAAATCTTTTTTTTTTTTCTTATTAATATTTTGGTCAGAAAAAATTTTATAAAATTTAAAATTGAAATCTGACGAAAAAACTTTGTGCATGTAGTTTTTATGACATTAAAAAGAAATAAAACACAATTTTTATTTCAGTTATTAACCATACTTCGTTTAGAATAAATTCAGCTTCAAAAAATTCAATTGCATATCAAAAACCCATTAAATAATACATCACAATTATCAAGTCAATTTTAAAAAATAAAGAAATATATTCTATTTTGGTTTTCGAAACATTCTGCAAAAAACTGAAATTCAATCTTTCGAAATTTTTGATGAATAAAATATTTATTCGTTACATTGTTTTTATTTGCGTGTACCCGTGCATTGATAGGCTAATATAAAAACAACTATTGTTCAACTTTGACGCTTGCCATTTTTTTCACGTAATCCCTGAATGACGCGTCAACGAGTTTCCTTGTTTCTTTTATGTATAGGCGATGCATTTATAAACGCATCAAGATTTTAAAATGACATCTTTTGAATTGTGATGCACTATAAAATATGTGTATTACTGTGATAACAATGTACGGTCGTAAAAGGATGGCTCAATCAATGATGGACTAACTAGGAGAGGGTCAGACCCCTAAATCACGAATTTTTCTTAAACTTTGGTATAAGTTTTAAAGTGTCAAAATATGAAAAAAAAAAACAGAATTCTTCGATCTAACGCTTAATATTTCCCTGGTTAAAGGCAATTAAATAACGTCACTGAAAAATTTTCAAACGCTTATAGTTCTTTAGTATTAATAGCTAGAAATTTATAACTTTTTTTAATAAAAACTGAACTCAAATCCTTTTGAGTTTTTCAAAAAAAATATTATTTTTTGAAAAAGTTATAGCGTAATAAAAATTGGATCAAATTTCAGCTTTTATTATTAATTAATGTTTTAAAAAAGAAATTCAGATCTAATTTTCATTACGCTATAATTTTGGGAAAAAAGTCAGTTTTTATTAAAAAAAGTTATAAATTTCTAGCTATTAATGCTAAATAACTATAAGCTTTTGAAAATCTAGTAACTTTTCAGGTGACAGTCTTTAATTGTCTGTAACTAAGTAAATATTGAGTCACAAAGTTTGAGCAAAATCCGTGGTACAGAGGTTTGACCTTCTCCTAGTAAATAAAATTGTTGCAACTATCTAAAAAAATTGATCCGATAATGTTAGTTAAATTTTAGCTAAATCATTTCGTATCATTTCTCTTCCTTATATACCCCTGCACACATTACCCTTCATCATTTTCTCATCTATATAAGTTCATCTTAGTTCTTTCTTTTTTTTCCTTTCTTTTCGTTCATCACTTTTTTTTTATTTAGACTTTCTCGTATAGCCGGATCGGTAACGAGGTCCAGGCGCCAGAACGGCCGACGTCGGCGTAGATCCTCACGGGCGGTCTTTTCGAATATTATAGCCGAAAAGCAAGCGTGCATAGTCGTCGATTATGCAACTATATATTTATATATGTATTTGTGTGTATATATATATATATATATATATATATAGATATATTTATATATGTATTTGTGTATATATATATATATATATATATATATTTAGGTGTATAGATTGGTGAACACGTGAATTGCATACCATACAGTTTGGGCTTCCGGCTTTTTTGGAACGCCGGCGCCAAGAGTCCATTCGAAATCGCACATAAGCGACTATTTAGGGATCGAGGTCTATATATATATGTACACACATACACATATATTGCTCAAGTTTTACACGTCGAACAAGTTGCACAAATTTTTTTTTGTTTTTTTTTTTATAAGGGAGCTTGTACACTAATGGGTTTGGAATTTTTACGTCGGGCCTCTGTACCAGTTCGCGGGTTTGCACGATTGAAACGAGACAAGAGACGATGATTTTTGGCTTTTGTATTTTTTTTTTTCAAACGGGTTAATGCTTGCATATTTTCTAACGGCGCAGTAAGTTGTTGTGACTCACGTTTAAAATTGTTGGAATTTTAAACTTTTTTTTTTATTGAGCAGTTTTTTATTTCTGTATGTATGACGCGTGTATGTCATTGTATGCATTTGAATGACAATTGCATTGTGCAATTTGATTTTAATTTGAGATGGCATTAAGTTAGTTATTTATCGAGTATAAGCTCCATAAAGTATATTATTTACTTTACTGAATATTTCAAATATTGGATTTCCAATTTAGTTAATTTTTGTGTGTGTGAAAAGTATACATAAAAATATAGTTACATTCATAACTTATTACTCTTATTATATACTAAAATAGTCACATAAAACGTTAATTATTTATTTAAGATATTTATTTAATCATCAAATTTTATTATTTGAAATAACAAAATCGATATATTATGATTTGTGATGATACTGGTTTTGTTTGATTAAATGGTTTGGTTTAATATTTACTCTAGGATATTTAAATTAGTTGTGAAACTTTACAGGAAATTAAATTAGTCAAATGCTTATGTAGACATCTTTAAAATAAATATCGATTTCTATTTTAATTAAAATAATTACCTTAGAAATCTTATATAAAGTATAGGCTAATAAATAAAATTTACTATTCCAATAAATTCAATATCCTTGATTTGAAAGAAAAAAAAACATCCGCGATGTAAATTTAAAGATAACAATATCGACTTACAGAAATATGAAATTAAAAATAGAAAAAAGATCGATCGATCAATTGAAAAAATATTCAAAGCAGCTTTTCCCATTTATCTGACCACTTTATTTAAAAAAAAATATTTCAATCATGCTCGTTTACTTTAGGCTCGTTTCTTTATCTACTTCATCGGCCACACAGTTTTCAATTTGCAAAACTAAAAATTAAAATATCTATGAAAATATTTTTTTCAAAAGTAGATATTAAATTTTTCTTTTTATTTAATGATTTCTTTAATCATTAGAATACTCGAATAAAAGTAATAAATTATTTAAGATATAATATATTATTTTATATCATTTTATACTTTACAATAAAAAATATTTTATGGTTTCTAAATAAAATTTTATTTCTATTTTATTTGTTGAGAAAATTCTAAGTTATGATTTGAAGTTTATTCGACAATAATTTTATTAAGAAAAATCTATTTACAATTCTTATTTGATCCAACTATTTTTTTTCACAGCAGGCAACTTTTTAAAAATTTTATTTTTATTTTATCAAGCCGAATAAAATGATTAAGTGTATCAGATTCTTGAATATTTCAGCTATACAATATGATAATAATAAAACGACACGTGACTCATACCCATCCGACAATTAAGCGTAATTGATATTCCGATCCAGAGTATTTATAGGGCGTGAAAGATGATAATTTCGTGCAATCGTGAGGTGTACCATAAGCTACTCTCTGACCTAACTTTTCAACGAAATAGTGGGAAAGATCGTATATATGGAACATTTCACATCAACTAATTGATCTTTTAAGACAGATTGGCCTAGCAGTTGTTTTTGATGATAGAAACAAGAATCTATATTTAGTTCAGTCATTTCTTAAATTTTAACAAGTAAAAAATGTAAAATAATTTAAAATCTTATAATACTTTTATAAAGGATTATTACAGATATTATATGTTTGTTTGAATACGTGTTTAAGTACACATTCACGTATATTTTTTATCGAACCAATTATTAAAAACATTAATTTAGCGATCTTAGTTATTTTTTGATCTATTACACCGTTTTAAGATATCCAAACACGAAATTCCAAATTAGAAACGTTCAATAATAATAATAATTTTTTCTACATTTTTTGATAAAAAGATTTTTTTTCTTATCCCCTGGCGAAAAGTACGTCGAAAGACGTCTACTTTCTGAGAGAGAAGTTAAGCATTATCTACGGCGGCTCGACGCACTAGCGATGCGCAATCGTGTTGACGCTCTGTTTTTCACGGCAGTTAAGAATAGAGAGAGCTACGTCTATCCTTCTCTGTCCGCCGGCGTTAGACATTGACTCTCTCCCTCTCTCTTTCTTTTTCATACAGAATAGAGAGGGTTGCGTCTATCCTTCTCTGTCCGCCGGCTTTAAGAATTGACTCTCTCCCTCTCTCTTTCTTTCTCTTATATGTACAATAAAGGTAGCCGCGAATGGAGGGGGCTATGTCTAGCCTTCTTTGCCGGTTACAACAAGCAGTATATCTTTTTCTTTATTTTTCTTATATAGTAATTTTAAATATTTTATTATTAAAACCTAACTTGTTTTATTTTGTGAATTATAAATTGCAGTGTGTTATAAAGTGTGTAAATTATAAAATGTGAGTGAAATATTGATGGTTTATTTTAATGATTTATCATCAGTGGGAGAGGGGCAGAGAAGGATAGAGCATACTCGGTCAATAGCAGCAAGCGATTCATCGCGGTATTTTTATTTTAATGATTTATCATCAAAAACGAATTATCACAACGGGTAAGTTGGACGTACTTTTCGCCGGGAATAAGAAAAAATCGTATATTCACCTCGGGAGAGAAGTTGACCATCAATTGCTCGCGTATTTGCCCCCTCGCTGCGCTCGGGGGCAAATCTTACGCGAGCATTTAATAGTCAACTTCTCTCCCTAGGTTAATAATATACTATTTTTGTTAAAAATAATAAAAATTTAGGATTTTCTAAAAATAGTTAAAATTTCAGGATCTCTTAAAATTAAAGAAGTATCACTGAAATAAGAGTTAAATATTATCATGGACCGCTAATACGCAAATTTTAAACCTATTTTAGGAGATCAAATGCTAAATTGATGTGAAATGTCGCATATGCATATTGTATAAATATACATTGTATATAGTTGTGAAAAAGAGCTGATTGTATACGTACACACATACCCAGCCATTTAGTATTTAACCAGACTAATGGAAAAACGAAGTGCCGAAACACCAGCGAGCTCTTGACTAACGTTGATTGATGCGATATATATACCCATCCGAGTTAATAAATTATTTATCTTTTAGTTGATCGTTTTTCCAATGTAGCGATTCTTGGCTTTACTCTATATGCAATTCTTTTTTATTTTTCGTGGCCCAAATGCTTGTTGTGCGTTGAATGCGCCAGGTGTTGATAATGAATTTTAGTTTTTTAAAGTTTTTTTTTAAATATTTTTAATATTAATGTGAATATTATTGATATCGTTTTAAAAAATTATATATTTATATTTTTATAAGGGCTAAGAGTTATTGTTATTATTAATGATTTGAAAAAAAAATCCTAATCCCTTTTTATTTAATATAAAATAATTAACTGCATTTTTTTATTTTTATATTAGCAATACTTATTGGTAGGTTATCAGTGGCTCAGTCGGTAGAGCGATGGATTCATAATCTTGAGAGTTCGAGTTCGAATCCCGCTCTTGGCGGCCGATTGATACATGCATCACTGTATACATATGCTTTGTTCACAAACACACTGACGATCTCCGTCGCTAATTAATATCGTAATGATAGTATAAATACAACGACGGTAAATAAAATAAAAATAAAAAAAAATTTACTGATTGGGTTTAGTGTTATTATTAACATATAGTCACAAATTTTTTTGATAAAAACAATGTTTTTTATATTAATAAATAAATGTGCAAATATGTATACACGAAAAAATTTAAAAATTACAGAATTTCATTTTGCACATTTCATTTTTTTTATCATGTATAATTAATGAAATTTATCCACGTATCACACATTATTTGAAGTTTAAAGTATTAATAACCGAGACGATGAATAATCGTCGTAGTTTTATTTTCTTCTTGTCTGCAAGCTTTAAAATTTATTTTGCGCGTCCGCAAGTTTTGCACGGATAGAAATAGAAACTATGCATAATTGGTGCTTCAAACATTTATTCATCCTGTATATATTCGTTGAAGGAAGGAAGGGTTGAAGCTGTATAGCAGCCGAATGAAAAACAGAACATAATCGATAAAGTTTAAGTGGTTAAAATTAATGTTTTACGGATTAAATTGCTTCAAAGTGCTCGAAAAGAAACTTCCTGTAAAGACACATTTTTATACCTTTTATTAAATTCCAATCACGATGAATTTTCAACTACGTCGGATGTTTCTGAAATTAAAGAAAAAAGTGCAATTTATAATAACTGTTGAAGTTTGCGTTGTCTGGGCTTTTAATATAAATATATTGCTTATTTGAACATTTATGAATTTCGTTATCTTTCTTATTAATGTTTATTACTATTAATTCAATGATATTTGCATTGGTTATGCAAAAGGGTATAAGACGACTTTTTAATCAATTAATTTTTTATATAACTACATATTTTGATTTATTAATAAAGTTATTGTAACTAATATTTTTATTTGATTTTCATTATGAAAATTTGTTTTAATATTTAAAAGATTAAATTCTAAAGTATTATCTCTGTTTTTTTGAATAAATATATTTTAAATAAGAGAGTAGTAATAAAGCTTCCGGCTACATATCTCTTACTTTTAATTTTAGTAATTTTTCTAATATTTTTTACTAAAAATAAAATTCATACTTTTACAATGTCCTTGCATTTGAGTAATTTTTTGTATACCGCAAAAAATTTTTGCAAATTTTAAAGTAGCGCGGAGAGAAAAATAAATGTGAACCAACTCAGGGCAGAATGTTTCTGTGACTTTTTTTAGTTGACACGACTTTTCCTAGCTGTGGCTTTAAATATTTTAGGTTTCCTCGTCCTTTTTTAGTTTTATTTCATTTCCATTACTCATAGAGGACTAATTTAGAAATATTAATAATAACTAATTGAAATAACATTTTTTTTAATTAAAATATTTCATTTATAATATAAGATATAAAAATTTTCATTACAGTACGTACAGATAAAAAATTAATTTAACTCATTACGAAATAAGTGCAGGTGATTTTTTTTATAGCACTAGTAATGTAACTGATAATAAATTCATATATAGTGGAGCAATAAACGCATTATGCGTCCAAGTTGCCATAAATAATTGATTTAGTGCTTCACTATGTGTGAATCTAATTTGTTAGATCTGGTAATTGACTTCTAAATGGAGCATGAATTTTGTATTAGTTTCATTTAGTTGACTAGTATTTCAAAAATATTCATGCAGTAAATGATCTTTTTATTTAATTATTTTGCATAAATTAATTAAATAAATATTCTAACAATTTAAAAAAAAATAAAAAGTAAAATTTATGAGTAACGTATTATATATAATGCTTTCTACTTTTAGATTAAATACTTTTTATTAAATTAGTAAAATTTAATGTTACTTTTAAAGCTGCATAAATTAAAAAAAGAAACAAATAAAAAATGTATAAAAATTCTTCTGCGAAGAATTATCACATAAACTTATTTTTAGAGTTGATCCCTCAAAATTTACTGCAAACTTGCATACTTAAATTTCCGTCTTAATACATAAATCATCTTGCCCTAAAGTAATTTTAAGAAAAAATGAAAAAAAAAAGAAGTTTGAAAAAAAAAGCAGAAAGTTGTCGAATAGCATTAGCAAAAATGTACAAATGTAAAGCGAGGGCAAATAGTTTAGCAAAGTAAACTTTTACACTCGCACACACATACACACATATAACATTTGTCGAAGGAGCGAGGACGTGCGATCTGTCAGGATAGTAAAGGTATGCCGTTTTCTGTATACCGTATAACTTTGAAATACGACAACGACGACAACTAAAAGAGGAGCTTCCTTATGGTTTAGCGGCAAATGATTCTTTATGTGTACGAGTTGACTTGTTAATGCAATAATAAGATAACTTTATGGATTAAAATGGAAAAGTATAGAATATTTAAGGAATGAAAAGTTATCAAGGAGAAATATTTATTATAACTGCGTAGTAATCGTGTATCAATAAAATTTCTATAAATATGAATAATTATAAAAGATCTTTTAATGCATACTCAATTAATTTTTCTCTATGTGTAGTTATTATGGACCCATTAAATTAATTAACTTATCTTTCTCTGCAAAATAATTAATTTACTTAAAGACGTTACCATAAATTTTAAAAATGTATTTTTTGTTTTCCTTGTTCAAAACTTTATGCTAATTTACATGATTACACGTTTTTACAATGGTTTTAAAATTACATGAAATTAGTCAAGAGTTCCATTAGCCATTTGGTACTTAGAAATTAGTGAAAATTTTTGGTGCATCTAAAATGTGAATGCACCTGCGCTTTTAATGTAAGTACGTGACAGCCACAAGCAAGTAATTAAGGTACTAATGTTAAGTTATTAATGTTTAGAAGTAACTTCAAAATTTTTTGTGTTCGTTAACGCTGTTGTTTGTCAATATCCATTGTTTATCTTTTTCAAATTTTAATTATTCATTTTATAAAAAAAAATTCAATAATTACCCATTCAACAATAATTTACCACGAAATATTTCAGCCAGAATACAAAAACATTTTAAAAATTTCAAATTGTCACGAAAATACCATCTAACTTTTAAAGTATTGCTATAAACAAAAAATGCAAAAGTCACTTTAAAAGCGACATTATACATACTCCAAGAAAAAAAAAAGAGAAAAAAAAAGAAATAAGTGTCGAGTGTATGGAACTCAACAGTTTAAGAACCCAAGCGAATTAGGCGTCTAAAGTATGAGCTGCTACGACGACAGCTGTAAAAAAAGAAGTTGGAAAAAACAGTGCTTATACTTTTTCCACGCACACATAGTCATCTTATATGGAAGCTTTTTCGTGGGAGCAATATATACAACGATCCTAAATCAAGTGAGATTCAAGAAACGTCCACTCCTTCAAAGTCTTTTGTTTGTGTGTATGTATCATCTTATGCATGCGCGTATGCAAGAAGGCTTTTTCTTTCTCTCTCGCGTATAAGTTTCTTTAGGAAAGATTTTCTCTTTCTTTGTGTACCTGCGGCGCAAAAGGGGTTGTAAATCTTTCTCTTTGGGTATCTCGCGACACGAGTATGTGTTTATAGTTTACGCGATTTGCTCGCAACTCTTTCTTAGTTTGTAATTTTTATTTTATTTTTTTCTTTATGCTGCTGCTGCTGCCATTGCTGTTGTTGTTAAAAGCTAAAGAAGAAACTGCACGTAGTTTTGTATGATAAATATGTTTTCTTTTTTATGATCAATTTTTGGCTAAAGAGAAGCTCTCTCTCGAGAGAGAGTGGGTTGTCCTTTTTATTATCTGCTGTAATTGTTCTGGTCCCTTGATTTATACGTATAATTGTGTATTGTAAAATATTTTATGTTCAGCTTGACCTTTTTGACTTCTCTCGCGCTCATTGAATTTCAACTATTTTTCATGTAAATTATTACTATTTTATTCACTTTTACAGTTCACTCGAACACTAAATCCCCCTTGGCTGGCCTTTTTCACTCGTTTATTGTCCGTACGTTATTCATATAATGTTTAAAGAGAAATGCGATTACATTGAATTGTTGTATGATATATTAGAGGTACACTTTAATATTTTTAGCAAATCACTGCTAACTACTTTTTTATTACGCCTATCATTTGTCATGATCTTTGCATTATAAAAATCAAAGGGTAATGCTTTATCAATTATTGATTTGCATATCATACTCGCACACTTATTTTATGTCATTAATCTTCATTGAATTTTCTCTCTGTTCGTTTGTAAATGCGTACACGTTTCTCAGTAAGTGAATTAACCGTATATATTTTTCTTTTCTATTTCGACTTTATGAATTTTCATATAAATTCGATAACTAAATTTTATCCATCAGCAAGCATACATTCAGGTTGAAAAAGTATCGACGATAAGTTTTCATATAAAAGAAAAACCCAAAACAACAACAGGACTTATTCCTCTTATACCCTTTCCCCAACCTTGATCCATTCTTCTCTGCTCGTAAAAAATAAAGTAGCCAATAAATTCTTAACTCTTAAGAAAACGACAAGCTACACGTATCTATATATCTACATCTGTGATACATACATAAAATATATACTACATATGTGTGTGTATGTGTCTGTGTCAAAGTCCTCACGCGAAAGCAAGTCGAGAATTCCAGTCACGTTTCATTTTGCAACCACATATCAACCAGTCCGAAAATCATTCCCCAAATACCTCTACCCTCTTATATATATATACACACATATAGGATAGCAATCCTTACATAAACATATATACACATATAGAAAGATAACGTCCACATAGTCCCTGTATACTTTTCTCTTTCTCCGGCAAACCTAAAGCATTCGCGCATCGGAAATGCAGCACATATACAACCATCCCTCTATATATCTATAAGAACGTTTTGGACATCACGTTTCAGTCTTTCGGTATATACCTATACATACAATAGTTATGTACAAAAGAACGACAAGAGTATTGAAAGGCCTTAGCCATAGTTTGGAGATAGTATGTATATACGAATGTTGTCGTATGGCTCTATTCCAAAGCTATATATGTACGTACACATACGCGCAATATCAAATAGATAGGGGGCCATGCGTTGCAAGCGAACGATTTGCTTTTCTTTGTAAAGGTATAAGTATATGTATATGTGGAGAAAGCATCGATCGACCATTTATCAGTTGGGGGCTCAAGTAGCTTTTCGAGCTTATCGATTCCCTTAGTTCAAAAACGAAGGAACCTCCTGGCATCTATTGCATGTCTGAACGTTAAAGTCATCTTATCCCCCCTTTGGTTACCTTTGGTTATGTATCACTACGAACATGAATGTTAAATGAAATTTTCGTGGAACTTTATTGATGGCTGAAGGAGAAAACAATTTTTTTTTCTAAAAGATAAAACTAATTCAATATTTTTTATTTTGAATGTATAAATAATGTATATGTAAACATTTTAGTGTACTTTAGAATAAAGTATATGTTTTGGTTTTAAAATCGTAAGTAATGCTAGCCGGAAGTTTATCTTAATCCAAATACTTCCTTGAAGTTCACGCGATCGTTAAACTATAAATACGTTATCTTATGTATTCTATATATATCCGTGTGTATTTTTAGCTTCACTTAGTAAAAGCTCGTATTGGAAGCTTATACATTTCCACAGTCGAATAGCAGAAAGTGCTACCTTGACAGTACGATGGAAGAGAAGCTATCTTGGTGCGAGGTTAAAAATAGTGTAATTTCAGAAAATTTTGAAATATCATCTCGTTGGTAGTGTCAGCGTGAAAAGTGTAACGAAAAAAAATTTTGCGAAATAGTACTTTTTTTCATTTAGAAAACACTTTTCTACAGTACATCAACGAGATAACATCTTTTACCATCCAACCGTTGATTTACTATTTACTACCTCAGTTTCTTTTATTTCAGTTTTAAAAAGAAAAAAAGCAAAAATTATTTTTAGAATCTGATAAGTGATTTACGCGAAAATTGAGTAAAGTTGATATCGTTTACAAGTTTTTACATAATTGATTTTAAGGTATCATTAGAAAGTGCAGTTAATTTATGCAAATTATAAGCTTCGTTACACCTTATATTTCCATATATACATTGTACTAGATATGTAATTTACAGCAAAACATTAAATTAGTTCATGGTAATAATAAATAGAAGTTATAATTTTAAAATTCCACTTATTTTATATACTCACTTTTAGTGGTATTTTCATGACTTTTTTTTTCAAATGTCATATACGTATAGCATATTGAAAGGCAAAAATTTAATATTCTCAAATAATTGGTTCAAGGAATATTTTGTCATCTAAAACAGGATAATTAACTATCAATAAAAATTTTTTGCATCGTATCAATTTAAAATTACACGTGTAATCAAATATACATCAAGAATTTTTTCAAGAAAAATGCGCAATTGTATTTGGGTTAAGTTTTTTTTTATGAAGGTCCGTGCGATTCTGTCAAGTGGTATAACTCATTATGTAAAGTACCTACTTTAATACTCGTATACCCCCTTTTTTTTAACTGTAATTTTTATACGCGCACGTCTTTTGTTTTACGTGCTTAAAATTTATTTGAACCGCAGACATATAGGGGAGGTGTGTATAAGCTCTTATTCGTGCGAGAATCAAGAAAATTACAGTGCTAAAAGATTTAAAGAAAGTTTCACAACAAATTTACGTCTGGCGTGAAGTAACTTTTTTTTTATTCAAATTTATAATACATTAGTTTTGTTGTACATTTTTAATATGTAATTTACAGATTGAAATGAAATAGATTTGATTTTATCGTGTTTTTAAAATTTATAATATGAATAATCAAACTCACGTAAACATTTTGGAAATAAAAATTAGCTTTTTGTTTGGTATCTTTTTTGTGGATGATATTCACTTGTTAGGAACTACTACGCAGGATATTCTAATTTTGGATTATATTAAATAATCTCGATTGGATTTTATTCGAACGTGATTTATTCTTCAATATGGTAGTGATATTAAAGGTAGTAAATTTAGTTAAATCCAAATGCAGAACGATTTATACAATTATTTTATTGATCGAGAATAATTTATTAAGATTTATAACAATCTGCTTGTTTTTCAATTAATTCTAATTTATTATATATATCTACTAATCCATCATATAAAATACATACCACACGTACATTCAAAATTTAAGTTAAACATTAATTTTAAAACGTAAAACATCCAGAAAATTGAATGACATTCTTAGAAGTGGCTTTTTTATTTTTTTTTTAAAAAAGATATCTTAAGTGATCAGTTGAAATAAATCATTGAGTAAGGCATGCATCAATTTCAAGGCAATTTACACATCAGTAACTATTGAACATGAGACTAAGTGTTACACATGGATTAGGTTTCGCGTGTATATAAAGCCTCGCTCTTAGACGCTTATATATACTTAATCCCAGGCGTTGGAAATGTAATAAATAGATTGAAATCATTTTTAATCAATTCATTTGTCGTTCCATAATGCAACCCAGAGTTGATAAATTATTATTTTTAAATAAATATTGGATTTCGATTTTATTGATCAGTCGTTATTTGGAGAACAGTGATACTTTTTTTCAACAAACGACTTAAAGTTCTTATTAAAAATGAATATACAAAGTTTTTAATAAAAAATCTTATACAATCTGTATTCTAAATAATAATAACTAGGGATATATTAAAGAGGTCTCAATGGCTCAGTCAGTAGAGCGATGGATTCATAATCTCGAGGACTCGAGTTCGAATACCGCTCTCGGCGGCCGATTGATAGAAGGACGTTACATGTGTTTTGTTCACAAACACACTGAAACGATCTCCGTCGCTAATTAGCATCGTAATCATAGCATAAATACACACGAAGAAGTTATTTAAAGGAAATTGAATATATATTTTTTTTTATTTTTTGGGATATAATGATATTTAAGTTTTTAGGTATAGTTGTTTGGTTACAGCCACCCTTACGAACAAGTAACTGCGTTTACTTCTGTGTGATTTACTGTGTAAACATTTACTTTTAAATTGTCTGGTTTAATAAATTTAAATTTAAATTAATAAAAAAAATGTATTTAAAGCCGAAACACTTTTACGTACAATGCGAAAATACCATTGATTTATTATAAAAAGACTATTTCGTTACGATTGTTCAAAAACTTGAGATCAATATATACGGTATTATTTTTATTTTCTATCTTTAAATCAAACTATAAGATATACAGATAATCAAACCACACATTTAAAATAATAATTATTCATACATCACCAACCAATATTTATCAATCACTTGGCGCTTTTTTACTCTCGTTACTATGTAATTTCTCTTTTTAATCCCTCTGCACGTTGTATTCTTCAATCGTCAAATACTCTCTTTACTTTATAAACTGTGCATAGCGAAACTTTCAACAAAAGTTCATAACATTGTTATCGCTAAATACGTATATATATACACACATCTATAAATAATACATTTACAACTCTACGTATACAAACCTCATCTGTCAAATCGTCGCATCATTGTCTGGGCGCGAATGCCTTTGTTATCTCGGAACGTAATTGTCTTGTGTATTACAGATCTCTGTATGTGTGTATATCTACATACACACATACACATTTATATATATTCGTGTATATGTACATGTATAGGTAAGAGGTAAGTGCAACGCTCTTGCGCTGTTAACGTAGTTATACATTGTCGCACGTATAGGTATGTATATACATGTATGGAGTTCAGAACTATTTCGATTGCTGTAAGCTTTGTGTAACGATGTGATATTCTCTCTTTCTCTCTATGATCGATTGATATATTGAATTTTGACGAATTGTCCCGTAATTGAATACGTACTATAAACGATGTACGTTCAACAGAAAATTGTATACATATAGATAATGTAAAAGTTAAAAGTATATCATCCTCGATAATTGCTGTATGGTTTACCCTTTTTCCCTTCTTTTATGTTTGCTGGATATCCACAATTGTATTGAAGCCGAGGGTTTCGATCCAAGACAATCGAACGGAAACATGCATAGCTTGTAAACGTGTTCGTGTATATGTAGGCTATTGATATACTATGGGTTTAATTTACACGTTTTACCTCCCCTCTACCCCCAAACCCGTCTCGAGTTACAAACGCGAAAATTGACCGATATTGTTTGAATTTATCTTTGAATGGTATCTCTTGAATGTATAGTTGGATGATTTGTTTAAATTCTATCTGATGATATTGAATGAAATATTGCATAAGATGAATGTACCAAAAAAAAAGGGAATGGATGTTTTGAATTAATTTTAAATTTGGTTTATTAAACAAAAGTCAGTGTTTTTTTTGTAAAGATTTTTTTGTTTAACCTTTTAAAAATTGTGATTAAATTCAAATTTTTTTGAAAATACTATTTTCAATATATGTTCGATAGTTATTTTTAAATTTAAATGAAAGGATTTTTCAATGCAATTTATTAAAAATTTTTAATTAAATATCAGCTAGACAAAGCTTTATTCATAATGCATTATCTAAACGATTTTCTTTTTTTTTAATATAATAATACCAACAATAAACGTCAACAAAGTTTATCATTAATATTGGCAGTCGATAAATAATTTGCATGAAATAACTTGCATCTCATGCAAATACAAATGCGTTTGAATTTTGATCATAATAGAAATTGTAAATTGGTATCAGCAATTCAAAACTTTGTTGTACGTAAAATAGAACTTCTAGATGAAACTCAATGTAAATTTAATTAGATATATCGTATTATATCGCATAATATTGCTTATAATGAAATAATTAAATTAGACGTATCAGCAGACATCCTCTCGTTGATTTAATGAATAAAATAAGAAAGTACAGTTATGCAATTTTCAGTAATTTCTATGTCTTATTATTTATAATTACTCTTCTTTTTACACACGGTTATAAAATTTTATTGTTTAATAAAACATGCGAAAAATTAATAATAATTAATAATAAAAATTAATAAATCAGAAGGTAAGTTTTATTGGAAAATAAAATAAATAAACAGAAACTAAATTCTAAATATGTAAATGTTTTATTAGATAAACCTAGTTAAAAATGCAAAGTTTATACCTTTTACGTTGAATAAAATCATTCAGCAATAAATAATTTGTCAGATGACGGGGTAATAAATGGTGTTTTTTTCTTCTCGGAATAACTTTTATACGTATTTTTTTTTCTTCTTTCTAATTTACAAATTAGAATATATAAGTTTATTTTTAGACGTCCTTAATTAGTCGAACACGCTTTAGCTTTGCTAGTTTTATGATTTTCCACCTTCGTGAGAATGAAATGTTAGAGATCATATATATGTATATGTATCGTGCAAAAATACCTTTCGAGAAGGCTCTCTGTGTTGCTGAGAGGGATTAGAAAAATGGCAATGCAAATTAAATATAATTTGTTGTTTTCAAGTTGTTTATAGTTTTGAGATTAAAATATCTTGATTTAAGAAAATTAAATAATGTTTTTAGAATAAGTTTATGTAAAAATAGCATTAGTTATGTAGGCTATAGGACTAGGATTAATTTTCATCTTTATGGAGAAAAATTTTTTTTTCTATACTCTTATGGGCTGTGTGATGGGTAATGAAAGAATTTTTAGAGTATAATTAACCCAAATTAAAAAAATTTTTTTAAAAAAAAAGTATGTAAAATCTAGGTTAATTTTATCAAACGTAATATCAAAGCTCTATTTTTACCTATACGTCAGATGAATTTTTGTAGGGCTTAAAATTTCAATCATACGCTTTTAGAAAGCTTCGCAGCTCATGCATGGTATTTTCTAAAATTTACCCTTTACATAACGTATGTTTATACTTTATACACTCAAAAAAGATGATCCGTGCAACTTTTTTTTCCATACAAAACTAGTTTTCACTAGAGCGTAAAATGTCGAATGAGAAGCGATGATTTTTCTGCGAATACATTTTCGTGCTTCTTTTTTTCACGCTCGCTGGTTGAAAAGAAAAAAGAAAAGATAAGAGAAAAGAGAAAGAGAAGGAAAAAAAGCACCGAAGAAATCATAGCTTGGCGTTGGCGTGGAATGCAAATAAGTGGCCTATACGTTAGAATGATAAAAGCAAAACTCTAAGAGACGTGAAATTGTTTGCTTGCATTGGGTTATGGCATATATGTATATATGTAAAACGTTTGCGTGTACATGTACAAACAGTCGTGAGAAAAAGATAATATTTATATGCACGAGAAAAGATTGTTATAAGGACTTAACTTGGATTTCTCTCATCTTCAATGATGATGATTGGTACACGCGTAATTTTCTTTTTAAGCCATACAGCAAGAATATTTTCTAACGATGTGTCATTAAATGTTATTATTATTGAAACGTCGTTAAAACTTAACTTTTTTTTTATTTGCAAATTCATTGCCACTTACTTTTCTCTAAATTAATATTTTTTTTTCATCTCGATATCCATTAATAGCCGATTCTTCTTTTCTTTTTGAAAACCGGTCTCATTTTATGGAGTTATTAGTTTTATTAAGTTTCTTTTCATGATTATATGATTTCTTATTTTTTAAATCACTTTACAATTTTTTCGATCATTTGTCAAGTGATGTTCTCTCAATCAAAGAAGAAAATAAAAAAATATAATTAACTATATCAATATAGCTTTGTACGATTTGATCACGTAATCTTAAAAATTACACTAGTCATCAAATAATCAATTTTTATAATTGTAAAATTATGATCTTCCAGGTGATGAAATCAAGTAATTTGTAGAATAAATTTATAATAAATAAGATTTTGTATATCTTTCAAATGAACTAATAAAATTTTACTATGCGTATGTTATATTTTTTCAATTAAATACTTTTTCTTTGAACCTTCAATCAATTTTTATTATAATCTTTATTTTTTTCTTTGTTACAGGTGAGTTTCAGTTTAACCCCATTTTCAAAGTTTCTTCGTCACGTAAGTTTATCATATATTGAAATCAGTGATTTATTTCGCAAATAATGTGATTTAATTAAATACTTTATACAGTAAATAATACTTTAGCAAAACTAAATTAATTTTCAACTTCAGAGTTGACATCCATATTTGGTGTTATACTACCAAACAAGGATATCATCTCAATTACCTAGCGGAATGAAAAAAAAATTTATTTCTTTTTCAATTAAAAACTACAGTTAACCAACAACTAAATAAGAAGCTACGCTCATTATTCTTCAAATGTACATAAAAAAGCAGAAAAAAAAGAATTTTTTTCTTCATACATCTCTAACTTTCACTTTTTAATTACATAAAATAATCTACCTTTAGTTTGTTCGCCTACGCAGGTGTATTATATCTAAACCCAACAGTCAGATAATTTTAAATTCCAAGTATTTAAAAGTCAAGTTGTCGCTAAGGCTTGTTACAGCACAAAGCGCGCCAATTCGAATTTGAAAACCTCTCCGACACATATAACCTTGCGTGGGAGGCTTGGTTATATACATATAAGTATTAGTTTCTCTCTCTCGTGGGAAAAACATTTTTCCGCACATCGTAGATGAAATCACGTATGTATATGTATACGTATGTATGTAACTATAAAATACATATATATATATATAAAAGTACTTGTTCTCGTCGCAGACGTGCGCTCCCGCAATGCTGATATATACTATATACGCTTGAGGCGCGCGCGCTAAGGAGAGCCTCGCGGAATGCGGTTCGATCGGTATATAGACTCTTTCTTTCTCTTTCTTTCTCTCTTTTGCGCTCACGGTACAAAACCAAGTCACTTAATTCGCCGGTATATGTATGGCAACCCCCCCTTGTTATACCTTACCCATGTCTTCCTCTCTTTTTCTTTTAACTTTTTAACGTTTTCTTATATGTAGATATTGTCACTTTGTCTTTGGGATAATAGTCAAGCATTTTCTATTGTCATACCAATATTCTTTGTTTCTGGGTAGTACAATATTTGTCTAGTATTAAGTTAGGCAAGTATATTGATTTTAGTTTTTGCTTTATTTTGTGAAACCCATAAAAAAAAGCAACTTTTGTTTGAACAGAAATTTGATTTTTTTTTACTATTTTATAATATTATTAATATAATAGATGAATATCGCAATTGTTAAGGCTCGAATTTATAGTCTACACTTGGCACTCAAACATCATTCTATCTTACTCTTTCACCATAAGAAAAATAAAGACAAAATGATGTTTGAGTGCTGAGTGTCGACTATAAATTCGAGCCGAGATTCGAGCTCTAACTAATTTATTATAAATTTTTTTATCTTATTTAACGTCGTCGTATTTATGCTATTACTGCGATGCTTATTAGCGACGGAGGTTTCTCAGTGTGTTTGTGAACAAAGCACATGTAACGTACAGTGGTGCTTGTATAAAATCAGCCGAAAACGGGATTCGAACGCAGGACCTCGAGATTACGAATCCATCGCTCTACCGACTGAGACTCTGACGACCTCATAACCATTATAAAATTAAAATATCAATTTTATAATCACATTTACAGTACGATAGTATTAAACTTCCTATCATTAAGTTTGAAGAAAAGAATAATGTATTTTTATTCCGAGATGATAAACACGTAATTTAGATAACATAAAAGAGATATTTTAAAAGATGTTCTGGTAAAATTAATATTTAATTATTGATTATTACCTTAATTGGCAATAACTTGTATACATTATGTTTCCAACGTGCTCTCATCGTGTTCCGTTAAATTTATCCAATCTCCAGATACGCTATTTCGTCATATAAGGAGAGAAGCTTAATAAAAAACAAAGAACCCCCAGGACAAGGAAGAAATGTTAATTGCTATAAGTATACGTAACGTTGATATCGTATACTGATAAGAATCTAAATTAAGAAAAGGTATTGAAGTTCTTCATTGACAGATTTTTATTATTTCATATGTAGTAACATGTAAGGATATTTATTATATCACAAGGAAATCTCCTTTTTTTGCTCGTGTTTTCAAATAGTATCATAAATTAAATCTTGTAAGATATTAGAGTCATGAGTGTTTTTTACGTAACGTACTAAAAATTTAGTATTACATATAAAATTTTTTGATCCAAATTATATCTTACATTGCATAGTGGAGTGTGTGAGTCAAATTCAAGTCTTGATTTTTTTTTTCACTTTTACGATTTTATAACCGGTTACAATTAATTAAGAAATGAAGTTGATTGCATGATTTTGTATTGGATCTTAATTAGAATGTGAGCTGTTAAAGTAATTTTTCATCTAATTAAGAAACATTTATTGATCAAAATTATATATCAATGCTATTATGTAGTGTTTCGATAAATTGAAGCTTAGTTTGAAAATTTTGTTGAACAGATTGAAATAATTTTAAAATATTTGTAACTTTGTTATAGATTTGTTACATTATTTTTATAAGGTTTGATAAATTAACTTACTGTATTTTCAATCTATATAAATTTAAACGATCATACGTTTTCTGGGCACGTTTACCTGTTAAGTTTTCTTCTTTCTATCAAGAGATTAATTATGTTGCGATATAAAGGTACAATATTTTCTCCACCCACGCGATTCACCATCGTAATCAACTAATTTTCTTCAGTGTGGTGTTGAGAACATAAAAAGATGAGTGAATTTAATCCAGGATAGATTTTTAAATTATTAGTTTAATATTATTTTTTAATAAGTGTAATAACAAATAATAATTGTAGTAACAAACTTTAATAAAAAATATGACTTGAAAGATATCAAACGAAATTGTAGGTCATGATTCATGACTTTAATTACTTATCATTAAATTTTAATTGTTAATTCAATTTTATTAGATCATCAATACAAGATTATGAACAAAGTAAAATTATTAAAGTTCAATGAGAATTGAGTTACATTTAATAAAATAAGAATAATTAATTTTATTGAAAAATAGTTTAAACGAGAGCACATGAAATATAATAGCAAAATTAGGATAGGAAGCCTAAATAGTAAAGACCGTAAAACGAAGAAACACGCTCTCGGAAGCATAATTCGTGGTGCGTGCATCATCATCCCCCGTGTGCTGCATACAAACCTACATACACATATTTTGGTGTCAGTTCTCTCTCACTCTCTCTTAACGAGTGAGATCGATAGACTTGCATATATATATGCATGTATATAATGTATATAAAGTTAGTGTAGAACCCATGCTGCATGCACCGTCTCCGCACAGATAACATACTGCTATGTTACTTTTAACCACACGCTATATATGTCATATAACTATATACATCGATATATAGCTAATATCGTACGTATCTAACATGGCCTGCATCGTTGCAGGGATAAGTCAAGAGAAGGAGAGAGTGAAGCTATTGTTGTTGTGAGTTGTTTTGTCGATACTATAATAAAGGCAGCTGTTGCAGTTTTGGTGTTACCGAAAACAACAAGCCTGAGAAACCAGAAGCTCCAATACCATAAGATTTTATTATATATGTGTATATAGACGATGGAGGGGACTTCTCTCTTTTATTTTTCCATCTCACTTTCGTTGACACCTTTTTTTTTCATTCTCAACTTGAACCTGTGCACAACATTAGTGTAGACGAATGAGCGAGAAAATGATATTATATGCTGGATATACAGACGGAAGCGTGAAAAAAAAGAGAAACGTAAAGACGAAAACGGTTTTATATATTTTTTTTTTTTTTTTTTTTTAAGAAGAATAAAAAGGGGATGAAGCAAAACGAGACAAGGATAGGTTAATATGGAATACGAAGGAGACAAAGAAAGATTTTATAAAGGGATCAAATATGAGAAATGGCCGCTTTAAATAGTTTTGATTAAATTTCGTTTGGGATTGATTTAAGAGACTTTTTTTTCTTAATAAATAAATGATTATTGCTTTGTCGGCAGCATAAGGGCGTAAAAAGGGCGTAATGACTTTCGTAGATTCTTTTGTGAATGGATTATAAAGATTTTTTTTTATTAAATAGTAATGAAATGCATAAATCATTGATAATTTAATTGAATACAATATCTTTGGACTTTATTGAATAAAAACGAATAATTTATCGCTTGATAATTTATTACGGAACATTGGCACATATGCCGGTAGTTTTAAATTCACTTGAACCGATAAACTGTGTCTCGGTAATTTGAGAAATGATTTATAAAAATAAAGTCGCTTAAATGTTTTCATTTATCGTTTATATCCTTGAATTATAACTAATAAATTTTATAATTTAAATTGAATTTTCGAATTAAAGATATTATTTAAACGATTAATCATTTAGTAAGTCATAATATTTATAATGTTAATATTAGTGATAATAATTCCAAATAAATATAATTATTTTTGCGAAAGATAAATATTTCAAAACGAGTTAGTGAGTGGCTCAGTCGGTAGAGCGTTGGATTCATAATCTCGGGGTTTTGAGTTCGAATCCCGCTCTCGGCAGCCGATTGATACAAGCACCACTGTACGTTACATGTGTTGAAGTTCACAAACACACTTACGAGCTCCGTCGCTGATTAGCATTACAAAAAACTAGCATGAATATAGCGACCTTAAAGAAGAATAAAAAAAAGATAAATATCTTAATAGGATCTGTCATAATTTTTATTATTATAAAAAATAACTTTTTTTTTATAGATAAAAAATATATACTATATATTTTTCTGCGTTTATAACAATTTATTTTGTAAAAATATACTTTTTGCTTTTTCTTCGGGTTTAAAGATCTTCTTTGATGTGCATGAAAAATGTTCAATATTCTCTACCGTCCAAGAAAAGCTTTATAATATCCTTTCGAAATAAATAAAAGGAAAAAAGAAAAGATAGTCGGAAGAGTAGGAGTACCGAGAGTATAAAAAAAGAGAGTCAGATAAAGGATATATAAGATATCCGTGGAAGGATATATGTACACACACATATAGTATATGTACAAGTAGTCTTGACCAGTCGATCGTTGCAAACCCATACGTAGCTACTAGATGCCGGCCGGTTTGTTACTTTGGAACTCTTCTTCTTCATCTTCTTTTTTTTATTCTATGTATTATACGGGTAGTTCAATACAACATATATATTCACGCGTATAAGTGGCTTAGCCCCAAGTGGTTATATGAAGCAAAAAGATAAAAAAAAATTAAAAGAAATAGAAGAGAAAGAGAAAAGAATGAAGCGCTGCCGTTTAAGGGACGTCGGACTTTATATATATATGTACGTCGGATACCGGTACTCGTACGGCTTGATCCACACGAGAGAAGAAAGTCATGTCTTCTTTGTCCAACCAGCTGCTCTCATACCTTATATTATCTATATGTACATATACTTGTTCGTTATAAATATATATACATATATATATATATATTTTACTAACTCGCTTTCTGTCAATATATATATATATATATATATATATATATATATATATATATATATATATATATATATAATATGCTCAAGCTTCGTTCTTCTCTCTAAAGTAAGCAAGTAAGCAAGCACAACGATCCGATTCTTTAAGTCTCTTAACGTCTCTCTCTTTCGTGCTCTTATTTCTTCTTTTTGTTCTCTTTCGATCTCCTTCTGTCTTTGTCTAAACTTACTTACCCTAAAGTCACTTACTCTTTCCTTCTTATTCTTTTTGTGCTCCTTTAGCTCTTTCCAAACAGCTTATTTTCTGCATGTAATACTCGAATGCTATTTTTTTTTCTTTCTTTTTTTTTACATTTGACCTTTTCCTTCATCCCTCGCTGGATATGCCAATTTTGCTTTTCCCAGTTTGAGTTCGATGACTTTACTTGCTCGTAATTTTTTCTTTCTTTCTTTTCTTTTGCGATAAGACCCACTTTTATGCATAAGGCAAGCTGCATAAGATGTAAAAGAACATTTTTGAGAGAATATGTAATTCGAGATCATTGAAGCGGGGATAAAAACGTTTTTTACAGTTTGTTAGTTCAAACTTTATAATATTGATCACAAACATTTTTTAAAAATATTTCTTCATTTTCATTTATTTAAAAATGATATTTATGACAATTTTTACATTTCAAAAAAAAAGAATTATTTTTAATATTAATAATTTTAAATTTAACAAATTTCAATAATTGTCGATTGAATCGGTCGAGTTTCAATTTTACATATATCTATTTTTATCAGTTTAAAATATTTATCATTCAGAATCTAAAATTATACGCATTAAATATTCAACAAATAGGCCAAGGTTTCTGATATCTATTTTTTTTTTTTCAAAAAATTAAGGAAGAAATAAAAAACTAAATAAAAAATTTATTAATATTAATGATTCTAAAAAATTATGTTAAAACAATGTAGTTCACTATGATTATATTCTATTTGATTTATTGCGTTTTTTTATAAAAAGCTATGATCAAGAAAATCAATATTATATTAATATATTCTGATATAATACTTGGTAAAATATAACGACTTAATTAATACATTTTTCAAACATTTTTTAGCAGTTTGGTTATAAATAAAAGAGTTATTTTAACTTTGAAGAAGCTATAAATGCCAATGTATTGGCAACGGGTTTTTTTTTTATCTTTTACTTATGACATTTATCAACGTTTCCATTCTCGTGACCTTTAAACCGTTACTTTTATCTCCTTATCAATCTTCAATCTATTTTTCATTTCAAGATTGAATTAATTGTCTGTCCTGTATTGTGTTATCTTAGCTTTCATTTACATTAAATCAAATCTAGATCTTTAAATCTTTTTTTTTTCTTATCAAATAGCCAATCTGGTCACTTTGCTTTCAGTTCTTTTCACTCTAACATTTATCTCAATTCATCTTTTTTTTTCTTAAAATAATCTCTCCTTAAAATTCCTAATACGATAAAATCAAAATTGAAACGCATTGACAAAACTAATATAAGGTACTTATTGAAAAGAAAAGAAACAATTTATAAGAGTTATAATCCGTAACCCCTTTTTATTTAATTCATCCGTTTAAATAGCCTATTACTGTTAAACTTTTTATACGAAGATAAATAGTATCTCTAAATTTTAAAATACACGTTGGAGAACAATTGCTTAATATCCGTTGAAAATTTCAACATTTAAATTGTCTGTATACTTGTACCGGCAATGCCTGTGTATCAGACACAATGGAACGATTCGAAAAATGGTACACACACAAATTTTTTTTAATTCTGACCAGCTATAGGGAATTTCAAGTATTATAATGAATACCAATCCTAATGTTAGTATAAACTGAATTTACTTAAATTCTGGTATGCATTGAATTCGAGTATGTAGAGGAGAAGTTACCGGGCAGTGAATAAGTCAAGCTTTTAAAATTATAAGGTGAAATGATAATAATGAAAAAAGAAAACTAATAGAATAAAATAAAATTTCTTAAAAGTCACGAGAAGGATTAGCTCCCGCGGAGACAAGATCATACGTGTGTATAATGTGTTATACCAACGAAGAAAAAGTATTTTGCGAACTCAACAATTTAGAGCGCCTTCTTATCTATCAGATTAAACCGGTTAGTTTAGTACGAGATTAGCAAGAGAACGCTTATGTATAATAATTTTTTTTATATAAAAGTTTACTCTCTTTTTCACGCTATATGTTTTTATTTGTAACTTAAATAATCCTTATTTACACACTTACATTTTTCTACCTGTCACCAAGATCCCTTATGCTTTTTAGACTTTTTTAACCATACATACGGGATATTGATTAATGACAGCTTTTGGCTTGAACGTTAAATTTATTGAATATGTGTCATTAAATCTCAATTAGTTAATTTTCTAATCAGTCAGTTTAAAGCCTTAATTGCTTTCTAATTGCCCTGATTAAAGTTAACCCAAGTGTAACATTCATAAACCATCTGATCTTTCTAAATCTCTCTAAAAATATATATCCATATTTTCCTAATGCAATATAACATAAACTTGTCAGGCTAAAAAAAGAAAGACACTTAAGCTTGCTCTAATTCCTCATACAGTGTACTTCATCTTCTCCACTTGGAACAAATTAAAATTAAAAGTCTTAGTTATACGATGTACATTTATATACAAAATGAAAAAGGAAACTTTTTATTCTCTCTCTATCTGGTCTATTCGTGGACTTAATAAGTGGCCACTCATTTTCTCTCAAACGATATTATGCTCTCTCACTTCTTTTGCTTATCTATTATAACTTTCATCCTTGTTCTCTATTCCTTGTTACTATATATATGTTTTTTTTCTCTCTCTGGATCCGCACATTGAAACAGAAAGTGCCACCGCAAAACCGCTGCATTAACTTAAGTGCACATCAAAGGATCTTTTCCTCTTGAATCTTGAGAAAACCCTTGGGCAAGTTTCTATGTACTTAATATTAGTCTGACCTCATCGTTTTCTCAGTTTATTATGATCTGCTAATGCTTTCGTACCATTTTCTTTGATACCCTTTTCCTTACAAATATTTTAAAATAATAAAATTCGAGTAAATAGATTAATGGTTGGATTTTTTACATTATTCAATTTTTTTATTAAATTTAAGAACAAGAGTTGAAGGGGGTGTCATCGGTAAATATTCTGAAGATTAAGTAGAACAGTCGGTGGTATAAGTGGAAACGTGTTCCGGCATTCATTATTTTGGTTTAAGAAAAGGATTTAAACTTGTTATTCAATGCAGGGAGTTCATTGAAAGTAATGCACGTTTATATTATGCATGCTGTTTTTATTTTTTTCATTTCTCAAATCAGATTACTTTATTAAAATGTAACCTTCAATCATATGTCATAAATACGTAGTAAGAATTTTAAAAAATTATGTTTACTTTGAATAAAACCTCTTTTGAATGCAATTCTGCATTTTATCAAAGATTTAAAAAATTTTGAGAAAATTTCTACGTTTACAATGCATTTTAATGTTATTTTCATTTAATCATAAATATAAATTTAAGGAGAATTTAAAATAATTGTACAAAAGAGCGAGAACAATTTGCCTTTAACAAATTGTAATGCCGATGGTTAAATCTACATAATTTTCATTTACAATGTCACTAAATTACTTTATTCATCGACTCGTTAACACCACGGGGTCTTTTCACTGCAGGTAGTTGTACTGAATATATACAAGCTATCTTTTTTAAAACTTTAGTAACCAGTTCACATTAAGTGAATACATAACTAGGAACTATGTATATACGTAGAAAGAACTTAAACGTGAATTTATAAAATATAGTTCATATAATTTTTTACACATGCTTGTATATAGCTCTACTTTAATGTACGCGTAAGTAATTTTAGCTTAATTAACCTTAGAAGGTAAAGTGTATAAATATTTTAATGAAAATTACTTGGACTAATCAAACTGAGTACCTGCATATATGGTACCATTAACTTTATCAGTCTTTATAATAATCTTATAGTGATAAAATGTGACAGCTTTTAACAGAATTTTCAAAGCGAAGCGTTTTCTTATCAAATGGTCAATTTCTAATATTATTAATGTTTTCGGAGAAATTTATGCAGTACTTGGATAAAATTAAATTTTATGACGTACGTTAATATTAATTTGTTTATTAATTTATCTTGGTATTAGCGTTATCTAATGTATTCTAATATACTATGATATTACAATAGAAAGTCTTTAGCATAGTAAGATTGTAATTATTGATTTGGATATAGTTGATTCCTTAGATTAATATCATAAATATAACGTGCATTAATAGTAACTATATAATTATATTAAAGAGTGAAATAACAATTATTATTTTAAAAAAATACAAAGTAAATAAATCAACTTATACTTTCAACGGTACGGTATGATCTGATCTAACAAAATTTACTTTGTCACCGGGTCGAAACGTCATTATTTTTTTTTCTTTTCTTTTATACACCGGTCTTGCATCGCGTAATTGGAAAAGTAAATTTTTTTTCTTCTCTCTTCTATGCCTTGTCGCTGGCTAGCTCATTCGTATACTTCCTTATCTGGCTCGTTTGATCGGCGCCTTTCTCTCTTTACTCTCGAGAAAAACGAAGCCTCTTCTCTTGTATATAACATTAGCTGTATATACGATATACTACTACTAATACTACTACATCTCGTTTTCTTTCTTTTTTAAAGTTAAAGAAAGAAATAAAGAAAAAAAAAGAGACGGGAGAATCCCGCGGTCAAGACATAGACTTTAAAGCGTGGGACGACGACAAAGTCTAATGCCGCCAGGCAGTCTGATGCTTACCTTCTTCTTGCGCTCGCGTGCGCGATTTCCTTTTGGCCTTTCTGTTAGTTCCCCTCTTTTCTTTCTTTCTTTATTTCTCTTTCTCTTTCTCCGCGTGGTTATCTCCTCTAGGCTACTCCTTACGCGCGATACTTTTATATATATAGACACTTACACACAAACCATCCTCCGCTCTTCCGTTTTCTTCTTTAGTGTGTATGTATTTATATATATATAGAAAATGATTGGATGGAGGTAGAAAAGCTTCGCCTACTCGTGTCTGTAAAACCGCTCCTTTTCAATGTCCGTCCGTTCGTCCACCTTGCCTTTTTTCCATCACACTTTTGCTGAGAAAGAGAGAGGATATCGGCTCGCCCCGGAAACGACTGAGACGTTGATGCTGTACACCGATATGTTATTTTTTTTCTTTTTTTTACGGTGACGGTATGGGGGTTCAGTCTGGCTGATTGAACTTTGTGTACTTGTCTTTTATTTTGCATGGATTTCAGTTTTGACTTTTATTTTGTTTTTCAATGTACGTGATTTTTATGGTTGCTTGAAAATTTTTAGTACATGTTTTATGTTGTCGATGAAAAAAATTTGGAGATTTATTTACTAATACCGAAACCCATAAACAATTGTTACAATTTAAAATAAAATTCAGAAAAAGATAATATATGGCAATGTTCTGATTATTTTAGGTAAAAAAATTGTTTTCAATTGTTTCTTTTCTTTTTCAAAAATATATTTTCAATAATTTTGAATATCATGAGGCTTTTCATGAATATTTTTTCCAATTCACTTAATTACTTTGCATTATTTCAGATTTATTACACGAAAAAAACCAAAAATACACTATATACTATTTATTTATAATCCTTTTTAAAATTAAAAATATTTGTTTCGCATATGCAAAAGAAAGTAGAAAGTAATTATTGAATTAACCGCAATAGCTTGACCACAGACTTACACGAGATTAAATTGTCATTTCTTTCTTGTAAGCATTGCAATTTTATAAGATTTTGAGGTTTCATTTGTAATATTTTGTTTCGCGCATTTGTATAAGTAATCGCGAACAAGTAAGGTTTTTAGCCAGGTGAAATCTTATTAATGATGTAAAAAAGCCACATTTACATATGTAAAGCAAAAATAAAAAGAAAATACTGAGAAATAGAAAAAAACATATTTCTTAAAAATAAAAAAAATATAAGTCAAATACAAATTAAACGAAATTTTTTTCCAAAGAGCAACCATGAAAAAGTACTATAATAAATAATTTCCAGAAAAATTTATCACAAAGGAAGCAAAGTTAATAATGTATATAATTTAGATTTAAATTTCAAAAGAAACGTTCAGAATTTGAAGGAGAAAACTTTTTTCTCCATTGCAATTTTACTGGACTCGAACAAAGAAAAAGATTTTCGAATTCGATATAATAATTTACAAAAAAGACGCAATGAAAAAACGAAAATATTTAAACTTAATATAACATTAAAGTATTAATAAACATAAATAATTTTGCGATGATAAGTATCTTAGTGATACAAGTTGTAGGATGTGCGTACAGTACATACAGAAAATTTTCCAAGGTTAAGTGCAACAGATCATCGCCCTGGATAATATATACGAGGATAATGATCGTTCAAGAGAGAGAAAGAGAAAGAAAGCTCGTTTGACTCTTGAAAACTGTTGAAACATATTTCACGCTATTATAAAAGCCATTGACGTTCAAAAGACATTTGTGTCTGTTGCCGTTTAATATGTCGCTATACGCATACGTGCCATTAAACAATCAAGTAAATCAGTTGTACATCGAAAATATAATAAAAGATGTATAATAATGTGATGTGTATGTAAAAATTTATACGAAAAATTGTAATTATGAAAAAAATAACAAGCGTCTTAAGGTTTTTTTTAGACATGATTATATTAAGTTTCTGATGTAATTTTAACGGGCTTTTAATAAGATTTTATTTTGTCGGAAAAAGTACTTTAAATGACTGTTTCCTCATTATGTATACATTATGCGGGCTTATAAGCTACTTTACTAATAAATTACTATCTTTACTTGAAATCACATTTTTCTTTATATTTAAGATTAAAATTTCACGTGACAAGAATAGTATTTAGTCAAATAAGAGAAAAAAAAACATCCATGCACGTACGCTATTCATCACTGGAATGATTAAATTATAAAAAGTAAAAGTTAATTTACAAAAATAATTTTCTAATTTCCTTTGCGGCATAGAATAATATTTCTTCGTTACATGAAAACACTTTTAACTTTATTAATATATTTATTAATTCACCAACACGATTTTTAAAGAGAGAACTTTATGAGGCGTAAAAAATGTCTTTTTTCGAAAGACGACGGGAAAGAAGATAAACTGTTTAAAAAATGCAAAGTATATATATAATGAAGATATATCATGAAGAAATAAAAAGAAAATCTTTTGCGACGAAAAGCACTCGACGACAACGTTTCAACAGATGTCGATCTCATTTGATCAATCTTATCTTATTATAAACCAAGAGACTGTAAAATATATATATACAATTTTATTAATAAAAAAAAACTAAAGTCCATATATAATCGCGCGAAAGTAAAGTCGACAGCCACGAGCACGTTTATAATCGTTCGATCAAAGGCCTCCCGAGAGATGCCTTGATCGTGTATATATATACGAATGAAAGAAAGAGGATGAAAAGAAAGAGAAGATAAAATATGAAAGAGAAAAAAAAGTATATATATTTTAAGCCAGAAGGCAAACTCGTGCGACACCCAGGACGCACGCTCGGCCGGGTTTTTCTTATCTGATTGCACTGATTTTCGTCCAGCTGATACTTTTTATATTAGCTGACATTTCATATATATATATATATACGTGTATACCTTGCTGACATTCAGGAAGTTATAACATTATACCTTGAATATATTTTCGAACGGTTTTTCACGTGTATCTGTATATTTCTTTTTTTTTTGTTCTTTATTTTGATTTTGCCGTTGTATATAAATGCGGCTTTCTTTAAAAAAATTTTTTGATATACCTGTATAGGTACTTGTTCATTCGAGCACCCGCTGTTAGCTGATAAATTAAAAAAAAAGTAAGATATAACTGTTGATTTTGAGATGCGGCTATACATATTCATTCATGTGCATTATGAGCCATGTTTTCTTTTTTCCTTTTTTTTTAACATTACATTTTATGTTATTTTTAATTAAAAAAGATATGATTTTAAAAGGATAATGTATACTCTTAATTGTTTATTTCATTATATGGTTGGAGAAAAAAAAAAGAATTTATTGATTTTTTTTCAAAGTTAAAACTTTAAGAATTATAACTTTCAGATCATAAGAAATATAGTATCTGCTCACATACGAGGTCGTTAGTGGCTCAGTCGTTAGAGCGTTGGATTCATAACCTCGAGGTTCTGAGTTCGAATCTCGCTCTCGGCGGCCTATTGATATACAAGCACCACTGTGCCTACATGTGCTGAAGTTCACAAACACACTAAAACCTTCGTCGCTAATAAGCATCGTAATGATAACATAAATACAGCGATGTTAAATAAATTAAAAAAAATAAATAAATTGATCCTATCGTGTCGAGCTTATTTTTTAACTTTTTAATTTCATTTTAAAATTTTAATAATCTCTGCATTTTTTTTCATTCTTTCTCTACTACGTTAATTATTATTATGTTGCAATTTTATTACATATAATTTACTAGAGCTTATACATATAACAAATGTGCATATAAAACTTAAAATTTTTTAAAATTAATCTTAATTATTTAAGGAATATTAATTTACAAAGGAATGTAAACATATAATGATTTTATTACAATCTATTGTTTTATAATGAATACAATTAATAATCAATCATATCTTATATAAAGTGAATTTCATCAGTGAATCATTTCGCAAAACTAGAGTCTGTTTTTTAATAAAAAATAAAATTTTATCAGATGCATTGTAAAAATAAAAGGCATTTATGAATACTCAACAGCATGCCGTAAATATAACTTATTAATGTTAATAAAATTAAAATTTAAAAATTTAATTCCATATATCATGCTTAAAAATGTACATCACATTGCTAATTAATCAGACTTTTTAATTATTTTGATCAAATGCGTCATTGAAATTTACGTAATACGAGAAATATATATTTTAAATTTTAAATATCATTAAATATGTATCGTGTATGCTAGAGAAAGAAACGCGAAGAAAAAAAAATAGTAAGAAATGACAAGCATATGAATTGATCGTGTATAAATGCTTTTTAGCACTTTAATATACCTCTTGTATGTCTTATTTAGCTTTTTGATCCTCTATTAGTATATATCGTCCACTTCGTTCCTTTCAGAGCGCTCAAGATATATACTTCGCGCTTCGTTGGCGATGGATGGTAAACTGCATTGAAAAAAAATATAAGAAGAAAAATAAAAACGTCATGTCAGTGGGTCTGTAGGATGTCGTAAATCACTTGATTTTGCTGGTTTCTTTAGTTTTTTTTCTTGCCTTTTTTTTATCAAACTCAATTGCCGTGCGATTTCATTCGTTACGGTATTAGCGCGTCTTTTTTTTTATTTATATATACATAAGAGCTTATCAACGAGTTTTCTGAATAGACAATCACTTTAAGAGAACAGTTGCCAGTAGAGAATAATTTAATATATTGGATAGATATTTTTTTCCTTATCTCTTATTTACAATTTTATTATAAAAATTGCTATTTATCGTTAAAAAAAGAAGCTTGAATACAACTTGTTTTAAGTATCTGCATTAAAATTTATTTCTTAGGTGCAAAATATAAATATAAAAAGAAAATATATAGTTTTTTTTTTTATGTCAAAATGAACAAAACAAAATTCAATCTCGTTAATTTAAAAAAATTTTCGTATGACTACGGATCATTAATACATATAAGATTCTTCTACGTAGACCGTCTGGAGATTTTAAAAGTTTCTAATTATACTAATCTACATGCAAGCTCATGCATCTCGTACACATACATTACGGCATAATAAAGATGTTGGATTACATTATGAAAACGTGAATGTTAAATACCAATTATAATAAAACTCGATGTGAATACAGATTAGCTACTAAGGAAAAAATATATACATATATCTAACACTTTGGGGATTAATTGATATTGATCTGTATCAATTTTATAACATACAAACATTTTTCTTTATTTTTCTTTTGAATTTATCTTATTTTATTCAATGTATAACATTTCGAATTTAAATTACGTTTTGCAACGTTATTGCAAAATGCGAATACTGAATAGAAGTAATAAGATTTTCTGGAAATAAATATATTTAACAATTTTACATGTTTGTGAATTTCAACGACTGTGCAAACTTAATTGAAAGAAAAATTTTTGATTTATTAGAATATTTGTTTGATAAAAAAATAAACATAATAGTAGAGTTAAATAAAATAGTCACTGAAATATTTCTGTAAAACTACTTTTTATTTTTCAAATATTAAATGAATTATTATTGAATTATGGTTTGTAATTGTTTCTATTTAAAATTTGAAAAATCTGAAAAATTGTATAAAACTTTGTCAGTTATCCTAAAAAAAACTAAAATGAAAATGTAGAAAAATTTGAAGAATCATCTTATATTATAAGTTTTGAGAGCACGCTTATTTATTAGGCTAAATTACGGTTTTGATGATTAACTATTTGAATTGATTTTCAATAGAACTTAATTTTTCTTGTTGATTATAAAATTTTTAAAAAATTAGGAAAATATGAAAATTGCTAAAATAATTCATATAAGAAATTTTATGATGATTGAGGGATATTCAACAAAAACAATATTTCTGCAATGATTGACAACCTATTTATTTTCAAGACGTAGAAATTTTGGTTTCAAGTATATTATTAAATTTGTAAATTATTTTTTATTTATTATTTTTATAATGAAATGCATATGACTTAATGTAAAAAAATTGAAGATTTATTATTTTATTTAAAATATTGGTAAATATTTGTACCATATCCCTTGTCAAAGTATTGATATGTAAAAATCAATGTAACAATCGGTTACCTATGAAAGTTTCTACTAGAAAATTATATAATGAGTAAAGATTACATTAATATTTTATGAATAATCTGCATTTTCAAATATTTTATTTACAGTGCATATATAATTGAATTGATAAAAATAATGAACTAAAAAGTTCATCATTTAAAAAAAAAAAAAAATTATAAAATTAAATTCTAAATCTCTTACGGAGTAATCTCTAAAGCTTATGGTATTATTTAGAATTGTATATATAAGCTCTCATTTTTCCGTACAAAATAAAAAGCAGCTTGCCAATCATATTAGATTTAAAGATGTCAAGCAAGCAAGCGTGCTTTAATAAGATTTGCGCATCTCTTTAGCTTGGTATCCGCTCATACTGATTGTGTTGGCGTGCGCGCCGAGCTCCTCTCTATAATATCACAATAAATCAGTGATCTCTATACAACAAGCTTTTATATATGTATCTATGTACACGTACAAAAAAAAAGAAAAAAACACGTGCACGCGCTACCACTTGCCGCGCGTATATAAAACGAAATTACAAATGATCGAGGGCAGTTGCTTTCATGCATATATTCGTCGTACAGACCTAATGTTGTATATGATATCAAGTGTCTTCGACTCGTGGGTGGGCTTATAACACAATGAGAGAAAGAGAGAGAGAGAAAGATCATGTATACGTGGCGTAGGTTTGAGCGGAAGATCATAAGCATTATCATATGTACGCACTGCGTAGGTCGTGGTGTGTTGTGCGTTAAGTGCAGATTAGAGCGATTCGATAATATGCGTATACGGTTTATTGTCAAACTTAATATACACATGGCCTTGCAAAAAGAAAAGAATGTTAAGCTAAAGAGAAAGATAGATTACGAATTAATTTTAATAGAGGAAAACATACAAGATTCGTGATGAGTCAAAAAAAAATAAGAAAGACGGAGAAGAAACAAGAAGAGTTAACACATATTAATAACGCTACTTATATTAATTTTTTTAAATTTTATTTAACGTCGCTTGCTATCATTGCGATACTAATTAGCGATGGAGGTTGTCAGTGTGTTTGTGAACAAAGCACATGTATCGTATACAGCGGTGCTTTTATCAATCAGCCGCCGAGAGTGGGATTCGAACTCGCGGTCTCGAGATTATAAATCCATCGCTCTACAGACTGAGCCACTGACGACCTCATAGTTAACGTGATTTGATAATGTATATGTATTGTATCGTGGAAATGTCTTTTATTTTTCAAAATTATTGATATTTAATATTATATTTATTGTTATAAATATCTCTTCAAACGATAATTTAATAAAATCGTATCGATATATTTGATTGCCGTAGAAGATAGAAAATTGACCAGAAATTCTGCCCAGAATTCCGGTCAATTTTCTACCATGCTGTCCAATTATTTAAAAAAAAAATTAATTCCTTTTTGAAAATAATTTTCATGATAAATAGACTCGGAAACGTATACAACGTTAAAAATTATAAATATGTATATTTGTAATTCTCTATGTTATAAAATTATAATGGTATAGCTTTGACTTTCAAAAAAAATGTCGAAAGCATAAAATTTCAGCGCTGAAATATTTAAAATTTATTTATATCAGAACATTCATTTATTAGAGCATGAAAATTCACTTGCCAACTTTTCATTCATTATTTAATAAATTTCAAATTAATTGAAATTAATTTTACTTTTAACGCAGCAGCATATTCGTTAAATAAAATACATTGTTTTATTTATGGACTCATATGTGTATAATAAAATATGACATTATGCGAGTGCCAATTAAATCGTGAAAAATTAAATTTGTCTTATACGTATGTTATAGTATATACAAAAATTGCAAAGTCTTTCTAAAAAAGAAAATAATTTTCAAATTCACTATAAAAATGAAAAAAAAAGGTCACAATCATTTTCGACAAGATTAAAAAATCTCATCTTACGGATCTCCGAGTTTCCGAGCGATAAAGGCATAGTGGTAGTAACCATAAAAAAATAAAGTACGTTACAGTGTGAAATGGACAAATAAAGTAAACAACTCGCGGATCTTTCGTACCCTTTTAAATATATATTAAAACATTCCAAGCGCGTAAAACAAAGTTTTATTGTATACACACAAAATCGATAGATATAAAGTGAACGCGTCTTCACGACGTTGAGAATAAAAGAAACGAAAAGAAAAAGAAAAAACTGCTGAAGACGGATGAAGTCGAAGTAAAAGACCTTTATACATTTTTTTTTTCGCAATACTTGCGTGGGAAAAGTTAGTACACGAATGCCGTGACTCTTGTGAATTTATTCTCTTCGCGCGCTCTCGCGCATCCGTATTCCGCGTTTTTCTCTCTTCCAGCACGTTAAAAGCTCGTGAAGTAAACGATCGCTGCAGCGAAAATGTATATCCTTCTTGTCTTCTCTCTTCTTTCCTTCATTGTGGCCTCTCTCCGGCTTCTCGATTATACTTCGGGCTTCGCGATTCAAATAACAAGTGTTGGAAACTCGCGTGGAAAACTTAACTTTATTTTAGGAATATTAAAATTTTTAAACTCTCCCTGACAATTTAACGAGTAATAGGGTGTGCACGGAAAATATCGCTTGCGAACTCTGAATTCCAGTACGAAAAAAGAATTTTTACTGTCGTGTCACTTTGATTTAGCAATTGATTGTAAGAAAATAAACGTTTATATATAAAACATTGCTAGTTAATACTAAAAAGTATTGATGGCAGATAAAACTTTGTTAGTTAATATTAAAAATTATTAATGGGGACTTGTAGTTGTACAAGATTTTTTTAAATTACAAACAGAAAAAACTTTATAAATATTTAATTATGTGTTGCAAAAATAGAGAAAGAAATCGCGATGATAAAATGATGAATGGTGCAAAAATTATATATTTTTTTTTAATGAAAAAATAATGCAATGCTATGAGTGATAATGATGTATTATGCAAATTCTCTTATAGAGCTAATCTCTTTTTATATATGCATTATAATTAATATACATATGAATTGAATCTATATTTTATGCAAGGATTACGTTAAATGTATAATAATTACGATGATTTATCTCTTTTGTGACATATCGTCTCTAGCTATAATTTATTTTATAATAATTAAATTATTATTCAGTTTGTTTCTCAATTTTCAATGATTTATATCTTAAGACGTATGAAATTTTTTTAATCTTGTCGCTTAATCTTCTCACGTTCTTCTTTGCAGTATTCAAAAGTTCTTGGACCGCTATATATGCTTTTAAACGTATTTCACCATTTTTCTTTCTCTCTCGTTTCGGTTATTTAAATCCTTTTCTTTTTTCTCTTTCTTCAGAACTCTAACTCGATATATCTTTACCCGAATTTCGTGTCTTTTATTTCGTGACTGAATCACTTTCTCCTTCGTTTTATTGCTGCTTTTATTCAATCATTATTATTTTTCTTGTTTCGTCTGGTTTTTTTATTCGTTCATCTAAATAAAATATTTGAGGTATACACTTATGTTTTTGTAAGAATAGATAAAACTTACCTTTTTGTTCAAGTGAATGAAAAGTTTGTATGTAATTTTTGAAATGATTAATATATTGATTAATTTAAATCAGAGAAAATATATTCTATTCAATTTCCTTTTATTAAAATTCTATAGATATCTTTCCCAAATTTTAAAAATATCAAAATCAAATAAAACATTCCAATTGAATAAATATAGAATTAAAAAAAAAATTGAAGATATTGAATTTTGTTATATTACATTTTCTTATAAATCTATTTTTAATGCTATGCATAATAAAATAGTTTTATTTTTAAAAGGATTTATCGTTAAAGCATTACAATCGCTTTAAAATCTCGATACGATCGTTTTAAAACTTACAAGGAGAGTGCATTGCATTTGGGTCTTGGATTTTCTTCTAGCTTTGGGATCTTTTTTCTTTCATAAAATCATGAAAAAAGCCGCGTCCATTCGGTCCAACGCTCGATTTTTTCCGAATTATGAGCAGTTTTGTCTGTTTTGTTGAAAAAATTGCATCTGCTTTATAATTTTACAGTTTCCGAACTACTTATTCTAGAAGGTTTTTACTGATTGCATATTAAAATTGAGATTAAAACCTTTCGATTAAAAAAAAAACGCGTCCAAAAAGCTCAAGTTGTTAAAAATTTATGAAGGGATGAAAATTGAAATGAATTTCTGACTAAAATGTTGCATTTATTTTCTATGCATTTTTTTAGCTAAATATTTGTGCTATTTTTATTCGCCCATAACTTTTTAACAACTTGAGCTTTTTGGACACGTTTTTTTTTTAATCGAAAGGTTTCAATCTCAACTTTAATATGCAATCAGTAAATACCTTCTAGAATAAGTAGTTCGAAAATTGTAAAATTATAAAGCAGATGCAATTTTTTCAACAAAACAGACAAAACTGCTCATAACTCGGAAAAAATCGAGCGTTGGACCGAATGGACGCGGCTTTTTTCATGATTTTATGTAAGAAAAAAGATCCCAAAGCTAGAAGAAAATCCAAGACCCAAATGCAATGCACTCTCCTTGTTAGTAACAAGAAAAACGTTTAAATCAAGACAAACCTAGGTTTTTGCAAAACATTTGCCTCTAGAATATCCTCCTTCGTTCGACTTGCGCTCAAGTATGCATATATACATATATATATATCCTTTCTGAATAGTATTGCTTGGAGTATGAATAAAAGCATGTAAGCTTCGTTTTTACTTCCATGCGAGATTTCCTCTAGCGCTTTATTCTCATCTCTAAATGTATATTTGTGTATGTATATATACACACACAGATACATGCAAACATACATAGAATCCATTTCGCGCTATTTCTTTCGTTCTTCGGCTTTTTCGCTCGAGCGAACTATATGCAGCAGACGTTATACGATTATTTTGTTGGAGAAGTATAGAGGGATGAAAAAAAAGCTTTTTTTCCACGTGTAATCTGAAATTAAATAGGAAAGTCGAAAAGCTTTGTATATAAAAAGGGAGAAGAAAAAAAATTTAAGTTGTATAATACTTACGTTTAAAGGATTATGTGCTTTGTAACGTAATGACGAAAAGCTTTTAAAGGAAAAAAGTTTATATTTTAATTATTTAAGTTAACGTTAATATAGGTCAAGCTATAATTATAGTAAAAATTTCATGAACTTTTACTTTTATATTGAATTTTATCTAATTCAGTACGAGTATGCAGTTATGAAATTCATAATTAATGAAAGATACAACCATTATTATTTAAAAGCATTATCAGTAATGGTTAAATTTACTTGCTTATTGTATATTTAACATTTTTTTAAACTTTCTGCAAATTTTATATAAAGGTAATGAGGATAAAAAAATTAATTAGTATCAATAAAACATAAATAATATCAATGGCGTTATAAGTCAGTAAAATTTACGTTTAGTAACTTTTCGCTAATAATTTCTTTTGTTAAATAAAAAAAATATTAAAGCTTCAAATATACATAAATTATATTGTATTTTTTAAAATTTTTTGATGAATGAAAGCTGGTTTTCTTCTTAAAAAAAATTTCAGAGCTAGATATTTTGGGAAATTTTGTAATAGCTTTGATGCATAATTGAAAAAATCAAAATTGTTTACTGTGAGAATGATATTCTCGATTAAACAATTAAATTTTCAAAGTTCTACGTCAAAGTTGTTGCCAAATTTCTCACGGTACTAAGCACTTGAATTGTTTACAAAAAAATGAGCCTTCATTCGTTGAAATTAAAAAATTTAAAAAATCCTAATATTTTACATACATTATATCATATATATTTTTTCTATTTAATTTAACGACGCTGTGTTTATGCTATATCATTGCGATGCTATTTAGCGACGGAGGTCGTTTCAGTGTGTTTGCGAACAAATCACATGTATCGTATATAGTGGTGCTTGTGTCAATTGTCCGCCGAAAGCGGGATTCGAACTCAGCATCCCAAGATCATGAATCCATTACTCTACCGAATGAGCCACTGAGCCCTCATATTATCATATATACAATTGATGAATTTTTTTGATTCTGATACAATTGATAAATTTTTTTTATTATCTTATAGAACAATATATATATAATATATATATTCTTATAGAAAAATTTTAATAGGATTACTCTACTTGAAATAATGTTCTTATCATAATTTTTTATTACGGTGGTTGTAATGCTTACTCTGTTGGGCCCCTAGTTAGGCCGCATATTCATGATAATAAACCTGTCAGAGTCATATAATGATTTTGCATATCTTTAAATTTAGAACTGATACGTTCTTTATAATTCTTTAATTACACGAAACAATATAATTATTCTACATTTTATTAAAACAAACTTTTAAGTAAAATATAAAATTGATTTATTTGAATTTAGTAAAAAATAGATTTTTTTTCAACTTCAAGTTTTTTTATATAATTTACAGATACTATTTGTTGGCTAAGCCAATTTGAAAAATACACGATAATAACAAAAATGAGAAAGAAAAGCTCTTCTTTCGAAAATTGAGAGGTCACAAGCAAGTAGCAAGTTTCAGTGAGCAATGAATAAAGTACTTAGCAAAGTATATGATCAGGACGGAAGAAATCGTTCAATGCGTAGAAATTTTTTTACGAAAATTTTAAATAAAATTATAAAATTTTGAAAATTAAATTAGTCAGTAAAAAACAAAATTAAGTTGATAATTATTTTTATCATACCTTAAATCTTTTTTCAATATATATTAGATTACATTAAATATAATTATTTAAAAAATTATGGAACGTATGAAATATAGTAAATATAAAAAATTAAACGTAAATAGAAAAAAATATTAATATCAATAATAAGAGTCAAATCAAAATTTTTTTTTTTAGGTAGAAATTCTATAGGTAAAGTTACTATTTTATTTTAACTGTAAGCCAAACTTGATTTCATATAAAAACTACAACATACATGGTAAAATAAATATATTTTTAGTCAAATTTACTTTTTGTTTATGGAATATTTTACATACATAAATAATTTTTTCTATATATGAATAAACATTTTTAAACAAAATCAAATTTATCCCAGTTAACATGAAATATAGTAATTTCACCTATAGAATTTCTCTCCTTTTATATTGATTAAATTATAAAGTATACAACAAAACTATAATATATAGAAGAAACAGCTGGTAAAAAAAATATTCATACTAAACAATTTTTTATTTATCGTACGAAGTACATCTTGTAACGAGAATGTGATATTTCGAATATTATGCAGATATTTGATTTAATAGTTTTATGCTGAAGTATAGAAAGAATTTCTCGATAATTATTATGTAGATTAAGGAAATGTATTTTGCTTTCGATTATTCTAAGGATTTATTACCTTGTTGCAAAAATTTTTCAACATCGATAAAAATCTCTTTTTTTGACACAATTTTACCGTCATGCATTTAAATTAAATTATTATTTATACGAAAAACTACATTTGCAATGAAAGTATTTGAAATATATACATTTTTACAAGCATGATTTATTTCGAATATAGTAACACAAAAGTCGAGTAATGAGTCATAAACTATTTATTTTTATGCAAATATTTATTTTTAATTTAATTCAATTATCTTATTTTTTTTTTTAAAGTTGGTAGTGATGTTTTTGTAAATTATTCTTCAATATATCGATATTGAAATATCAAATGAAATATGTAATTACTAGTTTAATTATGTCACGATATATATTTATCGCATTGTAAATTGAACAATTATTGATTCTTGGTAATTATTAAATTTAATCACAGTCATAAATTGAACATTCTCTTTTTTCCTTTATCGAGCTCATAATAGTATGTTAGCAGTTAAAATTTTTGAGAAAAAAAGATCTGTTATAAAAAATCGTTGTAAGTATTAAGAATCTGCAGATATTTGTTATATAAAACAAGTGCAAAAAAAAAATCCTCTTAATATTACATATTTCATTTTAACGGAAGCAAATTATAAATACGATAGATTTGTACATGTCAAAAGTGACAACGGTCACAAGGTAATTCATCAATCTTTTTAATTTTTTTTAAATAACCAATGATAAGGCTGTTATTACTTGTTGCCATTTATATTTGTAAAAAATCAAAAAACAAAAAAAAGAAACAAGATCACATGAATTACTAGCATACGAGTTTCATTTGACGTAATTAGGTGTAGAAATGTCGCTTATAAATTTTCTCGAGAATTTTTTTGAAATCTGGATTTACAGGAATTATAAAACGTATACATATCAGCAGCACAAGTTAAGTGAAAAAAAAGATTCTTATAAATAATTCACGTAAACTTGCGAAAAATAAAAGCTGTAATACATTAAACTTAATAAATATATATATAAAATTTTATCCTGTTTTCATTAAAATCCTGAATATACTTACGCATTTATTATCCAAGCTTCATTTTAGATTCACGGATCATTCCTTTTTTTCTTTCTTTCACGAAGTACTCGTTCGTTTTCTTTTGTTCCCTTCCTTATATACAATATTTTTTTTTTCACAAAAGTAAGATCTCATCTTTTTTATATTCTCTTCGATTTCCTCTTTACGGCTTTCTTTACTCTCTCACCTCTTTGTTTTCCATTTTGCGTTTTTTCTTTTTTCTTTCTTTTTTTGGTCGCATCGTAAAGTAAGGCGCCGCATATATACGCACATTTGAGTGCTTTAACGGAATCGTCATCCATTCTTTTCACTTATTATTTGCCTGGGAGCGTCAGTATTTTAAGTTACTCGACAACATTACAATGCCCTTTTTTTATTATTGAATTGACTGTAACTTTTACATAAATATAAAAGTATTTCTTTTTTTTCTACACTACTCTTTTACGAGGATAAAGATATCATGATCTGCTTGGTCGTATAACTAGTTATTTTGGAAATTGAATGTTATTAAAATTCTTGTTTTTTTTCCTTATATATTACGGTTTTTAATATCAAAGTCCATTATTTTCTAGGAATTATTTATTACTGATTTAGACATTACAAGGAAGTGAAACACATCGTTTCTATCGGTGAAATTAATGTCACGCAAAATTACTGACGTTGTAAATTTTTAATAATTAGTTAATTATGAAAAAGATGTTAGTATTTATTAATCTTTGAAAACTGGTAAAACAACTTTGAGCGCATTGAGATTTTTATATTTTTAAGAGAAATTCATATAGACATTTTATTTAGGTAAAAATTATGAATGACTAAACTGATATTTCTGTTTTATATCCACTTCATTAGAATACGTTATAATAATGACAGTGTAAAAATTTATACAAAATTTATTACTTTTCAGTACAGTATTTATAAAAGTTATTTTTTTTCATTTTATTTGTTAATTTATTTTATTAATTAACAAATTAGCTATTTTAAATGCTTAAATTTTAATCGAGTTCAAATAAGAAACATAACTTTCAAACAATTCCTTCAAACAATTACATAATAAAAATTAAAAATTTTATGTTTCTTGATAAATTTTCAAATTGTTAAAATCAATGAATAATGATCACATGATCTTTTGTCTGTTACAGTCCAATAATCACAATGAAGCGCTAAACTTAAAAATAAACTAAGAAAAGCCTTGGCCATACCCAAGGAAATAAAGGCCAGAGGTCCATCCAACAAGGATATTAGCAGGAAGTATCCTGCTTAAAAAAAAAGAACAAAATGTCTTACTGGCAAACAGCTTGGCAATGTCTGGCGACGTTGTTACTATTCTCTTTGACACTTGAGCCTGGCAATACTCGGCGTACAACTGAAACTAATTCCGAAATACCAATCGAAGATGTGTTTGGTCCGCAACGTAACAGCAAAATAAACGGTGGTATTTATCACAAACAATCAAATTATGCTGGACAATCATCAGGATCTCAGGCTCAAGGCAATTCACCTTATTTACCGTATTTGTCCAGAGAAAGAAAGCCTAACATCGTGCTTATTCTTACGGATGATCAGGACGTCGAGCTTGGTAAGCTTTCTTTTATTAAAAATTGCTTTTTTCGGCTTTTTACGAGCATAGAGTTTTTTAAATGGGTTCTCAATGCCGAGAACACCGTTTTTTATTTTTTAATCAAAGGATAACTTTCTTTTAAAAACGTTTATTGGTTTATTTACTTTTGATAAAGTTAGCTTAAAAAATTTTGTTAAATTATATACAACAATACCAAAATTTTAATCAATATATGTACATATATTATTACATTACGTGCATGAAATAATATATAAAATATGCACATTTATGCAAAACAGAAGTTTATTGTTATAGATTTCAAGTTTTTCATTAAAATTTTGACTGTTTATATTAATTTAAATGATTTCATAAATATTTTACCGTAATAAATATAATATCTCATTAATATCTAATATATCTTTCGAAAAACATTATAGTAAATGAAAACTATATTATGACAATGAATTGATCGAATATTATATGCTTAAAAAAATCATTGAATCTAAAAGAAAAAATTTCTTAGCATTTTTTTTCTTAAATTGCATTTTTTTTTAAAATTCTTTAGTTTCTCATAAAAAGTTCGGCAAAATCATTCTCCGAACCATCAATCAAATGAACCATCTAAAAAAGCAACCGAAAGTATCTGTTTGATTGTTTCTTTATATAAAAATTCATCAAGCATAATACAGGAATCTTTTTTTTATTATTTTAACCAATCCTTTATGAATATTGATAGATTCTTTGTAAAATAATCATATTGTACTATCGTCTTTTATATTTTTTATTTCATAGGTTCTTTGAACTTCATGCCGCGCACCTTAAGACGCATCAGAGACGAAGGTGCAGAATTGCGACACGCTTACGTTACAACGCCAATGTGCTGTCCAAGCCGTAGCTCATTATTGACCGGTCGTTATGTTCATAATCACGAAGTTTTCACGAATAACGATAATTGCAGTAGTCCCCAGTGGCAAAGAGATCATGAGCCACATACTTTTGCTACCCATTTGAGCAATGCTGGATACAGAACTGGTTAGTATTATGTGTTTTTGTAATAATAGTTTATAGCTGATTATTAAATTTTATCGATATATCAATAAGCTTTTTTAATTAAATGTTAACAATGAACTCTGTGCATATAGTATAAATTAATTTACAAGTATAGATTTTTTGATTAATGGTACTGAATTAATTAAGAAAAGTTTTACCTTTTTAATTTGATGAAAAGAAGTTAAATTTTTACAATTTCTATAATATATACATTATTCAGAATTATGATTTTTTTATTCTTTTTCTTAATTATTCATTGTATATTCATAATCTTTTGATTCTAGCTCAATCTTATTTCTAACTAAAAAATTGAGATTTGCTGATTTTTCTTATCTTTTTTTAATTAAAAAATTTTATACTCGTCGCAAAATTTAAAATGATAATCATCATTAAAAATTTTTTGAAAATGCTTATAAAACAAAAAACGAAGTTCTTACATTTTTGTTCATTAAACATTTGAAGGACTATAAGAGTGAAAATGAAAAATATATCGAGTTAAGAATGATTCACCGCAATTGATAAGAAATTCATGTGTTGAATTTCCTTGAACAAAAAGAGATTCATGTTATTATAATGAAGCTCTATTGTTGCATTAACTAGGATCTCTTGCACTGATGACCTTTTCATTAATTCTAAGAGCAACAGTTTTCTGCTGTTAAAATATTCAAGTGAGCGAGATATATGCTCGCCGCAATCATTTACATTTGAATAACTAAACCTTTTGTTTCTCATTATTCGTCGAGGAACAATTAAAAAAATTCTATATCATTCGCTTTAACATGTGAAGCTTTTGAAATTAAAATTTTTTTAATTGAAAAAAATTAATTTTATATGAAAAGAAAGTTAATAAATCAATTTATATTTTTAGTTTTTTTTTTATAAACTTGCGAATAAAATATTTAATAAATTGAAATTTAATTTCGACAAACTGCTCTACACAAAATCAATCTTTTGAAAAAAAATCTTTTTAGCTCCGTCAGAGAGTAAAAAAATATATCGAAAGTTCCGTTTTATATATAATATAATACCGAATTCAAAACTAAACTAAACTAGGCTAAATTACACGAAGTGGCTTTATACTATGTCGGTATATAGGACTATAGTTATGTTTAGTCAACTTTTACAACTGAAAACAAGTTGTTACGCGTTCGGGACTCCGTACACCCCCTCCTCCCCTTTCCCTCTATTTCCTGATGAATTGCATGAAATTCAAGAACTTTAAACTTTAAAGTATATATCTATCTATATGCATTTGCGTGTGTATGTGTATGTACTTCAATATTTCAAAGCATTCAAACCTTATATCTAACGCCTAACATCTATACGAAACCCCTGAATTTCAAAGCATTTGTTTATATACTACCATCAAGGAGAAATAGAAAGAGAAAGAGAGAGAGAGAGAGTTGCATTGAAAAGCTTGGAACAGTTTGTTTGCCACGTGGAATACGGAATTAATGACGTTGACCAAAACTTTATTTCTTATATTATAGATATATGTGCAATGGTAAATACGGCAAAGTTGAACAAAGGCTATTAAAATTCACCGATGCAACCGAATTCTTGATCCTATAGAAATGAATTTCATTTTGGTTTGACCCTTTTTCTCCTCTCTCTTGGATGTATATATTTGTCAATCGAGAAAATGAATATTTGGCTAACGGCCAAAAATTAAAAAACAAAAAATCGCGAGGTGATATTTATTTTTTTTTCCAATACTTTTTTGACGACAAGAAATCACGTGACTATTCAGTTAAATGTACGTATATATATAAATGCAAACATTTACGAGAATCTTTTTCTTATTCTTTTTTTTCTCATGTTTCTTTTGCAAATGATGCTTATCTATCTTTGGCACGTGGGAAGAACTTTAAAATTTCACTGACGACTTTAAACGTCCTTCTTCGGAGAGAAATTTTTTTTAAGCTTTTTGCTTATCGTTTGCATTAGTACGCGTGTTTTTTTCCACGTATCGATGATGATGAAAGATAATCTGCCGTATGCAAAATGAGATTTTTTTTTGCAATTTTTATGTAGCAGCTTTTTTGACAATGATGTACTCATTTTACGCGTTGAAAATACCTCGTTATAATGGTTGCATACTTTAAATTATAGAGGATTCTTTAGTTTTATCAATTTTTGACTTGGATAAATTTATATAATGAAATATTGAAAATTTATTTAAAACTCATTAAGAAATTCAAAGTTTTAAATTTAATTCATCATAATCATAACTATTAAATTTTAAATGTTTTGAAAAAATTAAAATAAATTTAATATTAAAAATTAATTTATGACATTTTAAAGTATTTTTATTCAAAATAAGCCACACTGAAAAATAGTTCTTAATGGTCATTTGAAAAAAAAAAGAAGAACTCTATAAATAAAGCATGTATGTATACGTACAGAAGTGCTGAAATGTAAAGAAAATCAAAGTTATCTATTGTCAAAGAAATCGAATAGTAAAAGTCCAACGGGCACACGGCGTTTTTACCCGTATTTCTTGAAAAATACGGCTTGCCGAAGCGTGAATATATCGGTGAAATGGCGCGCCATTCTCAAGTTTCTATATACATTTTTTTCTTCTTTATTCTCTTCAAACGTCTCGGAAGTTTAGAGAATCTTTACATATAGTATCTCTTATCTTTCTGTGCGAAAAAATTCGACTTTTTTGGGGAAGGGAGGAGTAGATGTGAAATAATTCAAAAAAATTTTCATTTTCGTATTTGCAAAGAATCTTCTTGGCTCTTATTCATTTCGATAAATCGAAATAATATACCAGCGACTGTCAGCAGGGAGAAAATGTTTACTAAAACATATTTTTTTTTATTTAAAATTAAAAATAATATTTTTTATTTTGAAAATCTTGGGTGAAATATTGTTAGCGTAAAACGTAAATAAAAGATTGAATGAAAAATTATTACGTTTCCCCCTTGAAAAAATAAATATTATTTATGATTCATTCGAAAATAATCGCAAGCATGATGAATTTTAAGCGCGAATACATTAAGTACTATTAATAAATTGATCCACAAAATCAAAATATTGTGTCTCCTTATAAATTATTTATTTCTTTAATTTTCTATAAGATCTCTTTTATTTTTAACACGAGCCCGAGACTAAAATAGTACGATCTCAAGATTTTTTCACTGATAGTAATAAACTTAAACAGAAATAAAATCTATTTATTATTACACGCGTACGAGAAAGCAAAAAAAAATAAAGAACAAGGAAAGACAGGTTTCTTTGTCATTAGCATATTACGCATTTTTGTCTTGCCAATGACGATAAACTCTTAACTACGCATTTTCCTTCCTATATTATTTTGTTAATAAAGAATCGCAATTATTATTAAACCTTTGCACTTTGTTTTATTTTTCTCAATAAAAAGTGGATTAGATTTTATTGTTTTCTTTTCTTTTAAAATTCCTCAAAGTTCAATGAAAGTAGGGTATATATAAGATCAGTGTTAGCGTATACCTTTAAAGAAGAAAGTCTATTGTGAGCTTTAAAAGATAATATCTAACATAATAACCTACTTCTTACTTATGATTTTATCGCTTAAAAATTCTCATAAACGGTGTGCTAATAATACTCATAAAATATAAAAGAACATGCGCTTTAAAGGCGGCTTTCGGCTTTTTAGGGCTCTACCTAATCAAGGCCTCGAAAGGACTAGATATTTTTTTCTTTCTCTTAAATAATTTGTCGAAAAAATTTTTTAAATCAATTACTATATTTGTAATTTCAATTATATTTTATTATTTGCAAAAAAATGCCTGAAATTTACTCTAATTAAATTATAATTGTAAACTAAATTCAATCGTTAAAAATTTAGTCGATTTTTTAAATATTTAAAAGAAAAGAAATTATATTTATATCTGATCAAATCGATAATAAACACGATTCGAGTTATATTAAGAATCTTGTAATATAAAAATATACCGTATACTTGAACTTTTTTCATTCATAATTTTCCTAATTAATTTATTTAAAAGATCATTTTTTCACTTTACACATTCCTTTATATTTATCACCAAATATTTTCATAGATTTTTAAAATAAAATTAATATATCAAATAAAAAACATAGAATTACTATGGAAAATGTAATCTTTGTAAGATTTCATAAGTGCTTATTTATGTTTAAATCGACGAACTCATATTATACGGGGATAGGCATTTTGAATGTCCATTGTTCTATAAATTTAGAATCTTTCTCGAAATCGTTGCTTATTGTTATTTAGTTCTATGTTGTTTCAGAAAAAAAAATGGTTAATCCCGCTCGATTTATGTTATTGCGCTGATTGAAAAATTTATAACGATGTTATAAGTCAGCTGATGAAGCAAGTCGTATCGTATTCTTTTTTATTCTCTCTCGCATAACTCTTAAATTAAGTACTGGCGCACACGGCATTCTATCGATGAAAGTTCTGCATTGGATTTTGCAATTCTCAATTGTTATGTTACCTTTTTTTTCAAAACTACGTTTTGCTGTGAAAAATAATATTCCTGACTTACTTTACTTTATAAACTAAATTCTAATGATCATAAGATGAAGTAACTTTGCTTTTTAATTTTATTATTTAATGTATATTTAATAATGTATATTATTCTAAATGATAACAATTTAACTGAATCTCACTTTGAATAAAATTAAAATTTTATGGATTTAAAAAAAGAAAATTGTTTCCAATAATAAAAAAAGAGATAAAAGTTATTTTATGTAAGCCATATAACTCAAAATTGAAATTTCATATATTTTTTTTATTGATGATCATTTTTTGTTTTATTTTTTCAAATAAAAACTTTACTAACGATTTTACTGATTTTGGACCGGAAATTTTTATAGATGGATTTCTATATAATATTATTACATATTATTAAATAATCAAACAAAAATAATCAAGTAACTTAAGTATTAAATTATTGTTATTAAAAAAATAACATATTTTCAAAAAATTTACAAAAGTTCAACAAGACTAACATTGAGAAATAAATATTTTCCTTTCTACTACTCTTGTTCATAGTCTTAGGTGTTTCTTTTGTTGTTTTGTTATTTTATTTTATTTTCAATGCGGCAAATCTAATGCGAATTCCTTAAACATTTTTCATGGTCGAGGCATGAATAGTCATAATTGTAAAAATCAACAAAGACGCTGATATTTGAAGAAACAACATTCTTCTTTCATAACGTTAGAGCTTGAAGCCTTGCTTTATTGATTCTTGACTTATTCTGAATGCACTTCTGATTCAGTTATTTTGTATTATAGTTGAATTGAATAAACATTGCATCAATGAGAATTTATAAACAATATTTATTATCAAATTTTTTCATAGTTCATCAAAAAATTTTCATTTTATTTATGTAAGCAATGAGATTTTTAGTTGAAAAATTTTAATTGAATTTCTCGTTTGCAGTGGGATTGTTAAGAAAATTAGATTGAAATTTCTTTTATTTTTAATTTTTTCCATGCATCCAAGCTAATCAAATGTCATAACACCCTCACTTTAAATTAACTTTAAAGCTTGATGTATACATAAAGATAAAAGCTATTTGGCAGCTTGATTAGATTTCGATTTTTCAAAGGCATATTGCATTTTTATAAGCTCGATTACACGTCTAAAAGGTACGTATACATACCACCTTTCCTATATTCGTTATAAGTTATGAAAAGGACGTGTTCAATTTACTTTTACGTTGCAAATACGACACGGTCTGAGCGAGTGTGTGAAAGTTATGAGCTTGATCTAGATAGAATATTAAACGCCAACTAGGATTGCTAGAATTTTTTAATCACTTCTTTCTAGCCTGTAATCTAATAACCATTTAATTGGGTGAAAATATTATTATGATACATTTTTTTACTTATTCTTTTAATTTGTAATATTATTTGTATTATAATTGATAAATAAAATTGTATTAAAATTAAAAATTAAAGATTATTTGTAAAATTAATTGTTTGGTTAAAATGTTGCCGTGTTTATTTAATTCAGCAACGTAAAATACCAAACGTTTACTCAAGAAGTTAAATCCAGGACCATATCTTCAAAGTGCAACAGAAGAACATCCAAACTATTGGCAAACAGTTAAACCAGATTTCAACTGACTAAGAACATTTTCAAAAGCAAACTCGGCAAATGTCATGCAAAAATATACAATGAGATTTCGCGATACTCGTGTTTTCGAGCCTGATAAAATACACAAAATCATCATCCCTTATAGAAAAATCTTAAAAAAAACAAAACATCTTTCGTCATCTCGTAACTTGATTCTCTATACACCATCGATATCCAAAAAAATGTAATAACATTTGCACATGGCTTGAATCTCCAATTTATATGTTCTCTTTCTTTCTCTTCGCAGGATCTGTAAATCAGGTTAATACTCAGCGTGCACGTAATAACTTCCTTTGGCCTTTCTTGGCTATTTATTCGTATACAATACACATTCAGAACTCGAGCACAAAACTTTGAAAATATGCAGAGGGTACAAGTGGTATGCAAAAGTATATAAAAGAAATTATAACCACCCCCTTATCTCTCCAAAAAAATCTGCACTGCGGGCTTATATTAAATACTAAATCGAGCCAACTCCGTGGCCTTTTCTCACTCACTTTTTTCTATAATATTGTAAGTATAGACTTTTATGCCGGAGTCTTGAAATTCCATTGAACCGCTTATAAACGAAACTTCCTCCTTTGGCCCTTAAAATGAGCAAGTTACTTTCGTTACGCTATAACACGCTTTATATATACCGTCATTTACTGCGTGGAGAAAGTGCTTAGAAAAGATTTTAGGGCGATTTTGTCGTACGTGAGGATAAAAAGAGGCCAGATTTCTTTTTTTCTTTTTCTCTCTTTTTCACTTTTACTATACTTTTTATGGCAGATTCAGGGGATTTTATGTAAGAGAAAAATTTCACGCTTTTATGCGGAGGGATAAGTTTGCTCAAAGTGAGAATGTGGAATTGAAGGACGTTTAACATAAAGCACAAATAGAGTTACGTATAAACCTAAGCTTTTACATTTTATATATTTATTCACTGAAAAATTTATTAAGCTTTAGCGTTTTATTTAGTAAAACTACATTGTATGAATTTTAAAAATGAAAAGATAGCACATAGTTTATGAAAATATGAAGTATTGAGGTCGTCAGTGGCTCACTTAGTAGAGCGATGGATTCGTAATCTCGGGGACTCGAGTTCGAATCCTGCTCTCGGCTGATTTATACAAACACCACTGTATACTACATGTGCTTTGTTCACAAACACACTGATGACCTCCGTCGCTAATTGCAATGATAGCATAAATATAGCGACGTTAAAGATTATAAAAAAAATATGTCAAATTATAAAATTTCTGGAACAAGCAGATTTCTTTTTTTTATGTAAAATTATTTTTGTTTAATTTAGCTACAACAAAAGAATACTTTTGCGCTTTTATCCTAAATTCTATTTTAGTCAATTTGGATAATATTAATCCATTATCGTATTATATCAGTATTCGAATCTGTTGTCAAAGTATGGCAAAATAATTAGATATTAAGTAATTTATTATCTAACTTAATTTTATGAATATTTTAATTTAGTATTATGCAGTATAACAGACGATTATTAAAAAGGTATTGTACAATTATAGTCAAAAACAAAAAATTTTTTCAAATTAATAACATATAACACACGAGGCTCATGATTTATTACCTATTGAATTAAATTGAAAAATCAGGTATACATAGTTTTCGCGTTAAATTTACGCATGGTAATAAAATTGAAAATACATATATCACTGGATATAAATTAGTTTGACGACGGTGAAAGCAAATTATTGGTTAAAGCTTTGAAAAAAAATATTCTCAAAGCATTTTTATAAAAAATTTAAAAAAAAAAAAACTAAAGTTAACACTTTGTGGTTCGCGCTTTGTTTGTTTAAAAATAGTAACTTGATAATGGCTTTATACGTATTATACTTATAATGCTTCGCTCGAGATTAGTAAACCAATATTTCTTGTTTATGAATTTAAATTTATAAGTCATTAAAAAAATATCCATGCACATATTGTAACGCCTGAGCAATGACCTGAAGGATTGATGCGATAACTAACTAGTACGTAAAATTTTTAAAAGTAATTATTTTTGATTGAATAATCAAGATTTTTAAAAACTCTAATTTTATCTACGTGACTTATTGCATCAATAAACATTTTATCAACGGATAAGTTTTATTTAATTCTATTACTTTATAGATAACATTAATTGATCAAGATATAATTAAATACTAAATAATCAAAATTTTTAACAAAATTTAAATACCTCGAGACTACTTATCTATTTAATTATACGTTTAATTACGACAGTAACTTGTTAAAATATCATAATATAAATTTATTATGCGAAGCTTAAAATTTTCAAAAATAATGAATCTCAACGTGTATAATGAATCTTTTGAAATTTGTGCTAAGCCTAATACACGTCGTCCGTAATAATTTCTCCGAGTGGTATATAACACACACTCACACGCTAAAGTTGAGGCGCTCCCCCTTGCCAAATCTGGCATCGCTCTCGTGCGCGATCAAATTTTACAACAAGCTTCTAACCCAATTCCATGCGTTCCCATCTCTATAACCCAACATATTTTAGCTTATTTTCACCCGCAATATGTGTATACACATTACTCACATATCTAATATATCAAATTATTTCTCGTCACATTAACTTTTTTTCTCTCCTTTACACTTTTCTTATATATGCCTTTTTTGCTGATCAATCGGGGAAAAAAATTGGTTATTGTACAGTGCTCAAGGATATATACAACAAAGAAAAAATATCTCGCACAGAATGATAAAGCAGGTCATAATCGTAAAGAGACCAAAGGTCGAAGATAGAAAGAAAAAAATAATAAAATTTAAGAGGGGAAAATGCGTTTAGAAAGTAAAAGTCAATGTTGAAACAATGTAAGGGTAAATAGGGGAGGGATAAAAAAAAGGAAGAAAGAAAAAAGTCAAAGTGAAAAATTTATAGACGGAAGAAAACAGTTCTATGTATATATATATCTTATATCATAGAGCACGTGAGCATTATAGGGTATATTTTTCGATACTATCGGTCGTTGGCATCATGAACTATGCATAGCTTGCCGTATATATATACCACTACACACATACACACGTATTTATATATATGTGCACACAAAACTGTTATACCGAGGCCTAAAATAGCCCCGGATCCGCCTGGTCGCCCTTTATAAATATCAATTTAATTCTTATCGCGGAACGTGCCCGCCGGGCCCTGACTAATAGTGAAATATATATACGAATATGTTATATACATGTGTATGTAGAAAGGGAGTTACTTTTCTCGCGAATAATAAAATCGTGCGGGCTCCTCTTTCCCCTTTAATACGTTTTGTGCGTGAAAGTGAATCATTGATTATTATCAGCTTAATAATTTTGTCGCGTTAACACCGTCTGCGCGTTAATTGATTAATTAGAGAGACGCGTGGGTCTTCTATATTATACTTCTCTTTAATAGGGCAGACGCTTCATTTTCTTTCAGTAATGATTTATTGAATATTTTGATAGACTGAGCCTGAATTCTTTTACGTTCTGTTTTTTTTTTTTTTTTAATTGACGATGATTTTTTCAAATAAGAGAGTTTTTCAAGTAAAAATTTTGTATCTTTTAATTACTGAATAATTTTATAAATTCATCTTGAACTTACGTGCAAATCCAATTTACATATTCTTTTATCTTTTACAACTACAATGAATGCAAAAGTTTGAATCTTACAATATGTATTGTGCTAAATTTCATTTAAAATTCAGAATAACAACGAAATAACATTTAAAGCTCATTTTTCTAAACTCATTTAAACTTGTTACACGTCTATTTAATTTATCCATCGTGCATTATGACTTTATAGGCTGACTCGTGAAACCTTAAACATTTCTGAATACAGTGGCTCTTAACTCATCCTATTGTATAAAGTATACCGCATTATGCACAGTGGCATAATTTAACATCGAACTGTTATATGCTACAGCGGTTTAACAAATATATACCAACCCCGTAAAATTGGCTTGTAGAACGAACTATATGTATATGTGTATATATATCGTATAGGTCAAATTGTTAAATTGCCTATGCGTATATAATCGTCATTTTATCAAACATAAATAATCAGCTTATCACTTCCTACTTTCACTATTTAGATTCATGACTCTTTGATTATATACATATGCATACACATACGCATACATAACAGTTGTTATATAGTTATTATAATTTAACCCGCCTATATATTCATTACTAAATCTCGTTAGAATGTGCTATTATTAAAGATTTAAAAAAAGGTATATATTAAATATAAAAATTGCTTTTTTTTCTAAACAATACTTGTTGTAAATTAATCTATGCCACCTTGGTGTTTACTATTAATCTTTGGATCGATATACATATACAAAGTATCTCTCGAGAAACAGTAATTATTATGCACATATCATTGAATAATAATTATTATGAGTCATGAAATGACTCGAAAGCCACTTTGTACAAAGCTCTTATGGCGATAAATTTAACAAATACAATAAATAATAATAAACATTTGATAAGATTAATCGCTGAATAAACAGAATTCATTATTATTTTCATTATTTTAATATATGTTTCGATAAATTTGTTTTATCGTATTATTATATTAAAACGTATATTGATGAATTATCATTTGTTGTTGTTAGTATAGAAAATTCAAATATACTAATGAAGATAATAAAGCTTTTAAATGAAAAAGTTTTTGTTAAAAAAAATAAAAATTTTAAGAAACATTGTCTAATTTTGTAATTTGAATAAATTTTAGGTTACTTTGGCAAGTATCTGAATAAATATAACGGCTCGTATATACCTCCTGGCTGGCGTGAATGGGGTGGTTTGATAATGAATTCACGTTACTACAACTACAGCGTCAACATGAATGGAAAAAAGATAAAGCACGGCTTTGAATATAACAAGGATTACTATCCAGATCTGATAGCCAACGATAGCGTTGCTTTTCTTCGGCAAAGCAAGCATAATTTTGCTCGTAAGCCAGTTATGTTGGTGGCAAGTTTTCCAGCACCGCATGGACCTGAAGATTCGGCGCCACAATTTTCCAATATGTTTTTCAATATAACAACGCATCAGTAAGTCAAATTTATTTCATTATAATCTTTATTTTTATTTTTTATTCTTATATAATACGAATTAATTAATTTCTAATTAAAAAATAATGATCTTTTTATTAATGTGAAAAGGATAAGAAAATTAAACTTTTCTTCGTTTAAAATTAACGAGTAGTACTGTGTTACATTGACAACCTCTAAGTAAATAATAATAAAATTAAATAAATAATAAACTTTAAAAAAATTAAATTCACATTTCAAATAGTTTTTTCAAATTAATAGCATCAGACAAACGGGGAGTATAGCTACAATACGAGAGTAAAGTGTATTTTTTGACTATTAACTCAACCCTTGAAAAAAATTTACGACTTTACTCCTAAATTACATAATGCGCAATTATTTTTTCATCATTATTTCTTTATTATAAATTATCGATATTTCTTTTCATTTTATACACAAACAATTAATTTATTATAATAAAGGAAACTGTTTACGCACATTCAAAATTTTAATTATGATGATGGTGGATACAAGCATTTATATTTAAAACATGTGTTTTACTAATTTCTAAAATGTCAAAGAGATTATTTTCTTGAAAAGTAAATCCTCATGTTCTACAAATAACTTTGAGTTTTTATGTTTTCAGAATTAAATTTAAGTTTCATATTTAACTTTTTTTTACGTTTCTAACAGCGATAGATAGATTTTCTTATTGTATGAAATTTGTGGATTTGTATATATGATATTTACAAACATTTTATTTAGACATCAAAGTATTAATAAAATTTATGTTTGTTGGCTACCACCCAAAGATATAATGTTCTTCTTTTTTTTTTATTCAAGCCGTAGAACACAAACAATTTTATAATCTGGATACTTACAAGTCTTTTACTTACGTCGCTAAATAAAGAAACTTTAAATGTGAAATTTCGTTAATTTTATAGTTTTAAAAAATATAGACCGAAACAATAATAGAGATTTAAAACGCAAAATTTTCTAAACTAATTTTATTTTATTTTGTAAACTTTGAGATATAATTTTAAGAACTATGGTTTTCGATTATTATAATTATTTATACATTTATGAAATATTATTTTACTGGCGCTAAATTCGTTTATCATAAAATATTTTCATTTCCAATTAGATAAAGTATAGCGCATGTAGATTATACGAGCTAATTTAATATCAATTTATTATCCAAGACGCGGAAGTATTTAATAAAATTAATTATTTTATTATTATCAACTTATCATTAGCAAAATTTTTAAATTACACCAAAATGATTTTAATGTAATTAAAAAAAAAGTTTCAATGATAATTTTATGATAATTCAAATCTTTCTTTGTCCGATGTTTCAAGTAGCCAATGAAATTTATGATATTTCTTAGAAATTTCACGAAATTGGTTAAATGTTTGGCAAATTAATTAAAAAGTACAGAATTTACATATGACTCATAGAATAGTCACGTTCACAAGTTAGTTATGATTCACATTTCCAACAAATCTATCATCGCGTGTACAAATGCATTTTTTGCAAGCACACTAAAAGCTTTATGAAGAATCGTTTACTCATATATAACTAGCGCATAATGAAACCTTAAAAAAATATTTTACTACTCTCGTATCCATCATACGTTGAACCCTTCTTTTCACGAAAATAAGGGTGAATTATGTATCCTAAGAAATTTTTTACAAGGGATGATTATATTGCGTTAGTCGGTAAAAAATATCGTCAAAAGTACACAAAATAAAGCCCGTATATGTATAGAGCGAGGTTTAAAAAACAGAACAGATTGTAGAAGAAAATATAAGCAATATTAAGCAGACGTTGTGGCGACGTTATATATACAATATGATATATGTATATATACGAGCGAGAAGTTGAGGAGCTTTTTTTTTCTCTCTGACGCCGCACGCGTGACTGAGTGCCCCCCAGAGTTCTCTCCCCCGCGGCTAATAAAAGCCCGCGTTCTAACTATATATACGACCTCGGCAATGTCAAATTTAATGAAAGTATTGTGCGTATATGCGTGACATGCAGATGTGTGAGACTGATATCTGTGTGCTTTATTTCTTATATTTTTTTTCTTTATTAATTATGGTTTAATCATTTTGTTCTTTTCTAATATAATATAAAAAAAATATTCCAAAATGCAAATGATGGTTAGTAGTAGTTTGTAGTTCGTGCGATGGATTATTCAATTTAACGTCGCTGTATTTATGTTAACATTTAGATGCTAATTAGCGACGGAGATCGTCAGTGTGTTTGTGAACTTCAGCACATGTAATGTACAGTGGTGCTTGTATAAAATCAGCTGAAAGCGGGATTCGAACTCGAGTCCCCGAGATTGCGAATCCATCGCTTTATCGAGTGTGCTACCGAGATCTCTTTGATAGATTTGTTTCAAGTTCATGCATAATTACCAACATCGCAGTTCCCCGAATTTTTCATCTTTATTCAAATATTTTTCCAAATATCTCTACATTATGATTTTTATTAGTTAGAATAGAAGGCTGTAATATATAGGGATGATGAAAAAAAAATTTTTTAATCTTTGTCTTTATAGTGGGCATATCTTATTGTAATGAATTGTTATTTAAACATTTTTTTTGTTAAAATACTATTTATTGAAATTTTTTTTAGTTTGGAATGATTTTTTTCAACTTTTTCAATAAAAAAGAAGTATTTTTTTACGAGTAAAAAGTTAATGAATTGCCATATTTTGAAAATATGTAAATTAATATTTTATAAATATATCCCAAATACATGAGGAATTGAAAATTTTTTTTTTCAATATTATATTATGTACTTCGATATTTTTATGAATTTTTTGATAGTTACATTTTTTTTATTACAGGTGAATCAAAATTAATATAAATTTGATTGATTCGTATAACTTTGTTTTAATAATTAATTAACGTATTTTAAATTGTATTTCAAAAAGTGTTTTATAATAAAAACTACATAGCAATTATTAGTATAAATAATGTTTTGGAGTTTTTAAAAAACTCAAATTTATTCTCATATATAACTTATTTTGCTTTAAAAATAATTTTAAATAATATTTATAGTATATATAAACATATATATATGAAATTGACTGATGCTACTTGGCTACTTTTATTCTAAAATAAAAAAATGTAATTATAAAACATAAAATTTAAAACTTTCACATAAATATAAAAATTAATTTGACGGTTTCACTGCATTAATTAACACTGACAAAAATGAAAAAAAAAAAGAAGCAGAGAACTTTAAACTCAAATGTCATTTGAGAAGCGCATTATTTTTCTGTGGGAAAAGAACGCGATTTTTATCAAGGTCAAGAATCTCCGATTAAGTAAATTGCCAAAATTCTCTCTCGTGTAGTCTCTTGTATTCTAATACCCATATACAAAACGTATATGAGAAGAAAAATAGGATCATTCAACGTTCAGGCAGGTGAGAGAAGTACATGCGGTTTTATTTATGTGAATGGATATGCCATGAGAAAGAAAGTGTAAAAAAAAGAAAAAGAAACGAAAATAGTCGACGAGATAAAAACAGAGAGTCAGACGAACAGCCAGACAGAGTGAAAAATAAAAACTATCAAGGGGTGGGGTAAAGAGCTCAACGAAGAATGATAAAGAGAGAGAGAGAGAATAAAAAAAAGAGATGAAAATAAGTAGTGAAAGAATAAGCTCGAGAGGATGAGATATTATTGCGCTGGGAGATACGTGATGTTTTTGAGTATGTAGAACGTACTGTGAAAAATAATGGTTTTTTTTAATGATTAATTAGTATAGGTTCATTTTCTTTGTTTAAGAAGAAGCTAATTACAAACGGCAATTGAAATTTTCGTGTTATTTTTTCTTATGACAGAGAGCGGACAAAACAATATTCAAATGATTATTTTCCTTTTTAAATTTTTGTAAACGTTCCACACTGAAACGTTAAATAAAGTGGTCATAATAAAAAAAATTTCTTAAATTAATAATTTAAATAAAATCATGATCAAAAACAATGAATGATGCATTTTTAGTAAATTTTGTAATAAGTTTAAAAATCACGCTTTCGACTAGATCTCGTATTGTAAATTTTTCACTAATGGAATAATTTTTTATTTATTATATTATATATTAAAAAATTTATTTATTTTTAAAGTGTCCATAAAACAGGTGAGCCTTGCATAGGTGTATTATCACTCGGTTATCATTCTGTTGGCAAACTAATAGCGTTCGTAAGCTAATAACGTTTTGCGCACTTGTATTGTAATATACTATTTTATTTGATTTCCTTAACTGTTTGCTTAATCTTTTTGAATAGTTACAATATATTCAATTAATTTAATATCGAAGCCGCAGGTTTTGTAAATAAAACATGCACATCATGTACAATATTCACGGGACTAAAAAAAATTTTTTATAGCGTAGTTTTATTATTAAAAAAATCTAAACTCATTTTATTTGATGTTATAAAGATAAGACAAGTTTTAAAAAGTTGAAAATTTTTGACAATAAATTTCTTACCGATATTTATAGTTCGCTCGAGGCGTCAAGTAAACGTATTAAAAGTTTTAAAGTAAAGTATAAGAAGGAGTTCTAATGCAAGATTTACATTTGCGAAAATATATATATATATAAGCGTTACATAAACATTAGGCTCGCTTTTCATCTGACACATCAAACGCGTAAAATATGTACGTAAGCATCACCTCTCCCGCACACTCACTCAGCCAGTCACTTTTCGATGCTTCAAATGACAACATATATTCTGTTTATTCAGGAAAATCTCATATCAAGCTGCGGATTATTAAACCTAGGGATTCACTCTATGCGAGCTGAGTATATGTATATGTATATATTGCCAGGGTTATATACATCGCATACTAAGCAACGGAGATATAAACTTCAATTCAAATATAAATTCGAACCAGTTTGAATATAAAATTCAAATAAAAAATTTTTTACAAGTATCATTTTTTCAAATACTGTTATGTACGGTAATAAGCTTTGATTTTTTAAATTAAATATAACACTGATTTTAACTACAATTTTTATTTTTTTAATAATTGGTAATTTCATCAAATCTATGATTCAAAGTTCTGATACTTTCTTCATTATTTATTGTTTTTCTGGATTTATAAGAAAATATATATGATTACCCATTAGAATGATAAATTGTTACTGCACATTAAATGCAGTATTTACTTACGACTTTAGAAATTTATAGCGATTGATTTTATTTTGTTTTAATTGAGCTTTAAACATTAATTTTATGAAAATAATACATGAATAATTGATCAATAACTCACGAAAATGTCTCGGCTGGTTATACAACGATAAATCATAAAAAATTTTCGGTTTTCCAAATGCGAGCCACATTAAACTCCCAATCGATTAAGTATCGTGTCAACGCCGAAGAAAAAGAAGCAAAAAAACCAACTATAAAATTAAACCACAGAGCAGTGATCAAGTCCACAAAGTTTCATAAAAATTTGTAGGTCAGACGCGTGTGCAACATCAATGCATCGTATCATGTCATTGAAATCGAAAATGCACGCAGCAAAAGAACAAAACTGGTTTGCTGCTGCTGCTGTTGCTGCTACTACACGCATACATAAAGTTTTATACTCCCGCGAGGCATGACCTCGCGGCTTTACATTATTTTTTTTTCTTTTTTTTTGTATTATCCCAGGAGGATGGAAGATTGTCGCGATTCTACGTGGTTTTCTGAATATAACGTTTAGTTGCTCGCTCTTGCTTTTTTTCAGAATAGTATAGGCTTTTGTTTATTTTTTTTTCTGAGAGAGAGAGAGAGAGAGAAAGAAGGTAAAGCTTCCAGTGCTTTTCATAGCCGAGCTTTTTTTTCTAGTTCTATTGTTTGGACGATTTCCAAGGACGGTTTTCTTGTTTATTGGAGTGGCTTGCGATTTATACTTTGAATTTTTTTTATTGTTATTTTTTTTTTCTCGAATATATACTTTGTTTCTTTTGTATGTAAACATTTTTTAATTTAGAACTGCCAAAACGGCCTTTATTGCGCGTTAAATGAATATTATACCGAGAATCCGGGTTAAATTTTTTTTTTCTTCGCGTTAAATTCGTTTGCTTTTATTTATTGCTCTCTCTCTCTCTCTCTCTTTTTGTTTTAATGTAAAAATATATTTGCTGCAATGAAATATTTTTAGGAGCAAATATTAATTACTAAACTTTTTACTACCTAAAAAAATTAAAAAGCGTGCAAAACTTTATTTTTTCGTGTTTGATATAAGCCAAAAAATGTGGTTATTATTTATGACGTATTTTATGCATATACGCGAAATTAAAATTCATCAAAATAACATAAGCTTTTTAGTATTAGTTTGAAGTATATTACGTAATATGTCTTCAAAATGATACTTAATTTTATTATAATTAAAAATGACTAATTTACAGATCAATCATGCTTATCCTACAAACAAATCATTATTAAAATTGATGAATTTTTTTTAAGAATATCCTTTTTTTCAATATCTATTTTTACGCTTATCTTCAATTTAAAATTCTGTAAGGTCGATAAATTCTGAGCCTTGTAGATTATAGATATAACAGTAATCAATGAATAATAATTATAATAATTTTCAAATTTATTTAAAGTTTATTAAACGCAAAAGCTTTAAAATCTTCTCGGCAAAACGCGAACTTCATAAAATCTTGTTCAATAAAATGCATTTCTAAAACTTTTGTATTTAAAATTTCTCTCCGAAATGGCCAAGTTTGACTTTACCGCGATTCCAAGTCGACGCGGTAAACAAATATATTCTTTACTTTATCATTCGCAAATGCAAATATGGTAAAGAAAAAGGCAAAAAAAAAACTAGTATAGAACAATACAAGATTAACGAAGAAAACGTGATTATGTAAAACGTCTAGTCGAGGCGTGCTGAAATTATAAAGTTGTGCTATATATAAAGCAAATTTGCGAAAACGTATATGTAAACTAAAACGCACAATGTGGCCTAAAAGTAAAGACACAGTATAACAAGGGAGTATATAAGATAAAGGTTAAGACTGAGGGGGGGTTGACAAGATAAGGTGTGTTTATTAAGTAACCCTCTCGAGCGCATTCCCTTAAAGAAAATTTCGTTCCCTCGAGATTTACCATAACCTAACGCTGCCTTTACATTTTGCCGCGGTTAATTGTTTGAGACAGTTGCGAGCACACGACTCTGATATTGTATGTATACCAAAACTTTTGGGGGATGAAAGCAACTTCATATTTGCATAAATTCACGAGTTTTCTCGTAATTTTCTTGAATATTATTAAGATTTAAGCGTTTTCAATCTTTGCAAAAATATATACAATATTATAAAAAATTACAATATTGTAAAATTATAGCATTGAAAAATTATTATAAGTTTGTACAAAAAATTTTTTTTTTTTATTTTGTTAATGTTAACTTAAAGAAACACTTTTATTAAATATAAATGCAGCGTGCTCTTAATATGATATTGATCGACTAAGCGTGAATTTTTAGTAACATTAAAAAAGATAATGTTTATTTAATTTACTTTTATTATATTTTTTAAACAACAATTTAATTGACTCCAAGGTACTTTAAAAATCGATAAGCCCATTAAATCATAAATGATCATTATAGTAAAGAAAAGTATATTTATATTGAATGACATTTAATTTAAATATTATAAAATAAATTGACGTGCCAACAAGTTAAAAGTACATTTAATTGATTTTATGCTCGAAGTCGGAATTCATTTGGTTTTATATGTAGAATATATAATTTAATAATTTTGCACTTTAAATTATTCGATAATGGAAGCTATATTTAAACATTATCTTTTTGTTTCAGTCAAACGATTAATTTTAATTGTTTATTGATGTTATTTTCTTTTTGTTTAAAAATTTTCTTTATTATAAATATATAAATAATAACCTTCATTATAATTATAATCTAATAGCACAAAAGCAGCATAGATAAAAATCAAATATTTAAGTATAACCGTTAATACAAGAGTCGAAAACATAATAACAAGTTTTGCGTCTTCCTTATGCACATTCAAGAAAAAAGAAAAAAGCTCAAGCATAAAAGGTCCGGAACCAAACATCGCATTTCGAAGCGGCGAATTACCCCGTAATTTAACGTTTCACCAGACACAGCCAGTAGATACGTATATCTGTGTATACGTATTGGCTTTAGAGATGGGCTGCATGATTTCTAAAGAGAAAAAAAAAGGAAATAAAGACGAAGGAGCGATGTTGAAAGAAAGAAAAAATAAAAAGAAGTAAACGTATGAAAGATGAAAGTGAAAAATCGAAAGTACATTTTGCGCCGTTATAGTTGCATTCGATATTCGTATTTATGATAGCGAGAGCTCGTTAAAAGAACCATGCAAACTAGATACACAAGAAAGAAAAAATAAGATTCACATTACGTATAGTTGTAAAAGTAGAATTATTATTTTCTGATTAGAATTTATCTATGCGTACAATATAACTTGCAGGATTGTAAATTTTTGTTGTAAATCTATCTTATTCGTATAATGAACACCAAACTTGTTTGAGAATAAAATGAACGTGTTACAATATGATAAAAATTATTTTTTGACACTCTGTGCGCGAAATTTAATTTCGCGTGCCTTTGTAGCGTACGCAAAATACTGTATTCGGACACACTGTAAGTTGAGCGTGCGCAAAATGATTGAGCGTGCGCAAAATAGATTCAGCGTGCGCAAAATAAACTCAGCGTGCGCAAAATAGATTCGGCGTGCGCAAAATGAATTCAACGGGCGTAACATAAACAGTATGTGAACTGATATGGGGTAAAATTAAAATAACATAATTTTTTTTCTATAGATCAATGGATTGATAGGCGAAGTTGAAAATAATTTTTACCTTTATTTTATAGTTTTGAAAATAATCTTCCAAAATTTAATGAAATCAAATATATTTTCACAGAATATAAATTTAGTTGTTTTATAAATTGTGTTTTTTTATTTTATGAATTATTATTTATATTTCGGAGTCGGGGGGCTCCGCCCCCGAATCTCAAGACCCCCCCTCTTCCGTCTCACACCGAATCCTTGTAAATTAATATTATAAATAATTGACTCTTTCGATATCAACCTTTATTTTATAGTTTTGACAATAATCTTTCAAAATTTAATCAGATCAAATATATTTTTACAGAATATAAATTTAGTTGTTTTATAAATTGTGTTTTTTTATTTTATGAATTATTATTTATATTTCGGAGGCGGGGGGCTTCGCCCCCCGAATCTCAAGCCCCCCCCCCTTTTCCGTCTCACACCGAATCCCTGTAAATTAATATTATAAATAATTGACTCTCTCGATATCAAAGCATTATATACAATACTAATGTAAATTCTTATGTTCAAAATAATCAATGTACGCATCGAATTTCGCGCAACTTGAGTCAAAAAATAGTATGTGTAACACGTGCGCTCAACGGGATTTGTCACTCGTGTGAGTTTGGCGCCCTCGCTTCGCTCGGGCGACAAACTCTCACTCGTGCCAGAATCCCTTATTTCGCGCACTTGTTACACAAAATACTATTATTATTTTAGGTTCTATTTAATTATAAGAAGCTTAAAGTGCTTATTTTATCGAAAACTAATTATCTATCATAAATAAAAAATATTTTATTATTATGATTTTACACTAATATTTGTAATTTGAAAGTATATGAAAGCACATTATTAAAAAAAAAATGTTTGTTTTTTGTTACATTTCAGTACTCCAGCTTACGATTACGCACCGAACCCAGACAAACAATGGATATTACAAGTGACGCAGAAAATGCAACCGATTCATAAACAGTTCACTGATCTTTTAATGACGAAGCGTCTGCAAACCCTCCAGAGTGTTGATCACGCTGTTGAAAGGGTGTGTACATTATTTTATTGTGCGTTAAATACTTAACTTCAAAATAATCATAATAAGTTGATACAAACTTTAACTTATCATTTGATACTCAAATGTTTATTTTATTGTTATGTAAATTAATTCTATCACTTGTTTGGATGATAAATTGTTTAAAAAATAATGTTTCGTATTTTGAGTTGGAAAAGTATTGAAGTAACATGATGCTAGAATTAGATTTTCATAACTGACAGTTGTCGGTATTGCTGTTAACTCAAAGAAAACATATGCTTTTAATCTGAGATTTTGTTGAATTATACTATTTTGAATTATGCTAAATATTAATGTCGTGTTAGAATTAAAAGCTTGACAGGTGTTGAACTCTCTATTATTTTTGAGAAACAAAAAAATAGAATTATAATGTATTTTATAAGATTTTAATTTGGAAATTTATTTATTTTTTTAATATTAAACAAATTTTTTTAAATATTAAATTTTATATTTGCATATTGATTCACTTTTAAAAATATAAAGTGTTTAATTTTTTAAAATAGTTATTTTTTATAATGCAAAATTTTAAAATTGAATACGTGAAAAAAAAATAAATTAGACCGCACAATCATTTTTTAAACATATTTTAAAACTTGGCAAAAGATTTTGGTTGGACCTAAGTATGTAACAGATATAATCGTATTAAGCCTCGTATTAAGCATGGATTATTACAAAGATAAAATATTGCATAACTTGATACCCAAATGCATCCATCATTGTACATTATCTTATACAACTTAATGACATTTCAAATGACGTTAATTTAATTTCAAGCAAGTTTACAAAGAGATAGAAAAAAATGAAATAACAAATTTCTCCCAATTAATAGATTTACCAAGAGTTAAAGAGCCTCGGTGAATTAGACAATACGTACATTATCTATACGTCGGATCACGGTTATCATTTGGGCCAATTTGGTCTGATCAAAGGCAAGAGTTTTCCATTCGAGTTCGATGTACGTGTGCCATTCCTGATTCGTGGACCGGGCATCGAGCCAGGATCCGTGTAAGTCTCTTATACGAACAATCTTATATACTTTCGCCTCTCTATATATTTTATTTTTCATTATTATTATTATCTATTACTTTTATCTTTTATTTTGTCGTTCGATTACACGCGCGATCGCTTTCCAACTTTTTTTCTCTATACATACGAAACATAGAATAGCCGTTATATTTAGCTACGTTGCAGAGTAGACGACATAGTTTTGAACATCGACCTGGCGCCGACCTTCCTGGATATTGCCGGCGTAGAGACGCCACCAAGGATGGATGGTCGTTCCTTCAAGAAGCTCTTCCTCAAGTAAGAATCATTTTCTTTTATTTTTAATCTCTTCTTTTTTTCTTATTTTGTAATGCTTACTTTTGACAACAGTGTCAGTTTTTCTTGCGAGTATATGATGGAATGAAATGGCAATTAAAGTTTGAATTTTTCAAGTGAATTATTGTTAATTTTTTGAAACCAACAAAATTTTTAAAGTCATTTAGAAAAAATTTTGACACTTAGAAAAAGACCTGAAGTCATTTTTTAAATGACTTGAATCTATTAAACAAACTATTCTTGTAAAAAGCGATTTATAAATAATAAATTTTAATATATTTTTTGTTTATTTTTTAATTTTTCCTTTTTAAGAAATAAATCAATTTTATATGATTACCATATTTTATTGTTCTCAGAAATGAAAATGATAAAGTTTAAGCGAAATCAAAGCGAATATTAACAATTCAATTGAAATCTCATTCAATGGTCGTAAAATTCATCAATTAACATTACTTAATTTTGAATATCTTTGAAACATCTAATTAAAATTTTATTTGATATCACAATGTATTTTTAAAAAGCATTTTAATTGCTTACATTAATGTAATTGATGGTGAAATTATACAAGACATGATTGTCATTTTAATTTACATTTAATTCAATTTTTCATAATAATAAATGCATATATGGCTATTATGTAATATAAAATTATAAATTAATGTACATTTAAAATCATATGATTATAAGTAACAATAAAATGCAATAAAAAAATTTTATTTATCTTATAAAGGCAATTAATCTCTAAAGTAAAAAAGCTTTTTAATCCTGAAAATTTGATCTTAATTTTCTCATTTAGCAACAAACCTGGACGTCGCAAGTTCAAGTGGCCAGATACATTTTTGATCGAGTCGTCAGGTAGACGTGAAACACCGGAATCAATTGCCGAAGCTAAAGCTCGTGAATTGAGGAGACAAGCTAAATTAGCTGCTAACGCTGCAGGTGCAGATGATGATACCGATGTTATTGATACTGAAGATTCGACACCCAGACGTCCAAATGAAGGCGAACTTGGTAGTGAGCAAGATTTCTCTGATGACGACGAGCTTGAAGATTCTGCTTTTGACGAACATGGTAAATGAAATTCATTTTAAAAGATTATGTTAAATTGACCTTTTTTACTCTATAAAAATTATTTTTTCTAAGCATTATAATAATAAGTAATTTAAGCGAATGTACTTAGAAACTAAACAAAAAACTTATTTTTTAATAATTGAAATGAGAAATGATTGATAAAAAAATAGTTTTTATGTATTATTGTCATTTTTTAAATTTATTAGTAAATTTAATATTCATTTAAAAGGTAACTTGGCTTTAGATATACAAATTAGATTTTTTCTAATAATTATTTTAACTTGGAATTTCATTAATATTATTTTCCAATAAAATGACAATTTTATTTTTTCAAAATTTCATTTCTCTGAAAACTAAAATTTCTTTTAAAATTATAAAATTCTTAAAATATTATTAAAATGTCATTTAATAAGACATTTTTTAATATATTTTCTATAGAATCTGATGGCAGTAGTGATTTACGTTTAGACAATGGTTTGCTCCATCCAATATACAATCATCAACAGCAACAATTAAATGCCGCCAATAATAATATGCAATCAGCAAAGCATGCAAGATTAGCAATCGAGTGCTCCCGAGCATCAGCTCAAGCGGATTGTTTACCTGGTCAAAAATGGCGTTGTGAAAGAGATGGCCAGCGCTGGCGCCGGCATAAATGTCGCGGCGCCAGTAGTCAGGAACAGCAGTTAACTCCACTGATACCAATGCCCCGAAATGCATGGAAAAAATGTGCATGCTTTACTCCAAACGGCGTTGTCTATACGCGTCTTGAAGCTAATGATTACGATGGGCATCGTTTTGTTTTTGGTAAAGAGAGCAGATTCGTCGGACCTTACGGACAGGTGCAGGCTATTGCGCCAAGACGAGGTAAGACTTTGACTTTTCTCTTTTTTTCCAAAATAATGGATATATTGTAGAGTAAGATAAAAATGTAATAGTTTTAAAAAAAATAAACTCTTAACGATAAACGTGAGAATAAAATCGAAACAGCCATTCTAACAATTAAGCATCTTTAATTTTATTTAACATCGCTGTATTTATGCTTTCATTTCGATGCTAATTAGCGACGGAGATCGTCAGTGTGTTTCTGAATAAAGCACATGTAATATACAGCGGGATTCGAACTCGGATTCTCGAGATTGCGAATCTATCGCCCTACCGAGTGAACCACTGACGATCTCAATCAAACATCTTAATAACGATAATATTATATAATATTAAACCGAGATGGTACATCATTAAGATTAACATAAACCGATACATGAAACCTGATTTCCGATAACCCGATGCAAAGTTAATATTTATTAATTTCCGTGAAAAGTAGTTTCGCGTAGTTTCATGTAACACTTTCTTTAAGGAAGAGATTATTTTAATTAATTTGGTTATACTTGATGCAATTTAATTTTTATAGCAACTTTCTAATCATTTGATGATTAATATGCAAAAGTTCTTGCCTATTTATATTTTACTTTAATTTTTCAAAAAAATGTATGAATATTATCGTATAGAAAACTTTTTAAAATTTTACATATATTTAATAAATATTAGTATGTTAACAAAAAATAATTTATAATTTTTACCATTCAAGTAAAAAAACATACATCTTGACTTGATCAATCTTATTTTTATCTATTATCAATCTGAATTTTTTTAAAAGAATTTAAAAAAGCCTGTATGATATTTTATTTAAATAGAATTTCGGAAAAGATAATTATCTTATTCAATAAAAATTTATTTTGCAAAAAAATAATCATGAAAATATTTCATTTATTAATTTTTTTATAAATATTTAAAAAATATTTCTTATTTAAAATAGGTAAAAGAGAAATAGCGGACGAAAATTCGCTTGATGATCCATCAAACGATGAAAGCGATTTCTTGAATGACGGTCCGGAACAAGATAATTCGCCATATTCATCGGATAATTTTGATACCGAAACCTTAGACGGGCTAATAAACGGTTATTTGAACGTTGAAGATATAATCGATAGACATCGTAGAATACGCAGGAGTACTACGAAAAAAGACAGTATCGAACACGTGACTAAAATTATGGAAAGTATCGAAGAAGAACTTGATGATCTGAAGGTAATTTTTTACATGTTTATTAGAAGAATATTTTTTTTATTAAATAAAAATGAACCAAGATTTGTTTTACATGAAAAGAATAAATATTAAATTAAAATAAAAATATTCTGTATTGAATTAATAATTTTTCCATTTTTTATTAAAAATAAAAATACTAAAAAAATGGTAATAAAAATTACTAAAAAAATATTAAAATCATAAAAAACATTTTTTTAAAAATATTTTCAGGCAAAACACTCAAATTCAGATAAACAATTTACACCTAAGTGTTCTGTTCTTCCGCGCGGCGATGTTAACTGTAGCCAGTCTGTCTACAAAGATCCAAACGAATGGCGTATCTCTAGGAAGGAAATTGAGCAACAAATTCGTAGCATGAGAATGCAATTGGAGACTCTCAAGGTACCAAAATCAATATAGATATACCCTTTTTATACAAGAAACGGTTTCTATATTCATAATCATCTATTCGTAGTTAGCTTTTTCTTCTACACATCGCCTTATTTCTATGTAGGCAATTTGATAGTCGTTAATGTAACTAAATCTGTTTAGGAAATCCGGCGACACCTGATGCTCAAACGGCCACAACCAACCGCTAGCAACTTTGACGAGCCTGATCACGAAAGTCGGCCTGAATTCACAGACGAAACTGCAAATAATTCACAGCATCATAGAACGCACATTCGTCATCCTAAAAACAATCTTAACAACAATCATAATCATACAAGTCGGCATCACAGAAAGCACGAGAAAATCTTTATAGCTGAGACATCATCTACTACCTCAGCCAGTAGTATTTCTCTTGATCTTCAAAATGGTAGCTCTTCGAGTATTAGAAATACAGATGAAAGGACAACGGAAGCTGGAGCACTTCCTGCTATTGAAACAGATGAAGCAACCCTTCTTGCTACTCCGAGGCCTAAAAAGAACGGTAGGAGACAGAGAAATCGTGAAGGTGCTGATGGTTTATTGCCGGCTATAGAGATCGAAGATGAGAGAAATCAACGTCGCAGGAAAAATCATCATCGACGTAAAAATACCACTACCTTGTTGACTAACAGTGTACATGATGAATTAACTGTACCGGAAACAATATCAACTGAAGCTCCATTGGAGACTACACCAATCGAGCTGAGCGTTACAACGGATCAGGAGAACAAAAACAAATCTTTGGAGGTACAATATTATTTTTAATACTATAATTTTTTAAAAAATATTTTAGAAATGAATATTGTAAATATTCCAATAAACTTTCATAAAAAGTGTTTGATATTGTCTACTTTGTTGTTGAGAAAATAAAATAAACAATTATTTTTTTATTTTAGTACTCTATATAATTAAGATTCTGAATTATTTAATTTTATATTTTTTAGTTATCATCAACGTCTACTACAACAGTTCGCGGTCCTGCAAGTACCGAAGACTCTTCGTTTAATGCATTGCTTAGAGGAGTGTCGCAAAATACTGAAAGCTATGATGAAGCTAGTTCTGAACCTACGAATGCATCGTCTAGTCCTACTGATAATTTATTTACTTCATCAAGCTTGAGTACAACAAGTAGTACTACAACAACAACAACGTCAACGACAACCGAGGCGAGTCTTTCTGAAAATAATGGAAATTCAGCTAGAAAACCACAAAGAACGCCTCATCGAACACGACCCACAGGTAGCTCGAATCATCACGGACGAGGGGATAGCTCGATTGAGAGCGGTGATAAACAACGTAGACATCCGGAGTCACATGCAAGGACGACTCCGGTTACGCAGGAGCGACAGCATAAGTGTTTCTGTGAACCAGATCCTTATGTTAGGTTTGTGCACAAATAACATAATACTTGCATTTATGGAATTTGCAAAAATTTTAATAAAAGTTGTACTGATGATTGTTTTTAATTTATTTATTATAACAACTTTTTTTGTTTTAAGTATTCATATAATAAATTTTTTAAAGATTTTATTAATTATGATATTGCATAATTATAATAAAAAAAAATTTGTTTTTTTATACTTTTTTTTTTATTCTATAAACTGTAGAAATTGGATATTGTTTTCTTAAAGTTCAATTAAATTGATTAATTTTTGTAAAATTAAAAAAAATGTATAACATATTTAATTATGAACTTCTAGTTAACAAAATGATAAAATTAATGTTTTATATTGATTTACAGAGATGACAAGGAAGCGGCTAAAGAAGAGAAGAGAAGACTGAAAGAGGAACGAATGCGCAAAAAGGAAAGAAAGATGAGGAAAAAGGCTAAATTAGAGAAAGAATGTTTGACGGAAAAAATGAATTGTTTTGAGCATGACAATGATCATTGGAGAACGGCACCCCTCTGGAACGCTGGCCCGTTCTGTTTCTGTATGAATGCCAATAACAATACTTACTCTTGCGTAAGAACTATTAATTCCACTCATAATTTCTTGTATTGTGAATTCACCACTGGACTTATCACTTATTACAATCTTAGGATAGGTAAATTTTTTATCTTTATATTTAAGTATTCTGCGAAATTGATGATATAATGTTCAATGCAATTATTAATATTTTTGTATAGATCCATTTGAACAGTGGAATAGAGTATCGTCGTTAAGTTCATTAGAAAAGTCGTATCTTCATGATCAGTTGGAGCACCTAAAGCGATGCAGAGGTACAGTAGACTGCACTGTTGGAACTGCTAGAGAATCTTTAAGGGAATTACCTGTTCAACAACAACAAAGGTCTATGGTCAAAAGAAAATACTCTGATACTTTCGGTGAGTGTTACATTTAAGATATTTAACAAGAATGATACTGTAAAAATTTTAATAATAAAATTAATTTATATTTTCAGATGAAACGTTTGTACCATCGGCATTGCAAATAATCAGCGATAGTGAACTGCTTCATTCCCAAAACAGAAGACGTAGCAAAAAATGGCCATAGTAAATAAATTTTATTAATTATATTCAAATTTAGAATAATTTCTGATTTTAGAATATTAAAAAAAATTTTTTTTTTTAGCTCTTGGAATAGAAATAATCGAAGTTGGCAAAGCAGTAGACGATACCATGAAGATGTAACAAGCCAAAGGAGGCATCGGCATCATTCGTAAAAATTTTATTGAATAAACGTTGGATTTATTTTTTTTTCTGTTAGCAATTTTACAGAGCTATCGGTGAATCGCTGATTTTCATTAACATTGCTTAATTAAAAAAAGAAAGTATTGCAAAACAAAAAATTGCAACAGCTTCGCCATACGCTGCTAACAGCCAGCAATCAAAGATGTATCTTTGATTTTTAGATATTTTAAGTAGAATATATATTACGTTTGCAAAAGGAATAATACAGAGATGGGCAAGTTTTAATTTATAAAAATAATCGTGGTTTGAGTATGATATTTATTTAATTTATAATTAATTTTAATGAAATAAACGATTAAAAAGACGAAATTGATGTAGACTGTCTTGACAATCAAGAATTTAAAAAGCGAAATAAGAGCTTAATTCAAAGCAATTAGTAACGAATCATGTTTCAAAAGTTAAAAATAAAAGTGTGTAATGCTGCCCATTGCTGTACATAAGAAAACAGCTTCCTGCTGCCAATAAACATCTTCTTGTAAATCCCATTTGGTTGGACCAAAAAAATACTCTAAATAAAGAAAAAAGCAAATTCTGCCTATTAGAGCTATTTTTAGAGTGACGTAACGGTTCTAACTAAATTCAAATTTAGTTACTGTAATAAAGAGACTTAACAAAGAGTATAAAATAACAAACATTTGTTTAATCGTTTTTACAAAAAAATTAGTTATGATTGTCATCACTGCCAAGTGGACTCTTTTTTTTATTTATTTAACGTCGCTGTATTTAATGCCATCATTACGATGCTAATTAGTGACGAAGGTCGTTTTAGTGCGTTTGTGATCAAAGCGTATGTATCGTATACAGCGATGCTTGCATCAATCGGCCGCCAAGATAGGGATTCGAACTCGTATCCTCGAGATTATGAATCGATCGCTATACCGAATGAGCCACTAAGGCCTCTTACCAAGTGCATTTTTCGATACATTTTATTCTTTTATAAAAAGAATACACAAAAAAGCCGATTTCCATTCTTCATTCTTTAAATATTAAACATACAGCAGAATAAACTGTCTCGTTACGTCTCTCTTTTTTATGTAGCTATTGAACATTTTTTTATTCTACTAAGATGCAGCATTGTAAGAACGATATTTATGTGACTCTTTGTTATAGTATAAAAATTGTATATTTGTATTAAGTAATATTTAATACACAAATTAAAGCCATGCCATGAATAAAATAATTTCTCTGAAAATTACTTCATGTTTTATAATTATTTGCTGTATGATCATTATTTGATATATTGAAATTAAATTACAGCAGCAAATAGAAAAAATATGATTTTTTTCATATTTTAGTTCAGAGAAATTCTTTTATCGATTTATTGTTGCTAAAGGCGCATGTATGTATTGTCACACGCGTGTGTAATCAAGTGTATAAGTCATATTATTTATATTTTTCGAAAATGTATAAGACTTTAGCGCCTGAAAAAATACTTTTGAAGCTATCGAGAAAGATTTTTTCTATTGTTTTACGCTTTCGATAATAATTGTACTGTTTTTTTTTATTTTATCAAATAAAAATATCTGAACCATTTAATGCTCACAATTATGAATTTTTTATTTCCTATCTACTAAAATAACAAAAATAATTAAACATATATACTTTAAAAATCAAGTGATTCATCAAATTCACTATTACTTTCAAAAATACTTGACTTCAGTTCATTATGATTCTTAACTTCATTGTTTGACATTTTTTCATTTTTATGTATTTTAATCTTACAATCCACAGAATTTAAATAAAAATAATCATCCTCACTATTAACGTTTAATTGGTCATTTGTAACATAACTTTCTGTTTCTGTTGTCTCTGCATAATTTTGCCTATTATTTTCAGAAACGTACGTATTATGATTATCTGTGATGAAATCTCCCTGAGAATAATTGCTTTCAAATTGTGTACATTGTTCACTTATCTCAGCTGCAGCCTCTTCTGTAAATTCTTCTTCATCAAAATGTGAAAAATAATTATTTTGCTGGGAATTTGGTGCACTGTTTTCATAATTATCATCAATGTTATTGTAACTTTCATCTTGATGCATAGATTGCTCTTGTAATTTTTCTAACATCTCTCCTTCAGCAGCATTCATATTTTGAACATTAACTCTACAATCGCTGGGGGACCCTTGGAAAAAAATCTGTTAAAAATATTAAAATATTACATACACTAACTTTCTCAATAAAAATTTAAAATGGTCCATATTTTGAAAATCAAAAATAAAATAATTATATTACTTTACAATTATAAAAACTACTAACATTATTTATTGAACTTATAATTATTTACTTTTAAAACAAAATTATTTTTCATTAGTTGTTACAAATATTAAAAGCTATTTAAAAAATTAGAAATTTATTTGTTTATAAACTTTTTGTATTTGATCTTTTCAAAAAACTAATTTCATTTTTATATGTTATTCATTATAATAGATTTTATGTAAAAGAATTTTATTTAATAAATTTAAAAGATATAAAATACCCTTTAATTTATTTCATTAAATTAAAATTGAGATCAATTTGTTATACATAAAACTATGAATAGTAATATTAAACGATTTAGAATTTTATTTTATTTCGTTTTAAAAGATTAAAAGTTAAAATTATATATTTTATGCTTACAGTAATCAGATCTTGTTTAGCTCCACATACTTTACATTGCCATTTTTTTGCTTTCTTTTTAAGCTGTACCTATAAAAAATGAAATAATTTACTTTAAATAAATATTCACGAATTAATTTAATTACAATAAATTCAGGTTTATTAAACATTACCAAAATTTGTTAATGTTGTATATGAAATTTTAGAGGTTATATTTTTTGCACTTGAATTTTAAATAAAATAATAATATTTATAAAAATGAAACATAATATAGTACCTGGAATTTCTTGCAAGCATAACACTTTAAAGCCCAAGCTTCTTGAGGCATTTTTTAATTTCAAATTAAAAACTTTAAAAAATTCACTGTAAAGTATCGCATGTAAACAAAATTATTACCGCCAAATATTATTTTGATTCGAAAAAGCACAACATGTGTTCACCTCTGCGCAGACTCTTTAAAAATGGCGATTTCGCGTAAATGTTTGTGTTTACGTTGTAGGCGGTGTCAATGTATAGTGCTTAGAATTTTATAAAATTATCCATTATCGTATAAATATGCTGTAGCAGTTTGAAAATAATTTGTAAAAAGTTAAATTATGAATCACAATGTTACCAAACATAACAGTAATCCATAAACAACATTTGACGTTTCTTACTGAACAATCCACTCAAGGTAAAAACATAACCTCTTTATTATATTTTTGTAATTTTAATATTATTTTTTATTATATTACTCAAAATTTTATTTTATTTTTACAGTACTACAAGATTTTTGCAAATTAGCACTTGATTATTTGCAAAAAGGTCCTAACTTGAAACTCTACAGTGCAGCTGCACGTATGTATATTCAATTACTGTTGTATTAAAGAAAAATTCATAAATATTATGTTTATTCATTATTCATGTAATTTTTAAATTATGTAGGCAGTTTTACATTTGTTTTATTATTTACATTAGTTTGAAAAGTCTTTATTAAGTTATATTAAAATTATAAAAACTATAATTTAATTTTTGTTGAACAGCACGCAAGACTTTTCTAAATAAAAATGCTTTCAAAATTAAAAAAATTTTAAAATAAAAAACTTTTTATTATTTAAACTGTAATATTTTTTTTAAATAAGTTAATTTTTAACTTTTTATACAATTATAAAAAAAAAAATTGATATAAAATATAATTTTAGAAAAACTGCATGTCGAACCTCAAGTAATAAGGAATTCAGTTGAAGGTCTTCTGAATTTATTACTGGAATGTTGTCAGTGCAAGGTAAGGAAATCAAATAATAAACTTTTTGAAAAATATTTATATAAATTATAAATTGCATATATTTTTTGTAGCTTGACAAAGATGGATTTAAAGAGACAGTTATAGGATTAGGATTTTCAGAAGAACAAGAAGTTTTATTGAATAAGTTATACACTGTAAAGAAAGAAGAATTGGCAGAAGCACTTTCTCATATTGGTATAAAATTACCTCAATATCATAACATGGAATGGAGGTTTGAAGTTCAGGTATCAATAATTAAATTAATCCTTATAAAGATATAAAAATCATCTAAGTTTCTTGATAATAACAACTAAAAAAATATAATTTTCAGATCGCATCAAGATCTTTACTTCGACAGGTTGTACCTCTAGTGACCTTAGACTTTGCATTAAAAAATACTACATGTTCTGATGATTTAGAACATGTATTATTGCAAACAGATCCAAATAATTTGCTCCACCTAGCTCAAGAGCTTGAAATGGCTATGCGTGAAGGCCATAGCAGACATATAAGGAACATTGCAAGAATTGTTGATTAACATTTTTTATACTTTGTTATGATAAACTAATATATTATTTTATATTATAAAATATATCCTTAAATACATTTATTTATAATGTAAACATCGATTTATATGAATTTTTTATTATTATAAACTTCGACAATTTAATTATAATTTGTTTGCTATTTTTTATTTGATATTTTAATTAATGAAAAATCTATATAGATTGTTACAAGTCCTATGGTTTTTAAAAATTATTTATTTTGAATTACAAAAAAAAATAAGTTTTACAAAATTGTAAAAATACACGAAAATTTCATAAACGATTAAATCTTATTATAAAAACAATATTTTTTTTTTATTTTTCTTTAAAGTCGCTATATTTATGCTATTTTGTAATGCTAATCAGCGACGGAGCTCCTAAATGTGTTTGGGAACAAAGCACATGTAACGTACAATGATGCTTCTATCAATCGGCTGCTGAGAGCGGAATTCGAACTCAGAACCTTGAGATTACGATTCCAACGCTCTACCGACTGAGCCACTCACCGGTGCGCAAATATAATATTTTTATATACATAAATATATAAAGTATGAAATTCGTATTTTTAAAAGACATTTCGATATTTCTGTATTTTAAAAACGTAATTTCTAGCAATGAAATTGATTATTTAAATTAACTTAATGTTTCAAGTTCATGCAAATAAGTCATACGTTTCTTAAATGATTGAAACAAATCATAAGAGACATCTCAAATTCAAAGTTAGCCAGCGTCATTGCACCTTGAATCGGTACTTTGAGAAATACAGAAGGTTTCATTTGAATATTTTATTAAATAATTGTATTAATACGTCAGAATGTTACTTTATATAAAAAGATACTTAAAAATTAAATCATTGTACTGACCGCGTTCCGTTCAGTAACCACAAAGCATTGATGTTCTACAAATCCATATTCCTTTTATTTTTTCCCAAAAAGTTATTTCAAATTTAATTAATAACATTAAACAAGTACGTGGGGATTTATGCTAATTTTTTTATTCATGTATCATTATCGATTATTGAATTCATAATCATTTAAAAAAAATGTCGTTACAGTGAAAAAGTTTGAAAAATTAAATTGAGTAGTTCCAAAAGAAAAGAAAAGATAAATAAAGTGAAATCGAGCTTAAGAAAAGCAAAAAAAGAATATGTGTATCTGCCCGCAGGATATGGATCCTCCAGTAGCCAGTGTTGTTAATGCAACGACGGATTTTACATCGTCAACTGCAGTAATACCATCGTCAACCAGTTCAATGGTGACAACTGCAATTGTTCATGCAGCAACGACAATTGGACCACATTTTGCACGACAAGTTATGCGTTTTAATAATCAGACTGTTGCCGATAAAGTGCCACCAGAAATGCTTCATCTTGTTGGTGCACATTGGTATGGACAGACAATCCATTGAAAATAGTATATATATTTTAAGTTGATTGAACGACTAAACATTTATACATGAGATACAGTTTTTCTGTTTTTTTAAAAATATTTTCATAAAATTTCTATGATATTTTAAATTAAAGCTTAGAATAAGAAATGTTTTTATATTAAAAATCAAGCGTCTAAATTATAAATTTGAAGTCTCGATAAAATAATTATTCCGTTATTATCATTCAAATTTGTTCGGTGAATAAACAAAGTTGGATTTCGTTACTAATTGAAATACAAGTTCTTCCGATGTATTTCTGTCTCTTGAATACGGCTAGAAATTCTGTTAATTTATCATAAATCGGTAAAGATTACTAGAAATTTTAAAGTTTTTAACCGCTTTTTATAAACGAAGAATCTCATGTATTTATTATTTTTTAAAAATTTTTTATCTTTCAATAATTTTAAATATCTTCTAACATTCTAAATAACGGGTTGTATTAGTTTTTAGAAGTCTCAATCAAAGTTAATGGAAATGAAGTAAAAGCTTCAAATTAATCAAATTTTCATCGAACGTATTACAATTTTAAATCGCCAAAGAAAATTTATTTCAATAGGTCGACAGTGGCTCACTTGGTAGAGCGATGGATTCGTAAATTCGAGATTCCGAGTTCGAATCCCGCTCTCAACCGATTGATACAAGCACCGTGGTATACGTTAAATGTGCTTTGTTCACAAACGCATTGACGACCTCCGTCGCTAATTAGCATCAAAATGATAGCATAAATACAGCGACGTTAAAAAAAAAAATTTCAATATAATATTCGATTAATTTCTCATACTGTAATTTGAAAATATAATAATCTTAATTTATTATTAATCAAAGTTATTGTATTTAAAATCCTTTTTTATTCATCTATCGATTATGTTTAAACCAGAACTAGAGAAGTGCTTAAATAAAAGTACTTATTAAAATTAGTTGAAATTAATTAAAGTTTTTTTAATTTCGATTTAATTTTTTAACAGAGAATTTCTGGCTAAAAAATTTTTCTAAAAATTATTTATTTTAAGTTTTTTGATGAAGTATGGAAAAATACTCTGTGAATATTTTAACCATTTAAAGTATTTTACGAATTTATCTTCAAACACTCGAAATATTTATATTATTTGTTTCCAATTTCTTATGAGAGAAAATAAGAACTGAAAAACATTAGAGTAAAGTATTATTAATTACTTTTTCGAATACTACTCTTAAATATATTCAAAACTAAATTTATCATAATCAAAAATTTTCTCTGATTTTAAGAGGATGCAAATTCATATGAATTCAATTAAAAATTTTTTGTGAATTGACACTTCTCTAGTTCTGATATAAACGTAAACAAAATTTTTAAGAATATTGGTCTACAAATTTTCATCACATAAAAGTATATGATTAATATTCTAAAAAAAAAAAATAAATGTAAATAATAAATATTTGTACGTATTTGTTGCTAGGTATCAATTTCCTCCGCTGTGGTATGTTTGGCATAAAGTTTTAGGTCTTGTAATGATTTTCATAGGAATAATTGGTTGGGCTGGAAATGGTATGGTAGTATATATATTTTTGGTGACGCCCAATCTACGAACACCAAGCAATTTACTTGTGATAAACTTAGCGTTCTCAGATTTCTTAATGATGGTCGTCATGTCACCTCCGATGGTTATTAATTGTTGGTTTGAAACCTGGGTTTTAGGTACTGGTGAAAAATATTACAATTAATATATAGTACCGTCCATAAATTCATAAACAAAATTTAAAAAAACTCCTTTAAAGAATATAATTTCTGGTTCTACTGGTCGCACAATAAAAATAAATTAATGTATATATGAAAAATATTAACTTTTTATGGAGTTCAAAATTTTCAAAACAATTTTTTCCATTTATTATCCTTTAAAAAAATTGTCAATTTTTCATATTTTTGAAAATTTCTTCAATCACTTGCATTTTTAAATGATTATTCATGAAAAATTCAAACAGGAATGAAAAGAATTTCAAAAAATCTAAAATTTATCACTGATGATTTTTTGCTACGAAGCGCATTAATAAGTTATATACGATTGAATGTTGTGAAGTAGTATGATAAAAACACGAATATTTCAACCGAACTGTCAACAATAAAAATTGAATCATAAATTATGTAAAACATATTTTTATTTTGATAAAAAACTATTAGAAAGTAATATTAGGTGAATGGGTTTATTAATAAAATAGAGGGACATTATCAAATAAAAATTTGATTTAAAATAAAATTGTCTTATTATAAAAGACGAGATCAAAAACCACTTTGTACAACTATTTATTATAGTAAGCAAACGACACCCAAGCATACAGATGGCACGTAATAACAGTACGGCTATTCAAATTCATTTGCGTTGGCATATATTCACACTATATTCAACACGCTCTCTTCAACGCAAATTACATATCATTTTTCAAAACACGCACTACATAAAATTCTTCAAGTATAACAACTCTTGAACTTCCTCCGATAGTGTCATATAAGGATAGTTATTGCAATCACCTGTATTTGCCTCTAAGTCATGGGAATTTTCACCGGATGCAATAGTTCCATACTGAATTTTTCAAGAATTTTCTGTAAGCAAGTACGCTGTGACAATGAAACTCCTTCGGTATGCTGATCGATTTCCATACCCAGATAATATTTTGCTAATTCAGATAATTTTTAATATCCTTGACTTTAAAAATTCTTTGCGAGTTCGATTTTCATCTTTTTAACAACTACTTTATCCTTGCACATAATTAGCATATAAGCAAAATATATACATGGGTCAGCACTTGTAGCTTTTAGTCCCATTTCACTTAATACTTGATGTAACATTTCGTACCATTTTCTTGCAACTTGACGCAACCCATGGACTACTTTATTCAACTTACACACCTGATTAGATTTCTCGAGTCTACTGATCATTTTCTTTGCTTCTGTTCTTCTAAAACAACCTTGACTTGACTCTCATCTGAAGTTAATCGATACAATATTTTCTTGAGATATATGGGACTTCTCATATAGGTTTCTTCTTCAACATCAGCATTCAAATAAGCCGCCTCAGCATCAAAATGATATATCTTCATGCCGAATCTTGCAGCTAGAGTCATCGGAGCAATGGTGGCACAGGGCCTAAAGATCTTGGTTCACGCACTAGTGGACAGAGTTCAATTTTCCGGGAAAATTTCGGAAAAATTTTTCTCAATTTTCTTTTGGGAAGTAGAACCCGGAGATCAAGAAAAACAAATTAAATAAAGTTCTCCTATTGACGACAATTATCGATACCTAAGAGGAATTTACTTTATCTTTATATGCATGAATTGTGGCAAAACAGATCTTCAAGTGGTACCCAAGGCCATATAAAATAAAGAAAAATGAAAGAAAGAAAGCTAGAGCCATCACTAAATGCATTGAACTTAACTGTGCCACAGGTGCAAATGTTTCTTTAAAATTTATCTTAGTTTTCTGAATAAAACCTTGAGCTACAATTCGAACTTTTCTTCTTATAAATTTAGTTTTCTGGCCCAATTCATCTACAAGTATAGCATGACAACCAATATTTTTACCTAAAAGCTTATCAACAATATTGAAAACTTCATTCTCAACTAGAATCTCGATCTCAGTATGAATGGCATCTTTCCATTCTTCATTTGAATGACCATGTGCAAGGCCCTGTGCAATGATTATAACATAATGAAATTTTTTTGAAAATTAAAATTGCCTATCATTATGTATAAATATACAACGCGTATGAACTTGCAATTTACATATTACAACTGGACAGGGTGATAAAAAATACAAAAAATTGTTTAAAAAAATTTCGCACCCTATAAAAAGTTGGATTTCTTCATATATTTTAATTTACTTTTTTGGTTTTTATTGTGCAACAGTAGGACCATACATAATGCTCTTTTTCAAAATTTTATTCATGAATTTATGTACGGTACTGTACAAAATCAATAAAAATATACATTAAAATAAAATATTAATTATTTTTTTTAAGGTCCACTAATGTGTGATATATATGCACTTATTGGTTCATTGTGTGGTGGTGCATCTATATGGACAATGACTGCGATAGCTTATGATCGATATAACGTCATTGTCAAAGTATGTTTATCTTTTCAATAATATATAGATTAATTTATGGCACTTTTTATTTTGTATGATATTTTTCATTGTTATTCAGACTCAAATTTTTCATTTTCTTGTTAATTAATTAATTAATTTCGAGGATATTATCTACAAATGAAAAAGTTTGTGACTTGCGTTAAAAAAATTAATTTTTCAGTTTTATATAAATATATTTATTAAAAATCAAAATTTTTTAATTTAATTTGTGATTTTGATTAAGATAACATAACAAACTTTTCAAAAATGACACTTTCTTTTTTTTTATTTATAAAATTTGTTTTAAGTTTGGTTTATTTAAAATAACTTTCGCTTAAGATGAAATTCATCAACTGATATATATCCTTGAAAAATATCGAAACAAATGTCATTTTTTATTAAAGATATTCCTAAGCTGGCATACCTAAAAAATTAAATTTTTTAGAATTATTATCTAATCTTCGTTATTTGTTCATTTATACAATATATGAAAAATGGTAGAGTATTGGGACTTAAATTTTTTTCTAACTTGGATACTTTTTCTTATACAAAATTATAAAGGAAGCCTAGTCTGTTTGGTCTAATACTTATTATTTCTTCAAATCATAATCTGTTTTGTATGAACTAAAAAAAAATTTTTTTTTTAAATGTTTTGAGTATTGAACTGAATAGGTGCATCTTTCTTCATAAATTTAGGTAAGAATAAGTATCCTAAAGTTAGAAAACATTACTGGCACTCTCGGGATTGAATATTGCCAGTAAAAAAAAACTGGAAGTTATAAGAAAGTCCTAAAAAATTTAATTTTTGCAATTACGATACCTTAGGAACGTCCTTGAACAAATTGGTAAAAATATGAATGAAATGAATATTTTATCTTTGCAGGGTATGTCTGGAACTCCACTTACAATCCCAAGAGCATTAATTGAAATTGTAATAATTTGGCTATTTGGATTACTTTGGGCCATGTGCCCTCTATTCGGTTGGAATAGGTAATTAAATTATTTTAAAAAATTACTTAAAATATTTATAAAATAAAAATTACTACATTAATGATAAAATGATTGTTAGATATGTTCCTGAAGGCAATATGACATCGTGCGGTACTGATTATGTATCTGATGATTGGCTTGGAAAATCCTACATTTTGGTCTATTCTGTTTTCGTATACTACACACCATTATTCAGTATTATTTACTGTTATTATCACATTGTTTCTGTAAGTAATCAAATTTACAACAATAGTATATTAAAAATTAATGTACGACAATTATAAAGTCTTTGTCTATATAATTACATTTAACAGGCAGTAGCTGCTCATGAGAGAGGCATGCGAGAACAAGCTAAAAAAATGAATGTTGCCTCATTAAGATCTGGCGATCAAAGCGGAGAAAGCGCAGAGGCAAAGCTTGCAAAAGTAAAGTATTATTTGTTTGTGAAAATAGCAAATGCAGAAAAATATAAGATTATAGATATCATAAATTTTCGAATACCGAAAAAATCTTAATTTATTTTAGTAAAATTTGGAACGAGTCAAAACGTTAATTTATGATCAAAATCTACAGCATTTCTATCAATAAATCTAAGTTTTTATATTTTACTAGATTTTATTTCAAATTAGTAAAAATTTGATTTATTACAGGTAGCTTTAACCACTATATCTTTATGGTTTTTGGCTTGGACACCTTATTTGGTTACTAATTATATGGGAATATTCAGTAAACAATACGTCAGTCCACTTTTCACCATTTGGGCTTCACTTTTTGCAAAAACTAACGCATGTTATAATCCAATTGTTTATGCCTTCAGGTAAATAAATTATTATAATATAAATTAACTTATTTTCTTGATTATTGAAAAAAAAATTTTTTTTATTATAGTCATCCCAAATATCGAGCGGGATTGAAGGTAAAATGTCCGTGTTTGGTATTTGGTGAAGAGGAAGAAAATAAAGCCAAAAAAGAGGGCGAATCAGGAAACGCTGCTGCATAATTATTTTGTATTGTTTATCAAACAAAGCAAAACTTTTTTGTTTAAAATTATCAATTTGCTATAATAAATAAAGCAAAATGATGGATAAATTTGTAAAACTTCAATCTTTGTGTTTAAATTGATGAAACACATTTGGAAAAGGTAAGACCTTTTCGCATTGAAAGATCTTTATAAATTATTAAAAAAAAAAACTGTTATAGAATTAAATGTCGAACAAGTTGAAAATTTTTTCAAAGCAAATTATGAAGGAGCTTTTGATTTGAATAAATTTCTTTAAAATCAAACATACAGTCGAATAAGCATGACGTAATATTTTTAAATTGAATTTAATCTTTTGTACTTATACGTATGCATGTACACTTTATATAATCAACATTAATACGACTTAAATTAAATAGCATTTTGAAATAAATCAAATAAAGTGTAGAAAAATGAAATATTTGTTATAGCGCATTTTTAGATTATTTCAAACTTGCTTCTATACTTACGATTATGTAATGATAAAAATTAATTTTTTAATTTTTATGTCATAATAATTTAATGTCTTATAATTTTTGTTACATTTTTGTAAATATTAGTGTCATTGTATCATGAATATTAAAGCGTACAAATTGTAATTGCAATGATTCAATATTTTTTTTTCATAATAAAGAAAGCTTTAATAAAAAATTATAATGTTTTAATTAAATTTAATCTATTACCATTTTAATAAATTTCTTAATAAATAATTCTTAAAAAGTATTGCACCGTAAAAATCAATATAATATATTAATAAAGGAACAAAATATAGGATAGATTATAAAAGAATTTTAAATGAAAATAACTAACAAATAGAAAGGCCAAACTCTTTTGTCCAGGAGAATCAACTTTTATGAATAAATTATTGATTGCATAGAAAACTTGAATGCTCAGAAATTTCCATTTAAAGAGCAAAAGAAAATTGATTAAAGAATAACAATTTTGTATTTTAATAATAAAAAGAAAAATTAAGATTGTTCGTTAATTTTTGTTTTATGCGCTTTGGATTAAAATTTGTTTATTGTGACAATATATTTGTGATAATATTAAATTAATTAGTATTTCTGTGTATATTTATTGCACCTGTCCTCGTTATTTCCTTAATATTTATTTCTTTCTATTACAATTTAACATTATAGTTAATGTTTTAATAAAATTTATCCAAAAATTTTAGATGTATATGAAAAAATGTAAAAAACACACTGTTAAAAAATGCATGAAATTTGCTTCCAGTACTAATTTTTTAAAAATACGTTAAAATTACGGTAAAATGTATTAATTTTCATGCAAATCATCATTAAATTTTATTTATTAAGATGAAATTTAATACTGATTTGCATGAAAATTAATACATTTTATCGTAGTTTTAATGTATTTTCCGAAAAGTTAATGCATGTACTGGAAGCAAATTTCATGTATTTTTTAACAGTGCAGTAATATTTAAACTTTGTTCTACTCTTAATTTCCGATAAAATATAAATAAGATCGTTACTGTAAGTAATTTGATTTGTCTATAACCGATTAATATCGATGCCATTTGGTTTTTCTAAAACCGATTAATCGACTGTATTTGGTTTGTCTTTTACTGGAAACTTCTAAAATTTCATTAAATTTTTTGTTTTATTATAAATTCAGAATCTTAAAAGATTCTTTATAAAATTTGAAAGATTGATTTTTGATTGATTTTTTAAATATTTTGTATACTATATATAAATTTAAAAAAATTGGGATAAAGAATTTTTCATTATAAAAATAATAAATTCAAATATTTTGAATAAAATGTTTAAAAATTATTTTATATACTTATTTGTATATGATTTTCGAAAATTTTTTAATATTTATAAAGTAATCCTATATATGTATATCAATCCCTTTCTCCTTTATTTTAATAAATAACTATAAGCTTTTCTATTTAAGTAAAAAGGAGTTATTTCAATAATAAAAATTTATTCAAAATTCATATAAATATGTTTATTATGAGTTTTTTAAAGTTAAAATATCAAGGGTTTTAAATTACTAAAAATTATTAAATAAAAACAATATTTGATTGAAACAAAAGATTTTATTTTACATAGAAAACAATTTTTCAAAATTTCAGATAGTGCGAGTACAAAGTAATACATCTATAAAAAGATAATATATGTAATTTACATAATTGATTAAATTTATATAACTAATTCTATTAAGTTTTCATAGTGATTGTGTTATGATTGAGTTGATTAAACAAATTGAAAAAAGTTTTTTAATTGTTTAATGAATCTTATACATTTTTTCCTTAAAATTGATTTTAATAGAATTCTCTTAGTATTTAGTAATTTATTATATTTAACAAGAATAAGAAAAATTTGAACATTTTGGTGCTATAGAATACCACTGATATGATTATCGATAGCCCTGAGGTAGTTTTTATCAATATTTATGCAGGCAATATAAAAAGAGCTGCATAATTTATTATGATGAATATTTTATATTTGGAAATTCTTTCATATAGTTTCTTAAAAAGTTTTTTTTTTTGATTGATAAAAGTGGTAATTAAGTCAAATTTTCGACTTTTTAATTTGAGGCATGATCTAACTTTAAGAAGGCTTCATATTTTATGTGCATACAATACGTTAATATAAAATAAAATGCATAATTTACAATACAGTGAAAGAAAAATTTACATTAAAATGAATGCATGAGAATAAAAAATAAAAAATATTAATATTAAGATTTGATTTATCACAAATTTGACTAATTGTTTACTAGAAACATAATTCATTGAAAAAATAAAATGAGAAAATATTTATATTTGATTAACTAAAGATGATGGAGTAGCATAAAAAGTTAAAAATTTTTTTTTAAGTTCCAAAATCATGTTTATATTAAAAAAATAAAAATAACATAATTTAATAATAAAGTTAAAAAAATAAATATAAATATTACAAAATTGATTTATTTTTTAGTTTGTTGATAAGTAAGTATTTTTAGAATCCTATTGAAAAGAATCCTATAAAAAATTGAATTTAACTACTTATCTAAACATATTAAGTTTCTAAATTTTTCTAAATGTATTAAGTGCTTGAAAATATAGTTATGAAATTGTACGTGTTTTTAATTTTTAAAAATTACTATGGTTATATTGTATATGAGAAATTGTATGCATAATTAAAGACTGAAAAAAATTGTAAACTCAATTTAAATTATAACAATTAAAACATTTCAGCCATTAACAAGACTGTGAGAGAAGTCCAACCAGTAAACGGATGACTTCCTTTTCCTTCACCTGTATTATCTCCATAATTTTCCCAAAGATATCCAGTTCTTTTATATTGATTAATAACATTTTTTATTAAGTTACTTCTTAGTTTAAAATATATTCTCTCTGCTTCTTTTTTAAACGGACCATCAATTTGTGAATAATGATGTAAAGCAGCCACAGTCAAATAGTTTAGATTCATCCAAATTGGTCCTCTCCAATAAGGCGGATCATGTTCTGTGTTATATTGCATGTATAAAGGCGATGATTTAGCAAGAGATCTTAGACCATGATCTGTCCATAAAAGTTCAGGATTTTCTAAATCTTGTAAAATCTTTTGAAGTTGAAAAGAACTAGGATCTATTAAACGTAAAATGAATGGAAACAAAGAAACATATCCAAATGAAGTATCTACATATTTAAGTTTTGGTTCCTCTAAAACTACCCTAATTTTTTCTTCTGATATTTTTATTTGTCTAGAAGCTTGCTTTGGTCTTTGTAGTTTTACTTTATCAGTGTGTAGACCAAAATCAGCATAACTATTAGTACTAGGTGACCAGTGTAATTCATTTAACAATTCATTTTCTGATAGGTATTTGAAAGTATTTTCATACTTCTGAGAAGGTTTATGTAAAATCTCAGCTATAGAAGACATAACTTTTGAAGCTAATGCCATCCAACAACGTAAATCAACATGACGTTCATCTTTGTTTGGATGCGAAGCTCTAGGGTAATCATCTAATCCAGATGTTAACGTCTTAGGATTTAATTCTCTTTTTGTTTGTTCATCTCTACCTCGCCACCTATAAGTACTACGTTTTTCACCTATTTGAGTTTCATTAAACCATTTAAACCAAGTTTCTAATCTAGGATACAATCGATCAAGTAAATTTAAGTGTTTTGTTAATAGTTCATCTCTATAATGATCTAATATATATTGAAAAGTTAAGAAAAACGTTGGTGGATTAGCATTTGTGTTCACTTGAGTAACAAATTCCTGTGGGACTTTTGCTAATGCTTCTTCCCCAAGAATCATTTCCCTAGGAATCCAACCTTCTTTGTTCATTAAATCAAACCAATGACTAACAATATCCATTTCTACATCTAGATCCCAACTTGAAAGAAGTAAACCATGAAAACCTTCATCCCATAAGAAACCTCTTGGAAAGAAACTTCTACTTGGTACTGCGCTATATAGAGGTGCTTTCCAGTATGGTACTGGTTGTTCAGTATAGACACTTTTAACTTGTGATGATCCATAAAAATAGCCTATTGAACCTATCATATTAGAGAAAGATAGTTTTGCAAAATCAATAGCATCCTTTTTATATCCTTTTGAGCTTAGTTTAAAAATTTTCTCAAACTTTTCATCAAAAAGTTTTTCATAATTACTCAAGGCAGAATCGTAATCATCGCCAGTTAATTTTGTTTTTTGACTCACAATACTGTTGCGTTCAAATCTTACTTCTAATTCAAAAGGTAGTTCAGCTGTTATGTGTGTTACTATAAAATTAGGTGTTACTAATTGACCATTGTTCAATCTTAATTTCTCTCCAGGTAAAACGATTCTTTCTTTATTTTTTTCTTTATAATATACAACTTTTAAGTTCTGGAGAACAGTTTCTTTTAGAACACTTAAATTAGGCGCTGCAGTCACTAAATAAGATTGTTCTAAAGCACTTCCTTTAATCACATCAAAATTCACATTAAAATATCCTAATTGTCTTGTCTCTCCTTCAACTCCTGTTAATGAGTCAGTTAAATGATCGAGCACTGGTTTGATATTACCATTAGTTTTGTCTTCAATTGCAGTGTAATATAAAAGAGTAATTTTCTTATTTCTTGGACTTGGATTTATAGCAGAAACATTGATTCTTGCTGTCCATGTACCTCCATTTAAGCCTTTGATATTTTTCACAAATGAAGTTTTTAACAAAACACCATTGTCAACAATTTCTTGAATACCAAAATTCTTTCCATCATGTTTAGTCCAACCGTATCTTTCTAATCTATCATCTTGTGTACACCAATGTCTTAATCCTGTACCATCTCCTTGAAGTGTACTTGGAAAGTACCACATTAACCCTGTTACTAACGAATAAGGTTCCCTTGTTTTCATACCAAAATAGACACCAGGTCTATAAGAACCCCAATAATAACTTTGCTTATCAAGAGGACTTAAATCGACAAGCTTTTCTTTTTCAAAAGGTGTGTTTACTCGTGTCTCCATAAAACCTTTATAAATAAGACAAATTGCAATTGCGATAATAGATATTGGTATAATGGTTTTAAGATTTTTCTTAAAATCTGTTGGTGAAGACTCTTGATTTCTATTTTCAGTCCTCATTTTAGATTTTACTTGTCTATCATGTGTTCTTGATTTCTTCATAATTCAATTTTAATTCACTGTTATAAATTACAACCAATTTCTGTTTAATTAATCATCATGTTAGATAAACTGTAAAAAATATGTAAATGTTAATAAGTAATGTTTATGCCACATAAATTATTGTAATATTTACCTTTTTTTGATTATCAATCAAGAAAAGCATATTGTATCAATCTCTCTTTGATATTTTTATTTAAAAAATGATTAAACTGTGTAACAAAAATTACTTCACAAGAATAATGAACTATTTTTAATATTTTATTTACAAATTGATTTCATTGAAATAAAATTAATACATTTTAAAAAATTAAAAATAAGATTTGCAAATCATACCGCTAACCACAATAATAAAAATAATTTTTAAGTTATGTCGCGTGGCACAACGCATGCGCAATCTATATTTTTCGATAAAATTTCGAGTTTCCGACCTCTGATCATAGAATAGCGAATATCAAAGATAGTTCATAGTTCTCTCGATATCTTTATTTCTTTCAAGCGACTGGATCATCCATGGCTTTTAACTTTTTGAACTTGTAGTCGATTACAGCGCTACGAAATATTTGTTTTGAACATATTTACCTGTTAATGTACTTGAATAAGTATAATTAGAGTTTTCCCATGTATAATAAGCGTTAAAGATTATTTTGAATTAAGTTTTATGAATTTATCAATAAAGATGAAGGAATAACTTGTAGAGAAAATTTAAACACGATGTGGCGATTATATGAACTAATTTTTATTTTTCTCTACAAACTACAGCTTTATTTTATTAATTTTAATATTGAATTTTCTTTGTAAATAAAAAAAATTAATAATTTATTGTACGTGGGAAAACATTTTTATTGAGTTTAAAATTTCTCAAAAGATAAAAATTATCTAAAATACGATTTTGATAGCGGTGGCGTTCTGATCGTCACAATGAGCCCTGATGAGTACTGGTAAACCAACAGTCGTTGACATCGAGTGTTTCAAGATGGCGGACAATAATGAAAGGCTGCTGACTGAACTTTTAAAAAAACCTGGAAATAATATCTGTGGTGATTGCAAAGCTAGAAGTGAGTTATCTCAGTCGATTGCCCATTGTTTTTTCTTTAAATTCATATAATTTTCATATGTCTAAAGTACCTGTTAAATTGGAAAATGCTTCTTTATCTGGTGCTGTGTGATAGATACTAACGGCTGATTTACTTATTAGATTATTATTTGTTGATATTTAAATTATTTTTTAAGTACTACACAAATTTTTATTATAATATTTTTGATGATTTATAAATTATAAGAAATATTTATTTATAACTATATTAAAAATCCTACATTCGTTGTTCTTAAAATGACTTCATCATGGGGTTTTCCTTGGTGATTCATTGCTCCTATAGTGTATACTTTGCATTAAAAAAAAAATAAAAATTTTTTGAAACTAAACTAACACGTATTTGGTTATTGCAATATTAAAATTTGAAAAATATTTTCAGATCCAGAATGGGCATCTTATAATATAGGAATATTTATATGCAAAAGATGTGCTGAAGTACATATTTCAATGGGAGCACATATTTCAAAAGTCAAGCATCTTAAACTTGACAAGTGGGAAGACTCACAAGTAAATCGAGTGCGTGAAGTAGGAAATGTAGCAGCTAGATTAAATTATGAGGAAAGAGTTCCACCTTGTTATCCAAGGATAACTGCAGATTCGCCTCAGTAAATAAGAGCTTATATTAATTACACATTTATCTTAAAATCAGAATAAAAAATTTTAAAGAATATAATTTTTTCTTATAGAGTATTAGTTGAGCAATGGATCAAAGCAAAATATGAAAGGGAGGAGTTTCGTTATCCAGAAAGGCAGTGTCATTATATATCAGGTTATATGGAAGGATTTTTAATGAAACGAGGTAAAGAAGATTCGAAATATTTTCCTCGAAAATTTGTGTTAGCTGAAGCAGAAGGTATCTTGAAGTATTATGTTAGGGAAAATAGGGTAAAGTATTTCACATTATTAACTTTAAATGTATAATTTATAAACAACCGATTTTAATTAAAAATATTTTTTTTATTTAAGGAACCTAAAGCAGTATTGCAATTATTAGATTTGAATGTATTTTTTGCTCCTCCTAAAACGGCCAATGATAGAAGTCTTCAAATTTCGTGTATGAAAGATGGAGCAACTCGACATATTTATGTTTACCATGAAGATCCAGTAATTATAACAAACTGGTATATAGCTATTAGATGTGCAAAATTGCATCGTTTACAAATGGCTGATCCAGGCTTAACTGAGTCAGAGTTACTAGTTCATTTGCCTAAAGATTTTCTAAAAGAAGGATATTTATTGAAAACAGGACCAAGGTATACAGATGCATATAAAAGAAGATGGTTCACCTTAGAAAGTCGTAAGTTAATGTATCACGATGATCCTATGGTAAGTTTAAGATCTGATGTCTATTAGTTAAATTAAGTATTTTCATAAGTTCATAAAATGTTCCATTTACAAAAATTTTATTTGCTCAAATAACTTTAATTTTTTATGAATAGTTTTAAATTCTTAGTATCTATATTTTAATATTAAAATAAAAAATCTATATATTGCATAATAAAACTTTTAATTTCATAAGATAGCTGCTCTAAAATTGTTATTTAAATGGAACTTGAAATTCATATTAAACATCTATATTTTAAATTATCATTTTTATTAAAGGACGCATTTCCCAAAGGAGAAATATTCTTGGGCGAGGCGACTGAGGGTTTTGCCGTGAAAATAGGTGTTCCTCCTGGTGCTCGTGATCAAGGTTTTTCTTTTACTTTAGAAACACCCGATAGAAGTTATCTTCTCTCAGCCCTGAGTGAAGACGAAAGAACTCAGTGGATGAATATTCTTCAAAAAGTGATGGATAGACCTGTGACGGATATAGATGCGAATAGTAAATATTATTGAATTTATTCTTTGAGAACTAATTTTGTTGCATTTATTATTGATATATTTGTATTAAAATTCATAATTGTTTACAGTTGCTGCAAGTATCGCGAGAAAACGCAACACGAGTGTTTCTATTTTCTCGCCAACAAGGTAGGGCTGGTCCTCATTATTTAGGTGAACTACAAATATAATTTACTAATCATCGTTTCATGTATTTCGTAATGAATGATGTATAGACAAACGATTTTTTTTGTAAATGAAATGATATTAGAAAATTTCGACAAAGCTAAAAGTATGCTACGCGAATCCTTTTTTTAAGATGCACAAATTTTTAAGCAATCATTGCATACATTTATTGCATGTTTGCTCAAATATTAAATGCTTACATAAAATGAAAATGAAAATTCATCTGCAATATCCGAAATAAGACAAGTTTTAAGTAATTAGTTATAGTTCAGTATTTTTTTGCTCTTTCAAAAAATTGTTAAATACTCAAGTCGTGCACAAGACGTCTAAAAAATGTTTGGCAACATTGGAACTCCAAGAAGTTGAAAAATTGAATAACTTTTATATAAGTTTAGGCATTTGAGTGAAGGAAAAAAATCATCCTGGAATTTTATTCTGGTAGTACTCTTCCTTCTGGCGTTTGTTTGTTGCAAGCATACCTGATGTATGATACATATTTTTCATAAGCAATAATAATAAACGCCGCCTTAGCGATAGATCTTCGATATAAACTTTTGTGCTAAGTACTGAAATATCATTATGAGGCTTGGCAAGAAAAATAGCGATCACTGACTTTTTTTAACGCTATTAAAAAATAATTTACTTGATTGTCACTATATAAAAATATTTGTGAGCAAAAAACAAATGTTGTATATTAATTATTTTCAGAAATTGAAGCATATAATTCTAAAAAGAAAATTGTAAACACATGTATCAGTCCTTTTGCAAGATTATTCTTGTATAAAATTATACTAAGAGATAAAGTTGTAAATAAGCAACAATTCAATAGAAAAATGAGCACTGTGAATACTAATTTAAAAAAAGGGAAAGTATGAGAGTATCTTAAAGAGCAATTGCAAAGGTGCGATAGAACATAAAATTATACTTGCGACTCACCTGTACTAAGTGAATTCAGGTGTCTAGTGTCAAAGTGTGAAAAAGTCTATATTTCTAATCCAAAGAAAAAGAGCATATATTTTAATTGACTATAAGAATTTTTTACACTCTTATTGTGCTATAGCATGCGTGCAAGCAAATGAAATAATGACTTTATTGACTGAATTTTTAAAATCCATATGGATAAATAACGAATTTTTTGATTTAGCGTAAGAATTAGAATCTTATTTTATTTACTGATTTTTAGCGAAAACTCATTAAAAAATATCAATTTATAAAAAATTATAATTGTAAATATATGTTCATATACATAATAGCGGTTTTTTTTAACTTGTATTACAATTGTATACCAGCTTACTTATTGATCACAAATGAAACCTTATACTCTGCAACACATTGATCTGCATTTTCATTCACTTGATTTTAATTGTATATTTGTTCAAGAATAATTATGTGATGTATAATATACTAAGCTGTACTGATATAAATATTATTTAATTAACCAATGAAATTAATTATTAGTAGCAAGAATTTCATGATTAAGCTTCAAATATTTAATTATGAAGTTACTATTATGAGTGTGTATTTATTTATTATAATTTTTTTGATTTTCCCGTTATATTTTCTAATACACGTCTTATTTTTTTAATCAAATATTTTTTATTTATTTAACTGTATACACTCTGTTACATTAAATTTATTAAAGCAGCTTTAAAAATAATACTAAAAGTATTGATTTATTTATTTTTAATAATACATTTATACGATATCAAAATTAAAATACTAAAAAAATTTTTGAACTATTTATTTTTGAAATGACAATTTTATAATTATATAAAATGAATAGAAAGTCTCTATGTTGTACACTTTTAAACTTAAAATAAAAATATCTTGCAATTGCATAACCTGTTATTGTATTGTATTTAAATATACTATGTACATTTTTGTAATGTTATGTGAATACTGTTAAATAAAAATTTTTTTCAATTACACTATTTGAATTTATTTATTTATTTAAAAGAAAAAGAGTTAAAAACTGTCATCAAGTACTTTTTCTATGCTCTCCCAAAGGAAAACATGGATCTTTTATTTTAAAATGTGTTTGTAAATAATTTATGTATACAAAAGTACAATAAATATACTTAAATTACACAAAATTAATAAAACGCAATTTTCATTTGCGTAAGCTGATTTCTGAATTAAAAAATACGTTGTCTTCGTCTAACAAATTGTATATTATGTAAGTATATACTCTGTTCCCGTGGTAAAACGTTTTATATCGTTTGCTATAATAGGGCCCCATGTTGCATATTACATAAACGTAACGGGTTTTGTCAACTGTTGTCACTAATTTATCGATATTTAACAACTTGATAGATATTAAAACCAGACTTTTATTATTTTAATGTTGAGAATATAAAAATATTTTTTTACAATTTTCTACATAAATTAAAATTATAAATATACCGATAATAGAAGTTTAAATTGAATAAGATTAGAATTAAAAAATTTTCATCTATTTATTTTATAATTATAAGTACTTTTATATTTAAATTTCTAGAATTTCTTTAAAACAATCAAAGAATATACTTACCTTATACTTACCAATTCCATGCAAATAACGAACAAGATTTTGGAAAAGGAAAACGATATTCAGTTTATAAAATATGAAAATATATTTTTTAAAATTTTTTAAAGGATTTTAATTTTTTATTATGAAACAATAAAAATATAATAAAAAAATTTCTAACGTAAATAAAGTACAAAATTTGTATTTTGACATTAATTTTTTATTCATAAATTATTACATAAATCATAGTCATCAATAATGATTTTCTTCTATAAAAAGTTACAAATGAGGTCTCAGTGGCTCACTTGGTAGAGCGATGGATTCATAATCTCGACGTTCCGAGTTTGAATCCCGCTCTCGGCCGAATGATACAAGTGCCACTGTACGTTACGTTACATGCGCTTTGTTCAGAAACACACTGACGACTTCCGTCGCTAATTAGCATCGTAATGATAGCATAAGTACAGCGACGATGAATAAAAAAAAAATGCTAAATTTGATATCTTCTAGAAGAAACCAAATATTTCTTAAAATTATAGTTTAAAAATAAATGTTATTTTTTATTTCTTACTATATTTACTACACACTTTAAAAATTATTTAAAAATATAGATGATTTACGCTTAACAACATAATAATCGCATCAATTTAAATAAAATTTCAAATAAGTTTTTTATTTGACCGATTATATAGTATTTTTATCCATTTGTAAGATTTATAATCTTACTTTTATTTTATAAAAAAATTATTTATTTTGTAAAAATTATAAAAGTAAATATCATTTTCTCCACAAAAACATTAAATTTTATAATTCAGACATTTTTTCTCTTTTAAACTTGGCTTTAGACCTATTGTATTTTAAAAATTTCAATTATAAAGAATGGAATGTAAAAAAATGTACTTCCAAAGTTTTTTTTCTAAATTTTGCTATTTTATCAATTCTAATATTTTTTTCTAATCCTAATATTGAAGTAGAAGTTTGCAAAATTTATTAAACTAAAAAATGTTTACAATAAAATCACATATTACATGATTCATTCATTTTAAACGATCCCTTTACCATATTTTTTAATGTAATTTTTAGATTAAATATGTAAAGAGCAACGTACCACTTGAAACGATTGAAATTGAATCACCTAAAATACAACATTAACATTCATCTTTCATTCATCCATCTTAAATTCTATTAGCTACTGAAAAACAATAGTTTTATTAGATTTTTCAGTAGAATAAAACAATCTGCTAAAAAATAAAAGATTATTAAAAAAAAATTTTTTAATCTTTATTGACCAAACGAATTACTTACGTTACAATAAAATTAAAATTTAAAATATGTACTTGGATTTTGGTCTTAATCTGATTATATATATTATTTTAAAAAAAAGAATAGACATTTTTGTTTTTGATAAAAATAAAATTTTATTATATATAAATTTTGACATTATACATATGTAAACACTTAAATTGTTATTACGAACGTGTATGAAAGACGTAAATACACAGAGTTGAATCAAGTGAAAGCTTGTTACTATCTTTACAATACACATAGATGAAAGCATTGCATGAAAAACCCTTTCCGTCTTATACAAGTTGGAGGTAATTTTAGTCTCACCTCGTTGCTTTAGTTTCTTCTTAGTGCTTCAATAGCCTTTAAGCTAATTTAGTGCACAATCATACATTTGCTTCAAACGAACTTTTCTAATTAGTATAACATATACGGGTAGAATTAAAAAAAAACAACATTTTAAATTATGTCAATTTCAACATTGACAATATTACAATAGCCGCTATTGATCGTTTAACTATCGATTTTCAATTTAAAACTTGGCTTATTTTCAATAATCAAAAATAAAATATATCGAATTACTTTAAACTGTTTGAGAATAAATTATATGTTTATACACATAATTCATTATTTTATTAATTATTTATTTATTTTTGATAATTTCAACAATTTCACTTCTTTAAATAATTGATTTTTTCTTTGAATAAAGCACAGATAAACTTATTGTGATTAAATATCTTCAATTATTTTAAAATTAAATATACTTACTTGAAGCAGTTATCAGAATGGATTTGGCAAAGGATTTGATATTCGCTGTGAAAAAAAATAATTCACACGGTGGCTATGGATTACAAAAGGAGTGCGAGGCTTTGATAGGCCATGTTTTAAATAACATGGTCAAAACAAAATTTCCGACCTTGATACCCGATGTTAAGAATGATAAAGACTGTAATACTTTCAGGGAAGAGGGTAAATAAAAGTTTTTTATTTTACAATTAATCTAACACTGCACAATTAAACATTTTATTTATTTCATATATTAATACATTGATCAACTAAGTACTAATAAAGCGAATTTTTCAAATTAATACAGAAGCACAAACAAATACATAAAATTATAGAATTTTTTTGCATTTTTTTTGTTTTTAATGCATTATAATTTTTTTAATTGCTTTTATTTCGATTTTAAATAATGTACTTTAACAAGCATGATGCGTGCTATACGTTAAAATGACATTATCTGCAAGGGGTCAAAAGTGATAAAATAATTTTAACCGCAGGTAAATTTATAGTTAAATTATTTTTGAATTTCTAAATAAGATCACTGCCAACATTGGGCGCTATGCTACTTTAGAGATTATACTCGTGATATTAAATATAATTCTAGTACATATAAGGCAACGTTCGGCGTTAATTTCATTTATACATATGAGCCCTTTAATATTTTATTCATTTTATATCATTAAATTATCAATATTTTAATAATATTTCAATGTAGTAATATTATATTATTAAAAATTTTTATGAACTATTTAAATTTGTACTTTTAATTTATCGCAAACTTTTAAATTTTAATTTCATGCTAAGTGGCTCATACAAAGTTTCCATCTTTAATATATACATTTTTGGCAAGCATTGATAATCTTTGCATGATTCAATAAAAATTAAGTTCAGAAGAAGTTAAAAGTAACATGCAGATATACATTTTAGATGTTACTGAATAAAATGTGACAAAAATTCGAGAAATATTGTTATAATTTTAAAATATGTAAAATAACTTTTAATTTATATTATAAAAAAATAGAACAAAAATTTTTATATTGTAAGTTTTGTAAATGTATTTTCATTAAGCCGTATAACCTTCTGAAGCAAGACACCTTAGTCTGTCAAAGTTTGAGTAATTTTTAAAAGTCTTCTATTTAATGCCAGCGCGTATTCATGCAAAACTTGACATAGAATTAAAAGTCAAGTTCACTATTTTTATAATGCATTAAAGTACATTAATATTTCAATAAAAAAATTAAATTATTAATAAGCAAATAATTAAAATCAATAAATAATATAAAATGCAGTAAAAATTACTAAAATTTTAGAGTACTTTATGTAAAAAAAAATTGTTTTAGATATTTTATTGTTTAAGAATGCGTATATAGCAGCCATGGGTGCAATTAATTTAAGACATAAAAGCAGATATAGTTATGTAATTCATCAATGATATCAGATACGACGATTAGCTTATGCAATCAATAAAATACAAACTTAATTATTTTATCAATTACTTTTACAGATTTTTTATACAATTAAATAATTTTTTTATTTATTTAATACTAAAATATAACAACTATTTATACGATACATACACTATAAATAATATATAAAAGTAAAATGTAATAAAATGCTTAATTAATATTTGAAAACGTATGCAATAATTCTGATGAATCAATTCCAGGAAAAAGAATTTTTTTGTTTTAAAAACAAATTCTTTAAAAACTTTTCCCTTTACAGACCCGGCCATAGGTATATAATTAGGTTCCATTGAACTAATATTAAGAGAAAAATAAACTTTTGCTTAACGAATAAGGTGTTGCAAATTAATTACAATGTAAATAAAAAATAATCTTGTTAAATTATAAAAAAAGTATTAATTTTTTTTTTTTTTTTTAAATAATACAATTGTTTATATTCTAAATTAGATTTATTTATTAAATCCGTTTATTGTTCCTTTTAAAATTGTTATTGCAAATTCAACAATAAAAATAAATTTAATATTTATTTATTAGATTTTTACAAATAGTAAATTTAATTTCAAAATGATTGATTACCTTATGTAATCGATATCATTTAGCTTAGCGCAATGAAAATTGAAATATTAATTAAGCAATGATAAAGGCATTGTACTAAATGGTTTATATTTTTTGTAATACTGGTACAAAACAATAATTTATTGCGCACCTATTAAATTTAATACATTTACAAAGGCAAGTTTGTATCATTTTCCTAAAATCTTTGACAGTAGATATAAATTTCGCAAATGGGGGAACAATACATTATGTGCCAAAATTTTCTCTTTGGAGTATACCAAAATCAAAATAGATTTCTATTCCTAAACTAGCATAATCAACTCAATTTTCAACTTATACTTATATAATCTTACAAATTATTATACGTTATACATTGAAACTCTTATATTTTAATCAAGAAATAGAATCTAAATTTGAAAATTTTCACGTCTACATCTTTTTTAGGTTTTACGTTTTGATGAATATTAAAAATTTTTATTTATTTCAATAAATATGAAGAATTTAGCTATTTTACTTTTTATTACTATAATGGTTTTGATATTTAAATATTATATAGATTAAAAATAAAAAAATGTATGTTTTGTTCAAGAAAATAAATTTAAAAAGCTTAAATTATTTTAATAAATAAATTAAACATATATTATTTATATAATAATAAGCAAATGCTTTAAAAATAAAGTTTTAGAAACAATTACAATCCAATACTAAATAATTAAAAAAATTTTTGAAAAAATTGATAATTTTACCTTCTTAGGAAATCAATGTTTCGTGATGGGTGACGATGAGGAAGCCATCGAAAAATATACCATGAGTCTTGCTTATGCAGTTAATAAAGAATCAATGGCACTGGCATTGGCAAATCGTTCAGCGGCACTTTATCGTCGACAATTATATCGCGAATGTTTAATCGATATTGGCTCGGCTCTGAATTATGATTATCCTAAAGAGAAAAAGCATAAATTAAAGGAAAGAGCTGACAAAGCGATCGAAGCATTGAGAAAAAATTTACAAATCAAAGATAAAGATTTAAATATGAATGACTTACCAGTGACAAAAGATTCAACAATAGCTCATAATGGTAATGGCACTGTAGAAAATGATGAAAATTTAACACTTGTCAAAGAAATAATCGATAGTAAAACCGATGTAAATAAAGAAAATAATGATGATAAAAGAATTGAAAGCGTTGCCGAATTGATAGCTAATAATCCAAAGATTGTGCCAAAATATCAGATCGATGAAAAACAATTGGCACTTGTTAACGGTCCTAATGACGAATCTACGTCCATTAGTAAAGGAATTCGAATAGCTTACTCGAAAAAATATGGTAGGCATTTAATTGCAACTCAATCATTTAGACCTGGTGACATTCTTATCATGGAAAAACCATTTGCGCATGTTATTTACAGGGAAAAGTAAGTAAGATAAATATTGTTAAATTTATATATTAATATTAATAATTGAAATTTTGAAAATTATAATGATAATTTTGATACATATGAAAATATATATCATTTCACCGATAAATTTTTCTTAAAACATACTTTTGTTATCTTCTATTAATTTTATTAGAAACAAACAATAATAATATTCTTCTAATAGCTTCTATTTAAAATATTTTTTTCATTTTTTTCTGCAACTTAATATTTGACAAACTTTTTAGCTTTTTTCTGTTGTTTATTTTTGACTATATAGTATAGTTTTTAATAGAAAATTTTAATAAACAAAAAATTTGCTATTTTAAAACTAATATATAATTTTTATAAGTAATCATATTTAGTTAACAAAAAAGTATGCACATTCAAAGAATTTTATTTATTTATATTGTTTTTATGTTAAGATGAAATTATTATAAATATATAATTATCAAAAATTAATAATACGATTTTTTAATTTAATAACTACTAACTTGGTCTAAATTATTTACAATACAGAAATTTCATAAAAATTATATAAAAATAATGAAACAAAAATGATAATAGAGATGGTAAAGTACATAATGCAACCAGGGAGTAAAGTTGCACATATCTATCGAGTGTAGAATTTACGATGCGACCAAGCGAAAGGAAGCAAAGGGAGTAATAAATACTTGAGGAAAAATTAGGCTTTACACCTAAATTGCATAATGTATTTCACTCTTAACTCGAATAACGAATAAATAAAATTGAAGTTAAAGTTTTAATATTAGCATTTTATGAATTTTCTAATATATTGATATTGATAATTATTATTAAAATTTGATACATTTTTTTAATCATTTTTAATAGTTATTTAATAGTCTGAAAAATTTTCAATCTCATAAACTTTTAATTTAGTAAGAGTAAAGTACTTCTTTACTCTCGCTCAATTTTGGAAGTATGTCTTATTTTCGGCCCACTTTTCAAATTAATCAAGTGACAATTAATGTTGAAGTAAGATAACATAATTATTTTTTATTAATTTCTTCAAGTATAACTAGTAATAGGAAAAAATTTGAACGATACGCTAATTAAAAGTGATAAAATTCAGTAGTTGTTAATAATACTAATAAATGCACATTTAAAATGTTCTAAACATAACTAATTCTCGTTATTAATATATACATACATAATTACCTTTTTTCCCGAAATCTCTTCAACAGATATTACACACACTGTCATCACTGTTTGGCCCGTAGTTATAATTTAATTCCATGTTCAAAATGTCCTATTGCACAATATTGTTCAGAACAATGTAAAACATTAGCTTGGAAATCAGCTCATCGTATGGAGTGTCCAATACTCGCTGTACTTGCAAAATTGCTTAACGTAGATAAAGATAAAATAAGAATACTCACGAAAATTATAAGATTATTGTTAATAGCAACAGAAAGTGGAAAAGCCATTGATAAGTTGCGCAAAGATTGCGAAAAAGCAGAGAAAAATCCAGGTATTTTTTTTTATTTTCATAAAGAACTTGTAAAAGCAATGTAATCTTACAAATAATTACAACATATATTGATTATAATGAAAAAAAAAATGAATTTATAGATAATAGAACGGCAGGATTTACCGATGATGGTCGTTTTGAAAGTCATGTTCCCAGATGTGCACTTAGTTTAACAACGAATTTAGATACCAGACCACTCAGAGAAATAAGTGCTTTTGCGTGTGTATCGGCATTATCTGTTATTCTTTTTGCAGCTCAAACGAATTTCTTTGGCAAAAAATATAATCCAGATAATATTGAAAGTATAGTTGAAAATAAAGATGCCATTTATTGCGGATCACTTATATTCCGTAACTGCGTTATTGTATCATCAAATTCATTTTCCGTAAGTATTAATTTGATTGACGTTAAAATTATAACTGTCATGCTTTAATGTGCTGTTTTGTTAACCATCCTTCATGCAACTGTTTGCTTTCTTTACTAATTCTTTCTTGATCAAAACTTCAAGCCTGGATGCATTTATATGTCTTTGTCCATGCAGCTCATTTATGTGTTCTATTATTTCATAACTTGAAGACCTTGACAGTGTAAGTTCGTCTATAAATAATAAAATTTTTTGATAAAAAAATATCTAAAGTATAATGATTTCAGGTACAACAAGAACCAGGTGTAAAGTCAGGCTCTGGTCTGTACGTAACAGCTAGTTTAATGAATCATTCTTGCACACCAAATGTTTTCCGACACTTTGAAGGTTTAACAATGATTGCTCGAGCACTAGAACCAATTAAAGAAGGTGATCAACTATTTACATGCTATGGTGGTGGTTATCAGAGTACACCACGTTCTGCCAGAAAAAGTAAAATGATGGAAGATTACTTTTTTGATTGTGATTGTCCAGCTTGCGTTGAGGATTGGCCTACTTTTACAGAAATTATACGTACACACGTTGGTTCTATAGCAAAAACAAATAAAGCACTTGTTGACAAATTAAAGCCATACAGACAAAGGCTGACATTAAATAAGTATGATGTTGAAACTGTGAAGACTATAATTGAAATATTATCTCCTGAAGTTAAAATGCCTTGTGAAGAATTAGTACATGCTGTACAGTATCTTAAAAGTTACTACTTAGGTAAATTTTATCTTGAATCTTAAAGCTTGAGCTATATCTTTTTTTTGCTTTGCATTAAATTAGTCACCTACAAAGAGTAACTATCCTTTCTCTTAATTCTGCTTCTGAGCTTCTATGATTTCTCTGTTTGCTATTATCCATTGCTATTGCTACTGCAAAGGGTGAAATTTTAACGTTACTTTCCTATATAATAATTTCTACATATTGTATTTTCTAGATGCATTAGATATATAATAATTTATCCTGATTATTAAGTTAATTATTCTAAGAAGTGATAATTATACTTACTTGTATTGTGTTTAGGAACTTCATTTGAAGATTACACCTTTTTATATCTTTAATGAAATGACGGGAATTTTTAAACGGACAAATATACTCTACATGGAACATCAAAACAAATAAACATACATGCAAAAAAATATCACACAAATACATTAAAGATGATTGTTTTAATTAACGGGTTGAAGAAACAAAAAAAACAAAAAAACTCAACATTTATTTAGGGATATAGTGAAGTTTATTAAAAGATCATGGTAATATCCACAGCTACTATATAGCTATTTGGTAAACATTTTTTTCATTCAATACAGTAATGAGCATAATCATTACAAATATTATATGGACAAAAAATATACAGAATTATTAAACAAAAAAAAAAAAATTTATTAGAAACGATTAATATTAGGAAAAGCAGCGAATAGCGGAGCTGCTGATGTTGTGGGAGTTGGTTGATCTCCAATATTTTTCAATAAATTGCCCTGTAAAAGACTATCGAGAGCTTTCTGTACTGTGGGATCATTCAACAATGGCGATGGCGTAACTGTGCTTGCCGTTGTAACCGCTGAGTTACCAGACACGTTCGACGAAGCTGCTGACATAAAACATCATTAGTTAGAAACATAAGGAAATTGTTAAATTTTTATGGAAAAATAAAATCGATTGCCTAAATTTTAAATATTGTATTCACTCTTGTTTTTTTTCACTTCCTTTATATTTTTCAACATTGCATTTACGAATCGCGTAATTAATGAAAGCGTTAAATTTATTGTGAGTAAAGTGATTGCATGAAACTTTATTCCAAAATTTAATCGTGCTTCAACACAATTTTATTCAAAAATTAACATTTTACCTTGATAACAAGACTTTGTATGCGGTAAACCATTAATGCACAACATTTTTCTCTAAATTCGAATTATCAAACGCTACGAAAAATTACGCAAACTATAGATAAAAAAAGCTAAGAATCTTGATATCGTTATTTAATTATATGTAAATATTTTGTTACGATCACTCAAAATTTTTAGTGCAAAATTTCGTAGAATACTTTACGAATTAATTTGCACAAGCATCTAAAAAGAAACGCAAAAGTTGTAACAAATCCAATAAAGATTTTGCGTATCGGTTAAAATTTTGTAAACCTAACATTAGAATTTGTCAGTTTGAACGTAAATGGTATACATTCTATCAGACGTAACGATAAAAACTAGAATATTAAGAGTAAAATCACGAGCTGAAGTCAATATTCATAATATTTAGAAATAATAATATGTACACTGCTTCAATGACTATCAGTTTTTCGAATATTAAAATCAGACGACGATAAAAAGAAAATAACTGTGTTATTTAAAAGTTGTTGTGAATAATTGAAACATTGTTTCTTTTCATTTATTTTTGAAAAAATAAATTCCCAATTTAATTAAATTCTACAGTTTTTTTCATTTTTTTAAAGTATCTCAAGCGTTTAGCGTTTTATCAAGCGCTTATTCTGAAAAAAAAAACAGAATGCACTTTTTCTCTTAAATGATGTTTATAATCTATCGCTACACTGAAAAAAAAGTGATGGAGTACGAATCCCACAAAGTAATATTTGTAATTTTTCTAACGTTCTAATAGTATCTATTTGAATTAATTTTTAAAATTAAACAATAATAATTTCAATTTGTAACGGAAAAATCTATCAATTTAAATTTATAGAAAACTATAATTTTATTAAGTTATAAGCGTAAATAATATTTTTGTGATAAGAGCTCGTGTTATCATTCCCTTAATTTTTCCTCTTTAATTTGGCCAATGACCTAGTATTAATAAAATTGTTATGAAAAGCTTATAAGTCATATGTTTATGTTTTTTATTATATATTCTAAGATAAAAAAGCTATTTTTATAAAAAATCGCTTGAGTCACCTTAAAAAAGCAATGCCATTGTAATTTATAATTACAGATTTAACTAATTCAGTCGCATCTATATCCAATAATTATCAATATTTTTCTGCCTAAAATTCGATATGAAATAAATAAAATTTAAAATCTTTACGTAAACAATTCTAAATCTTAATTGTATGATATTAATAAATCATTATTAATACTATATGAAAACTCTCTCAATTTCAGCGCCTTATATATTTATGCTTAATTTTATAAAGCATAAATCTTAATAAAATGTCAAATAAAACGAGGATTTAAACTCTTATTAATAAGTATATACTAAGTCAACGAAATAATATTTCACGAAGCAGTTATATAGTAGCGCGTAAAGTAATAATATGATGAATTATACCTTTAGTATCAGGCGTTATGCCAAACGATAGATAGCCAAGAAACTTGGAAAATAAACGCAAATTTAATTTTCATTGTAAAATACGTGATTTCCAAATAAAATGTATGAAAATTTTTTTTTTTTAACGCAAAACGATGAAATTTTTATAATTACTAAACATATCGCACAGAAAGAAAAACAAACTGTACGAAATCCTGAACGAATGCGTTATTAATATGACGCATAATTTAAATGTTTCTAAGAAACAAATATGATGATGCAAGTTGTAAATGCACAACAAATTGAAAACTCTTGATTTTATGCAAAAAATTCAGTTTCTTAAATTTTCTAAAACACTTTATTGATTAATAAAGTAAAAACTAGAGCTTTAGTTTTTTGTAGATATGACCAAAGTTTCTATTCTATTTTATTCTACTTCAAGTAGAGATAGTTTTCATTAAATATCAAAAGAAATGAATAAATTTTACCATAAAAATGAATTGCATTTCGATTTCGCAAATTCATGGTTAATTAAAAATCTATAATTATTGTATTGAATGTTAAGATCACAACACATTAACACAATAATATAACAGAAAATTTTTAAATACTCCAAGCTCTAACACTGAACCTTCTAATATCCATCAGAAAAATGTTGAAAACGCTCCTATTGGTGTTATTTTTCTCTTTTAATATGTCCAAAATAAATTTTAATTAAATAATTTACTAACATCAAGAGGTATGACCGTGTTTCAACGTTTATGTATTTATATTTTTGATGATAGAATTAAGTTCCTTTTACTTAATCAACATTCTCTTATAAGAAGTGATAAATAGATTAATACTATATTAATATTTCTTGATTGTAAATCCGACTATAATTATTTTTATATGAAAGTTTATATTCTTCGAGTTATCTCCTTTAGCTTCAAAATTTTTAAATAGTATATAATTTAAAAAGTGTTAAATAAATTATGCTTTCGAAAAAATAGTATACTATTTGAAAACTGATTTAAAAATTGTTTTAGTAATGAATTCATATATTAGCTCACTCGGTTTTTATCTTTAAGATAAGATGAGGAGATATATTCAGCATGAGGAGATATATTCAGCACTAAAAAAAGTAAAGAAAAAGAAGGCAGCAGGAGCAGATAATATTCCAAATGAGGTGTGGATTTATGGAGGCAAGGACTTAATTGACAACCTAGTATGTATCATAGGAAAGGTGTGGGATGGAGATGAAATGCCAAATGAGTGGAAAACAGGGATCATCGTACCATTATTCAAAAAAGGTGATAGAAATGAGGTAAAAAATTATAGAGGTATATCGTTATTACCTACTGCATATAAGGTGTATACAGAGGTACTGAGAGCAAGATTAGTAAAGGAAACTGAGGAAAAGGGTGTTATAGAGGATGGCCAAGCAGGTTTCAGAAAAGGTAGATCTACAATGGACAACGTGTTTATTCTAAACCATGTTACGCAGACAGCTAAGTTAAGGAAGGAAAAAGTCTATGCATTTTTTGTGGACTTAAAAGCGGCTTTCGACACAGTTGATAGAAAGGAGTTATGGAATATAATGGAAGATAGAAACATCAGTAACTATTTGATTGAAAAGATTAAAGGAATTTACGAAGAAACCAGGACAAGTATAAGAACCAATGAAGGTCTAACAGAGGAGTTTTGGACAACAAAAGGGCTGAGGCAAGGTGATTTATTAAGTCCAAATCTATTTTGTATTTACATATCGAAATTGGAGGAAGAATTTAAAGAAAGAGGTATTGGCGGCATCAAGATAGGCAATAAAAGAATATGGTCATTGGCTTACGCTGATGATATAGTACTGCTTGCAAACGGTAAAGAGGCAATGGAAGATATGATGACGACACTAAGAAAATTTTGTAGCAAAAGAAACTTAATAGTGAGTATAGAGAAATCTAAGATCTTAGTATTTAATAAAAGAGGAAAGGAAAGACAAGAAACATGGAAGTGGAAAAATGAGAGTATTGAAGAGGTTAGGAAATTTAAATATCTAGGCTTCATGTTCAACAGCGACAGTGATTATAAAGACCATCTAGAAGAGTTAAAGAAAAAAGGAAATTTAGCAGCAAAGAAAACGTGGGGACTTGGTGAACGTAGGTGCAAAGGTGACTTTAAAAGAAGAAATATGCTATTTAATTATCTAGTCAAAAGTGTAATGTCATATGGTGCGGAGGTATGGGGATGGTCGGAGAGAAAAGGCTTAGAAAAAGTGAAAACTGATTATATGAGGTGGACATTAAAATTAGATTTTTGCACACCTAGATATATTATATACAAAGAAACAGATACGAATAAGATGAGAATGGATTGGGCAAAGAGAGCCATGAATTTTGAAGATAAAGTGTCCAAAAGTAACGAGGAGAGGATAATAAAATGGTGCTGGGAGGAGAAAAAAAACGTTAAAAGAAAAAGAAATATATAGTGAGGAAAGAAAAATTCTTCAATAGTTTAGGTTATAGTACAATGGCAATTGAAATGAAAAAGAGGTAGGACAAGAATATCAGGGAGAAATGATAATAAGAGGTAAAGATATAGAAAAGCAAATGATAATGGCAAAAATTAAAGAGGCAAAATATAACACAAAATATAATAAAATAGTGAAAGAAGGGATCCGTTATATTTACAAAGAAATACCAGAGGAAAGGATATCTGTACTATTGCAAGACTAAGATGTGGAAATATAGAAAAAGCAAATAAGTATTGGATGGAAAAAAAGAGAGGTTATGTCAATTGTGTGGGAAAGGTAATAGCAATATGAAACATATATTTGAAGAATGTGAGAAAACGAAAGGGAAAAGAGAAGAATTGAAAATTACAAAGAAGTGGAGTGATAAGGTAATATTTAGTGAGATTGGTTTAAAAGAAGTAGTGGATTTTTTTAAATATATTGAAAAAGAAGAAAGGAGAATGAACAGTATTAAAGACTAAACATGTTGTGCAAACTAGAAAGTGAATAAATAGTGAAAATATGTAAAAAAAAAAGAATCTTAGGGATTATTACTAGATAGGGTTAAAATAAGTAAAGTAAAAAGACTGTATGTAAATATATAGATAGGTGATGAAGTTGTAATATTATGTATATGCGAGGTTATGTAATTATGTATAAAATGTAAAATAATATAAATTTGTATTTATGTAAAAAGTCCATTTCTGGGCCAAAAGGCTGAAATAAATAAATATATATATATATCTTTAAGATAAGATATAGTTAGGTATGGTAGTTTACTTTTTAACGCGATTTTATGTCGAAAAACTAAACAAAATTTCTTTTAATTTATATTTTATTTTTATTTTATTTTATTTTATTTATTTCTATGGATATTACTGCCCTTTTTAACACATAGAAATTCGTTTTTAAGACAACACATATTATATATTGGAAAAATTATATTTTTAAATTTTTAGTATCAAATGTGTTCAATATTATTTAAATAATAGTATTTGTAAATAAATATTAATGCTTTAATGTAAATATATTAAAATTACACCTGAATTTTTTAAAATATTTTATTTATTTTTGAATAATTATATAATCAATTATTGTCATTAGTAGTTGAAAGCGATTTAAGTTAATATGACATTCAAATTTGATAGAATAATTAAATATAAATTTGTATTCAAATAGAAAAAAATGTCAGCACAACATTTTTAATATTATTAAGTGCAAAAGTTTATTGAAGTTGTTTAAAGTGTACTTTTAAATACATTTAACAGTAAGCATAATTGTTATTTAAGTAAGATTTGTATTCATACAAGTTTTTAATAGTATATTTTTCTTTTTTAAAGAAATTTAAATATATTTGTAATTAAAAATTTATAAAGACAAGGTTGTCAGTGAGTTAAATTATCTACGTACAATCAATTATTTTAAGAAAATCAAGATCAAAAACTTTGCATTCATTATATGTTATATCATGAGAACCTATATAAAAATTAGACAATAATAGAAGCTTTTTATGTTTTTATTTCATGTAAAAATGAATAATTTACATATATAATTTTAGATAGCATACATTTAATAACATCAATTATTTTTAATCATCGCTAAAACCCAGAATGTAAATGCTATCAAATAAAGTATAATTTAAAAAAATTGTTAAAATAACGGAAATTATGCAAAACTTGCAGTTTATCAAAAATAATAGATGTCAATTTTTTAAAAGTGACGTAAAAACGTTTAAAAAGAGACCAAGAACTATCGATTAGATGATAATTTCTCATTAAAATATTAATCAGAAATGAAAGAAAATATTCATATGATATTAAAAGTACCATGTAAAATATTCAAGAATCAAAGAGAAAGAATCCATTGATTATTTTAAAAAAACAAGCGTTTTTTTTTTCAATTTTTTTTACTTAAAGATATTCCGTTCGCCAACCTTACGAAATATTATGTAAAATACTCATTTCTTAAGAATTAATAATTAGATAAATTACATTTCACATTGATCAAGTGAAACATTCAAGAATATTATTTGATATTATAAGACTTCCCTATTTCAAAAACCCTTTTTATAAAATTCAAATACTTTACTGACACATAGTTTAATCAGTAACTACATTTCACGAATGCATTCAAAATTCTACGAACTTTGTAGATTATCTAAACGCATAAAATGTTATCTACTAAAATATTTAAAACTAAGCATCTAAAGATGCGCAAAATGAATGCGCTAAACCCTGTTACTAAACGTAAAACGCGATATTTAAAAACAAACTCTTTCAAGTTTTTACAAGACCGAGTTAAAAACGCTTTAATAAATGTTGGTTCCTAATTAAAACCTAAGGAACTTAATATGCTTTAAAAAAGCTTTAATGCAACTTGATAAACCTATATAGCAAAACGAGTTCGCAAAATAGTCAGATTTCTCGTTTTATATTATTAAAAATGGCTAGTGACTCTTTTTATTACACATAAACGTAAACCTATAGTATTAGATATAAGAATCTGCAAAAGTCACTTTTTTAATCACGCGAATAAACCAAGGATAGTTTGGCATAAACGCAAGAGCAAAAAAAAAGCTGCTCAATTTTTTAAAACAACTTTAAAACCGTTTGTATTTTTCTTTATGAAAAATCTAAAACGTAAATCGCGATAGAAACGCGGAATAAATACACCCGTACTAATGTAAATAAAAAGCGTTGTTTTATTGTTGCATTCAAACAACAATACGTAATGTAAAAAATGTACAAATGATACACAAACATGACTTAAGTTATTTTACCTGTTGGTGGCGGCACAGGACTTGGTGCTGCCGCTGTTGTGACTGTTGTAGTTGAAGTACTTGATGTAGTACTCTTATTACTATTTAAAATATTGAGTATTCTTGATTGTAATTCTGCTTGCTTTGGATCGCTAACCAAAGATGTGGGACCTAAATTTTTTGCATCTTCTCCTAATTCAAACTGCACTTGTTCTTCTCGCCTTATTTCAAGGTATTTAATAACCCTCTCGTATTGTAGAACTGTAAGTTGAAGATTATCTGCCAACATATTTAGAAGAACTTGGATAGCATCTGGATGACGGTCGGCAGCTGCAGCAACACTGACCGGAACGGATCGACCTCCAGATTTGTAATTATTAAAATCTCGCATAATTAAACTTATAGCGTCATCCACAGGCATGTTTCTATGCTCTATAAAATTAATATTTTTATATTAATATTACTTAACATATGTTTAAATTTAAAACTTTTAAAATAAAAAATAATAGAATAATGTTTTACCTTGTGGTAGTCCATGTAAGATATTTAAGGTCAAAGAATGATGTTCTTTATTTGTGGGTGCAATAACAATGGCATATAGACATCCACGACTTGCAATATTTCCAAGAACTCGTGTCAAGGGAACATCTTCATTTGGAAAGAGCAAATCCACAGTTAAACCTAATTTTTTCAAACGTGATTCGATCATTTCTGCATATTCCCTGTAATTAAACAACTGATTTAGTAAATCATTTTTTATATTGAAACATATTTGAAAGTTAAATAAAATTTAAAAATTACGTTAATGCTTTATTGACTACAATGATTTCACAATCATTTTTCTCTGCTGCAATGGAAGGATAATCATTAGGTGGTCCAGCTGGGCTAAAAAATAAAAATCATTTCTATATTTAATAAAACATTTATATTTTGAGATTTTATTAATTATTTAAATTTTTAATGGATTGAAAAAACTACAAGAGATTATTTCATAAATGCCTAAAATTACTACAAAAAAATTTAAATTTCAATAGGCAAATGTCAAAGTTTAAGAACTAAAAAACTATGCTTATTCATGAATTATATCAATGAAAATGAAAATAAAATTATTATTACCCAAAACCAGGACCAGCATCTCTGGGCCCCATTGGACCAGGTCCTTTAAAATCATCAAAACGACTTTTGTGATCACCAAATGGCCCTGGCCCTCCAAATGGACCTCCACGTGGTCCAGGACCCATACCAGAACCAGATTTATTGAGTTCCCAGTTTTTGAGGGGGTTATCTCGGTCCATACGTCCTGATCTATTAATCGGACTTCTATCTCGAAAACTGCTTCCTAAACCTCCGCCTAAACTACTACCACCTGTACCCAGACCACCTCCACTACCGCTACCAGTGCTACCACCACCACCACCCATATTATTTCCTAAACCACCACCTAAACTGCCGCCTAAACTACTGCCTAGACTGCTACCTAAACCCCCTCCTAAGCCTGAACGAAAGCTGGATCCTAAACCAGACCCAAGACCTCCACCTATAGAATCACCAAGACCTCCTCCGATTGGATCTCCTATTCGGTCTCCCATACGATCTCCCATCGGCCCACCACGATCTCCCATAGGCCCACCGCGATCTCCCATAGGCCCACCGCGATCTCCCATCGGCCCACCGCGATCTCCCATCGGCCCACTGCGATCTCCCAGCGGTCCACTACGATCTCCCAGCGGTCCACTACGATCTCCCATCAGTCCACCACGATCTCCCATTGGTCCACCACGATCTCCCATGAGCCCACCACGATCTCCCATAGGTCCGCCACGATCTCCCATAGGCCCACCACGATCTCCCATCAGACCACCACGATCTCCCATCAGTCCACCACGATCTCCCATAGGCCCACCGCGATCTCCCATCGGTCCACCACGATCTCCCATTGGTCCACCACGATCTCCAAACGAATCTCCAAATGGATCATTCATTGGATCATCCATACCTCCACCCATTCGTTCATTTCTATCACCCATAGAACCTGGCCCACCTCTTCCACCTCCCATTCTATCGTTTAAAGAATTATCTCTTCTTCGATTCTTGCCACCTCTAGTTCCTCTTTTTGGACCTCCTTGATTATTCTGGTTTCCTCTATTTCCAGGTCCTCCTCGTGATCTATCACCACCAAAGTTATTTCCTTTTTTACCAAATGACCCATCTGAGTCATTGTTTCTTCCAAAGGAGTCATCTTGATCATTAAAATTGTTACCACCTCCTCCTCCTCCTCTATTAAATTGATTATCATTACCAAAAGATGAATTTGAGTTATTAAAATTATTTCCTCCTCCAAATCCACTGTTAAAAGAATCTCCAAATCCTCTATCTCCGCCTCGATCTCCACCTCGGTCTCCACCTCTATCTCCACCGCCACCACCTATTCCTTGTCCTTTTGCAGCTGGTTTTACATCTATAATATTAAATATTTTAATAAGTATTTGAAATTTATTAATATTTTTCATAAGTACAGAATAAATGCATTGAAATATTTCATGTGAATTTTAAATAGTTGTATTTTTAACATGTTGAGCACTGAGCTATTCATGTTTGATTACTATATGTTTATACTTTATTCTATTTCACGCAGTACTAAACTGTTAAAATTACGCATTGCTATTTAAAATTTTTTCACAATATTATATTTATGCTTATCGAATAGTATTATAAAATATAAATACATTACCTATTCTTCTGCCTTTAAACATAGCTCCATTTTCATTTTTAATAGCATTTTGTGCATCTTGTTCATTTTCAAATTGTACAAAACCAAAACCTCTGTTTAAGAGAGAACCAACTATTGTTCCGTATTTAGCAAAATGATCTTCAAGTTCATTTCGATTCATATCTTCTGTTTGTAGATGTCCTACAAATATTCTGCTTGCAGCAGTAGCTGGATCTTTAAGTAATCTTGCTGCCATTATTAACTAATTTATCTAAAAACAAAAAATATTGATAATCTTACAAATTGAACAAATATAAAAAATTTTAATTATTAAAAAGATAATTATTTAGTTGTTATAGTTTATTGCAATCATTTTAATTATTAAAAAGATAAATATATAATTGTTATCGTTTATTGTAAGATTAATAAAAATAATAAGTTTTGTTGAAAGTTCATTAAAAAATAAACGCTTTATTTATATTATTATATTTGTGAAACTATAAAAAATTATTTTTTTCTTGATTATTAAATTAATTAAAAATAAAAAAATGTAGTAGTAATTATTATGATATTAGTGAAACACGAGGAAATTCATTTACTTATTGCAAGACTACTTATTCGCAAGAAAGATAATGACGCCTTTTGCACAAGTAAAAAAGAAACAAAACATCATATTTTAGTGTTAACGGTATAAAAGTAAACTTTATATCATAAAATTAAAGATTTTGTGCTCATTACTAAAAAAAATTATTATAAATATTGAATATATTAAAATAGTGTAGTTTAATGAATAAGTAAAAAAATTATTGTGATTTCCGGAGGGAAGCCATGAACAGAAGCCGGAATGTGTTGAGGTTACGAATTCACAATGGCTATATAAATATGTATTATATTTATTCACTTACATGATTTCCAATCAAAATCAAGTTGTCTAAAACTATATTAACAATTAATTAAGCTTAAGGAATGTTTAAATAATCTACTTATTAACATTTATAAATGTAATTGATCGATGCTTTTTGTCCGGCGACCGAAAGTAAACGCAACATGCGCTTTTAACAACTCCCTTCTCTAACGCACAACACTACGCCGCGGGAGTATGCCGAAAGCGTGAAAGAGCGTTATGATAGAGGGCGTCAAAATTTTCATTAAAATGAAATTTCGTATTTTGTAATTTTGTGTGGGATATAATACTTATTTTTTATAGTAAATATTGTATTTTATTAAAAAAAAGGATTTTTTTTACGTAACATAATAACTATAAACATAATCATTAATCATTAATCATTATTAGTTCTTATTGAGTACACTGAGTGCGCATGGAGCTTATTTCATAACTGGAGTAGCTATTAGATAATGTGATAATGTATAGGCTTATAGAAATATTTAAGTATAATAACTTTAACTTTAATTAACTTAAATATTTAATTAGATTCACAATAAATGTATCAACTTTATTATATAAAATAATATATATATAGAATCTTTTCTTTTAATTTTATTTTAACTTTCTTTATCTAATCTAAAAAATTTTATAAAAATTAAAAGTTAATTTGATTTTTATTGAAATTAAATATAATAAAGTGATAGTATTTTTATTATTGATGGAACAGGTGTAGAATTATTGACAGATATTTTCTAGAACTGTTTTATTAAAAGCACATAATAATTTTGTCCGTTTACACTATTAACAAATAACAATTCAAAATAAACATATTTTGAGTGTAGGCATTTTACAATAAATGATATGTAGTGTGTAAATATCAAATAAAATTGTTTTAATCAGTATTTAATGAAATTTAACTCAATGGAAATCTATACAATGAGAATAAATTTTCTTAACATTAAATGATTTCTACATTTACGATATTTATAATTTATAAGCTTTTTAACTTTCTTATTCTTTAAATCACTTGAATTGCACAATTGCTTATATTTAGCTCATAGTAATTTAAAAAATATATGTGTATTACAATTGTACTCTTTAAAATTTTTCAACATTTTTAATAATGTAGTTAAAAAATAATGGCAAGTTACATAATTACTTTTTTCTTAGGATGCCTTTCAATTTCTACAGTTTTTTACAGTTCATACAACACAAAATTATAACTATATTATTTGATTGTATTCAATTTATGAAATATAATTCAAGTATTTATTTTGAATTTTACAAAATTTGATGAAAGGAATGTGCAAGTTTATCATGATAATTGTCAAACAAAAAAAATTAGTGAATTGTATGACCATGAAATAAACTTGTCAAAAGAGTTCATCAATTATTTAACAAATCTATTTAAAAAAAAAACGTTTAAACGAAATTAGTGATGAAAAGATTTTATGTTTATTAAATATGATCTAATGTTGTCAGTGGCTCAATCAGTAGAAGGATGGATTCGTAATCTCAAGATACTGAATTCGAATCCCGCTTTCGGCTGATTGATACAAGCACCACCGTACTTTACATGTGCATGGCAACGTTAAATAAAATTTTAAAAAAAGTGTGATCTACTTAAGCTTACATATATACAGGTGGTCTCTTATATTTATAACTATTATAAAACTACCTGAGATTATTTTCTTATGCTAGGTAATAGAAGATGAAGAAACATCTTCATTATTATTTGTCTTAGCAAAATTATGCCAAACATTCAACAACTTTATTATGCATTTTCAACAAGATGTATTTCGAAAATATACATAACATTAGTTATATATTATGAAAAGTGTAACATGAGATCTTTCATTAATTTTGATGAACTCTTTCTAAATTTTAAGGAATAAGGGCAATGATTGATCTCTATAATTTAAAAATTTAATAATTTTATAAATCCTTTTGTATTATTTTAGAAACTGCTATACCGTCTGTGATGTATAAATTAAATCTTCTATAATATTCTATATAGTTTTCCATTGTAAGGCCCCTACGTGTGAGAAAATTTTTGCAGAGGTTATATCTTTTCTTCGTTCCATTAATTTCTTTTATATTTCATTTGCTTTTATTTTGATCACTGACGTTCTATCTCACAATCATGATAATCATTAAGCAAATTTTGTACTTGTAAATTAAGTAGATTAATTTCTTCCTTGAAATTTGGAATTGTTATTCTTCAAGATAATTCACCAATTGGAGCATTTTGAAGCCATAAATCATGTATAAAACTATACAAATTATCGCTAACTGATACCTATATAAAATTAAAGATATTAGTATAACATCAATATAAAATAATTTTTGTTTTTATATTTTATTACCTTATAAGGTGTTGGATTAAGATTTCGTTTTATATCATTGCGTAGCGTTCCTAAGGATTCTCTTACTCGATTCCGTGTCTCAGCAAGAGTTGGTAATTTTTGCAAAATTTTTCCATCCTTCCAATACATCTAAACAACAAACGTTAATAGAAAATATATATTTTATATTTCATTTGAAATAGTTTATTTTATTAAGCGTTACAACTGAATTATTTAAATAATTAACTTTAAAAAAGTTGAATTTTATTTTCTTTAAATTCTCAAAAACTTATTTCTAAGTTATGAAAAAATTCTTTATATAAATATTATTTTAACTTTATAATAACTTGATATATAAAATCTACAAACGGCAAATAATTGGAAAATTTATGATTGGTGAATAATTAAAAAAATTTACCCTGTGAAGACATTCAACCCTTGTAGGAATAACATAGGCCCTCTTTGATTCTTCAAATGGATGTCTACAAAGTACTTTTTGACCAACTTGAGGAGCTGGTTCATCTACCCTTTGCAATAAATCTATCAAAGCATTACCGTCTACCCCGTAAAGTCTGTAAGCAGTTTTTCTGCCAGGCATTGTAACTTTTCCAACTTCTTGACTTAATTTTATTCTTGGTTGGCCATTGATTTCAACTAATTTATAGACACATCCCAATGCTGGTTGCTTTTGACATGTCACCAGATGTGTTCCAATACCAAAACAGTCTATCCTATGATTCTGTAAATATTAAAATAAATTTATCAAGTAAATGAATAGAATAAACACAAATCATATAAAAAAATATATTGATCAGAAATACTTTTTTCAAAACATTAATTTTTAAAATTATTTATGTATGACTTTATGTAAAGCATCTCATTTTCCTAAAAAAAAAAGAATTCATTTTTTTAAAAAAAACTATGACTTACAAGAATCTTAAAAAATAATGTACTAAAAATTTTCGAAATAAGTAAATATAATTTTAATTCTCTAGTGGTAAACAAAAAGAAAATTTAAATTTAAAAATGATATAATAATGATAATTATTTTGATAATTAATTAGATTACCTGTTCATTTAAACTTATTATGGTTTCTTCATTAATATCATTGGAAGCTACAATGGTAAGTTTAGAAAACCATGGCAAATCAAACTTTTTAGCAAGTCTTTGGAAAATTTCTCTAGCAGCCTGACTGAGATAAGCTAGATCTCCACTGTCGATTCGAATGCCAATTGCCTTATAACCTAAATCATTCAAAGCCAGAGCAACAGCACAGAAATTTAACAAGCCACTTCTGTAAAAACAAAAAGCAAAAAAACAATATTTAATTTAAGTATCGCATTCAGTTTTAATTTTATTTTAATGTGTTTGTTGCAATCTAAATTTCTAGTATGAGTTTGTGAATTTATTGTTACCGAAGCTTTTAAAAAATATTTTCAAAATAGCAAGAATAGAATATGAATTTTATGAAAGAACGCGTAAAGCAATAGATAGCTCAATACATATAAAATATTATTAAAAAATTGCTTCATTTTGTTCTTTTTTTATTCACCGTTGAATTGGGAAAGGCGCTTCATAAGGTCGACTTTTTAAATAAAAGAAATCGATTTGTGTTAACTTAATTTTCTGAATTAAATTAGCCCATAACAAACTTGTTTTTGGGTATAGAGAATTTTGATAAGAAAATATATAAACTTTAGAAATTCAGAATTAATTCAGAATCCCAAAATGTAATGAAATTTTAATATTATGGAATATTAAAAAAAAATAATTTAAAGTGTAAATACTATTTTTATCTTTTTATTTCGAGTGGTTTTTATTGTACTTATATAGTGTGATTTGCATGTAAGTGAATTATGTTTCTTTAATAATATATTTAAATTTTGTTATTCTGAATTTTAAGCTATCTAAATTTTATATATAATATGATCAAAATCTCCCATTTTTGTTATAAATTCATGCTTTAAAGCTGTTGAATGGTTTAATGATACATGAGAAGCTTTATGCTTTATTTGACTAAAGAATATTTCTAGTATTCTACTTTAATTGGATAAACAAGTCCTTTATTAACTTGAATAATTGAACAATGACTGAAAATATTCTGACGTTAAATAAAGCAAAAGAGATGCACGTGACCGTACCTTACGTAGAGCTCACCCAATTCACCGTGTCTTAATAAGCCACCACTCTTGTGAGACCAAGTTGGTTCATCAGTTATAATTGGGCTGTGTCTCGCACCATTACGAGGTGGCTTATTGCTCCTGTTAGTTAGAAGCTTATTCGTTAGATTTAGGTCGGTTACATTTGCTTGTCGTTTGGCTGAAGTTTCTACACTATAAACACACTTGTTGTTAGGCTTTTTATTTTTTTTTTTTATTTTTGCACCATCACACTGCGCGGTAAAGCTCTTAAATGCTCTCGGCAACAATAACTCTCACGATTACTTAATTTTATTTACTTTTTGGTTTAGTTGAATTATTGTTTACTATGTACACAAGTTACTTCACAGCAAAATAGAAAAAGACAATGAAAGATTGAAATAAAAGAAAGAGAGAGTAAAGAAGCATTTGAGGCTTTGACTTTGTAGTAAGTGCAGCTTGGAATAAAAATATAGCTATTTAATAATGCTTTGCAAGAAAAAGATACAGGAAAAGAAAGGAAAAGATTGGAAGGTATAGATGGGGTGATTTAAACTGCAACTAATAACTTACAAGATACAAATGTCAATATAAAAATCAATATAAAATAATATAAACCTTTTAACGTCGTAGGTGTCTACTAATGCCACAAATCCGTCTGGAAAAGCTATTGCATAACTCACAAGTGCTGCAAGTTCACCGTCTGAAGCTTCTGATACTAATGCACCAAGATCTGATGCTATTTTATCACGATATTCGCAGGATAGTGCGAGAAGATCATGTTCTTCTTTAGTTTCTTTGTGAACCAGAGTCTAAAATTGAATTTAAGTATTTTAAATGATCAATTTAATTTTTATTAAAAAAATGGTCTTGAGATTTTATAGTATTTTTTCAATTGTAAATGAAATTTGAGAGTACAGAATTATATTTTGAAAATATTAAGTTTTACAAAAATTAAATCGGCTAGGAATATAATTTAATTTTTGAGACATTGATTAATAAATCATATTACCGAAAATTGCTTAAATACTTTATATAATCTCTAAAAACCATTTGAATTAAATAAATTTAAAAAATGAATTTATTAACAATATTTATAAACAAACCTTAATGTGTAAATCGTTAAAACTAGTAAATGAAGTAATGTAGGCATGCGCATGAGTGCCACTGACTGGTATGTGAAACAATTTACCAGCCAGAACATTGCTAGTCCCATCAAAGCCACCTGTAAAAAAAATCGATTTTGTAACATGCATATATTTTAAAATAGAATAATAAATCGACAAAAATAATGCTCCTTAATTTGAAATTACACGACTGTAAAGGCGCGTTTGCCCATTATATGTATAAACAATTTTCAACTAATAATTGACCTTTTAAAACTGAACATGTATTAGTCCTTAATATGACCTTGTAACTTAACGTCTAATTTTTTTTCTTTTTTTGTATAAATGTAATAACACGTGCGCAAGTATACCTTATTCATCAAATATGAACTAGAACCACCCATCGCGTTATATCGATCATTTAACAATTCTCACGTCGTTGATATGTAATTAACTTTTCTTTTTTTCCACTTTTAATATGTGTCAATGTATAATTTACTGAATAGATAACAAGACTTTGGAGGACACTTAACAACTTTAGTTTGACTTTATACTTATTCTCTCACCTATGTAACTATATTTAGATGCACTAAGGCCTCCGTCTGGTCCCTGTGCACGCCTCAAACCAAATTCAAGTAATGATACCGATTTACCGGCCACCATACGATATCTAGCCGCATTTGTTGCCATTAAACTTGCGTAGTTGACCAGAGTTAACAGTGTTGTTTCCAAAAGCTGTACCATTATCAGAGGGCCTTCGACCCTTAACAGTGGTACTCTGTTATGAGAAATAGGAAAATGAATTAATATATATTTGAAATTGTTTAACGATGTATGACTTTTTTTTAAATACATACCTTGGAAACACCACAGATCCTTCTTCAATGGCATAAAGAGTTACATCTTTTGCCGTTGTATTTCTTAAGAATTCGAAAAATTCTGGTTCAACTGAAGATGGCATTGTAGATTTGAGGTACACAATATCTGCAATTACATAATAACATTAAAGATTCACAAGTCTGTTATATCAAAAAATTTAAATAATAAAAAAAAAAGATTTGAACTCACCACTATCAGAGTAATGAAATTTATCCAAAAATTTCAAGCACTCTTCCAATCCGGCGAATACCGTGAATTCTCCTTGAAAGGGATTTTTACGAAAGAAAAGATCAAAAACTGCACGATCTTTCATTTTACCATTTTTCCAATAGGCGTAAGCCATTGTGATTTGATATAAATCTGTAAAGTATATTACTTCTTTTTAAACTTTGCAATGAAAGAAAAATATATATATGTATAAAAGGCCATGTTTACTCGATTCAGAAATAATATTTAAAACTTCTATTCGGAGCCTCTGTACATAAACGAGATCAAAAGAATATTTAACTTTATACATGCAATTCCATTAAACGAGCAGACTTGAAATTTTTCATGTTCAATATTGTATATGAAAATCAGATAAATATTTATTACACTTCTTTTCATTTGAACTAGTTTTAAGCATTTTTTCTTTACTTTAACGTTACTAAAACAGCCGAAATAAATTAGAAATTTATATAACGGAAATGGTTTTGATATTGTTGAAAAATAATAGTGTAATGCGGCAGTATTGAACCAACGTAATAATTTCTCGATCGTGTAAACTAGGTCAGTTAGAATTCGCTTGCAAAATAAATTCTCAATTTACTTCTGATGCTTTTTTTTTCTCTTTAATGTACGAAAACTTAATGATATAACCGTTCAATACACATACTGAATGTACGTTGCATTGATGATGTTGCATTATAAATTAAAATAGTATTAAATTATATGAAAATTACCACACGAAAAAATTACATCCAATCATGTTAAATAATTGCTCATAAAATATGAAAATTTTTTGAAAAGTTTTCATGTTTCATCTGTAAAAATAGAATTTTTGTTCATTTAGAGTATACTTTCATAAATAATAATTTAATGTAGAAAAATTAAGAATCCAATTATAATACTCATTTGTAATAAAGTTTTAGTATTGGAAAACGTTTAATTTAAATATCGTAAATTACACTAAATTGCGCTAGAACTATACGTACTTATTTTGATCGAAAAAAAATATGGGTTTGAAATTCGATCAAACAATATTGAAATCCATGGTGCGTTTATGTAACTAACAGATATACAAAAAATCAGATTGAAGAATTATAAATAAAAATTGCGTCATGTGAACAAAAATTTTATCATTTTTTTTTTAATCGATCGTATACACAAATTAATTGATCGTAACTTCAATAAAATTAACGATATTTTTAAGCAAGGCAAAATTTTTTTTGAATGAAGTTGTTTACTACAAGTTGCGTCATATTGTATGCATCAACGCTGCTTTCGTCATTTAATGTTATCAAAAATTTGATTTTTTTTCGGTTTTCAAATATTACTTAGACGTGTTTGTACAGATTTTCTTTATCAGTAATCAAACAATTTTATTCCGTACGAAAATAAAAAAAAAGATAAAGAGATCATAGCGATTAAAATTTCTTTTCTTCACCGATCCAACAAAAATGATTTATTTTCTGATTTTCTTACATTTATCCAATTATACTAAACTAATAATCACGTATTTCTACGATACAATTTACTAAACTTAGCAAAGACATATTTAAATATTTATATAGTTGAACAGGTGGTACAATTTACTTAGAAAGTATTGTTAAGGATTCCTTTATTTTTCATTCATTTATCTTTATACAGATGCGATGGATATTAATTCGATTGACATACAGCTGATTACGATTAATATTTCTGGAATGTCAATTGGTAATAAATAATCTACAAAACCGGTTTATTTTTTAAAATAAAAAAATAAAGGTGTTTTTGCTTGTTAAGTGCTGCAATTACATTTGTAATTAAATAAACTTACGTATGTCAATATTTAAAAAAATTTTCCTTATTTTTATTTAGACTTGTTTCATAATTTGTTTTCACAATCGTGATAGATGAGTTTTATTTTTTTTTACAATTTATTTATTCTTTTTTTATTTATAATTCTTTCAACGTTTATGATTTTAACTGTAAATTTAGTATTTTTCATAGTTTTACTGATGACCTTAAAAAAATATAATCAGTCCTAATAGCGCGCAAATTTTGAATTTAGCGCGTACCGAGCATCTTTTGTTTACTCTTGCAAAACGTAAACTACCCAGCGATGCTCATAACGTATAAAATAAAAAATCTTACGTTAAACGTGCGGCGTATGACGTAAATCAGAAGAATATGTAATGCGTTTGCAAAATTAAAAATATATATGTGTGTAAATAAAATTTGCGTGTACGTGTGTGCAACGTAAATTTTGTTACCTGTAAGTAAAGGTTGTACAACGCCGTTTTGCCTTGAACGGCACCAAATGCCTTCCTTATCATCGCACATCTTGCGCTTGATACCACGACGATTATGTTGTTGATTATCTTGAGCGCTCGACGACGATGACGATGTCGCTATTGACTCCACTTCTTTATCTTCCTCGTCGTCGTCGATAACAACGTCGATTGATTGCTGTTTTTTCTTATTGCTAGTTTTGTTACGTTGCTGTTGCTGCTGCTGCTTTTCGACACCTCCTATTGAACCTGCACACAACTGAATCAGTAGAGAACGAAAAAAAAATAGCAAGGAAATAGAAAAAAAAGCGCGCGTGTTTATGATCGGAGTAAAAAAAATTAGATATTATTAAGTAGTCATAATTTTAGCTTCGCTTTCCCGCGTTATAACACATGCCGCGTTTACTACTCGACTCCTGTGCCATGACAACGTTCCAAAAGAATATATTCGGCATACGACGTATATTATAATAAGATATTTCGATTTTTCTTACTTATGCCTTAGTACATCACCCCCGCTTTTTAATATTTCTTTATCTACTATTTTTCTCTCTCTCTCTATTTCTCTCCACCCTCCCTTTTTCACTCTACCACCGTTCTTTTTTTTTCTTATTTTCTTAGCGATCACTTTCTTTTTTTCTCTCTCTTCTGTTCGTCGTCGCGAGCAATTCTTATTTTAAACATCTCACGCGCAGCACACAGGCACATATATATCGAAAATATCAATGCATGTATACATACGTATGTATATACGAAATGCTAAAAGAGTGAATTTATTTAGGAGAGATCGTAATCGAAATGTTGAACTCGTTTCGCAATAGTGCGTTATATACACCGAAATGGCACATATACACTTACACAGGTAAACTCGATGCAAAAGGCAGGAGGGACCGACTTCTTCTGCAATCGTAACAGAGCAGAAGACATAAAATTACTATACATTTTCATTACGTTTCCGTATATAGTATACCTCTTTTTTTGCTATACCTTTCTAACTAACGTATCTGTATATATATGTGCTCTGTTTATACATGTATAGAACATTCAAAAGGTAGGGATGTTGCGCGCGCGCGAAATGTTAAAATGAATGGAATAAGGTAAAAGTGGGGAGAGAATAAAAGTGAACGAACGAATGGTATAAGGTTGTTTGAAAAATTTTTTCTTCTGGGGTTGTATACCTTAAAAACACGTGATTAAATATACATTTTAATACTTATTAGGACTCCTTGGTAATGATAGACTAAACAGTTTTATCGTTGATACAATTATCGAATTTTAATTAAAAGAATTTTCATGTTGATTTTTTAATAAACTTTTTTTCTCTCGACGTAAAACAAAGTTTACTTTTTTTCAAGTATTTTAAATTAATTTAATCAATTACTTTAATGAAACTACTTATAAATTTTGTTGTTACTTGTCAAATACACGAACATTAGATTACTCGGAATTTACGAAGTAATTTGTATGTTTATACAATTTTGCGAGTCGTATTTCTAAAATTAGCAAATATAAATTTCAAAACAAATAGAATAATAAAAATTCATTCTCTGCCTACAGTTGAAAAAAGATTTTTAAAAAATTGAAACGCAGTAAAATTCTTTAGATTAAGATTGAAATATTATAGTTTGCATTTGACGCGTATTTTAAAAGTATAAAAAATTGCATAGTTTGCAGCAGCTGTCTCAATGGTTGCACTATAAGTGTGGAAGCATAATTTAGATCTTCATACGCTAATGTATGCACTTTAACACTTTAGAACTATATCGTTTTTTTTTCGTTGAAAAGAAAAACTAAAATAACTTATAAGAAAAATATGCAGTGTTTAAAAGTCCTAGCCAATTGAAAGAGTATGCACTATATATGATCTATGTATACACACTTTGGAGAAATTCCATTTAGAATAAAAGAATTTTTAACCAAACTGAATCATTAGAGATGATAAGTAAAATACGTAATCCCAACGTCTTATCTTGATCTTTTTATAATATGCATGCAGGAAGTAGATTTTCTAAGTTTTAACGAAAAATTAATAGAATTTTGTATTTTTCATATTATGTTTATTATTTATGATATTTTTATTAATTATTGATTTAATTTATTAATGCTATTGCAGAAAATTATTACGAAATTATGTTTCATTGTAATTAATTGAAGTCCAATAAATAATAACATTAAAAAATGTTTGTTCAGAGGCTTGTCGATTCGATACAAATAGTCTCATTCATCATTTATCTAAATTTTTCAGAATTTCATTCCCTCTTGTTTCTCTAGTGAATTTAAAAATAGAAAAGTTGTTAGATATCTTTTGTTTTATCAAGTGTAAGTGCAATATTGTTGTCATTAATTGCCGTCAAACGTTTAACTCTACTGATATTTAGCAATATAGTAATTATGAAAAAAAAATTGAAAAAATTTTGTTGTGAAAAAGATTGTAAGTACTTGAGCTAATGGAAAATAACTCGATTGATGTCTTCGTGTATAAAACGGCTTAATAAAGAGTGTATGCTTATCTTGCACTTTAAGTGTTTAAGAAGACGTAGTAAAATGAATTTATATCTTCTTTCATTTAAAAAAAAACAGTGGCGCTCACTAATTCTTATATAATCAATACTTATACATGTATATACAAGAATTAATTTTGTGCTACGGTAGTTTTACATCTACTTTTGGTCTTGATTATTACTAAATATTTAATTAACGAGGAATTAATTGATACATAATTACTTTATGGTCTTTAATGACGTCATCTTACCGTTCGATTTTAAATTATTTTATGATTAGATTGGTAAGATATTGAAAAATTTAATTAAATGTTAAATTTATAAACAGAAAGAAAAATGTTTTTTTATTGATGGTTATTTGCTTGAACGGGTGAAAGAATTTCATATTATTTTTATCTTGTTTTTGTAAATTTTACTAAAGTAACAACTTTACATTTTTAATAAAAAATTTAATTATTATTTCTTACATATATTACTAATCAAGCAAAATTTAATTAAACTTTACTTCTAACTTCCGAGAAAATAATATCATTTCCGTTAGTGATTTATTTTTTATAAGATAAAAACAACAGTCTTTGGACAATTTTTAAAGTACTTTTTTTATAACTCGAAACTTGCTAAAATAACGAATTATTTTAGGGAAAATATCACATTTCAAAGAATTTATGAAGAAAAATTTTTGTTATTTTTTTCATATTAAAATAACATTTTTATAAAAATGAATATCTTGCATTTGAACTTTTAAAAAGCGCATTCCTAGTTTCGAAGAAAAATAAAAATCAAGTTTAAGTCGTTAAATCAAAGTGAAACATTACTGTTTGAGCTGATTGTGCTTTGCATTGAAAATTCTTGTTAATTTTTTAAATTGTATTGAAAAATTGTCAATTTTTTTTTATATTTAAGTGCTTCATCAATACACGTGAGATACAACTGTATTTACAAACTGTGAGCTTTGTTTTAATAGCTGTAGAAGATTAAATTAAATTTATTTTCAGATAAGAATGGATTAATAAATAGATTAATTCCTGTAAGATTTCATTTTTAGAATATTAAAGAATCAATAATTTTGTGAAATATATTTTTAAAGTTTGATTTTAATTGACAAGTAATACTTTTTCAGTAGCGGTCCAGATGATCGTTTACATATATCCTAAAGATTGCTGCTTTAACCGTGTACATTTATTTGTATATCATTTATTTTGCACGATAGCAAAATTATAATCTTCTGTGCAAAGAAAATTTTAAGATAGTATGAAAATGGACTTGATAAGTGAGCTATCAAAGTCTCGTTTTTAAATGACAATCTATACATTTATAAATTTTATTTTATTCTCTAATTTCTACCAGTCTAAGGATAGGTTAATGAAGAATAAACTGAATAAACATAAATGCAAATTTCGCAAGAATAATTATATAATTTTTGGAGCTTGGTCGAATTCTCTATAATTTAAAATTTTTTAATCTTCTTATCAATATATAATTTTCTTTAATAATTTTCATTTAGCTATACTACACCACAAATCCTACTGTACGAAGTTAAAAATGATTTAATTTGTTACAACATAAACATCGTGTATGATAATAAATAATATGTCCAACTAATATATAAAAGCACTGTTATTGTCACTTATTAATAACTTTTAGAGTGATTATTTTTTTTAATTAATATTATGAATGATATATAATCGGAAAAATTCTTATGCCATTAAACTTTGTTATTGAATTAAAAATTTTTATCAAATTTGTTTTTTTTAGCAAATACTTGATCTTTTATCATTTTAAAAATCACCTTTTAAATAAACAATTATTGAAGAATCAAGAATAACGATCTTGATCAATATTCTTGATTATCTTTAATATCTAATCGCCATGCATGATTACGTAAATATTGTTTTTAATTTAAATTACCTAAATTGAAAAAGTGTAATAATAGATGATAAAACTTTTTTGCATTTATTCATATTTTATTTAACGAGGACTCATATTTAATGCAATAATGCTGCACTAGTTTTACACAAGTTTTTAAATTATTGCAATTGTCAATATGCAATGCAGATATTGATTAGGATTTGTTTTGCTACTTTCATCGAAAGTTTTAATATAATTAAACAAAATAAATAAATAAATTGTTGAATGTTAATGAAATTTTCTTTAAAAATAAATTAAAAATATTATAAATCAATTACTGATTATGTTGTACTAAAATATTTTTGTTCAAATGCAAGCTTTAAAAAGTTTTAAAAAAATGAAAATAATTTTACGTATGCTAAACGTTTATAACGTATCTAATTAAAATTAAAACAAATTAAAAAAAAAACTTATACCTTAATAATAAAAATATAATAAAATATTGTTTTACACATTTCAAAATCAAATGTCGTCCGAAACGCAAAGCTTTCCTATTTTATAACTACTATAGCAGCTAAAAGCGCGAAATTTGAAAAAACTATTAAAAATCTCTTAAAAATTTTTAATAGTAATTCCACTGAGCTATACAGCCAACTATTATATGCATTAGATAAAAATATAAAATAACGAAAATTTTTTTTTTTTAAATATCCAAAAAAATTCTTGAACGGTTTAGATAAAAATCACAAGTCAAAGTTCTCTTTTATTTCTTGAAGAAAAAAAAAAGGAATCACAAGGGTTAAAACTCGCGCTGAAGAAAGCCGACGTTTAACTGGCTTGCATATACTATTCGCTGCAGTCTTAATACTTCCACTCGCGAAATGTTTAGTAATTTACTCCCACAACTTATGTGCATATATACACTTTTAAAAAAAAAGTAAAAGAGAATATAAAAAAAGAAAAAAAAAGAGAAATGCGAGTGAACTTAGTGTATAAAGTTAACGTTTAAACTGTTGAGGCGCTATAGTTCGTGGTAGGCGTTTTTTTTTGCTAAATAAGTAACTATATAGCCGTTGACTTGAAAATAATATCGGAGAGAATTTCGATCAAACATCGAGGGAGTACAGAGTATAGAGTTGGATAGAAACGCGTGCTACGAGGTCACCCCCAAAAAGCTTATTTACTTTCAACTGATAAGCCGTGAAAACTTTCATTTCAGATTTGTATTAATGGTTTTACATGTCTATATGTATATGGACAAAAAACGTAAACTTATATATGCATATATGTTATGGAATACACGTCAAACTGTGATGGACTTCATAATTAAGAATATTTGGCAGGGACGCACACGCGATAATCGGTAAAATTTATGACTTTTCATGTGAAAAAAAAACGAAAGGGAAAGAAAAAATTTTTTTTTATTCAAGGAGACTCGATCGCGAGAGTTCTGTGCAGTTTTTTTGACTTTGAAAGATTTTTCAAACTTTAAGTTTGAAGACGCTAATTATGAAGAATATCCATTGCGGATATTAATTTCTATACTTTTATGCAGAGTTTGATGACCATGAAAAATATTTCATAATCTTAGAAAATGGATTTTTTTAACGAAACTTTTTAAGTTTTGACTTTAAATTTTCTAAATTTAAGAAAATACTCGAAATTGTAATTTCACTTAAATCAAATAACGTTTATTTACAGAAAAAATGTTTTAACTTTGGTTCTCGGATCTTTTTCTATCTTTAGAATATTTAAAATATTATGAAAAATGTTGCAATCGCTTTATCCGTTTTTTTTTTTAATCCAAAGATTTTGATCTCAATTTTTATGTTTCTAGAGAAAATTCTCTAAAATAATAAATGCAAAAACTGCATGTCCTTAAAGAGATTATAAAAAATTAAAAAAAGTAACTTTTAATTCTGAAAAACATCAATCGATGAACAAAATTGACTTTCTTTTTTATAATTTTATATTAGACATAATACCGAAAAGTTAAAAAAAAACCGGGGCACATTTTTTAAATTTTCTTTGTTAGTTTTAAAAAATTTTTGAATAAAATATTTTTCTTGTTATAAAAATTTTAATTCTCAATCACTCTATTTCAAACAAATATTCTTTTCAATATTAAATTTTGTTTCTCGTTGTATCTATGAAACATTAGAAATACAAATTAATGGAATATTAAATTTTAACTTATACATAGTATCGATAAAATTAAAATTGTATGTATTTTTGTTTGACAAAAAGCCAACTAAAATTCGTATGTATACGTATATTGTCTAACTTGAATTTAACTATTATAAAAATAAATAATAATTGAAAATAGTTTACTAATAAATCATATAAAATAAAGTTACATTAATTATGTAACCAAATAAAATTTTTATTTACATACTTTATTTTAAAATTTTTATTCTGGAATAAATAATAATGAAAGACTGAATTTTCACATGAAATAATACAATTATATTGTATACAAGCAATATGACATGATAACTTTAATATCTACTGGAATTAAAAACTTATGAATTTAAATATGTATTATCATTATTATTTTATTCTTAAATTATCAATTTATTCAAATTTATATATCATTTGGTATATTATTGTTTTTATTTTTCTATTATAAAAAAAAAAAAAAAAAATTTACGAAAAGCTGGAAATTCAGTTTTTCTGATGGAAATCAAATTAAAAGAGGTATATGAATATTTCAATAATTCTAAATAATCTTTGTAATATAATTTGTAGTAGGATTTTATTAGCACTTCAAAAAAACTATTTATTTTGTAATTTTTTATACGCCTTCTTGACTTTGATAAACATTTTTATCAGTTTTATTAGTAATTGAATTAAATAATTGAAAAATAATGTGAAAAGTTTAGTCATAATTCTGATTTAGACTTAAGTTTTGATTAAAGTTTGTATCAATTTGTGTAATCCTACATGGTGTTGAAAAAAATTTCAAAATTGCTTCTAAAGTATGGTTAAAATAAATAAAGTTTATAAAGAAAAAAAAAAAACAATTTACTTTGAATTTGGTCTTTTATCCTAAGCACGCACATACACGTTATACACGCAAAACTTGGTTTTTTATAATGCTGTACTGTGAAATCATGAGTAATATTATTGCAAAAAAAAGGAAAAATATTTAAAATGCCAAGTTTTTATGTCGTTTTACTTATTTTTATAGCATTTTTCATTTATCTTGATCGTTCCCGAAGAGAAAGAGAAGGGAAGAGGGTAAGAGATAAAGGGGGAGAGAGAATGAGAGATATTTGTTAATGAGTGATAATAGCTTCAAAATATTTACATAAATTTAATAATTTGTAAAAATTACTTGAAGAATTGAAATACTTTTAGCTTAATAAAATTTTTTTAAATGACTTAATTCATGGCAATTGGTTATATTCAGCTCTGAGTAAATGTTTTGACTAACTCCGTAAACAGAAATTTCAAATTTAAGACTCCAAAGTGAGGCCCTTATGCTTAATACGCTGCACAAATTTGCAAATATATTTTCTTTTTGTTAATAACTAATTTCTCTTCTTTTTCTTAAATTTTTTAGAAAATTTCTGTGTTGACTTAATGCAAAGAATTATTGAAAGTAAAATATATTGAATGTTATATCACTCTGAATGAATTTTTCATTTATGTTTATGAATTGATATTATAATTATTAGAAATAACAAAAGTCATCCTAAACAAAAATTACTAAAATTCCGAAATTTTAAGATTTTGTCACTTTGAGTCTAAAGCTTACACTTGCTTGAATTTTAAAAAATAAACAACTTTAAACATAAAAAAGAAGTTTTTTAAATTCGTATGTTTTCATTCCAAATCATCGAATAACGAAAAAGAAAACAATTCAACGGAATTTAAAGCTCAATTAATTTTTTTTAAAATATTTTGTAAAATCTTTTTTCGTGATACTTTTTTCTCAAAGTTATGCTTTTTCGTGAAAAAATGCATCAATTTTTTTCAATAATTCATATCTACAAAAATATTCAATGCATAGAAATAATTTTGAACAAAATAATTTTATTTGTAAGTAAATATCACAAAGCATGGAATGCAAATTTAAAAAATCATTAAATTTTTATCTTAATTTTTTTCGAAAACTTAAACCTCTCTTTTAATTTTCCGATCATATTATTAAAAAAAATTAAAAATAAAATAATTTTTCTTGGATTTCTGTTAAATTTTATTTTTCATTTTAAAAGCTTTTCAAAAATAATACATATTTTATAAAAAAGTTTGACATAATTTTGATGTGACGTATTTTTGTGATTTATTATAAGAATGTTATTGCCTACTCAAAAAAGATATTAAAATTATAATTGTATCCAAAATAAAAAATAACTTGAAATTAATATAAAATCAATATATAATTTTTAATTTCATTTGTTTAGTAATGCTTATGAGTCCGAGTTAATTTATCAAAATGAATTTAAAGATTCTATGTATTTAAAAATTTTTATTTTTATTTTAAATATTGAAAATATCCGATGTCTCTCTTTAAGAGTTTTTTTAATTATTGTTGTTTGATTGGGCATAGCGTTAAGTTGTTTTCAAGGCAAGCAATTATAATTCATTGACAAGCATCGTAAAAGTCTTGAAGATTTAAAAGAAAATTCAAATGTATTTTATAAAACTGTAGCTTCTAAACGGAAAGGATTGCAAAAATATAAGAGTACATGAAAATTCTATGTCGCTATTAATATTTTCTCCGATCTCGTGCAAATCGTTTGTATTAAACTTTAATTTCCTGTACCGTATAAAATAAAACTAGGTAAAAAGAGTAATAATTTAACTATATATAATATTGTTTGCATCATACCTGCCACCAAAGCACATGACATAATTACTAATGTTCGTGATCAACAAACATAAAAAAAAAAGAAAAATCCAAAACACAACTCCTCAGTAACTAAACGTCAAAATTCCAAACTTTAACCTTTTTATTTGTTTAGTCGTATACTTTTTTAATATGTAAATTGAATAAAAGTATCGAAAAATTTAACGCACAGTTTACAAACACAAAATAACTTTACAGAATTCTCAAAGATATATATAAAACGTAGCGAACGTCTCAACAGACAAGAATTGAATAAACGATGACCGGACATTGGCCAACGACGTTTCCATTCTGCAAAAGTTATTTTCTGATGCTGACTCACATATAGGCATACAACTTATGTATATAGATATATGCATGTACATAAGATTGTATGCATATAGGCAAGCACGTGTGCTTAAAGTTATAATAACTAAACTACAGACGCGCCAAACGTTTATAACGTCATTCATTATTTTTTTTTCTTTAAACTGTGATGTATCGCGACTTTATATCAATTGATAATGTCATAGTTTGTGCGAAGGGGTCAAGTTTTGAATTCCATGCTTGATATGACATGTAAAAATATATTCTCTAGTCTAATAAAGTTTGTAAACACTAAGATTAATCAATCGAGTTAGTGGGAAATTGTGATGTCTTTGATTAATTATATTGTCAGTGCGTATGATGTAGAAAGAAACATAAAGAAAACGGTTAACAGAAAACACATTGTTTCCACATTTTATTACAGTTTTGTTTGACTAAGCAAAAAAATGGATTAAAAACGTGACCGAGATGGCAACTTCATTTGGTAATTTAGGTACAAAATAATATAAGTTATTTGTAATGTTTAAAAAAATTGAACAAGCAATTTTATTTTTTTCTTTCAACTCAAATTATTTCTATTGATGCTTTTACCTTATTTTAAAGTTAAATTGAAATGTCTGAATTATTTCGCATGTTACTACTTACTTATTGAATTGGTACGAATTTAGAAAATTTTCTTTGGTATTTTTTGTTAATTTACATTTACAACAATATTATCTCTTGCTGTATAATGTAGCTTAATAACCTTGTTATTATGGCCGTAAAGAATTGAATACTAAAAAAACATGGGTAATAAAACTAATAGTAACGAAAAATATATCTGCGTTATTGTGATTTGGAAATTCCTACTTTATTTCGTGCCTTACACGATTTGGATTAAATATATAAAAAAACCAAATATCCTTTAGTTGATGAATTTATTAATTCTAGTGTCAAATAAATAAAACTTTTCATTAAGAATCTGTCATCGTCACATTTATAAAAAAAACTGGTTAAACTTTGATTGAAATATTTACGAAAATTAAATGAAGTAGTCTGGTAATTCATATATGAAAAATTATAAAATTTTTAAAAGTTAATTAATTTCTTTATTTCAAATTGAATTTAAATTGAATAAATTCCTTTAAGAATATTAAATAAAATATTGATGACATACTACTGGAAGTGCAATATATATTCAACAACGTAAAAAAGTATAACAGAGAATATTTCTTGTTAGAAGAAATGAACTTACCTATTTTGTATCTGATGAAAAAAATACAAGTATTCTCACAGTTCTGAACAAAAAAGGCTTTATATACGTTTGGTTTGAAGAAAAATTATTCGTCACTTTTCCGTTAAAAATGATTACTTTTATCTCGATTTAAAAAAAAACATAAACTTATTTTGAAATATTATTATTTATATATTCTTTTGTTTTGTAGTGCAAAAAAATGATTTCATCCAGAATGAATACTCGAAAATTGTATAATGTCCGTCACGATCCTTATTGTTATTTAGTTGCTATGCATCATAAATAATTTCTGTTGAATCTTGTTTTATCAAATGAGAGATGCCGTGTTTGAAATTCAAAATAATTATATTAAAAATTTTTAATTTATTTAAAAAAATCTTTGACCATCAATAAAGTAGAAATTATTATAAGCAAAACGTATGTATGTTTAATGGTGTACAATTTCACCCGTTTTTTTCTTATAGTCAACGTTCCGTATTGACTGTTTTCGTGTTGAACTAAAACTTAAAATGTTTTGAAATAGAGACTTGTATACCAAAAATTAATATGAATTTTAAGAACAGAAATTACATAAGAATTCTTAATTTATAGGTTCGGTTTATAGAGTTATCTGAATTTTATAATGTTCTTGGATCCTTACTATCATTAATAGTTATATGTAATCGATAATCTATTTTGCTAAAATATAAATCTTGAAAATTTACAATAATTTTATTGAGGTACAATAATAATCATCAAGCTTTTACTTATAAATGTTAAGGTTTAACTATATAACATGCAATACACATTTATATTTCGAAAAGTTTACAATATTATTTAGTAAGTGTAAACTTTTTTATGTGCATCCGTGATTAAAGTAGTTTTGGAAATAAACTATTTATAAATTTAGGATTAAGTAAAATACTTAAAATAAAATATAAAATCCATGAAACTTACAATAATAATTTTGTTGAATCATAACAACATTAAATCTTTTTCCATCACAGCGGCCCGGAAACAGCACTTTCGGTCCTGCGACAAAAACACAAAAGTGTTGTTTCCGGGGCGCGGGTGATGGAAAATAGTATACGCACCTGCGGGGGAAACTTGTTCGCCCCTTAGCACGCGTTTAACACCCTCGGCTACGCCTCGGGCGTTATTATACGCGTGCTATGGACCGAACAAGAGGTTTCCTCCCGCAGGTACGTAATATACTATTCCTTCATACCCGTGCCGGAACTTCGCCTAAAAGTGCCTCTCGTGCGGCAGGGAACGGGCAAATTACATTTGTAATTTTCTTTACAGTCACATGCTCAGAAGCCACTGCGCACCTTCATACTACAACAGTTTCGGTCGCTTCACTGTCTGCTGCATGTTCCGACTATATCTATATATACTCAGTATGTCTAACCTCTGTTATTATACATCAAACATCGTTAGACATGACTGTTAAAATTATGAAAAAACACACACACATGATAATTACAACGTTTTTTTTATATGAATTATCATTAGAATATTTACTGTATATCCTATGTTATCAGCTATAGGATACACATGTTCCGTTTTTTCACATTTCTTTCATGCAAACACAATTTTTTTTTAACTCGCGATATTTTTTTCACGACACTCACAACATGCTTTTAGACACTTAAAAAATAAAAATACAATAAAATAATTGAATATTTATGTTCTTTTTTTGTTTCTTTACACGTTTTATTTATTTGAATTATTAAATAAAACGAATTGTTTATCCTATGTTAACCGCTATCGGACTTTTATTTGCGATTCTTTCTCTCTCTCTCATTCATGCTCTCAACGTATACTATAGTTGCTTGCGCATGCGCGCTACAACAAACTAAAGCATCAAATGACTTTTCACTAGAAGTCGTTTTCGATGTATTTTTTTACTTAAAAATGAATTTTTATCTTTTTGGGATGGCGAAGTTCCGGCCGGGCATGAAAGAAAATCGTATACGCTCCTCGGCACGAAAAAGGCTCATCATATGCGCGTGTTTTGCTTTGCTCGGCTGACGCCTCGCAAAGCAAACTTACACGCGCGTGTAATGAGCCTGTTCCGTACCTCGGAACGTAATATACTATTATGTCGTTACTTTAAATACTGAGCTTTTTCCAAGTTTAAAATATACAATACACTTTAATTATTTTTGTGCATTCCTGATTGAAATAAAATTTTAAAACTTGGACTTAAGGAAAACTGAAGAAAAGCTTGAAGGATTTGGGATGAAAATTAGACGCGCATTAAAGTATACTGATTCTTCTTATACCGGCCCCAAGTGATTTTATACCTCAAGTTTTGGATGGAGTTTTTACTAAAATTTGTGCGTCAGTTGAATATCAATTTTTGTAAATCCCCTTTATTACAAGAATTGATATCTTAATCTTATTCTTCAAAGCATACAAAAGGTCATTATAAAAATACAGATTAATTTTATAGAGTGTGCATTTCAAACCAATATGAAAACTATGTAAATATATGTTGAAATATAAATTTAAATAAATGTTTGATATATTTAACATCTTTTTTTTAATTTAGGAAAAAGTCTGAATTAATTTTAATTGCTTTTACTAAATTGCTATTTATTTTATTTTAACATTGGCTATAATAAATAAAAATAAATATTGAAAAATAAATGAATTGTTAAATTTTCTTACAAATAAAAATTTTTAATCAAATGGTACATTTAGGAAGTATATGTAAATATAGTTCATATGTTCAATACACAGGATTGAAAAGGAAATATTTTGTAAAAGGAATAAAAGGAAAGTTTATCTCAATAAATAAAAACAATTTTATAATGAATACGTGCATCTAATTTATTAAAACTCTCAATTATTGCATTTTTGGTGTAACTCCTTTTCTGCTATATTTTAGCAACAACTGGTATGATTTTGTACATAGATTTTATTTGGCTCAATTGCATTATTAATATCTTTCTTTCTTATTTTTCAGTTGCATCATTGATTTTTCGTTCACACTAATAAACATGTTTTATTAATTTACAGTATTAGCGGTGACAGGGCGTTCTTTATAATTGATGCAAGATATGATAAAAAAAATATTGATAATGGAGCAACAATAGTAAAATAATACTGTTCGCGGATATAGATTTAAATTATTTAAATAATTATCTGATTTGACGATATAAATAAATCAATATAAATAAATTAAATCGTTATTTTCGTTATTTTCGTATTGGCGGGATAATCGATTTCACAATGCTGTAAAATTATGTAATAATAGTTATACTTTTTAACTTATATATTGTGCAATCTTTTTCTCATTTAAATTTAAAAAAAATATTCATTTTTTTAATAATACTACGGAAAATTTTAACATTAAAAACATTTGGTTAATCTAAAATTCTTAAACTTTTAAAAATATAGTCGAACTTTGAACACTTGTGTTCTTTGTTATACTGTAACTCAAAAATAATGACAAAAATATAATAGCAAAAATAATACTGTTGCTGAGTAACATTGACTAGAGTCTGAAACTTAATAATTCGTTTCAAAATTTATTACTTATATATTTTAGGCTTTTTAAGAAAAAAAAATAATCATTGTTATAAATAATATTTTCGATATCATCCTCTATACAATTACATCTATCGCACCATTTGTTTTTTTTCCTAATTACTAATTATTTTGTCAATTCTTTATTATAGTAAACTACTTTTACAAAAAACGCAATTACAAAATACAAGATCATTTCTATTCTATATATAAATATTTTATTTTATGTATATGTATTGTTGCTTATGTACGCACGTGCTTGTCCCTTTTTTGTTGTTGTATATAATGTTTTTTTTTTAAATTTACGGAAGCACAAAACTATTTCATTATTCTACATTTTCTTATAGACACGTCGTCGTTTATCATCACCATTTAACGAAGATCGTTTGACAAAAATTTAATGATATTTTGACACGCTGTCATTGATCTTCTCTTTGTCTCTTTTTTTTTCTATTTATATATATAATACTGTACGGAGAATAATACACGTTGATTCTAATAAAATCGTATTTCTTGTCTAAATAAGGTATAAGAACGTTTTTACGTATGTATAATTTTTTTTATTGTATAATATCATCATCGTGCTCTACCAAATTGTACGATAAACTTCTCTCACTTCTCTCTCTCGGATATCACTAATTGATTCGCATAATATAATAATCTAAAATTATATGTTCTACTATGTATATATGTATACGTATATATATTCCGTGTGAAATATATTGTACTGTCTAATTTGACACATGAGATTTTTTATTCTTCATACTATTTTTTTTTATAATTATTATTGTACAGTCTTACAAAGTGCTCTCTTTTTTTATATATATATATATATACGAATGGTCGTCACGTAGTTCGTGTGCGTTGCAACCGCCACGACATTTATTAATTAAGTATTGTGCTGTATGAACTCTTCTTATTCTTTCTTCACATTTCTTGTTTTTTTTTCTACATTTTTTTTATTTCTTTTCTGGTCCTACTTGACTTCTTTTATTATTTTTTACTTTGTTTTATTTTTTTTCTTGCTGCTTTTTTTCTCTCTCTTTTTCTAAGAGTCTTGACGATTCTCGACCAACCATGAAGACAGTGCGATAGGCTTTATTTTAGTTTCTTATTTATTTTTTATTTTTTTTGGCGAATCGTGAAGTTTTATTAAGTATCACAGGGCTATCGCTAACGCGAGGGAATATTTTTTTTTATTGTTTACGATTATTAATTACTTCTTTGGATGATCGTTGTTGAATTATGGCAGTCTTTTCTCTGCAGAATTAAGTGCACCTCAGTCTGTAAAAAAATGAAAGAAAGAAAGAATTAGTATTTGCATACACGAGTTATAAATATCACAGAAATTTTTCTCTTCGATAAAAAAAATACAAGTGTTTAAAAATCTCTTTGCCGAGAATTGATTTTTATTTTTAAATAATACGTCTGGGACGTGTTTACGATTTTAAGCGTAATAATCTTTCAATTTATACATTACATTATTAATGATAAAATTAAATTTCTTTATTTTTCGGACTTTGATTAAAAAAAAGGTAAACATATTATTATCTTGCTTTTTCTTTTATAAAATTAACAAAAACAATTGATTTTTGAGGAGATTATCCATGCATATAAATAATCGTTTAAAATAAAGAAATTTTATAGAACTTTTAAAAGTACGTAATTAAATTAAATGTAGTTCAAGGATAAATTTAATGTATTTGAAACATTTAAAAAAACATTTTTTAGTTTTAAAAAATTTACATTTAAAAAGTTTAATCGTAATAAATCATAAATAACTATATTTTAATATATATATATATATATATATATATATATATATATAAAGATCTAAATTATTTACTTAGTTTTTAATGAAACATTTATAAAAATTAAATACATATCAACAAGATATCTTTATCTACTGCATTATGTGCATAAAATTTAGGTCAACTTTGAAACAATTTCAGCATTAAAATTTAATTTATTTCACTGCTTACAGTGTTAACAAAAATTCTGTTTAATAAACATTGACATAAAATTTCAATGTACGAAGGATAAATATATGCAATCACTATTTCAATAGATTCAGTTATGTTTGTATTCAATGAATTATAAACGAATCTAAATTGAAAAAGGCTACTTTAAAGAAGAGTGAAATGATAACAAATTCCAATAAATCAATTAATTATTTGATTTTCTTAATTGTAATGATAATTAAATAATGGATGTTTCTATCTTATCTACTAAAAATTCCATATTTTCTTGGAACGTATTATAATTTAAATTTAATGAGATACTCCTCACTACTTGAATTATTCAACAAATTGAGAATACTTGAAAAAAATTTATTAATTTTTTCGTTAAAAAGTTAATTTTATTTCTTATTCTATAATGATAAATATTGTTACACCTGAATCGATAAATGTGGCTCATCTCATGAGATCTGCGGCTCGTTGTCTATCGCGATGTACCTCTTTTGGATGCATCCTTTTACGATGAGAAAAACAATTGCCAGAACTGGCGAATGCTTTTGGGCAATACGGACACTGATATGGTCTAGCACCTGTGTGTTGATTAATGTGAAACTTAAGATCTTGATTGCGTTTAAATGTTTTATCACAGAGTGGACATGCGTGAGGCCTCAGATCCGAATGGGTTATACTATGAGCGCGTAATGTCGAATTGGTCGGATAGACACGTCCACATACTGAACATGGAAACTGGATACCACTGTGGTATTCTTTGTGACGAAATAGATTTGATTGGGTTTTGAAACTGAAAATATTTGCTTGGATTAAAAAAAATTATAATACAAATATTTCAATTTTGTAGTTTTAGATTAAAAAAATTTTATATAAAAAGGAGAAATTTTAGAAAGTTATAAAATAAATCTATCTACTAAAGTAAGTTCATTGTTATTTGTAAAAAGATACATTACACTTTGAAAAAATACAAATTTTTAATTAATATAATTTATTAAATTTATTCTTTTACATAATTAGTTAATTTTTCAAGATTGGTAAATTATATCATATTTGAAGCGAATGATTATTCTTTATGATTTATTGTACTTTCTAAAAAGAAAATTTTTTCACATAAAAACAAATTTTTGTAAATTAACAAAGAATTTGTAAATCTTGAGTATTCAAGCATGATTAAAGTGTACGAAATATGTAATTAATATGCGCTAGTGCAGGAGCACTTTTGTAAATTTCGATAGTCATTCTCGCATTTTTTCTTTAGTCGATTTAAAAACTTATCTAAATTACTTATTTTACACACTTGTATCGAATATTATTTTATAGAATGACTTAGATGTGTACACAAAAAAAATTAATAGTAGTAATATCTAAATCTTTGCTAATGAAAGTCAAAGTAAGAGATTTCCCTATAGATTTTCTAATTTCAAAGTTTTAATGATTACACCTAAAGTTGTTGATCTCATGATTTAAATATTCTATTAATTTATAAATTAATATTCTGGTAGAATTTTAAACATTTCAAATGGGTTTCAAATTAGGAGGTAGGAATTAAAAATAGTTAAAAATCTTTATATTTCAAATGTCTTAACACTATAAAAAATTAACCATCTCAAATTTCTGTTTTTTTTTTTCAACCAAGTATGTACAATTAATATCTTTAAACTATCTAATAAAATCTAAAATTTAGTAAGTGTTGGTAAACTTTGAGAAAAAGCGTTACATCAGTTCCTAAGAGCTGAAAATTAAAATAACTTGTAGAGGTCGTCAGTGGCTCAGTCGGTAGAACGATAGATTCGCAATCTCGAGGTTCTGAGCTCGAATCTCGTTTTCAGCCGATTGATATAAGCACCGCTGTATGTTACATGTGCTTTGTTCATAAACACACGAAACGACCTCCGTTGTTAATAAGCATCGCCAGCATAAATACAGCGACGTTAAATAAAATTTTAAAAAAAAACCGTTTTTTTATTCTTTTATGTGATTCTCTTAGTATTTATTTTTAAAAAAATTTCCAACGTTATATTTCTTATGACGAGGTTTCGAGGTTTCGTTTGATTTTTTATATGTTTTTTAATAACTTCTGAGTATCATAATTTACTCTCAAGCGATATTATTCATTTTCTATATTTTTCACTATGAATGAATTTATAATACGCATTTGAAAATAAAAATAAAAGTATAGTCGTCATAATTTGCATTTAAAAGCTTTGGTCATGATATTCAATGGCATTTATGCGATGACCAAAGCTTAGCTGTAATGATAAAAGAAATACATTTTAGATGCTATAGCTAAAGAATTTTTTCCGTGTAAAGCATTCATATTTTAAAAACGTCTTAACCAAAATTGATTTGTTGATATTTATTTTCAAAAAGTTCATGGTTAGATGATAACTTTCTAGTATGGTTAATAAATCTTTCTTTTCTATTGATTTTGTGAACTTCCAAAATAGTTTTTTAATTAATTTATACTTGAACGTCAATTTTCTCACGTGATATCTTTAAAAAATGTTTTTTTTTCGTGTCATACCTATTTTGCGTGATATTAAGTTGGAAAATAATAGATAATTCAATAAAGTTTATCTGAATTATTGGAGATGATAAATATTTAAGTTATTTAATATTTTATTTCTCATATACAATTGAAAAAAGTGATTTCAGTGTAAAAATATAATTTTTTTTTGCCATTTCGAAACTTGAATAAATTAAAAATTTGGCTTTTAAAGTTAACTAGATCGTATTAGAGTTCACATAATTATGAATATTAAAGTTTTTTGTTTGTGTTATTTAAATTATTTTACATTACAAATAAATACTAAAATAATAAATTCGTTAAACTTTTTTAGGTTTATAGGTCATATTATGAATACTAAATAAAAGTAAAATTATGAATAAACTATAACCGTGTATTGAATTTTCTCCCAATTTAACAGAACTCAAATGTACATGTAAGTTTATTTATGTTATAAATTTAATCGATTCTTGATTAACAGAAATTATTCAATTTCGAATAATACTTTTTTTGCAGAGAAAGTTGTAAAAACAATACTTTTCAGAATTATTAATTTTTAATATTATTAATTAGTTTTGCGGTACAGTAAGAATTGAAGTACATTATTTTTATAAACTATGTAAATACGAAAGTTTATGTATGTAAATACAACAAGTACAGTGATCGACCATGATCGTAAAATTTAATATTTTCTCTCTTAGATAAAGATCAAAGCATATTTTCTTATTTATTATAATAATGACTAAGGAATTTCATGGTTAAGGAACATTAAAAATTATTAAACATCACTGTAAAAATAATTGAAAGTACTTGAAATAAATATAAATCAATTTTTTAATACTCTTTTTACGTTACCTGTTTTTTGTTAAAATAACAGCGCGCATAAAGCTAAATATGAATCATAGACGAATTTAAAAAAATATTTGTAGATATTTTATTTCATTTTATATTAACGTCTACGCTGTTGACACGTCTACGCTCTTCGTTAACTTTAAAGATCCATTCTAGTTAAAAATACCAACATTTTAAGGATTTCGAGAGTAAATTACTTCAAAAGTATAATTTTTAATTTATTTATTTCTCAAACGGATTTTTCTCAAAATCACTTTTTTTATATGGTGTTTTTCCCGAAACTATTTGACGAATTTTTACGAAATTTTTAAACGTTTATCACGTGTGTAGGTATTGTATACGCTAGAATAATTTTAAAATTTTCATTGAAATTATTGAATACGAATAAAATTATCATTTATTCAATTTTATTACTCTTTGTTTTGTCAGTAAATTAACTAATTTAAAGCAGAGATTCACTTTTAGCGCATTTTTCAAGTAAATAAAATGTCAAGAAGTGAATAAAAATCTATTGTTTTCTATCGGGGTTGTAATATTTTTTTTTATAAAAATAATTTTTCGCAATAAATGTAAATAAATGTAACAAACACAGGTAAATGTAAACTAACGTCAGAAAATTTAAATAAATGTAAATAAGCTTTGATAACTAATTATAAGTGTCATTAGCTATTACTGTCTATAATGCTAGTAATTGTGAATTACTATAAAAATCTAAATAAATATTATTCGCAGGCTGTAGAAATAATAAAAAAATTCTGTTATCACAATCGAATCATTTTTTAAAACATTAATTTAATTTCTTTGAGAAATCTCTAGATTAGAAAAAAATTTAGTTAAATCTCTCACATAATTATTTCTTTGACTCTTTGACAACTTGATCTAAAAATTAATGTGTTTGACTTAATGCAATAAAATGAGTTTTTGGTTTTTGCACTTTTGGTTCTTACATGCATTTAAATATTAACAATTCAAATTTTATGAGAAAATACGTTTTTAAAAAATTAAATATTTTTAAAACGTAAAAACAATGAAAATATAATAGTTTATTCCGGCAAGTTTATTAATAAAAATTACTATCATTATTTAAATTATACAAAAAAAGCATTGTACTTACATTCTACCGCATATGTCACATCCATATTTTCCCTTAGGCCTATGCGTCTCTAAATGCACTTTAAGATTACCTTTAGTTGAGATCTTTTTACCGCAAATGGGACAAATGAAATTTCCATTAAGTAGATTATTTTCAGAACAGCTATTATTTTGTGATATACCATTACTACTATCAAAGAGCCTTTCATTACGTGAATTCGGTGGTTTATCAATATAACCATGAATATCGCTATTTGTGGTTGTTGGCAAATGCGACCACAAATGATTCTGCAAAGCTATCTGCGAAACAAATGCTTTTGCACATATTTTACAAACGTGTGACTTTAATTTAGTATTGTCGAAATCTTCGTCATCCTCGAATTCAGCTTCATCGTCGTTTTCGTTGTATTTATCATCGTCGATGTTATTATCATAATCTTCGTTGTCGTTATTATCACGATTCTTTGGTATTTCAACTTCTGCCATACGATCTTTTTGATTTTTTCCATTTAATCTGCTAAAATGATTTTATAAAAGTATAAATAACTGTTGATTGGTGTACTTGTAATTAATATTATTAAATTCATGCAATAACTTAGATTCACTAGGAGACTTCTGGGTCACGGATCTTGATAAAATTTTGGGAGATGATTCTAGATACAGAATTATAGAAGAAAGCCAAAATTTTATGTCCTAACTTGCAGGAAATCAAGTAATGTCACTCAAAAAGTTACTAGATTTTCAAATATTTATAACTCTTTAGTATTAACGCTAAAAGTTGAAAACTTTTTTTTAATGATAGGTGAGCTCAAATCCTTTTGAAATAATTTTTTCTCAAAATTACAACTTTGTAAAAATTGAACTAAAAATTCCTTTGTAAAAAATTAATTAATGATAAATGCTAAATTTTGGCCCAATTTTTATGACACTGTAACTTTGGAAAAAAAAATATTTCGATGATAAGAATATATCGATTGTGAGGGCCTTAAATTTTTTTTTATATTTCTGCACACAGATCATCTTCCAAAATTTCACCAAAATTTGTGACCTGGATCTCAGGTGGTCTCATGGTCAAATAAATGCGTAATTTTTTTTTTTAAGAAAAAAAGTTTAATTACGAAATCCAGTTTTTTTATTTAAATTATAGAATTTGAGTATGTATACCCACTGTTAATGAATTCTTTCCGAATGTTTTAAAATCCTAAACTTTCATTGGACCATTTTGTTATTTTCTTTGTTTCTATTGAAACATTTTAAAAAATTCGGAAAGAATCAATTGACGTTGGGTACATTCTCCAAGTTTTTTCATTTCCCCTGTGATTTAAAATTGTTTATGTTAGAAAGACTCATAATACAATGAATTAGATGCTTGCGTTTTGTGCACATTCCTAACATGATTTTTTTTTTTTAATTTTAATATTTTGCGCACGGAAGCAAAATGTGATTCTTGAACTAAACAAAATACTGTAAGTGAATTCTTTTCACTGAATTGTACACTTACTCAAGTTTCAATACAGATAATATTTATACTTTATTATAAAAAGTATAAGCAAAAAATATTAAATAAAGATTCTTGTTATTAATTTATTTTTTGAAGAATAATTATAAAGATATTTTTTATTAAATTTTAATATTAAAAACTAATATATTTTAAAATATTCTAAATTCACAAAAAGATATTTATACAATTATATAATATAAAAATTTGAAAAAAACTAAGGATTGATTTTGATTTTTAAGGATTTTTCAGCGCATAAAGGGTTAATAGTATGCATGTAAAAAATACTAATTATCATTGATTCATGATTTAAAAAATAAAACGATAATATTTCTAACAAAAAAAAATTAAAGATTATTCTAATAGAATAAATATTATTGATATTATTGTAATGACTTACTTCTTCGTAAGTTGTAATGGTTCCGATACCGGACTACAATAAGAATTATCTTCTTTATCAGAATCATCGGAATAATCTGAATAATCTGCTGAAGAGGGTTGTTCTAATGCGCATTGCAAAAAAAGCATCGGATCAATTTTTACTTCCATTTCTTCTGTACTCGGTGCTCTTTGACGTCCTTGTATCAGTTCACCACCATTCGACAAATCGGTTGATCCCTGAAAATAAGTAACCGTTAAATCACTCTGTAAAATGATGTAATTTTTTATGAATATGGAGCGAAAAACATTTAAATCTCTCACAAGTATCACTAAAGTAAAAATTATTATTTTTTAATGAATTTTCATCAAAATAAAGACTCTAATTTTTTTAAATTACTTAATAATATCTACCTACTAAAACTCATTAATATATGCTCAAAATTGCATTCTATTTTTAATTTGGGAAATATTAAGGGGATTTCCATGTAATTATAATGTAGTTTTTAAAACTTGAATAATTTTTTTAATTTAATTATTAAATATTTGACAGCATTCAAGAATTATGCAGTATAACGCCTTTAAGATTTTATCTCGTTTACGAGATGGAATTTCGAAGTATATATACAAGTATAGAATAATAATACAACAAAAATATTTATATCTAAAAGCATGAAACACTTATCTAAAATGAAACATATAAAGAGATCTCAGCAGCTCAGTCGGTAGAGCGATGGATTCGTAATCTCGAGGTCTCGACATCGAATCCCATTCTCAGCGACCGATTAATATAAGCACCACTGTACGTGCTTTGTTCATAAACAAACTGATGATCTCCGTCGCTAATTAGCATCGTAATGATAGCAATAAATACAGCGACGTTAAATAAAAATAAAAATTATAGACAAAAATCGTAGTCTTTTTCTTCACTATAACTTTTATTCTATCTACATTTTTCAAAATTTGTTTTTTTCAAATTATCACTAGAAAATCATTTTTTTAGCTTCTAAAAAGATTATCATTTTAAAACGGCTCGAATAGTTTTTTTTTCAAATTGGCAAACTATTCATACTTTTAAAATTATTACCAATTAAAATTGATTCCTTTTATTTATTTTTTATTTATTTTGAACGCTTTTCATTTATTTTGAATATAGAAGTAGAAACAGACAGACTTAGAAAGACATTAATTTTTATTTATGTATTTTCAAATTTTCTTTTCGTAATGTACCAAACTTATGAGCATTTTCTTCAACCAATTTTATTTATTATATTATACATTATAAAGGATATAATAATTCAATCTCAGTTTTGTATAAAAAAAATTGTAAAAGTAGTAATTAGAAATATAGCAAGTGAAAATATCTTATTATTGTAATATCATATCTTTATATTAAACAACTGTAATCATACACGATTTTCTAATCTGCTATATTGTTTTGATGAATTCTAATTCAATTAGGAAGAGCAAAAATACATATAAATTACAGGTTTTTTAATGAAAAATCTTAATTTAAACTTTAACAGTACAATGACTGGAAGTAAAGTAATTTCTGATCTTAATAATCGCATATTATTCTTTTATTTTTAATGTGGAATATAAAAAACTTACTTTAGTCAGAATTGAATGAAGAAGACCACGTTCGCCAAGTTTATTTGCTGAACTATCACAACTATCCGAACTATCGACAGTTACAGTAGAATTCATAGACATCTTAATAAGCTCATGTTTTAACTTTTCTTGGCTCTTAAGAGCCATAGTAGCGAAAGCATGGATCCCGTCTAATTTGCCGGTACACGAAGCACAGACTATCTTCGGTAGCTTGTCTTCGGAAGATACCTGTTTTAATAGAAAAAATTATTAAAATTAATTTTTAATGAAAATTTTTCTTCTTCCTTTATTTGCATAAGTATATCTTACGAGATAAATTATGTAAATAAATATCAAAAACTTAATATAATAAATACAAATAAAAATTTAAAAAATTTATTATAATGTTGAAGAAATTCATGCTCTTAGGCTCATGCCCATTCAACATCTTGGATTAATTTTAAGTAGCTTCAACGGTTTTTCCAAATATGTTAGCAAAATTTAATAATAAATAAAATTTTCGTTTACATTTTCTAATTATGAATCTATCGACCAAATCGAAGAGAAAAGAACTATATCAATTTTAAAATTTAACGTAGGTTTTTTAGAGAAAATAGCATTTAAGCTCATAACTTGATAATAAAAATATCTAAAATCAAATAATAAGTTTTTTACAAATTTAATAAATCAGTGAAAAAATGCTATTCTATCGATTAAATAAAAAAAGATGTTTAAAAAATTCATTAAAATTGAAGCGATTAGAACTTTATAAAGTGCATATTACCGGTGTTTTTGTTAAGTGAATATCTGAATATAGTAAAAATTAATAAAATACTTAAAAAGAATAATATAATATTTTATTTCTTCTTGCAGAATTCTAGATTGGGTATGTTTTAAAACGCCAAGGGCACTTTATTCAAAATTTAATGTACTAAAAATTTTAACTATTTAACGAGCAGGACAAAGTTAATTAAAAACCCATTTTTTAAATATAGAGAAAAGTACTGCTAAACTGCGATATGCTTTTTTTAATATGCTGTATTTTTAACGAGAATGATTATTTTTTACTTTTCTAATTAAAATTAATAAAATTTTTAAAAAAACAACCTTAATTTTGTTTACTGAAATTGTACTGTTGCTGTCAATAATATTGTTCTATTACAAATCAGTGAAAATAATTTGGATTTGTATTTTATATAAAATTTGGTATAATTTTCTACTTATTAAAATTGTGAATTATATTAACTAATTTAATTATTAAAAATCAATCATAGAAATTAATAAAATCTACGAAAATTAAAGAGCTTTGAAATCAAAAAAAGAATTATAACAAAAAAAATTAGGTCTAAAAATCACGACAAGTACAAAATTATACCTTGATACAAACATACCATTTATGAAAGAAAAAAAAAGTATTTGTTCAAAAAATAATAAAAAAAATAATGCATATATTATTACAGTTTTAAATGACACCAATTTACAGTGGAGGAATGTACATCGTTAGATATCAGAACTTTACTCAATTAACTTTAGACAAATTACTCTTCAAAAGATGGCATATCTGTAACAAATATCTCGGATTTGAGAAATATTGTAAACAGTAGAACTATTACATCGAATGACAGAATCTCGATATTAACGATCAAAACGGTTTCACACTATTGTATGCGTTATTTCACGGATATTTTATACAAAAATAACATTGTTGACGCTGAATATAAAAAAATATTTTGTGAAAAATTTTTAAAATTCAAAAGCGAATAAAAAATATGTTAACTTCGAGAAATGGAATTTGATTACATTCTATATGGATATATTCTCTATTACACTATTATAAATTTTATATTATCTAAATTTTTTTAAAATTCATATGTGTGATTCTAACTCTAGAGAAAATGTTTGAGGAATAAAATTAAAATGAAATTTTAAACTAATTTATTTAAACAACTTTATAAACTGGGCTATAAATAAACATATACACGATATATAATTAATCGCTTTTGTATAATTAATGTATCAATTCTTTACCATTAAAATGAGCATAATAAATGTGAGCATAATGAGGATTGTAAATCAACAAAATCGAAGTTTTATTGTTAACATTTAATAAAGTAAGATCGTAATTTATTTTTTTTCTGAAAAAAATTTCTGAACTTAAGAAAATATTCTACTTGAGAAACTATTCTTGAACAAAGTGGATCTATAAATACACTATACTTGTTTAAACAGGCTCGATTCAACTTTTCTCGAAAATAGTTTCTTAAACTTAATTTTTTACTTCATTATTTTTATTTAAAATAAAATAAATCGTGAGTTTGATTTATTTAATGTTAACAATAACATTTAGAGTTTATGTGATTTATTACTTATATGTTAACATTTATTATCTTCATTTTAATCGTAAAAAATTCATAAGTTCATACAAAATGCATTTATATTATATAAAGTAGTAATCTTTATTTATGATACAATTCATAAATTGGTTTGAAGATTGTTTATTTTATTCTATTCTAATTCTAATATATTTGAATTTTTTACTAGAGAATTAAAGATGTATTCAAATAAAATTTTCTTGCCTAATTTTATTATTGCGTTATTTGAACAAAAATATATAAATTTAAAATTTAAATTGTTATTTCAACAGTTTTTTTTAACTCAGAAGTTTTTTCAAACAAATATTTGTTTATATTTTTTGCAATATTTGCTTATAACATTTTCCCAAAAAAGAGATCCTGCATTATTTTGTAAAATAAAATATTTACGTTTTTAATGAATATAAAACAAACATATAATATTTTATGTATCAAATATAACTAATAAATATAATGCATTTCATTAGTGTTGTTAATTAAACGATGTTTAATAATTGTAAAAAATAATGAACTAAATTCATTCTCGTAAGAAGGAAAAAAAATATTAAATTTAAATCAATGGCTGCAATTTTTCTACAAATTAATTGAATTCTTAATTAATTAAAAAATACGTTTCACGGAATATTCAACATTTTTAAACATCATTATTTGCATGTATATATACATACATATATACACACAAACAATACTTAACTCCCAAGCTCACTTTAATTAATTTTTACGTCGTACTTTCTCACGCGTATCAATGCATACAAAATCCCTTCTTTCCCCTCTCCCTCCTCTGTACATTCGCGACCTATGCATCCTCTCACTCTCACCCTTCCAGCGTCGCGATCATCCCCCTCACATAGACAAACTTACAGTTAAACATGCATTATAATCTATAGACTTTTATATATGCATATACTTGTGATTGTAGCTGGAATTGCGCATGTATATTATAAATGTATACGTACGCACGTGTGTGCATACACATGTACATAACAGATGAATGTGTTAGCGGTAATATAGATACAGTGTACGCGCTAATACCGGCCACCCTCTCACGTTGGTTATATACCTCCCTCCGTCGGGCCGTCGTTCCTCCCCCCCTTTTTATTTTATATACCCAGTACCGCGGCGCTTACCAGGCTTGGCAATCAATAAAATGCTAATTTTTTACACTTTTACAGCTCGCCCGCGAGACGCGTTCTCAATTTTTATACCGCCTTCAAAATCCCACCGACTTTCATTATTATTACCCTCTTTTTTTTTCTCTCTTTCTCGTGTATTAGCTATGCATAGAGTTGTGAGCTTTCCACTTTTTTTTTTCTTTTTTTTTGCATACTACAAGATTTCAAGGCCAAGGTAACACGAGCTATATTCGTCGATAAATGATGTTTCAGTATGTACATTGTGTCCCGTTGAGATGGAGAAGACTGATGAAAGATACTTGAGAACAAGCTATTGTCTCAACTTTTTTTTTTCATGTACATGTTATGTATTAGGTAGAAGGTCACATATAATAGAGGACCAAAAAAAAAAAACTTTGAAGTCGCCGCGCGCCAAAAGCAGAGCGCGCTATCACGATCATTTGAATTCGTGTGCGCGTGTGTAAAAGGGGAACTTTTCGAAAAGCACGTGTCGTCGCGGAAAAACGGTTAGAAGCGCTTAAATTTTCAATTTTGATAAGAATCATTTTTTTTAGAAAGATTAATCATTTATTGATATTAATTTTATTATTAATTAATTTTTCTATATAAAGAAAATGTAAAGAAAATATTGATTTGGTACTTTAAATATTTCTAGTTCTCGGATGCTGCTTTCACTGAAATTAATGAAAAATGAGAAATTGATTATTTCAGGACTTACCGTAATATACAAGTACTTCTGGATGTTCCTTTGTAAGTTTGGTCTTTTGTCTTCATCGCCAAAGATGCGAGCTACAGCCTCCCCCGTCGGCATGATTTTCGCACAGATTCTACATCGTTGCATATCGACTACATCTACAGCATCCCTTAAAATATTTTTCCTTAAAGTATCATGATCTTCATTGAGCTGAATTTGTTTTTTATCCTCTTCATCTTCTTCCCCTTCGCTATCGTCGCGTTCCATTAAATCTTGAGCTGTTGTTCCCATTCTTAATTTCTTGCGCATATATAAAATACAAACGTTCACGATCACAAAATAAGAAAAATCGATTTCACCAGTCGATTTTTTCAAACACAATTATACAAATATAGTATAACACTTAATAATATAATTTTGTGCGCACCTTTACATAAACACTATCAATCACACTGTTTGATATTATTTTTTCACTAAAGCTCGTAGCTTGCATCTCGCGACCTTATAAACCATCGTCTCTCTCTCGTTCACGACGACAATTACATTATCCCCCCGCTTTTACAATATCATATATTTAGGTGTATTACCTATATAGATATATATCATTTTTTTATTTCATACGCGCATATACACATAGCGCGCGGATAGATGTGCGCGCGCGTGCTCGTAAGCTCTGATTTCTAGATTTTCTTTTTCTTCCTTTCTTTTTTTCGTTTATTATACCGGCACACGTTCTTTCGCGCCTAAAAAAAAGCTTCGATGAACGAGATGTTAAACGTTACATAAGTTAAATTTTGAAAAAAAATTTTTCGTTTTTTTTGGATATTTTTTGAAAATTTTTGGAAAAAATAATAAATAAATGGGATAAAATGTATTATTACGCGTGGAATAGTGAAACACGCACGATGTACCCCCTCAAGCTTGCAATTATGGATTGAGGTTTTATTTTTACTGCAGCCCCGCGCAAGAGGCGCGCGATTCTGGGTTACGGCCGAATGTGTGCACTCCGTCCCACGTGCAACTACATCCCTCTCTCCCTTTATTTCTTACCCTCTCTTCACATCTTTTATTTTATTTTTATTTTTATTTTTTTTTTTTTCAAAGGAAAAAAAAATGAAATTTTTCTAGTCAATAAGAATGATACTGTTACACTAAAATCAAGAGCGGAATCTATCGTGTACTCTGAACGTTAAGTCGAGATGTTCTTAGAAAAAGCCTTTGGAGGATGGCTTGGCAAAAATATAGATATTAAATATATCAAAGCCTCTTTTAATTGGTCCGCCATTTTATATCAGCTTTCTTTCTCAATATACGAGCAAGTAGTAATGCGGAAAGAGAGAAAGAGGACGAAGGTTGCCCTCTTTCAATTTTTCCCTTTTGCTTATGCGCATTAGTCGCGCGTTACCTATATATTTATCTCATCTATATAGAATAAAGATACGCCCCACCATTTTTTTCTCCAATATTATTTTTTTTTAATTACTTTTTTTTTTAATTAAAAAAATTGATTATTTATTTTTATCATTATTTTATTTATATTTAAATGTTAATTGTTTATGTTTTGTTCTTTTTGTTTGTTGAAAATTTAGCGGTAAGATTTCGAAAATTTCCCGCAGCATCCCAATGTGATACATTGTAAAAATAAAACGCATGCGCAATCCTTTTCATTAATATTGGTATACATCCCTTCGATCAAATTTTATCTACGTTGGTGTGTGTGTGTGTGTATTGCTGGTGTCGGGAGTCTAGTATACGTTAATTGCTCCTTCGTGCGAGTATATAGACGACGACACCGCAGAGGCAACAACGTTGGAAATGGTTATATAGCCCTTTTTTCCCTCCTGGAAAATTTAACCCCCCTACTCATAATATAGGAATAAAAAAGGGAGAAAAGAGGGGTGGTATAGCGGTAAAGGCGATTCCGTTACCTGATTCGTTCATCTCTGTTTTTAAAAAATCAATACTTGATAATTAGCAATTAATGTCAATGTACACACGTATATACACACAGACTGTGTATGAATTTTCGTGTGTCTGATGCACAATGAGAAATCATGCACAAATTAATATTTTATATACGCAATTAACAAAAAGATAACTCATTGTAATTAATGCAAAAATTTTTTTTACTCTTCTTGAGTAAATTTTATTTTTCCTTTTTTTTAGCTTTACTTATTTAATTTACAACAGCAAAGAAATTATCACGGAACAATTTTTTAAAATTTTATTTAACGTCGTTGAATTTATGCTATTATAACGATGCTAATTAGCTACGGAGATCGCCAGTGTGTTTCGTGAACAAAGCACATGTGACGTACAGTGGTGCTTGAATAAAATCAGCCGAGAGCGGGATTCGAACTCACAACCTCGAGATTACGAATCCATCGCTCTACTGAGTGAGCCACTGACGACCTCGTACAATTCTTATTATTACGATTACATATTCTTTGTGTAATGTATGTATTATAAGATCTGTTATCGTTCAATCTGATAATTATATGATCATTTTAAAAAAATGATTGTAAATTTAATATCTTTATATGTTGGACTGTAAAAGATTAATTGTATAGTTTTTCTTTTTAAGTATATTCGTTTGAAAAAAAAATTTATTATTATGCATAAAATTAATAAATATATATTAAAAATTTCTTATAATTTCATAAATTGATTTCTTTGACAAAATTGATGCATTTTCGTTATTTTTTTAGCTTTTACTTGCACTTAAAAAACGTGATAAATAATATATTTTTATATGATTTTAATAAGTTTATAGGAGTTTTAGAAACGGTTTGAAATACATTAAATAGAAATTATTCAAATTTTATTATATACAAATAATTTTTTGCAATGATTTCTGATGAAATGAAATGAAGCATACTTGACTTGATAATTTTATTGAAGCGTTATTGGATCGTAAAATATCTATGAATAATTTTTGGTAGCTTTAAGCCAATTTTACTCCCCATAAAAGGTCTCACAACTCCAATCAGAATCGAGTTATTTACAAACGTGCAGGGATTAATTTTTTCGTATTTTAGACAAAATACAACATTTTTTCAAATAAAACGTGTATGGCGGTAGCTAATAATTTTATTTTTATAATTTATCTAATTTGTTATTACACAATTTAAATTAATATATTATAAAATTTTGAATATATTTTTAGAACACTTTTTGCTTATTTTTTTTTATGGGTACTGTAAATTCAACAAAACATTTTTTTTCAAAAAGAAAAGGTAGGTAATCTTGAAAAAAAAATTAAAATTTTTTTTATCTTAATTTTAAAACATAAACTGGTAAACTTTTTTTTATAAAGAAAAAAGAAAAAGAAATTTTTCACTTTTACGTTTTTGTATTATTTACATAAATGAAGAATTGAAAAATTGAATAACTGCAATATTTTAAAAGGTTTTATTGATTCAATTTTTAAAATTTATTCTCATGGGTTTTTGAAATTCAGCACTTCATAAATATTACAATTGGTATTACATGATTTATCAAATTAAAAATAACATTCAAACAGTACAAATATTTAAAGAAGCAGAAACCTTTTACAATTATGTTATGCTTAACTCATTGTTAATAAAACAAAGTAAAATTCTTTTTAGTAAATAGTTGATAAAAATACACATATTTACGAATTTTCTTTCATTACTCTATACAAAATATAATTGATCAACTTACGTAAATGATATTTTTATACATTAAATCCCAATTCATAAACATAAATTAAAACTACATAAATTAATGATCACAAGTTAATAAATTGACGTTGAATTTTAAATTTATTTCATATTAACCCATTTTCCATAATGAATAAGCAAGATTGAAGGAATCTTTGGTAGTTTTGTAAGCACTTTTTGCGTGATCATATATTCCCTTGACAGAATCTTCCGCCGAGTGTTCTACTGAATTTATAATCGATCTTTCTTGACGATTTCCATTAAAATCTTCCATGAGTACTGGTCAAATAAATAAAGTAATATTTAACAATTAATTTTTATTTTTCATTATTTTTCATTATTAATCACTGTAAATGAAAAATATCATTTTATCAAAAAGCTTACCTTCCTTCATGCTAACCGTACTGACAATTAATATAATATAGACGAATGAAATTGATTTTATCTTCATTGTATCGAAATTTATAATTTTATTAATTGAACGTTAAAGCTTATAGTCTTTCTTTTACCAACAAATTTTTCACTGAATACTCTTTTCGTACGATTGCATATTTTTTTTAGTAATTGGTTCATTTTCTTGTGTAATGAATTTTGGTATTATCTAGTCTTGACCTTGGCATAAATTTAAATTCATTTGATTTATCGTTATTTTGATTTTTTTTCTTAATTTGCATGTAAACTTTAAATATGTTCGTCTTCATTATGTCAATTTTTTAATAAGTAATTTAATTAACTGTACATAAAAAATATATGTACGATGTTTTTTTCCTTATGTAATATAAGACGAAAGAAACTTGCCAATTTGATTCTTATATTATTATTTTACATCAACTTTTCAATTTTGTGAATAGTACTGTGTTTGTGCAGTAAATTTTATAAAATAAAAATACTTGATGGTTTGCATAAAAACTTTTAAAAAATAATGTAAATCTTTTAAAAGTTTTATATTATTAATTGCCTTTTTTCAAAATATGCCCTTGAAAAGGTAACTGTCCAGCAATTATGCTTATGAGCAATGAAAAATCACAAAGATAACACAGCATCCTATTTTATCAGTAGGTGAAAATTTCGTTAATGATACCTTAACATTATTTTATTAGATGTTTTTATTAGTAATTTTATTATTTATTTTAACAAATTAAATTTAAAAGAACGAAAATTTATAACAAAAAAAAATAAAATTTTTATTTTAAATTATTTAATTTATCAAATTATAGAGTGAATTTAGCATTATTTATGAAAATAAATTATTTAACAATTATAATTTTGCACATGTAGCAAAAATAAAAATTTTCTTGATTACTTTACGCTTAAAAGATTATTAAACAATAATTAATAGAACGTTTAAGTACATGTCACAAATGATATCAAAGAATAAATACTAGATATAATTCGAATTAAAAATAAAATTTATAACTCATATAATTATGAATAAAGGAAAAATCCATTACTATTAAATAGCCTTCTTTCAACTTCTCTTCATTATTCAAATCTTCATGATACAAAAAATCGAGTAATTTCTCATGTAGATAAGTACTTAAATGACTCCGAATTCTTATAAATAACGCTAATGAACTTTGATAAGTATTTAAACTTTTTGAATTGAATTACTTTTACGTGCGTGCGAGTATACTTTTTAAACTATTGCCGAAATTAATTTTATTTTTAAAAAATGGCTATAATAAAAGAAATATTTTTGTTACATAATATGATGTAAATCAGTAGGTGCTATATATTAATAACTAGATGGATAAAAGTTGTGAAATGTACATGGGTGAAAATAAATTTGACATTCAATAAGTGGTGTACAAAATTTTTTATTTTTTTAAATTAATTACTTATAGCAAATTGTCAAGAGATTTATAATGGTATCTTTTTTTTTGTTTGTTAAAAATATTCACTAGTATATTGAATATTTATTTTTTAACTTTGAATGTTTGTGAATATGCAAATTATAAGGCACTTATTAATAATCACTGTGTTTATAAAGCAAAATTTAGCTAATTGTTTGACAATATTTTAAATTTTTATATGTATAGTTTTTATTCCACTTCATTGATGTTTCAAATTTTGATGTACCGCTAAAATTAGATTTATTTTTACTATGAGTCTTTACAGTGAAATTAAATATACGTTGAGATTAATAGTACGCACTAAATATAAAATTATACAACTATACAATAAAGAATATAATAATTTGATTGTAAAGTTTATTACTGTGAACATTGAGTATAAATTATTTTCAGTCACATAGAATTACTTGAAATTAGTTTTACTGTCTTTTTATTAATTTATTTTGTTGAAATTGTCTATTGAACGTAACGTAAAAGTCCTATTTATAAAGTGCAACTCAACATTTTGCCTTATTCTGAATAGGCAAAAATAGTTTAAATTCAGCTGGCAATTCATCCTCACTGTACAACCGATCTGAAAAGTAAACTCTTCTAATCCTACAGTTAGCATGAATTTGTACTCTTAACGTCTCAACATAATTTGTGCCATAAGCTCGCCTTGTGAAATCCGCCAGGTTAAATTGTATTTGATTCCAACCATCATCAAGTCTCATTGGCATTGTACATATAAATGGTTTGACTCTTGTGGTTGATTGATAATTGCTTGCTCTGAATCGTCTCCTAACATTCTTGTCATCTATTATCTGAAACAAAATTTATCAATTATTAACTGTAAAAATTTGTTCTAAAAATTAAAGTTATTGAAGAAGTTTTATGAAAATACATAAAACTAATTTAAACCTAATCAAATACTTACTTGTACTTCAAAAGTAAAATATTTTTTTAAGTTTTTAATAATCATGACAAGAAATGGTAACTTGATTCCTAATGTTTTTCTAGGATCAGCTGGACATGTGATATATGTTGTACTAACATTACTACCGAGAATTTCCAGAACCAAGCTTTGAATATCATTATCAGTTATTCTTTTTATGTGTCCATTTCTAACCTTCTTATCCCAAATTTGTAAAGGTTTACTACCTATACTATAAAGAATGGATAAAAAACCACTTTGAAAAGTGTTCTTAAACATCTTTGGCTTGCTAAACAGTGAATTATTGTTATGTTATAAATAAGTTTGTAATAAACACGGTTATTAATTTAAATCGACGCAAGTTTTTCTAATACTAATTATCTATAATTGAACATTTTTTTTGTCTCGTAGTTATGTTTGTAGAAGAGTAGTCCTTAGTTTTCTCATATGGATTTTGGAGTTTGATCAATATTTATTTTGCGTCGTTTAAGGGATCCGAAAAGAGGTTATGCGCGCACTTCACAACATTTTTGAGGTTGCACTGAATAAAATACTTATCTAATTATTTTGATTGGTTGATAAGTATGCCGAACTGTATATGGTTATGTGAATAGCATGAAATTATTACCAAGTCGGCTGATTTATCGATTTAGCACATTTTAACCCAAACAATATCAGTTATAAATTGTAAACCTTATGTATTTTACACACTTTGTACAATTAAAAATCCTATAATTTTTGTAAATTTTACCTAAATTATTAAAAGATTTAATTCTTTTTGCATTAAATAAAACTATGTGTAACTTATTAAATTTATTTATTTAAACATAAAATTGGTTAGAATACTGTTCTGTTTACTGCACATGCGGCGGTAATAACAATCATATGTAATGTACTATATTCTGGCAAACTGACAAAGTTCTAAAAAGAACTAACTTCTAATACTATTGGTATTTTAAATTTTGTCTGCTCTAGATGTCACTCCGATGCAGTAGAAAAGTTGGGTTAGTTTACTAGTTAGTCAATGCACAAGTTGATATTTGTTTATTAGATACATTGTTTTGATGTTGCATTATAAAATCAAAAAATGAGTGTAGAAAATGAAAAGTCATCTTCAGTGCCTATAAAGGTTTGTATTATTTTTAAATTAATTAACAATTGTAAATACAGAATCAATTTTTCATGTTATATTCTATAATTCAGAGGTATCGAAAAGAAGAAAACAGTAATTCAGAATCTGATGATGATTATGTTCCCTACGTGCCTGTAAAAGAAAGAAAAAAACAACAACTAGCCAAATTAGGACGGCTAGGTCAATTAAAAGAAGATGGTATTAATGGCAAAAGTAGCAGCGAGAATGAAAGGGAGGATGGTGAAGATGAAGATGGTCAAGTATGGGGAAGAAAATCCAACATTTCCCTGCTTGACCAGCATACAGAATTGAAAAAATTGGCAGAAGGTATTGTTTGTATTTCAAAGTTATTATAGAATTAATTTAAAATGATTAATAAAATTTACCTTTATATATTTTAATTAATGAAATCGATTGTCTTAACAGCTAAAAAAGAAAGCGCAATGGAAAAACAATTAAAGGAAGAAGAAAAAATTTTGGAGAGTGTAGCTGAAAATAAAGCTTTGATGGGTGTTGCTGAATTGGCTAAAGGTATAGAATATACAGATCCCATTAAAACAAGTTGGCGACCACCAAGGGTAATTTTAAATTTGGGTGAGATAAGGCATGAAAGGATAAGAAAAAAGTATGGAATCACAGTTGAAGGCGAAGATGTTCCACCTCCATTGCGATCGTTTAAAGAAATGAAATTTCATAAAGGAATTCTATCTGGTTTAGAACAGAAAGGAATCATTAAACCAACTCCTATACAAATACAAGGAATACCAGCAGTGTATGTTTTTCAAATATTAATTATTAAATTAAATTTATTTTTTTAAATAACATTTTTCTTTTTTAACTTACAGATTATCAGGAAGAGATATTATAGGCATTGCATTTACTGGTAGCGGTAAAACATTGGTTTTTGTTCTTCCACTTATTATGTTTTGTCTCGAACAAGAAGTTGCATTACCTTTTGGTAAAAATGAAGGACCATATGGTAATGAGAAAATAATATATATTTATAAATTATAGTAAATTTAATTCAAACTAATTTTATTAATTTTCATTGTACAGGCTTAATCATATGTCCATCCAGAGAATTAGCAAAACAAACATATGATATCATACAGCATTACACCAATAATTTACGACATTCTAATTGTCCTGAAATACGTTGTTGTTTAGCTATTGGTGGAGTACCAGTGTCTGAATCTTTGGAAGTAATTAATAGGTAGACTTATATTTCATCAATCTTTTTTTAATTTATAAATATATAATTAAGATACAAGAATATAAACATATTGAATACTTGTTTCAAATATGTATATAAAAATTTATTATTTGAATTTTAGAGGAGTACATATAATGGTTGCTACACCTGGTCGATTAATGGATATGTTAGATAAAAAAATGGTAAAACTTAGTGTGTGTAGATATCTTTGTATGGATGAAGCAGATCGAATGATTGATATGGGTTTTGAAGAAGACGTCAGAACAATATTTTCTTTCTTTAAAGTATGTATAAAATAATATTTCAAAATTTTTGCTTATTTTATATGAAATTAATCAATTAATCATAATTTTATTTTATAGGGACAAAGGCAAACACTGCTGTTCTCAGCTACTATGCCAAAGAAAATTCAAAACTTTGCTCGTTCGGCTCTTGTAAAACCTGTGACAATAAATGTTGGAAGAGCTGGAGCTGCTTCTATGAATGTTGTTCAAGAGGTTGAATATGTCAAACAAGAGGCTAAAATTGTTTATCTTTTAGAATGCTTAAAAAAGACGCCACCTCCAGTTTTGATATTTGCTGAAAAGAAGCAAGATGTTGATGCAATTCATGAATATCTTTTGCTAAAAGGTGTTGAAGCAGTTGCTATACACGGTGGAAAAGGTGATTTGTTTTACAAAAACTTAATATTTATCATTTTTAAGAAATTTCTTATCTAACAAAATTTGTTCTTTTTATAGATCAAGAAGAAAGATCGAGATCAGTAGAAGCATTCAGAGCTGGTAAAAAGGACGTATTGGTTGCAACAGATGTTGCTTCAAAAGGTCTAGATTTTGCTAACATTCAACACGTCATCAATTACGACATGGCTGATGACGTGGAGAATTATGGTAAGTATACAATATGAAAATTAATAAAAACATTCCTCTATTTTATATTTTTAACATATTTCTTATTTTTTAGTTCACAGAATCGGTAGGACAGGGCGTTCTGGTCATACTGGAATCGCAACAACGTTTATTAATAAGGCTAATGACGAATCTGTTCTTCTCGATTTGAAACATTTATTGAGAGAAGCAAAACAAAAAATTCCTCCATTTTTGTTGGAGCTCTGCTCCGAAAACGAAAAATATCTCAATGTTGGCGGTAAAATTAAATTTCATTTGGTTTATCAAAGTAACAAATTCTATTTTAGATATGTATTAAAATACAATTTTTTTTTTGCAGACGAACAGGGTTGTACGTATTGTGGTGGTCTTGGTCACAGAATTACAGAATGTCCAAAACTGGAGGCAATTCAAAACAAACAAGCTTCAAATATCGGACGTCGCGATTACTTGGCCAGCAATGCTGCGGATTATTAAATTTTTCTTTCTATGAAAGAAATTATTTGTATTATAAAATTGACCTTAGAATTAATTAAATTTATATTTATGTAAATTTTAAAAAACTCAACAAGTTTTTTAGCATAATGTAATATATTTTTAACTTTTATTTTAATAATTACTATCAAATTTTACAATACTTATGAATCAAAGGGAATTTCATTTTTTATTAGAAATTCAAAATCTAAATTATAAGTAGTATATCTATTAAACCTAGAAAATATATTTTTTAAATACTAGGTGGAAAATTTTCAGAAAAATTTTGTATTTTATTATTAGAACGTATGGTCAATGTCCCAATTGCTACTCACGAACCTATTACTAGCCGTTCATTGTTAAAAATTTTTTTTTGTATCTAAATAACATTGAGCGGTTAGTAATAGGTTCATTTCTAACAGCGAGTAGCAATTGGGACATTGACCATACTTCCTATGTTTTGTTACTGTATGTAAAATTTTGCAAAATTTCACCCTTTTTCATTGTAGTACAGAAAATAGACACAGAGAAAACTATTCTCGACGCATATATTGAGAAAAATTTTTTATGTAAAAATAACAATTTTATTGTTTGGAATTGAAATGCAACTCTTAGCGCTTTTTAATTCATTATTGAATTTACTGAACGATAATAGTACCTTATGCACCAAGTGCGAAAGTACATTGCGCACGCGGTGCATATACTATTTTACGCCCCAAGTGTTATAAAAAAATTAATTCTGAGTATATATTTAAAATAATAGATTAATATTTTAGAAAACATTTAAAAATAAAATGTACAAAAAGAATTGGAATGATTACAATGAAGTTTAGATTTTTATTATCTTGTGATCTATGTTTTTGTATTCAAAATAATGGAACATGTAATTCAAGGATTATTTGGTAATCACAGACAGTTTTTGATAAAATTGATCGCTATTTTGTAGTTTTTTATTACGCTTATTTTGATGTATAGAATAATATCTGTTGCTAGGCAAATTTAAAAAAAACTTTTTAAATTACATCATATGCCTTATTGCGCATCTTTTTATTCAATATCATTATTAAATTAGAAAAATTTCTATATTACACTATGAGAATAAAATTAAGAACGTATATCTGAAAAATTGAGTCTCTTCAGAATTAATCTTGAAACACAGGTTTATTATTTTGACCATAGAAAAATATATACGACAAGATTGCCAAGATTTGAATTTAATAGGCCTAATTTTCTTTTTATTATTATATTAAATATCTAAAATCTCTGATAATAATAAAATATAAATAAAAAACTTTGCAAACTAAGAATCAACGTAAATTGAACTTACGATGTGATATTTTTATAGGAAACGATTTACATGTATACATTTATATAGAATGACGAATAAATCAGAAATCATTATATTAATGATTTAAAAAAACATTATTCTAATTTATTAACTATCCTTCAACGACCAATAAATTAAAAAAAAAATTAACAAATAAAATAAAGAGTAAAATTTTAAAAGAAAATTAAGTTTTTTAATTTGTAAAAAAAATAAAGTGATAGATTCATGATGTTGAGGTCCCGAGTCCAAATCCCGCTCTCGGCGGCCGATTGATACAAGCACCACTGTACGTTACGACTGTGTGCTTTGTTGAATAAACTGACAAGCTCCGTCGCTAATTAGCATCGAAATGATAGCATAAATACAGTTAAGTTAAATAAAAACAAAAAAAAACCATATTCTGAAATTCAATGCAAAACATTCACACAAAAACATCATGAGACATACAGTAAAGTGATCATTCGCATCACCAGAAGAATAATAGTTTAGGAATTATATATACAAAAGGTATGAATAATAGCATTTATTTGTTGAAAAAAACGTTCATTCATGTTGTGCAGTGTTATTGTTGTTAAAAAAAAGAGAGTACATACAATGTGCAGGTGTTAAGAAGCAAGCTATACAATATAGAAAGCCACCAAACATGGACATGCAAGCCGTGTTTTGTGCCGCGGGCAAAAGAGGGTTGATTGCATGCTCCCTGACTCTCCTCTTCTTAGCTTCGTTTCACGAGGACGTTGAAGTTTTAAAAAAAAAGTTAAAGAAAAGAAAAAAAAAGGAACTCAAGACACGTTTAACAACGAAAGGAAGAATAAAAAAAAGCGTGTGCGTGGTCACACAACAAAAGAGACGAGCAACCTTTTATTTTATTTTTTTTTTATAAAACCGAAAGACGATCGACAGGGAAGAAGAGTTAACCAAAGTCGTAAAAATGAGAAAATAAGAGAGAGGAAGCTATCTCGAAAAAGAAGGCTATTTTTCTTTTAAATTTTTTTCTCTTCCTTTTCGTGACCTCGGATTTTTTTTTAAAGCGCACACTACTACGAAATTTAACTTGACGCGCGAGAAGCGTGTATATAAAGCCCTTGCGCGCACATGCTTTTCTTATAGCTTTGCTGTATACACGAAAATGATGCTTCTTTTCGCTGACCAACGAAATCTGTATTGTATCTTGTTCTACTATATCGAAAAAAACTAATAAAAAAAAGACGTTCAATGTAGGTCGTCGCGGTCGTTTGTGTTAAATCGTTAAGGAAAATATTTTTAAATAGTAGATATTTTATGAAATACATATTTTTTATTCTTTTTTCAGAAATCGTTTTTTAAATGTTTGTAATAGATAAAAAAATAAAAATTTGTAGGATCTCTGTTTTTTTAATTAAAAATTTTTTGAAATTTCAACAGCTCCGTGAAAATTAATTTATAAAGTTCTGTTTTTCATAAAGCTATCGTTTAATGAAATTTTGAAATTCCTTCTTAAATTAAGTTACAGAATAATTACTAAAATTAATATGTATAAATATATTCAAATAGATATTTATAAATTGAACTTAAATTAAAAAGAAGAATTAAAAAAGATTCTTTATAACAAAAGGTATTGTATAATATAATAATGGTACGTGATAGAAAATTTTATCTCTGCAATACTTTATAGAATGTGCTATGTCGAAGATGGATGAAAAAGATACTTGAAGTGTCACCGTTGACGCAATAGTAATTAAAATTTGATCATAAAATTTTTTTTTTTTTTCGAAATAGCACTTTTTTATCCTTTATCGAAATAGCATCCTTTACGACGCATCGTCAAGTTAGCACTTTTTACTGCTCCACCGCCGATGTATGACCTTAAATAAGCAATAATGGTTAAAAGATTTATAAAAAATTTCATTAAATTCAAAATCGTAACAAAACTTGGAGAAAAATTGTATAGGAAAATTTACGATATCGAATTGTACGGTGTGAATTTTCATACAAATTACTATTTATATAGTAATGCCCCCCAGTATGTATCATTGTTACAATTTGATATAATAATTTTTCCTGTGAAATTTCTATAAAAAAGTATTCGAACCAATAAATAAAAAAAAATGGTTCGTATAAAGTAATTAACGCGTTCTCTTTATTATTTTAATTTTTTTAATTTTATTTAACGTCACTGTATTTATGCTATTACAATGCTAATTAGTGACGGAGGTCGTTTCAGTGTGTTTGTGAAAAAAGCACATGTGACATACAGTGGTGCTTGTATCAATCGGCCGAGAGGGGGATTCGAACTTGGATCCCCAAGATTACGAATCCATCGCTCTACTAAGTGAGCCACTGCTACCTCCTAATTGAAAATTTCGTTTTTAATAAAAACTGAAGTCAAATAATATTTTTTAAAATACAACCTTTCAATAAATATAAATAGAGATGATTGATTTCTTATTAATTTTTATAGAAATATTTATTTTTATTGACTCTTTATTTGTGTAAACTGCAAAAAATATTAAAAGAAAATTCGGAAAAAAATTTGTGATTATTTGTCAACATTTCTAAATAGTTTTTCGGAATAAATTGTTTCGTATTTGCAATTTTTTTTCTCAATTTTTTAATGCACTAAAAAAATTGGCAAGCAAATGAAAAAGATCTATTTCGACCTAATGTATTAACTTCTTTTCTGGAGTTTATTTTATGAATAAAGTAGAAAAAAAATTAAGTAAATAAATAGGTAAATATATAATTGATTTGTATAAAAAAAATTGAAACATGTTCGAAAACCAGTCTAAAATATCATTGCATTCATCTACTTCACATTTAGAAAAGTATGTAATATAAAATTAAATATTTCAATAATATAAAAGTTGAAATACAATATTTGTTATTATATAACAGTAAAGTATAAAAAATAACAAAAAATGAAAATGAATAAATATATATATATATATATACATATAAACCAAATATAAGACAAAAATATTTTATTTCATTTTCTTCTATCATTTTTCACAACTTTCCTATTTTACGATTTAGCAAATATCTACGTTTTATTTTCTTTGAAATATTCGCTCATGCAAAGGTTCTTTGATATATCGACGAGTAGGTTTTATTTTTTTTTATGAGGACGTGCACCTTACACGTGAAATATCATGTCTTCTTATTTTTTAAAACCGATTTACCAAAAGAAGCTCCACCCACACGGAAAGACTTACCTATTCAAATTTCATAAGCTCTTATATTTTTATAGAAGCCTTTTCCTTTTTTCTTTCTCTCGCCAAGAAAACGCATTTAACGTTATTTCTAATACACTTATTTCATGTGAACGCTGGCAATTAGACGATCATTTTTCGATCTTGAAATACGTTTCTTAACGGGACCATAATCCAGATAAAGTGGACTTAAATTCCAAAAGTACATTTTTTTTAACCTTATAGTTGTACAATGGTACTCTTTTTGAAATAACGATTTCGAAAGTTCGCATTTACGCGAGAATTGTTCTAATTTAGAAATTTCCCTGTTTTTTCTCTCTTAATTTTCTTAGCAACGACCACTTTTAATTTTGAAAGTCTCATTTCTGTTATTGCACACACAAATGCTCGAGAAAATAATTTTTAATTTGTGAAGATTATTTTTATAGTTGTTCTACTTAAAAATATCAGGAATTCTAATGTTTTTCTTTTTTATTTGCATTTTACAATGTTAAAAATGTTTATAGTTTTTTATATAAATTTTTGGACTCAATTAAAAGTAGATGACAAAACTATTATAATTTTAATTTTTCATCAAAAAGATTTGCGTACAAATGTAGCTTTACATTTACAAAAATTTTAAATTTGATTTAAGATGTGTAGAAAAAATTTAAAAAAAAAAAGATCATCTCAAATTTATGATTTTTAAAGTCACACTTGTACACGTCAATTCTAGGATATAACAAGGTATCAAAAAAATAAAAAAAAAATAAAAAAAACTTTCTAATGCATTATTCTCGCAAAAAAAGCATTTTTCATGACAGTGTAAATTCTGGCTAGAAAGCCATTTGTCCGATCGACTTGAAACTTTGACACAATCCGTTTATAAAAGAGCGATGGGAGTTACGTTAGCTGTCACCTTCATCCTCTATTGTTAATGTCCTGTATGATTGGTCAATCTTTACTTTTTTATATGATTTACATGTTATAACGTTTTCGAGCTTATAATCTACGCTTTTATATTTTCATCTAAAATGTAGGAAATAAAAAGAGAAAAAAATTATTGTTTATTTTAGTCGATAAATAATTTGTTTTTTTAATTTATGCGGTTCAAAAGGAGAAAGCAGTTGATATATATTAATTAAAAATTTCGTTATAGTAACTAGTAATCGCATTAAAATTGTCAAAATATAGGATATTTTTTTTTATTATCGTCAGTGTGCTTAACAAAGCACATGTAACGTACAGTGGTGTTTGTATCAATCGGCCGCCGAGAGCGGGATTCGAACTCGGGACCTCGAGAGACTATGAATCCATTGTTCTACCGTGCGAGCCACTGACGACCTCGCATCATTTACATTTTATCGTAATCCATTTATTGTATATAAAATAATAATTAAAATTTACTCTACATGAATATTGATTTGCTTGTAAATAAATATAAATTGATTTCTAAAATTTAATTCTATAAAGCAATTTTCAAAAAGATATATATCTTATTATAAAATAACTAGACTAACAAGTTATTATTAAATGATTGTATGATATTTTGTTATCGAAAGAAATACGACTAGAAAAGCAACCAAATCCTGAAAAAAATTGTTATCAGCCTTTTATGAATATTCAAAAATTTTATGTATTAAATATAAATTTATTTAAGTCTAATTAGAATAAAAAATATTCATTTAAGATTGATCGATTATATACGCAAACTATGTTAGTATTCAAAGCAGTATGGATACTGAGATCGTCAGTGGCTCAGTCGGTAGAGCGATGGATACATAATCTCGAGGATCTGAGTTCGAATCCCGCTCTCGGCAATCGATTGATACAAGCACCACTGTGTACGTCACATGTGCTTTGTTCACAAACACACTAAAAACCTCCGTCGCTAATTAGCATCGTTATGATAGCTGAAATACAGCGACATTAAACAAATGAAAAAAAATATATTAATTAAATTGTCCCTGTGCTTTTAATAGTTTGTCGTAATCAAGAAAAAAAAATTATTAAAATTTTGAATTTTTATATTAAATAAAATGATGATAAAGTTAAGATTACAAAGTGAAAATTATTTTTATTAATTTGAAAAAACATTAATAACTAAATAAAATGAATTCTTTAAAATATAACAGTTGAAAAAATACGTACACAAGTAGTTCACGTCTTACATATTTGGCCCAGAAATTTTTAAAATTATATTAATTTAAAATTAAATTACATATGTTTATAATTATTATCCATAGTTATTATTTCGTCAAACTATAATATCTAAGTCATAAATTAAAGAATTGTACCGTACTAATGATAACAAAATTTACGAGATTATCATGTTGAGTAATAAGCATTTCGCAGCATAATGATCATAGCATAATAACATCATAATCTAAACACAGTGGCTCCTCGGATTGAAACGATTATTTTCAAAATATTTTAAAATATTTATTGATTTTAATTAATTTGTTCATTTTTAGTACGTTTTTCATTTATATTATTATTATTATTTTTATATATTTTTTTAAAATTAGTTCGTTTATTTTGCATTAGTTTATAATAATTGTGTATATAATTTACGATTAGTATTTCTTTTCAATATAAATATCATTTTTATTTACATATAACTTTCAATGCATTTATTTAATAAGTACAGTATAAATATCGAATGTTTTGTCATTTTTTTCGATTCTTTCATTCTACGTTAACGACCTTTAAATCGAACAATAAGTGACGATGTATTTTAAATAAATGATCATTCGCTTATTCGAATTTAATGAGTTAATTGTCCTATATTTTTCTTAAAAGATTTTAAATACGAGTCTCATATAAACGTAAATTACGCTAATGTATATTTTACTTAAAAAAACAACCGTTTAATAGAGATCACTTATAAAGCTACCTTAATTAAATCAACACCATTCAATTTATTAGAATAACGTTAGAATTTCGAATCACAGATTTCTTTTTATTGTAAAAAGATGTTTTTTAATGTTTAAATATAAAAATTAAGCATATTTTGAACTATGATCTACTTTAAATAAACATATTTATCTTTCAATCAAAAAATTTTTTTTCAATGTTTGATATAAATTAGTTAAATTACGTAGAACATAAGCGTAACTGACATTGACAAGGAAAGTACAAAGGTTTTTGGGTCACTGATTTTTTTAGTAACTTTGGTATGATTTTTATCGTTAATCATGAAAGTCACGTACACGTTTATGATAATAGTCTAAATCAGAGCTTTTCGATTAAGCAAAATGTATGCATATATAAATAACCCAAGCTATAAAATAGTTAACAACTCTTAATTAGATTATGACATATCAAACACTATTTTTAATTTTTCGTTTCCTTGTCACTTTAAAGCAGATTATATTTTTTCAAAATCATTTATTTTTAAATCGAAATCTCAATTTTAATGTGATTGATAAAAACAGAAGAATTTATTGGTGGGCTATATTTATTTCTATTAATTGTATTTTATTAAAAAGAGCTTAAAAATCAATAAAAAAAATCTAATAACTTTGAAAGTATAAAACGTTAGATCGATCGTATGTAACTCCTCTCTTCATTGTTTTAGGTAACAAAAGAATATTCGATTCAAAGTTATATAAAAAAAATATATGACCCGAAAGCCGTGAACTCTCTTTATGAATAATAACATTTCAAAGTGATACTAAATTGTATGTTAAACTATTGTTATTGTATATTTAGTGCAAAAAACTATTGACCGATAAGTCGTAATGATCTGCTCGGCTTTACGTTTTATGTATACGGGCATTTCCACCTCTTTAAATATAAAATGAGACAGCTCAAAGATTGGATTCACTCAGTCGTTGAAAAGTCTTATTTATTTAAATAAAATTAATGACAGTAACTAATAAAATAATAATTTATTTTTATTATAAAGTTTTATACTATTTTGTCAATATTAAAATAAAAATTAAGAATTAAAACATTAAATGAAATTTTTATATAAAACTGTATTCTTAAATAAATAATAAATCTTTCGCTTTTCAAACCAACCACTTTAGAAATAATTCTTTTCGTCGTAGAAAATGTACTTTAAATAATTTAATATACGTATCTCTGGCAACTTTATTTAAGAAAAAAAATAAAAAGATTTAAACGGTAGAGTTTAAATAATTTGCAAAATGAGACGTCTAATTTGTTAAACTATAATGACTTAAAGCAGAAAGTATAAAGCGTAAAGTAGGGTAGCGGAAAAGCGCTACTTAATTAGAATGATTTCAACTTTTCTTTCTTCTTTTTTTTTGTCTTTTCAAGATACTAAAAGTGTTTTACATTATAGCGGAAAAGTGACAAGTGGAATAAACAGAGCAAGATTTTTTAATTTTTAAAATAATTTTATTTTTATCTTTTTTCTATATAGCATTTTAAATTTGGAGTATAAATATTGCAGTAATTGTATTTTAATTGTATTACAAGCTTCGTGAAGTTAAAATAATTTTTATACATAAATAACGCATTTTATACTATTGTACATTTATTTTTACATTGTTTTTTTATAAAAAAAAACAAGCAAGAAAATGAAAAGTTTTATACGAATTTACTCATGTAAAAGAAATTTTTAATTGAATTTGTTTCAAGGGCAATTAAGGATTTACAATCAATTAAAATATTAAAAATAAGATACGTGTATATTTCAAATTGTTATTATTAAACAATGCTATTTTTCATTAATTTTTTAATAATAAAAAGAATTTATTTTTACGTTATTGAATTAAATGATAGATATTATAAAAAATTTACTTTATTTAATTTATTTCGTTGTTAACAAAAACAAATATTTAATACTATATTTATTTCATTTTTATAATATTACATTTACACACATAAATATTATCTTTTTTTATTGTAATATTTTAAAAATTTAAAAACGTTTTATTCTTCAGATTGCAGTTTATAAAATAAAATTTTGTCATTGACGATTTGATCCTTCAATCCTATTGAATTTGTTTAATATCAGATGAATCAAATCCATTAAACCTTTAGTAAAGATATCATTAACGTTTCTATTGGTGTTAGTGGAAACCGCAAACGTGTGACGATTCGTTAATAATTCTGTTAATAAACAATGATTTAGATAGTCGTTTATATGTCAGTGGATACAAAATAGCACCTCTATACCCATGTTCAGAATAGAATTAAGAGAAGTTTGTTGATTAAAAATTACTATAACTTCAAAGGTTAAAAGAAGATAGAGTTATAAAATATATAAATCAACTTTTATACACATTAAAAATAAAAAAAAGTAAAGATTTAATTTTAAAATTATAATATTTTTTTTAGTGCTTAATAATGCTTTTGAATAAAAAATTTTTACAAAAAATTAGTAATTAAAGTTATCGAAAAATTTTAGTGATCCAATAATAAAATTATTATTTATTAGAAAAACTTTCAGCTTAGAAAGTAATAAAAATACTTCAACTTGTTTTATTTTAAGTTTTAATAATAAAAATTATCTATTAAATATTTATTAGATAAATGTTAAAATTTTCAGTGATAAATTTTATGAGCCATATAAAATAAAAATTGATTTTTTATTATAGTTGATATTTTATTATACACATATTTTCCAAATTGTAAATAGTAAATAAACTAACGATCATTTTTAAAGTTTATTATCCAATTGAGTCAAATGAATTGACAGTAATAAAAAAACCATAAAATTTTTATAAATTAGTACTTAATATATGTGAGAATTAGATATTGACTATATACGTAATCATAAACTCTTATTAAAATATTCCCAAATTTGAAGAAAATATACCTTTATTATATATTAACTCTTTAGATTTTATTCCAATATCCTTATAAAAAATAAGATCCGACAGGGTATTTTCTTTGTAGACTGAAAAAAAATTTTGTACGGTGAAAGTGTTATAACAGTTCAAAATACTGTTTAGCGTACAAAATAACATCGATGTCGGGTATTTTTTTCACAAGCGCATTACCGAACATTATAATTATCATGATGATATCACGAAAACAATGTAATAAACCCTCGAAAAACTCTTTCATGATACACCCTATGGCAATTGAATAACAATTTAACAGGGCCCAAGTAAACCTGATTGGGCCGACAGCTAATTTAACGATACACCGTACACACATGCGATCCTTAAAAATGAGCGGGGTCATTTACCTCTCTGTATAGCTAAAAAGAAGAAGGAAAAAATAAAAAACCGCAACTATATCATCTCTCTTTAAAAAATCAGCCGACACACGCATATTCACACACAAAACCTATATGTGTGTAAGTACTTACGTATCGTATAGCTATTAACTTACCTCGACAGGACGAAACGAATGCGCGCTAAGAAAACCAAACGCGCCTTCTCAACTTTATACTCGTGGGCGCCTTATGCTATATAGTTATATCAATGTGTGTATATGTATACATATATTCATATAATTAAATATATCTATATATACACAGATAGAAATATAGTCTAGGAAAGGAAGGTAGGTGGGGGAAGTCGTTGTCCTCATTCGCGGCGCGCGCGCTGATCGCGACCTGTTCGCCGTTGCTGCTGGCTGCTGCTCTCTGCGCACGCCTGTGTATACAACTTACATATACAAGAGATTATATATCTATATATATTGTATATATATAACACGCAATGTTATATACCTTGGTAAACTTGTGAATGCTAGCATAACTGCCTGCCAAGCCAGTGTCTGTCCAACCGTCGACAGCGAGCGTTCGCCGACGTCGTAACGCCTGTCGTTCTTACACTCTACACGCGACCTTCGCGTTCTCGCATTATATACACTCCTATACCTTCGGTTATTACCTTTTTTTTTATTTTATTTTTTGTACATAATAATCAGAAGTGTGGCCTCTCTTTTTTCCACTAGAGTGCTACGAACTCTCCTTAAACGAAAAAAGAAGAGTGAGAGAGATATTTAAAAGGTATTCTATTATATTACCAAGAGTTTAGTTATATGAACGTGAATGTATATATATGTAACCACCAACTGATTTTCGTCCGTGCATCAGTTTATATATTGTAAAAGGATATACGAGAGGTTAGGTTTTTCTCTCTCTTTATAACACTGGTATATATATACAGAGCGCGCAAGTTTGTTGTATATGTGCTGTACTTGCGTTATGCTATATGTGCAATTTATACTAACCTTCTGTTATATAGAGTCGCGGTGCAAGCGCACGTTGCCCTCTCTTGCATTCGTTCCTGCCACGTGTGGTGCTACTATTACTTGCACATCTCTGTAAAACGTGTATTTAAAAAAAAAAGGATTTTTTTCTCTTCTCCTTTTTGAAGTTTTCGAGTGTTCTTTTTGTATCTACCTTTATCACCTACACATTGTATATATACCGCTTGGAAGAAAAAGCCATCGTCCTCTCTCACGCGGAACTTTAATACTATATATAGTGTCTGCATGTGTGTACACGAGTGCGTGCTGCATATACAGGAGTCGAAGAGATAGAGACAAGCTGCTATATAACATATATAACACCGGACGGACATTACAACGCTTCAGCGAACTTTTGTCCTTTTAACTTTTTTTTTTATTTTTAACTTTCGTCGCTCGGGCTTTCGCAACTTGTCCTCACTTTTGTATTTAGGATCCTTCTATATTTTTTGTAAACTCATCAATTCTGTAGTGTAGGTGAGTTTTTTTTCGTTGTTGTACATTCGAAGGATTTAAAAGTCAGTCGACTGCAAAGTGGAGTGTAAACAAAAGGATAAGGAGAGAAAGGATATACGGCACGCAGCAACAGTTTCTCGCTTATAAAATCTTCGGTTTTAAAGGTACATTATAATACACACATTCTATATATAGAATAGCATGCATTGCACGTTCTATTGCTGTATATACCCAGCACACATTATTGAGAAAGAGATGTGCTGTAACTAGGAATGTGCTTATGCGAGGAGTAGGCGGACAGGGTGATAAAATGCACTTAAGAATTTAAAAAGAAAAAAAGAAGAAAAAACAAAGTTTAAAAAAGTATTTGAATCGCATGCGATGGAAAGTCTTCGAAGGAACATCGTTGTTAAGCCTTCGAAAAGATCAACAGCGAGATCGTTAACTTCAAAGAAAAAAGATTCAAGTTCAAGAAAAAAGTAAAATAACACGTAATAAAGTCTCAGAGGTAAAATAACTAGAGATGAGGTGCCAAGTCAAAGGATAATAATAAGGAAAAAAAAAACAAACAAACAAACGGAATATAAAAGAAAACAAAAGAAAAGATAGATAGATGCATGTGAAAAACGAAGTAGTAGCAGCAGTTCACGGGACACAAGAAGAAATAAAGAATAAAAAAAAAATAGAAGAGAAGAAATAAAAAAACTAGCGGAGTCCTTTCCATCTCTTTTCCTCCCACTTGTGTTCTTGTCTTGAGGTCCTTTCGCAAGAGAGAGAAAGAGAGAGAGAGCAAGGCAGCAAGGCGGCAGAAATCCCCAAGAGAGATAGCTAGTATATATATATATATATAAGTGCTATATAGCCAGAGAGAAGTTGGAGCAACGTACAGAGAGAAGAGAATGTAAGGTTCTCCTCTCCTCCAGGCTTCTATAGACACACACACACACACTTACAAGTACGGTATATAGAGAATAAAGAGAGAAAGAGAAGGTATACAGCGATGCCAGATCTACCTGGTCGTTTGCTGTAGCTGTGTAGCTCGCTGCTTACCGGATACACATCGGTGAATCATGCTGTCGTTGATCCTTACTATTCTGATGCTTGGCCAAAGTCCGGCTGCTTATATGTTCGAAGGTATTAATATACATATAAAGTTATATCATTTTTACTTTTTTTTATAATTAAGCTATAGTTTATAATTTGGTACCAAAATAAAAGGAGAAAGAGAGATTTGGTAAAAGGATACTGGAGAACGTGGTTGCGTGGTTGTCGAAAATATTTATAATGAAATCGTAAACATTTAAGAGATAAATTTGTTGCTTTTGTTTGCTTCGTGAAAATATTTATTCGAATTATCTAACATGTTAATAAAAAATCCATGCGATTTAAAAGGAAAAATCGTTTCTAGAAATACAATCCGTTAAAATTGTCAAAGTTAACTTTACGATCAAACGGTGTATTAAATTTATTAGTAAAAAAGTACTAAATTAGAAATACCGTTACTTTTTTTAGATTAAAAAATATATTTTACGAGATAAATAAATTTATAATCTACATTTTATTTAGAATTGTTACTATCCAATAACTTAAAATTTACTGCTCAAATCCTTGTCCATAAAACAATCTGAGAGTATCGCAAAAAAATATATGATAAAACAATTTATTTTCTAACCATCACAATATTTTTTTTATGAAGACCTGAGAAAAAAGACTGGAACTTTTTTCTTTCAGTGTCTTTTTCGTAAGGGTCTTTAACCTCATGAGTCACATGTATACATAATGAGTATATTGTCAGACGTGAGTTTTGCTTTGAAATTCTAATTATACTTGCGAGTCTAGATTAAATTCTGAATAATATTTTTTTTACTATCAATTCAACTGTGATTTGGAGCGTTTTTTACGACAATACCTGGAGTATTATAAGATTGGAGCTACAGTTTTATTTTAATGCTGTTGTCACGCTAATGCCGTGCACTTTATGTTTTTAAAATCGTGGAAAATAAAGTTAGTTCAAATGAAAATATGACAATTTTATTTCCCGATTGTGTAATGTAGATTATATTTTGTAGTTGGAGTTTTCGTAACATTGCTAGTTGATTTATGTTGTTTTTTTGTATACATAAATAAATATAAAATAGGAAAAATTTTTTAACGCTCGCAGCAGTTGATAATTTAAAAAAATGACATGAATACTTGAAAAATGAGCTAGAGATTTTTTTTTATTGACAAAATTTTAGACTTGAAAAAATAATATTTTTTTGTATCTAGTGCTACAGCCTTGATAAAGGATTTGATTTAAGATCTACAAGTGATTTCGTTTATCATAATAAATAAACTTTATGTAATATTTCATTTTAGGTATAAAATAATATTTAAAATCATTGAAAAAAAATACAACTTAAATTCGGTATTGCGCTGAGCACCTATTATAAAAATGTTATACTTTGTAGAATGAGATGAAACTGATAATACATTTTCTCTAAATGCTAAAATTTTTCTGTAGTTTTAATTTCTCAATGTTCCGTATCGGTTCATTAGACATTTCGACTTCAAAAACTTTCTTCTTTGCGTAATAAAAGATCACTGTATCGCATGAAAATCGTTATATTGATCTTATATTTTACTTGAAAAACTATAATTTGCAAAATTAAAAAGCAATCAAAAAGTTTAAATTAGGGAATTGATTGTTCCATCTATTAAGTCAAAGATAATAAGTTCTCGAGTCGGTTAGTGGCTCATTCAGTAGAGCGATGGATTCGTAATCTCGAGATTCTGAGTTCGAATCCCGCTCTCGGCAGCCGATTGATACAAGCACCACTGTACGTTACATGTGCTGAAGTTCACAAACATACTGACGACCTCCGTTGCTGATTAGCATCGCAAAGATAACAAAAATATAGCGACGTTAAATAAAATAAAAATAAAGAATAATAGGTTCAGAAAAATCCGGGAGATAAAGAAAAATTTGTTGCTTAAAATAATTAGCTTAAATTATAAAGTATATCAATTTATGGTTGAAAAAAAAATGTTTTCTTATTGCATTAAGTTTTTATTAGAATGTATAGCCAACGCGACCTTGAAATTACATTGAATCGCAAAACCAAACCACCTTATTAAATAGAAATAAAATTTACAATTAAAAAATAGTTTTAAACAAATTTATGAAGCGGCACTTTGTCATTTTCTGTTTTCACATAAAAAATGTTTAAAAGAATGCACAAAGTGAAATTTGTTACATCCACACAATTTAAAAATTTCAATTATTAGTATCCTTTTGTAGGAAAAAACTTTGCTGTAAAAAAATCTAACATTCATGTTGTAACTACAAAACGTACTTCAGAATTAGAAAATTATTTGAAATTCATTGGTAGGAAATGATCTTTTCTTTTCAACCTAATTTTCGAAAGGACATTGAATGATCGTTGTCCAGTCGATCGTTGCGTCAGGAGAAATTTAACACTGGTCCTATGGATATTAAAATCTATAGAATTTTATGTTCTTTTCATATATTCTTATTTTTATAATTTTATTGTTCAAAATATTATATTTAGATAGATAATAAAATATTTCATTACATTACATATAAATAATTTTTATTTCCTCTGGCGTTCAACGTAACGAATTACAATGAATTTCAACATATGAAGTAATGGTAATTTTTCGACTTTTTAAGTTCACGGCAAAGTTCATGGAAATTCGATACGGTTCTAAAGAGCCACCTTTCTAAGTCACCTACATTTCATTGTACCCAAAAAATTTTTTTTTCAACTTTAAATATACCATTAACAATAGATTGTGTAAATTAATGAAGAGCTGACTGTTCAAAATTTTCGGTCTACCGAACAGTATATACGAAAGGTTCGAATAGTAAAATCAAAACTCACAGGATATACGGAAAGCGAATCAGTTTATCATATCTATTTCGTTACCATAACATTTTAAATAATAATAGATGATTTTTCAAAAAAAATATATATATTTTTAAGTCTAGTCTAATGGTATATTATACACGATGTACACCGGATGGTATTCATTATTGTTTTTAGTCTTGGTTAAAAAGTTTTCGGCCTATACTCTTCTGTTATGTTCTTGTTTTTTTCTCGTGTTTTCCTTTTTTTTTCTTTCTTCTTTTTTTTTGATTCAGCGGCATTGTAGTCTCAACTAAGAGCACTTCGAGCAACTGTTTTATAGTGTTATCCAAGTTTTTACTTTGATAAAAGTATCAAAAAAAAAAAAAGAAAAAAAATATGTAGAAGGAAGCATAAGACGACGACGCAACTTTGTCGGGCCATTTAACCGTTTAAAGTTTCGTTTAGAATAAGAAAAGAAGTAGGAAGGTATATATGTATGTATGTGTAAAGGGATCGTTCATCATTTACGTTAGTGTCTTGAATGCATAAGTGGCGAAAAGACTTGTATAAAGATGATACTATGGCAGTATGTTATATAGAAGTCGTTTCTTTCTTTTTTTCCTTTTTTTTTTAGGATAACGTAGGTACATGGGGTAAAAAAAATTACTTTTCCGTGTTCGTCCGAAGTTTTCTTTATAAATTGCTTAAACAGAGGAAGTAAAAAAAAATAAAAGTATAGGGATAATGGCTCTTATGGAAATAAATGGAACTATATATTTGTTACATAAAATTGCTTTATTAAGAAAATAAGAAAAGTTTGAAGGATTTTTTATTAACACGTTTGATAGAATAATTTATGAATTCATCGAAATTATAACGAATCATTAAGGGTAATAAAATAAAATATACCAATAAAATGAAAACATTAAGATCTAAAGTTTTATTTTTTAAATTAAGTAAAATGAGAAATATTATTCATTAAAACTACAATTATTTTGACGTTTCAATATTCAACTTCTTCGAAATTTCTAATGGGTATAAATAAGATAAAAACACGTTGCGAGTTATCAATAATTGAATTAATTGGTTTTATTATAAGATGTTCTTAATTTAATTATGACCATTCAATTAGCGTAATATATTTAATCAATATTATTGAACTCGAAATAACAAGGAAGCGAGTCTTTTTCTGCCATTTATTCAAGTACTTTATTTATTTATTTTGAGCAATTAAATAAAGAATTGCAAAAACAAAGGATTAAAAAAATAATATAAAAAATCCTTTTTTCTAATGTTTCAATAGCACTTATCGATAAACTGAAAACTGCAGTAAAGTATTAATTATAAATAAAAGCAAAAAGTAAACTTTATAATTTATAAATACGTTTTGAAATTATCAGTATTATTTGAAATTAATGCGCAGAAAAGAAAGAATTCGAGAAATAAATTATTTTATTTAGGTTAAATATTCATTAAAGTATTTATTAAAGATATAATATGATTAAAATTTTAAAAGTTAAATATGAATCTGCTTTAAAATTTTTATTTTATTAATTATATATTAATTCATTAAAGGATGGAATCCGCTTTATATAGAATATTAAATAAAATTTTGTTCAGTATGACGAATAATAAGTAGAAAAATTAGAAAGAAAATAATTCCAAATCCACTAATTTATAGCTAAGACAGAACATGGAATTGCTAAATTTAATAATTTTTAAAACTACTTATTACAAAATGTAATACCTAAATTTATTAAGAATAAAGTAAAAAGCCAAAATCAAAATCATAACATTTTTTTTTTTTATTTCTAGATTATGCATATATTAGCTTATAAGCTATCAAATTTGGAAAAATGGTATTTTTTTGCTTAGTTTTGATATTTAAAATTTTGAAAATTTGTGGTTTCCTCTTTGGATAATTGAATTTCAACGTTTTGCTCAAATAGTTTCGAAATACTTAGCTAAGTTGTATTGAAAATTCAATAAATTGAATTCACCCTTAATAATATTACCACGCAAATTCTAATTTATTAATTAACAACGCTTTTAAATGTATTTTCTTTGAATATTTACACATATATGTAGGTGATGTATAAACAGTGGAAGCATATTAAATAATTAAAAAATGAAATCCAAAGTATAATTTTCATTTAATACTATTTGCATTAAAACTTCTAAAATGGTGTAATTTTTGGTCAATATTGGGAAAGAAAATATGGATTTGAAACTTTTGTAAATGGAAAAATATCATCATGTAATTTAAATGAAAAAACTTTGTAATTCATTTAAAATCAATTATTAGTTAATTCAACTTTGGTAATTTAACGAGTTTAGAAGTATAACGCTAATTAGTTCAATATGAATTTTCATCAAACTTAATTAAAAGCTCTCGAGTTGATACTCTGTACACATAAAAACAAAATATACAAAACGTAAAAAAAAGTTTATTGTTCTATTTGAAAACAATAGAGCTTTCAGCTTTGAAACATTGGTACATGTTCATAAAAATAGCTTTATTAAAAAAAAAAAATTGTTCGCGTGATTTATCAGCAAACAAACGAAAAAATAATAGCAATAATAATACGCACAGGACATAATGATCCTAAAACAATTGGCTAAATTTCGACATAATAGATTTTGACAAAATAAAGAACGAGAGAGAGTGAAAGTTAAAATCATTTATAAATCTATTTCTAGGTATAGGTGACTAGATTAACGATGGGTTAAAATCCAAAGAGGTTGAACTATATCCTAGTATAAACAAGCGTGTTATAATATGCATCGTTGACCAGTTTCAGTAATTGGATGGTAAAAGGAGGTGGGCCGAGGAAAGGGACGAACGGGGGGTTTGAGGGCTATATAAGCGCGTATATATATACACACAATCGTCCAGTTGTATCGTGGTGCAATTGAAACGCCGCGGCTCTGCGGTGCCTGAGGTTAATGTTCCTATTTGTCTCGAAAGCGATATGCGAGCAGATAATTATAACGAAGTAGTAAATAAATATTGATTTTTCTTCCTATATTTGACTTTGTTTTGCGCATTCAAAAGCATGAAATATTTCTTCCTATCGAATTTAATTGGTTTGGATTTAAAGAGACTGAAAGAGGGCTGGAAAAAAATAACATGCTCGCTCATTGTACGGAAATACGATTTTTATTTTTCTTTTTCGCTTAATACAATGTCCCGTTGAAATCATTTTAAGCTTATTAAGGTGGATTTTGTTTCAATTGCAATATTTTTGAGTTCGCCATTATTTGTTCAATTTGACCTTTTTTCTTTTGGTTTTTTTTTAATACATGATCGTTCGTTATTGACACAATAAAAATTGTTATTCGAAAATTTTTTTCAATCTTTTAAGGTTAATTATTGAACTAGTTTTTATTTTTTTTTGGTTAAGCGAATTTGTTCTTTTAATGATTGTATGCATAATAAATAAACAAGAGTGAAAATTCACTAGAATCTTGAAGTGTCTTGAATGAAAACTTTAACAGAACAGAATTTCATTCCATCAAAAAATTTCTTTTAATCCAACATTATCGTTAACTGACCTTTAGGATTTAGCATAAATATAAATATTTTTAGCTTTTTTAATTTTTGCCAATTTTAGACATTTACATTCTTCCAATAAAAACTTTTTAGTGTTATATAAATTTTTTTTATTTTAAGAATTTCATTATAAAACATTTTTTGTTAAATTATAAAATATGATAATAGTAAACAAAGTCCAGCAGACAGTATATTGTTGAGATAAAAATATTAAAGTATATTTACAAAATACATAGTGAAAAATTTTGTATAACTGTAACATATGCGTATTTTCCAGATAAATAATATAACAAATTTTTGTTAAAAATGACAAACGCACTATATATGTAAATTTTTAATTTAAAATTTTTACACAAAAATTTTAAAATAATACTAACAAAATTTTTTTGTCAAATTTAGACATGCATATGTAAAATTTTAACATACAAAATTTTGAGCCAACAAATTAATAAAATACGTACACAGCATTTTTTTTAGCATCATGTATCTTTTTATAGAGATGATTATATCAATTGGTAATTGCGTACATAAGCACGTAATTGATTATTTTAACACCTTGAAACTTCATACTTCCATACAATTACATGATTCATAAAGGAATGTTATTTTCTTTTTTATATCATATTTGAATCTTGTAATTGAGATGTCTTAGACGCACAACAGCGTAAAATTAGAAATTTGAATTTGAAATTTTAATTAAAATTCACATCTAATTAATACGTTGTTAAGCTTACTAAATAAAAATGTTATTGTATTAAAAAAAAATACTTTAAAAGAATAATTTTAACTGTCATTAAATTAGGGAAACGATCGACTTTTTTACATTTAATTATAATCACATTAAAGTGTATTATATGTTATTTAGATAATTTGAGCATTGATCTATATAAACGGAAAACTATTTGGCCAAACTATTTTCTTAATTATCCGCATTAAAAGTAAAAGACAATAAAATTTCGAGCAGGCAGTAGTGCAGTATTGCAAAAAAAAAACGAAAAGAAAAAATTAAAACTCGAAAACAAAAGCAGCATTAAAATTTCTTATGCACCAAGAAAACTAATCTCTCCTTCTTAAGCAACGAAAAATTCCAGGCCGTAAATTAAGCACAAAGTGCGCACTATGTATTTAAACCATTATTTCGTTTACGCATAAATAGTTTGCTTGCAACAAAACTTAAAGTTAAAAGAAACAAAAAAGAGAGATAAAGATAGGAAAAGAAAAAGAGAAAACGCATGTACAAAAGATATACAGGACATATAGCCCCGTATAATTAACTGGCTCTTTAACAAAGAAAAGCTAGAGACTACACGTGTCTGTAATAGCTCAACTCCTAAAATGACAGAACAAACTTGTATTCGATTTTACCTAATGAATAGAAGAAACGACGATTCATCCGACATTTACAATCGGAAAAAGAAAGAAACGAATTTTAAATAAACAGTATTCAGATCATTCATTAATGAATGCGTTTTTTTTTATCTTAATAAAGAATACAAAGTAATGAAATATATAAAGAAGAGATAACGTTGCGCTATACGCGCTCACCTGGCCTAATTCCCTCTTTCTTCTCTATGCATTTCGCACGTTTTTTTTTGCCGCTGCAATTAAATGCCTTTTGCTCGCGTACGCGTTTGCCGTATCTTTTCTATTTTTTTCATTCTTTCTTTCATTTTTTTTTGTTCTAATGAAAATATCCAAGTGTTACGTAAGATTAATAGAAATAGTTATGTACCTAAAAGATAAAGAACGTGAAATAAAAAAAAAAGAGAAATAACTAGCAAATAAAATGACCTTGCGTGGTCGAGTATTAAGGCGCGTGTGTTAGCTATATACGCGAATTTCACTGTGTTACTACATCCTCGTATGAGCTTCCGGCCTGCATAAAAGCAATGCGTTCACGTGTGTTACGCATCGATGCGCTAGACCGGCCTTTTTTTCTTTATTTTTAATGTTCTCTCTATTCTTTCGAGTCAGCCTTATTTCTCACATGCAGTTGAAAAAACGTAATGCGCGCGTGCAACAGTTTGTAATTTTGTTTGTATGTGCACGCACGTATATTGCAATTTTTCTAGACTTTTTTCTCTTCATTTTTTAGTCTCGTCGTAATTTTTATTTTATTTTCTGTTATCATTTTACACCATAATACGTGTTAACTTATTTCTCATGGATGATAGGTGCGTGCGTGCATATGTGTATTTTGCGATATGTTCAAGTTTACCTTGGAATCTACACACGCATACGTATGCGCGATTGTATTATATATATAGTGACGACAAGTTGTTACGGTAATGTATTCTAGAGTGTGTCTAGGTGATGGAGAGATATGTGTATATATGAAATAGTGAAACAAGAGAGCGAGGCAAGTTATGCGCGTGACGTTTATAGTGATCGTTTCGAAACCGCCCACGCCGCTTTGTTTAATATTCATCTGTAAATTTCACTTTTCTTTTTTTCTCTTATGTTCTCTTAGTTTTTTAGTTCACTTGGCTAGTTATATTATAGACGTTGTCATGATTGAACTATTTATCGATTGCTTTCTTTTCCTTTATTATCATCAAGCTAGTTGTGATCATTGCGAGCGTTTTTAAATATATTCTTTTGATCGGGGGAAAAAAGTGTGTCGATGAAAGATATTAATAAATGAGTATAATGAACTTGTATTAGTCATTCTTTTCAATATTTATTTTGTTGATTTACAAAGTTTTTGCGTTGTAATTAACGTGCAGGAACTTTACATCAATAGAATTATTTTGGAAAGTAGTCTGTAATGTCTAATATAAAATTTGTTCTAAAAATTGATTTAATGATATTTACGTAATAATTACATTAGTTCTACATTTAAGAAGAGTATAGGAGACTAAACATACTTTTTTAATGGCAAAATGTATGATAAATAATATAAATAGATATATACGCAATGTTTAAAATTCTAATGATTTTATTTCTATATAAATTTTCAAGGCGAAGTAAACAAAACGCTGAAACACAAGTCTCATTTTTTTACTATAAAATCAGAGCCCACAGCTTTGAGAAAATTCATGACCCGCAGTCAAAATGTTTAAATTATTAAAATTTGCGAATATCCAATGTTAATGAAATTAATATTTGATTCATAGCTTGTTTGTGCTTCCTTTCAGTTACAATTTATAAAAATTAACAGCAAATAGCTTATACTCACTGTCTTTATAAAAATATTTACATTTAACCCTAAATAAACTTTGTAGTTATTCAGGAAACATTCACTTACAAAAAGTTTTGCAAAATTTATTTTTTATTGATGATTGAATATTTCTGATTGAGTTAATTTACATCGGAGTAGCAAGTGTTTTGTTAATAAATGAATATTGGCTTTAAATGTCTTCGATTTCTGTTTCGAAATAAGCATAAATTTAAATTATTAATAAAAAGCGTAAGGAAATTTTAATGAAGCAAACTGATCAAATTAACCACTTAATTGATGAAAAGTTGATCTTTTGTTAGTAACTATTCAGAAAAACAAGTTTAAAGAATTCGGTCTTAAAAGTTTCAAAGAATTGTAAATAAATAATCAAAGAATTAAAAGTTTTTCATAAAAAGCAAATGAAATATTTATTGGAAATTAATAATTTATGTTCTCTATGAAATTCAATAAACGACCATTTATAGAAAATAAATGTAGTATGTTGTAATTGATAGTTAAAGTAATAAACTTTATGATGCTATCAATTTCAAAATAACACGATACGTATTGTGTCACCGCACGTCCAATGTAAAATGAACTATATTACATGGAAAATTTTGCTAGGAAAATAATTATTGCAATAACGTTGTAAACTCAAATGATATTCTAATATGTTGGTGAACACTAGTGGCTATAACAATAAACGTAACATTTGGATTTATGATTACAAATTCATTTCTGCTATGTGAATTTCATGAAATTAATTATTGATATTAATAATTAATATTATTATTATATAATGAAAAAAGTAATTATAAAATATACACTAATTTTATTTTATTACTTGAAATTTATCATAAATTTTTTAAATTCAAGAAATTTCAGAAATTATTGCTGTTTATTTAATGACAATAACAGCAAAATAAAAAATCAAGGGAGTTCACTAAAATTTATTGATTTTGGCAAACTAACGTTTAGTATTATTTCATGCTCGAAATTATTTATTTCAGTTTACAAATATTTTAAATTCATCTGAAATTCAATTATTTTTACACAATTTTTAAGTAGATTAAAATAACATCAAAAGATTTTTAACAAATTATATTGATTATTAGAATAAGGTATGGAATTATCTCCGATAAAAAAGCAATTGGATAAATTATTTCCTAAATGATTACATATCCCTTCTTTATAAAATGTTTGTATATTTACAATAATTAATAGATTTTATGTGATCAATTATTGAGTTTGTTCTTTAAGAAATTATTTACATTTAGATTTTATGTATCAGTCCACTTGAATTTAAAACTAACAGATTTGTTTAAAATTATTCAAAATTGCTAAAAAAATTGGTATAAATATGCAAATGATGGAGCTTGCTCCGTAGATAATTAAAAAAAAAAAAAAAAAAATTTAAAATCCCTTAAATTATTATGTAAAAAATAAGAACGTTCGGAATCCTTTATAAATTTCTCAATTTTTTTTACTATTTAATATTATTATTGAAAATTGAATAGCATAAAATTGAAATTCAACAATCAGATCCAAAAAGGGACAACGATATACCATTTCTCGGCTATAATGTTTTTATAGCTCAACTAACTAAGACGTTACGCTACTAAGTTTTTGTCACGAATTCGTTCAGTGGAAAAACTTTTTTTTTCTTGTATCTATATTTATCTCTTGCTGAATCAATTTTTTTATTGCTTTTTTTAAAACAATTAGTTTCTTTTAAGGTAATTAGTCAATACTAAAAATATTGAAAAAATTAATTATGTAAATTTTAAAAAATATGAAAAAGAAAATGAGGATTTTCCGGGATTTTCAATACATATACATTTTTAAATTTATTTAACGTCGCTGTATTTATGCTATCATTACAATACTGTTTAGCGACGGAGAACATCAGTGTGTTTGTGAATAAAGCATATGTATCGTATACAGTGATGCTTGTATCAATCGGTTGCCGAGAGCGGGATTCGAACTCGGGACCTCGAGATTACCACGACTACCTCTAGACCTTCAACATATTTCAATTCACTTTATTTTAAAATCATAAAATAGAAAATCAGAATATTTCGACTCTGAATTTTTAATCACTGAGTTGTCTAAGATCCGATGATTTGTTCTTTCTAGCAAACGATTAGCTATTCATCGGTATCTCGATTCTCTCTCCGATTTTATTAATTGATAAATTTTAGACACCATTAATTTATTTTATTTAAATCTTGCCTTCCTCAGAAAGAGTGTTCATATAAACGAACCTTACAAATTTTTAATAGTAAAAATATTATATTATATCATTATATTATAATATTTTTACTATTAAAAACACTTAGTTATGAGTCTGATTCTTTTAACTGTTTATAGAAAGAAAATAACGCGTAATTATTTTTATTTTTATTGAAAAGGAAGAAAAATATTCCATATTTACACGAGGAAAAATTCTGTAAGTAAAGTTATATTTTATTTTAAATGCGAGATAAACTTAATTCTGCGAAAAAAAAACTGTATAAATGATACAAGCTATTACATATTTAAAAAATATACAACACTAATTTTTCTATATGCATTAGATTAATTTTTACCGCTCATTAATTTTCATACAAAATCAAGTCTGTTCACAGTTACAATGAAATATCGGGATTTCTATCTCCATGTGAAAAAATTGCTTTTTCAAATTTTATAATTTTCTTCAAAAAAATTTTTAATTAGAGAAATTATTTTTCATGAGCTAAAAATTTTCAAGAAAAAAAATATATTATACTAAATAACACAGTTTTATCAAGATTGACAATAATCTTCTTTACTACATATGTAGTAATATTGTCGCTGCTTACATATAACAATGTAAGAGAAGAATATAGAGATAGAAAAGCGCGCAGTTCATAGAGAAAGAGTAGTCAAGTGGGAGATATACGTATAGGTATATAGTAGACTGACAGACTGAGTGCAAGTGCACTTAAAACATACACTCATTGCTGAGGGCATGTCGTCCAGGATGAATTGATATGCCATAAGTTTTTCTAGGAGTGTGCAACGGTGTGTGAAAGTATCAGCTGTTTTATTTAAAAGTTTACTGTTTTATTGAACAGTTTTTTTATTTTCTTTTTACAAGTATAATGATTAGTTCTTTTGCACGCCGTTGCACACTACTGAAAAAACGTATGGTATTTCAATTCATTCTGATCATACCGTAAGAAAAAAAGGTTATATTTTAAGTGCACTTGCACTCGATTGGAGAGACAAGCATACAACCTGTAGGGGAAGAGACACCAGATAGAGGGAGAAAGTAAAAAAAATTCGATCTATAAATATACTTGTACAGTAAAGTAGCGAAGTGGGGGTATAACATTTTTTTATCTCGCTTTTTTTATTTAATGATTTTTGTAAGTTAGCTCCCTGTGCGATCTTGTCGTGAGGAACTGTGAAAGTAACAATAAGATAATAAATAAAATCAAAGAAATAAAATTTTTTGCATAGATTTAATTATTGACTAGAACTAAATTTTTAAATTAAAATTTTTTTACTAAGCAATGATATTAATATCTATAATTTTTTAGGTACAATCATTTCATGGAAATACTTTATTATAAAAAGTTTTACACCCACAAATTATTGAATTATTTCTACGAAACATTGATAAAGCTGCATAAGCCTGATTATATTTTGATTATTCCACCGAAAAATCTTATTATTAGTTAAAACTAAATCCATTAAGTAATTTCAAAATGACGATCCTTTAAAATAAGGCATGTTTGTATGCATGTAATCAAGTTAATGGAATAACACAAATATTTTTTCATCTTTTTACATAAACCAAAGTAAAAAAGTTTCTCCTATTATACAAAATAAACGTTTCTATAGCAGATAAATTTCATTAAAGAATTTTGAAGAAGAAGCTTTTTCAAAAAAATCAATTTTCACAGAATTCAAAAACGAACAATAAAATTTACAAAAATCAAATATTTGAAAGATAACTTTTTCGTTTTGAATATTTTTCTACGAAACCATTTTTCAATTAATATGTAAAATGTCAAAATGAAATTAAGAAACAGTGTTTGAGGGTATTAAAAGTACAATTTTTCCAGTTTGAGGATATTATTTTTCAACTAGATTTATTTAAAATTATTTAATTTAAATTTTAGGTTGAAAAAGAATTATAATTACATTGTTTAAATACATACAATTTTTGAAAAATTTTTTAATTAAAAAAAAATGTCTACAAACATTAATTGATTAAAAAAATAATACAAAAATTAGGCATGCTTTGATATATTTAACGATAATTCTCATTTTGAATTTCATTTTATAATAACTTTAAAGCAATTTTTATTTTTCATCATATTTGTTTTAATTGAAAAGTTTTGATTCCAACTTCCATAACATTTTGATAAAAATCTTCTAAAAATATTTGTCTAAAAATTTTACGCGCTAAAGCGAATTCAATTTTCTAAAAAACTTTAAAATTCAGGTGGACGCGGCTTTGTTCACAATCTTGAACATGCTTGTCTTATCATATGAAAAGTAAACGTTTCTATTTAGAGAAATATTCACTTTATAGTTTTGACGTAGCGCTTGAAGAAAGTCAATAGATCAATTTTTAGCGAAATCTTTTAATACTTATTGATTTATATTTTAAAATAAGATGTCAAAATAAATAGAAAATAAAGGATTTTTGTGTCTTTATTACAAGTAAAAATTGATATTTAAAGTATAATTCAATAAAATTGTTTTTAAAAAATGTATTTGGAAACTGCTTTTCTTTTCATAAAACATAAATGTTTCCATCTGCAATAAAATCCATCTAAAGTAACAGACATTTGAGAAAATTTTTAATCAATTTTTTGTAAAATTTATCATTTTTTCAATATTGTTTTTGAATACTTTTAAATATTACTGACATTTAAATAGCCCTATTCAATGGAAACAATTGTGGTGATAAATTAAAATTTAACACTGTTTTAACAACTTTCGAAATGCTTGTTTTAATTAATTATAGGAAGGTAAAAGTTTCAAGCGAAATCCAAAAAAAATATTTTACAAATTATAATTTTTATCGTAAAAGTAAAGTATAATAATTAACACTCAATATAGGTTTACAAATTTGAAAATAACACATTATATTTATTTTAATTTCATGTCGATTGCATCGATGTTTTTTTTTGGTAATTAAAAAATTTATCGTTAACTTTCGAATTAATAAATTTGCCAAAGAAAAGCATAACTTAGAATTCCTGTTTACGTAAGCAAATTTGATCTTCCTTATCCCCGTGGGGGGATAACTTTTAAAACAAACTTTTAATAATGAATAATCCGATATCAAGTAGTTCAAGTTCAATTCAGTTTTTCATAAATAAAAAATGCGATCGTGAAACCGTTATAAAACAAAAGAAGCGGATTATACCTCTATACGCGAGAGCAATGCAAGAGAAAAAGAGAGAAAGAAGAAAAAAAAACACACGGTATAATTTCCATCATCGCGAAGCAAACAAAGCCACCATATAATGCGTCTCGTGAAATTTTTTTCTTTTCTTTTAAATTCTTATGCATGTATATATATGTACACAGAAATACCGAGGTAATAACTATTAGACTACTTTCCCGAGCGTGCAGTATTGTACGTACACACCAAATGCGATTACGTATCTACGGTATACAAGAGAGAAACATACATATATTATACATAAGAGATTTAAGACTTAAAAGACCTCGAGACTCTCTTCTCCTCGGTCCTTCAAAAGAAACGTTTTGGAGCCCCAGAGTGTATATTATACGCACACATAACTACGAACTCTATCTTTTTCTCTCTTAACTTTTTTTTACAATATATGTGTGTATATTAGTTATATATGTCCTTTGGCCGTATTCAGGTGGAATATGAATCGAGGACAATGTTTGTCGCTTGAGCTGAAATTGCCGAGGGCGCGCGAAGCGCGCCCGAGGTAGATTTCTGCTCAAGCTGCAAACATTGTTCGAGATTCAGATTCCACCTGAATAAACGGCCAAAGGACATAGATGATTTTATGTCCGAAGTAGGCCGTATGAGGAAATATAACTTATTAGTTGAAAATATTAATCTTTTTTTCAATACTTTTAAAATAAAATTTTAGTTCTATTGATTTTTTCTTTTGTTTCTTAGATTGACATTTTGTAATGAGTATAGCTGCTGTCGAAGTGCGAGTCATTTTTTTTTCACTAACCTACGTTCAATATGATTGCTCTTTGACATATTGAACGAAACATAGTAGGATCGGTGATGCCATATTGATTTCTCCTGAGACATATTGAGTCTCAATATGTTTCAGGAAGACATATAATTCTTGCAATAAGTCGAGGAGCGCGTCTGAGACATATGGGATGCCAATACAAATTTAGCATGCTCTTTACATACTGATACGAATACGGCCTACGAGGACATAAATGTATATATCTCCTTTCTCTCCCACCTTATGAATATATACCCGCACATCTTTGAACAACGAGCTATAACTACGTTCTCCTGTATACGAATGTACGCGACGGCGGCGGTGTCGGCAGCGCGAAAAGGTCGAAAAGCCTTTCCTTGTTGTGTGGGAGAGGATTAAGAGGGAGGGGAAAGAGGGGAGATATACACCGAGCGTACACATAACCATCTGATCAAGTACTTTATATTTTTGCTTAGTATAACATGAAATACATATATTCTTTTGTTTTTTTCTATGTACTTGCAGAAACGAACGAGCAGGGAAATATGTGCCATTGTAGCTTTGGAGGCGCCAACGTGACACGACGATAATAAAACTATATAAAAAAGGAGAAAAATATACAGAGAGAAAGGAGTAGAACAAGCTAACTCTTGTTTATTCAGAGGAGCAAAAAGTTAGTTTAAAAATAGGATTAATAAAAAAATAAAGAAAAGGAAAAAATAAAATAAAAGAGAGGAGATTATTGTGGGATGCCATTGGCGAAGAGAACAAGAGGTGGAGAAGCAGCAGTAGCAGTAGTAGTAAAAGTGTCGTCATCGACAAATAAAAAGTCTGGGTCAGCTGGAGCTACGGCGATGCTACTTGGGGACAGGTAGCGTTGCCAGCGCTCCTCGAACCCACGAGGCCCACGTACGATGCACCCAGCTCTACCTTTACTTCTATTTTGGCTTGCCCTCGTTGAAGGCTTGCCCTTGCAACCTGTCAAGCCGCACTTAGGTAAGATTTATTATTACTGTACAGTACATTCTCTTTTTTTATTGTAATATCCGTTAAATTTATTCAAAACAATAAAAAAACTGGTTTAATTTTTTTAATGTTTTTCGTCAAATAGAAAGTAGCTAAATATTTCAAAGTTTAATCATACTGATTAAATATACTGTGAACTTTGAAAATAAAAATTTCTTTTGTAACGTTCAAAGCTAACCCTGGATGCTATCATTATTACAATTTTCCTGCTTTGTGGTCGTTACATATAATCTGAAACCGACAATGTGGGTGGAAATTTTCAAACGGAAGTACTTTAATATATTATGACAATCGAATGGCATTTCGATGTTTCTATGTGCCTCGCATTTTACAATTTCATTGAAAATTTTCTTTGTCATATTGTATTTTAACAATAATTTTTCATTCAGAATCTTACAAAGGAAATTTTAATTTGCCATATGATGAATTTCGACAAGTTAAATTTTGTCAGTGGCTTGTTACATTAAATTACGAAAATATCATTTTACGCTTAGTCACCATGCCTTTCTAGGAAAAAGTAATTACAAAATTAACTCTAAACTTATTTAGAGTAATGATTTTATGTAAATAAGAAAAAAGAATAAGGAAGTATAATTATACATAACTAATGCTGGTTTTAAATTAAATGAAAAGATATATGTTATGTTGCACCATAGTTAAAAGTGACTTTTGATTACAAGTTACAGATTTCCGTTAAAATTAATTTTAAACAATAAAATTGTTTTTTTGGTGAATATATTTTAATTTAATTCATTATCATATAATTTAAAATTTGATATAACAATTTTCATTATTTAATATGTTTAAAAGAAACATGCTAGACTAAAAAATTCATTTTAATTTTCTATTCCACTGTCTCAGTTAATAAATGCTAGGTTATTCTAATTTAATTATAGATCGTAAATGTTTTAAGAGTTACAAACTACTTACTCACGTTTTCTTCGTTTTCCGTTATCTTTATATTTCTTATGAAATGCTTCTTTTTTTATTGTTAACGAGTATTTTACGTTAACCTTTTTTTTCTTCATTCTATTAATAAAATTGTAATACTTTGTAAAGCGGTAAAACCTCATCCGCATTTCGGCAAATCGCTTCGTGACATCATAGTTTAGCATATAACGCAATGACCGCAATAACGCATTTACGCGCTAATGATCATTAAATTGTTGATATTTTGACGTTTGTATATATAGATGTGTAAAATAGTTAACGTAATCTATTCTTTTTTATTTTGGTATAATAAATTTCATTTAAATATAAACACTTAAATACTTGAATTTGAGGATTTTTTCATTTAATTTCTCACATTTACATTTTATTTGCTTTTTGTCAAAGTAAAAAAAACATGAACTTGAAACGCTTTTAAAATTTAATATTCTTAGCAAATACACTATACTTCGCGTCAACTGTATCTGCTAGATTCGTATGTAAAGATAAATATTACATTAATTAAAATAAAATTGTTTTTTAGATTAGGGTAGATGTGGGTATTGCTACGGAGGTGCTAATTACTGTTTTTTCATATAAAATTCGTAAAAATAATTTTTTCCAAATCCATAAATAATATTTGAATGCATAATCAAATATTATAAGTATTATTTAATATTTTAAAAAATATATCTCACAAAAAAAGTCTAAAAATATTTAATATTGGTTATTTGAAATTGAACTGTTCTAAAATCTTGATAAATTTCGTAAAATCGCAATCACGTATGCATCCTAAATTTGACAATATTTTCTGTTTTTATTCTTTTTTATGTAAAATAAGATCATTATTAAATAAAATATATCTTTGCTTGTTATATATTTTTTGGAAATTTCACCTAGCACATATTTAATATTTTAATTTTACACCTTAGTATTATGCGTCATTAAAATCACCAAATATGAATTACTGTGGCATCCTTTTTTTATTATAACACGTGGTAAACCTAACCTCAACTTTTCGAACGGAATATATAAAAGTGTCAATAGTAACTGGCACACAGCATTAGAAACACGGCCGCAGCAATAGCCACAAATACATTTTATTTTAAATTCGTTTTTTCTTAATTTTAACTCTATAATTAAATGCTAAATTAATTTTTTTCTAGTTAATCAATGTTTAAATATTTTATTAAAAATAAAAGTGATAAGTTTTCTTCATCTATAAGCTTTTATTTATGAGTTTAAAATTTATCATACGTCGATTCCGCTGTAATACCCACATCTACCCTATACATAATATTTCACCCGAAAAATTATTTCTTGTAAGCTGTAAATTTATTCTAATTTATGAAAAAGTATGGGTTTTAAACAATATTTTAAAATTTTTTAATTTAGAAGAATAAAAGTTAAGTTTATAGAAAATCATCATAAAAGAATAATGAAAGTCATCGCAAAATCCTTTCAACATATTTTTCTGCAAAGTTCCAATCTTTAAAAATATACAATCAGATAAAAATAAATTTTTTTTTTTAATTTTAACGTCACTGTATTTATGCTATGATATTGATGCTAATTAGCGACGAAGGTCGTCAGTGTGTTTTTGAACAAAGCACATGTAAAGTACAGTGGTGTTTGTATCAATCGGCTGAGAGCGGGATTCGAACTCGGAACCTCGAGATTACGAATCCATCACTCTACCGAATGAGCCACTGACGACCTCAAATATAAATTTTATAAAAGAAGAGCCTGTTTAAACTGAATTATTAAAAAAAAATGATTTTTAAATTATCATTATTTCATGCAAAATCGGTTTCCCCTTCAACACTTCACTAATTTTTTTATGTCAAATAAATTTTTTATCCCAGCATGTACAATATAATTATTTGTCTTTTTGATAATTTTTTCTATACATTAATCTCTTTTCATTTATTACATGTTTATCAAGTCTAGTTATAATTCAAAATTACAGCTAAACAAATTGCCGTGCTAGACAAATTCTGTTACTACTGATAAACATACTAAATTTAACTGCACTTGGCAATGGGTCGGAACGTTAAAATTATACAGCTAAATTTTGACAGCCACTTATATTTTGCAAATCCATTAGCTAACTTTTCTGGTTTATGATTACTTTAAAAGATTAACTGCGAGTAATAGTAATTTTCGCAAAAATGTGCTAACATCATTAATGAAATTAAATATTCATGTGTTCATTAATTAATGTAAATTTTATTTTTAATTTTATTTTTTTTAATAATTTAATCTAACTCAAAAATAGTAAATGAAAAATTCGTTATAATTTTTTAGGATTATAAATATTAATTAGTGAAAATGTTGAATATTCAAGTTTAAATCTATGTTGAAGTTGTGAGTTTAAATAAATTGCAAATTCGTAGAAATATGACCATGGAAAATGGTAAATTCTTTAATAATTGGTCAACCGTACACATTAATTTTTAACTGACTACAATTCGATTAATTTTAACGTAAAATTTTTTCATGTTTATGAATAAATTTAAAAAGTTAATAAATACTTATATATTTATACTTAAAATTAATATGTAATTAAAAAATTGATATTGACGAAATCTACAAAATGTTTTTACGTTATCTGCTTTTGTAATGTTAACTATACAAATGAAATTTGTTTAAAAAGGTAACTTTAAATTATTAAATACAAAAGATACGATATTTGATATTACGTGCACAGGTGTAATATACCTCAATGATTCTCCACAGAAGTACAGATGTAAGGTTGAATATATAGTTTCTTTATCTTTATTTGTAAAGCATTTGTAAACAATACCACAACCCAACAATGTTACGTTGTGAGTATCGTTACAAATGTTTCACTGTTACAAAGTATCGTTGTAAATATTAAACATTGAACGGATAAATCTTTTATGCGGTGATAATGGAAGCGAATAAATAAAAGAAAATGTAATGGAAAATAAAGTTGAAAAAATATTGAAAAATTAATGCAAATTTGTGAGAAAAATTTATAGAATTATTATTGAAAACCAAATTTAGTGATAATTATTTTTCGGATCAGGTAGCTATTGCAAGTTATCTAAAATTTAATGAATATAATGGAAAAGGCTTCACGTGTGTATAATGAATTTAATGATGATGAAAATCGAGTTATCTCTAATTTGTCGTTAAAATCAATGTCCTAATTCATTATTATATAATAGAAATTATTATTAATAATAAATTAACAATTATTGCATAATTTTTAAGTAAGAAAAAATTTGTTCATTGTCCAGATTTGTTTATAAAACAATTTGAAATATTATTTAAAATGCTTACCACTTTCTGACTAACTATGGTTTATAAAAAATACTTTGTTATTGGATTTTTTATACATCATTTTTTGTTAAATTAAAAAAAAGAGTAAACGATTGATTAAAAATACATCATTATGATGATTAATTTAATTCATGTTTTATATGTCTCTAATCATGGTAAATCGTATTTTATAAACATACAAACAATATGAGATAGAAATATTAATTGAAACGTTAAATGAACAAATTAAATAAATCTAAAGAAAAAAAGCAAATAAAAAGAAAGGATTTCCATCAAAAGAACAAAGGTTATTGAATTGTTTAAAGTGAAAGAAGCCAAGGTTAAAACTTTACGGTATAATTGACAGAAAAGGAAATAAAAGATTTAAAAATATAACCATTTTCTCGGTAAACAGCGTGGTTCCGGTATACACGTATATATATATACTCACGTCGAGTATAGGTCGCAATAGCGCGCACGCATATAACGATCCTTAATTGAGACGCATGTTAAAATTTATATACGACGTGCCAAAATGTGCAGCTGCGTTATACATATACATGTACCATTATATTATAGCAAGAGCGACGTTCGACTCTATTTTCAACAATAATATCCTATATAACATCCTCTCTCTCTCTCTCCGCGCAAGCTTGACTGCTTCTATATATGCAGGAAACAAAATATATTAATGATGATTCATGTTGTCACCTAAGGGAATTCTTGAATGCTTGAAAAACGTTACTTGTTCTTGCATGTTCGAGAAATTTTTATTCAGCTTCCTTGTTCCTTTCTTTTTTCTCCTATTTTTATTTTGCCTTTTTCGCTTGCTTGAAATGCTCTTTATTTTACTTAAAACTGTCGGAAAATTGAAATTGAATGCGCAATTTTATAAATTATTGATATGATTTATTGGTTGATTATTTATTAAAATTTAATGATAGTTAATATTTCATACTAATGGATTGATATATGGTATCGATTCGTCATTGTTACCATTAATAAAAATAAAACAATTAATTTTAATAAAATTAAATTTTATACATAAAAAATTTTAAAAATAACAACATAAATAACTGAATATAACTAAAAAAATGAATATCTAAATATTAATTAGCAATAATCAACCTTCCCAATGATTGACAATTCAATTAAAACATTTCATCCTCCGATGAAATATCTGACTTTCCATATAAACTTATCTAAATTAATTTTTAAAATTCTCGCAAAATATTCCTCGACAAATATGTCTCAAACAAAGAGAGAAGTCATTCACCAGAAAAGAGAACTAAAAAAATAAAGAAAAAAGAGACATAAAATAAAAGACAAGTTGTCTTTGTTCAGGAGCTCAATACAATATAACGTTTTTCCCGATCTCTCTTGGTTCTTTTCATAAAGGCATAAGAGTGCGTTGTCCTCTCTTTCTCTCCTCTTTCTCTTCTTTTATAAGCGAATAAGCAAGTCGGCATATAATTGACGTGCGCTCTTGAACTTATATATATAAAATATGTTATATGTATGCGTGTATATGTACCACGCATTTCCATACAGACATATATATATATATATATATAAGAGCGAGCAACAATATCCTCGGTACGTTTATAATATAACACGTATACACATTTTCTTTCTCTTCTGAAACCAAGACACAATTAGCTTTATTCCTCATATAGGAGGTAAACGTGTGGGAAAAACATGTATATGAAATATTTTCTGGTATACTATATCGCTCTCTTGCTTATGCCATATACGTGGGTTGTTATGTACTAAGCGACCCACGCGAATAAAGAAAAAAAAAATAACAAATTACTAATTCCAAATGGAGATCAATGGCGTTTCCTTTTTGCTTCTTGTATTTCATTCATTATTTTTAATAAACAAAGAAGGTTCTTTTTTTGGATCGAAGGAAAAAGAATAAAAAATTTTATTAAATTTTTAATAAGCAATAATTTTTTTGCCGATACAAAATTTTTATACATTTAGTGATTAAAAGCATATGAAATAATTAGTATATAAGTCATTAAATCTTTTAAAAAATACACAGAAAATTTATTTAGTTATTAAATAATTTGTAAAACTTATAAAGTTTTAAAACTGTAATTAAAAGTAAGATGTTATGATAATTTATTTAATACAATTTAAAGTGCCTAAAGCATGGAAATGTATATTTGCCAAATAGTTATAAATAATATATAAACAATTATAAATTAATGGTTAGCAAAATTTATGATGTTTAAAATCTTGTTAATCTGTTACATTTTCCAAGTTTATTATAAAATCAACACTTTTCCTATAATTAAAGGCAATCTCGCGTAGAAGTTAATTACAAATTGTAACATCATACGGGGATTTTCTTTGAAACTTCAATGTTTGTTTAATTGCACAATTTTTTTAAAAAAATTGTAAATTGTTATTTAAAATTGCTTCAAAAAGGATATTAATTTTATTTTGCAACACAATTACACGACTAAAATATGAGAAATAATCATTTCGCTCATTTAATGTTTTTCATATATGCATTTATAACAAATTAATTGTTTTTGTTTACTGCATACGTACGCTTTTGAATATTACTTGCGTTTCAATTAACAATTTTTACTCTTTATATAATATATTCTTATTTGAATTTAATTAACCGCGGTATTGAAATCGATATTATGATATCTTGGATTTTTTCATGCGGATTCGCAAACATAAAGTTAATTGAAAATTATGAAAGCATTTAATTAACTTCAAACGTAGTTAATTCATAACAATTGAAAAAGAGTATTGTATGTAAAATTAATTAAATAATGTTTTTGCGTCAAATTAAGATTTTTGATATTTCAACGAATTTTATTTATATATTTATAAATAAATTTAATTAAAAATCAACTTTGAGTACAAAAGACTAAACAAGAATTTACAATGTAAACATTTTTTATATAGAAACATTTATCAAATGTAAAATAAATTTAACAATCCTGATAAAATCTTTGAAAAAACCACACAAATTTCGTCGTGTAATTTCCACTTGTATAGACGTTATTTTTTTTTATTGTAAAAAATAGCGTATTTCTTGTAACCAGTAGCTTGCGTTGGATTCCAGGAGTAGAAGACACGCCTCTAATGATTTACGTGCGAAAACATAGCTGAACAGTTTCAAGTGTTAATTTCTTCTTCTTCTTCGTTGCGCATATACGGCGCTCAGGCGCGTCGTCGTCGGCTCTCGTTGTCTCTCGGTCTGGCAGTATTACGATAACGGGAAACCGCGTTAACGTTTTTTTTTCTTATCCATCTTTTTTCAATGAATTTTTTTTTATCTTTTGTTCACCGCTTCTTTTTTTCTGTACAATTTTTATGTATGTATTTATTATCCATAAGAAAAGTTAAGAGCACGTTTCTTCAATTTGACTTTCATTCAAACTTTTTAGCTTGGTATCTTTTTTTTCTGTCAAACTGTCGATAAAAGTCTGTTTATTCTCTTCTTATTTTTTTGTTATTTTTGCTTTATTTATTTATTTATTTTTATTGATCGATTTGAGTTTTTTTTTTCTCCCAACGAGTTTAACGTGCGATTATACATTTTTCGTATTTAAATGAAAATTATGATCACGAATCACGTAAACGCGAGTTTTTGTTATGCTATTGATTTAATTATTGGATGTGTTATACTGCTAATCAATATGTGGCTACTACCATTAAATATAAATATTCATAATGCGGTGTATCATGGGATTTCATTTTTTTTCAATATAGTTTTTAAATTACTGGTAATTACTTAAATATAGGTTGAAATAGGGTCAATCAGCCGGTAAATGGACGCTTAATCGATGTAAATGGACACTTTTTGAAGTTTTGTCAAATTAATAGTATTAATAATTAAAAATTTTTTATTGTACTATAATTTTGCAATGTAATTACTCTACCTGCAGAAGATTAGTTACATATAAGAAAACTGAATGTTCAAGACTTATCTTCAATTTTGTCCAGTTATTGGAGGTGTCCATTTACCGGCTGATTGACCCTAGTATTATATTAAAATATATGATTCGTTGTAAATAATAAATTGATGTTTTAAAGCTATGGAAAAGAGTGTAAATGTATTTAAAATGTATATTTCAAATTTTTTATGTTGTTATTTTTAACATATATTTTAAGAAATATTCTGGAAAAACCATAGTAATTCATTTTATTGTCGCATTTAACGATTTTTTAAAAATATTCATGTTAATGCTTATTTTTTTTCTAAATGCGTATATAATAGATTGATTTGACGTATTAACGTCTGAGATTATGCGTAAACTGTTTGACCTTGACAACATAATCGTTACGATATGTAAATTTCATTAAAAAACATCTATGAATGCTTTGAAGATGCTTTGGACTAGAGAAAGTTGTTGTTAGAATACAGTAAACCTGATTTGATGATTAGCCGTTTTAATGTCGATGATTTAATCAATAATAAAAACTTTTATTATTGAAATTTGATTAATTTTAATGAGTTATAAAAATTTTTTAATATTAATACGTACATATATCAAGGTCTATGTCATCATTATAGCAAATTTAAATTTTTATATTTATTTTAATTTTATATAAATAATAATTAAGTATTTGATATTTTCAATAAATATTCAATTTATTAAATAAAAAAATTTTTTCATTTTTTGTGTTTAATATAAACTAATCATGAATTAAAAGTATAAATATAATCTCTATAGTGAAATATATATGCAACGCTTAATGAGTATTGGATGATAATATTAATGCAATTTGAGCATTAATTTTTTTTTGCAATTTAAGAAATTCGTTTAAATTTATTCAATAATTAATTTAGTTTGCACAAGCACTTTATAAATATGTTGAATTTTAATTTTAATGTTCCATTTAATACCTCGCATGATTATGGCGTATTAAGATTTTAATTGAAGCTTATGAATTAATTATCATATTTGGATGACAATTTATAAATACTATAAATTTAATTTTTCATTAAAGCTCGATAGTAGTTATTGGATTATTTTTCATTAATTTTTTTATTATTTATCATTCTTTTAATTTTCCAGAAAATTTTAATAACATCTTTTTTAAGTAATTAGATTAAATAGATTATAAATTTAACTTAAATTTGCATATATCTACTTAAAATTCATTTAAAATTTTATCTTGAATTTTAAAATTGTTTTTTAAAGCTTGTTTTTTAAAGAGAAGTTTCATGAGTTTCATAGCGAGAAAAAAAAGAGAAAAAACAAAATGTCAAATTTGAATTATTTATTCATTTATTTATACTTTTTTTTGCTCATGAAAAAAAAATCTCTTTCAAATGCGATAAACTTTATCAAAACATCATAAATAAACATTCACTTGTCAATCGGCAAACTAAAAGAAGAAGAAGAAGAAGAAAAAAAGTCAATGAATCGATTTTCAACCTTTGTATATTCTTTCTTTGTCAAACCCTTAAGTTTTTCTAAGCCCTCGGAGTCTCCCTCTAACTTTTTTTTTCTCTCTCTCTTCTCTTTCGCAGTCCTGCCAGTTTATTTAGTTCGATGCGACGAGCGTGTTTGTGCCTTCGTAAAATAAGAAGAGAGAGAAAAAAACGAGAGACGTATATATACTCAAGCCTGCTGCTGCTTCCTCTGTTTATTTATTGACTGAATAAGTCTCAGGAGCGAACTTTACTCGTTTTTATTGCATTTACATTGCATTTACCTATATATATACACCATATCCATCCTTCCCTCGCATCTCCGCTTTACTCTCATATACTTTTCTGTCACTATAAAAATTCTCTAGCTATTCTATAATATAGCCAATACTATACATATTCAACTTATATAATTTTAACTAAAGGCATATATACACATACTCTATTGTTATATTCACGCATGTGTACGATTTCAACGGTTTAAACAAGTTATCCGAAAAAAATAGCTATACGCAAAAAGCTAATAAACCTTTATTCAGCATATAGCAAGCCCAACTGTTACGCGTTTACGCGCAGTATAAATGAACATGAACTCTTTTTTTTTGTTATTTTGTTAGCCGTTACTTTAACGTATATCTATACAGATATTTGTTATTTAATGTGTTTAAAGTGTACGCCAAAGAGAGAGAGATAGAAAAAGTTTTAGCACAAGAGCGATTGCGCAACGTGTACAAGCACGTGTTTTATCGCGCGCGCGGCTCTCTCTCTCTCTCTCTCTTGCACATTTATTTTAAAGGTCGGCGCACGCGCTAGAGTATATATAAGGGCAGAAAGTTATTTATGCATTGATATAATGCAAAATGCATTTCTATTGTTTTGGTATTGCTTCGTTTATTTGTGATTAAGTCGTTAGGGAAGTCTATGGTGCGCTTGTATACGGGCGAATGGAAAATTTTATTTTTATGCTTTTTAATAAAATTAAAGGAGCTCAATTTTCAATGGGAATTAACAATATCGAGGCATAAAGGTGTTAATAATTTTTAATTTACGATAATATTGTTGTTTTTGTTAATGGATTGTAAAAGCTTTATTATACAAACTAGGATGTGCTCAAGATAACGTGAGGATTATAGAAATTAAAAACAGAGTTTGAAAAAAGCAAAAACATTTTTCAATAAAATATAAATAAAAATAATATTTTTAATTATATTTACTAAAAATAATTTTTAAGGAATTAAACTCGTCAAATAAACCGAATTATTTTGATTAAAATAAAAATTATTTTGAGTAATCTATCGAGGTATCATAATACAAAATAAGTCTTCAAACCCGAAATAAATTTCTTCTTATGAAATAAAAATTCAGAATATGATAAAATAATATTGAATCGTTTTAAATAATTTTTTAATTATCAAAATTTCATTTTGGGTTTTAATGTAACGCAAACATTTTTGTGATGTACCATTATTTAAAATTTTTTAATCAAACACTGCACATGTGTTTATATCTTCTTCTTATCATCATATTTTAAAAAGTAAATTAACATTAAAATCTTTTTTTCAAATAAATTCGTAAAAACATTTTTAATTTGCAAGCAAATTTTTAATGTTAACGCATGCTTCATAATATCAACTCTTGGAAAAACCAATTACCTTAACATACAAGAAATTGAATATTTTACTTCGACTTACTTAATTTTCATTCAAAAGTAATATAAATATTTAATTATTATTAATACATGATTTTAGAAAAATTTTTTTTTTATTTAAATTATTTATTGGTATTAAAAAAATAAAATTTTACTTTAATTTAATTTATGTCTGGGATTAAAAATAATTTCTTAGGTTTTATTTTTTAACAAAAATAAGATAATTATTTTCTCTTCAAAATACGATTCTATTTTGTTTAAAAATGTTTAGATAAAAGGTGAATATTTTGAACCCAAAATAATGTTTTTTAAATATACAAATAGAGTATATGAAATTTTTATTAAGTGAATTGCAGTATTTCAAATTTTTAATAATCTTTTTTTGCTCTCAGTTTCAAATAATAATGCGCATATAACAAAAAAGCACTTTGAAATATTATAGACAAAGGACTTTAATTATATTTGTTTACAAAATATACGTACTGAAAAAGCCTTTTGACACGTAAATTATATTAATAATCCTCATGAAAAATTCCTTTGTATAGCTCATGATTTTATCGATTCCGTTATAATATAAAGTATTCTTTTATTTTGCGAAACAAAAATTTTACAGCAATGCACAATAATCAAAAGACTAACGGCAAAAAAAAAGAGCAGCAAAAAAGTATATTATTCGGTTCAACGACATTCACCTTTTCGCAGTAATATACACGCGCATTTACAAGTTTTATTGCGAGCGTGGGGTTTATGCGTCAACGTATACACTTTTTTACTCTATATATACACGTAGAAGCGAACTGAAAAAAAATTTTTTTTTCATGCTACGAGCACGTTTTGCATTTCGGACAACCAAAAGCTTCAGAAAAAAACTTATAGGGTAACGCTTCAATGGTACTCCGCTACTAACTCGTATAATATATTCATTGAAAAACGTCAGAGGCGTGAGCTTAAGCGGAAAAGTTCTTGTCACTGAGTTTGCCTATTTTATTTTTTTTTGTTTTAGTTTTTTTATACTCATTTTGTTCGAAAGCTACAATTGCATGTATACTGACTTCATGAATCAGCTTGAGCAAAAATTATTCGCACAGTAGAAAAGTAAAGTAGATATGAAAATTAGAGAGGTCGACGAGAAAATTGGACAATGGAGGAGAGGACTTACAAGCTGCAGTTGAAAATGAGGGTAAAATATATACGTATATATATATGGAACGTTAAAAAGAAAGAGAGAATATAAGCAACTCAATAATAATTGTAGAATGCTTCGGGTGAGTGGTTTTATATAGAAAGAGAAAAGAGAAGCGGGGAGGGTTGCACACGAATCGTATTTCGAATTCTCCATCTAGCGTAGTTCATAAAAGATATGAGCTTATACGAAATGAAGAAAAGAAATTTTTTTCTTTCCTCATTCACCAGCTAACTATTAATCACACTTAATTAAAGTTTCATGAAAACGAAGGTTGCTACCTATAGAAAAAGCACACCTTTTGTATGAATTATTTAATAGTGGTATTCGTGGTGTATACGAAAGATGATAATCATAAAAATTATATTTACACTTGAATGTTATACGAAATCAATTTGAATTTTTCATAAGTTAACGTTTACTGACCCAAAGTGGTTGGCTAGATAATCATCGAGCTTCATAAAATTTTCAAGTTTGAAAAGGTTTATAATATTCCTCTAAAGCTGCTTTTTTATGAATTTTTAAATATATTCATTGCTGAAAGTGTTATGATTATGATGTATAAAGTTATGGGCATATTTTATTGATATCAATGAAAATAAACATTTTCTTATACCCAAATATTTTGGAGCATTAATTTTTTTTATAGAGCGTCAATTTTACTAAATTTTCTTTTGTTAAATAAAGCATTAAAAGCTGCTATTACATATACGAACCGTGAAAAAGGGGTCAGGAAATTCAAGCGAAAACTTTATGCCTCAAGGTATGGAAATTTTATATGCTAGCTTTTGGGGATAGTACACAAAATTTTGCCGTAACCGCTAATAGGATTTAAAGTTTATAAAAACGAATCGTTAAAAAAGAAATAACAGCTGTACACGTTGAACAAATGTTATCTTTTAATGCGTAATTATTAGCTTTTGAAAATTAATTTGCGACATAAAAGGAGAGATTTGAGCAGTAAATTATGTTATAAATATTTATAAGCTTTTGAAAAAGCGTACTATTTTGGTCACAAACATTATGTTGAAAATTTACTGGATTTCTATAAGAGTTGCCTTATTTTTTAATGAAATTTATTTGCTTTTATAGCAATATTTACTGTACATTTATCTTCGTTTGTAATTCCATAGATTTTTTCATCTATTTATGTACTTCTATAGTCTCCTATTATTTTAACATTTTTTTCATAATTGTAAGTCAAACTATAGTTACAAAATGTTCGAAAACCATAAATTATATAATCATCAAAACTTTGAAATATATTATTATCGTTTGGAATTTCAAATTGTTAGAAACAATGTAAATTATCATTCTGCCTTAGCTATATCTGTACGTGTAACATTCAATAGAGATAACTTACAAGTTATACATATGAATGTTCTTTTGATATACTTTGTAAGAGGAATCTATATATAGCCTGATAGAAACTTACCTGAATTTCTAGATAATTAAAATATGCCTCTGTTAGGAAACTCGAGCTTTTAGGTAGATTAAAAAAAAAGCAGCCTAGATTTATTGACGTTATCCATACCTCTATGGTCTTAATAAATTACATTATCATTCTTATATAGATATATTAACAAACTTATTTTTCGTATTGAGAAAAAAGAGCTATCATTAATTACATTATCATTCTCATATAAACATTGATAAATTTATCTTTGAAATTGAAAAAAAGACTACTATTAATTATTTGTCTTACATTTTTATATCTGTACTTGGCCAAGTTGTATAAAAAACTAAAGTTTTGAGCAAAACTTATGAGACAAGTGATATGTGAAATAAAAAAGGAAAAGAAAAGGGAATAAAATTTTAGTGGGGTTAGCAAAAAGCTTCTAAGTATTACGGTTTTACTTATTTACCACTAAAACCGCATGTATTAAAGAGTATAGAGTTAGGATACATCATCCTATTCCCTATAACTCTCACTTCAAAACATAAATAACAATGTTAGCATGCCCTGGGTTAAAATCGCGTGCGGGCTTATGAGGGTGCGGTCTCATGAAATAGTAAAATTTCGTAAATGAAAATATAGCCTTTTTTATCTTTTTCTAATAGTGCTTTAAAAGTTGGTTTTTAAGAAAATTTTACTCGGTTATAAATATACAATGCAATCAGAATTCAAATTGATAATTAACGTTAATAAAAGGGTTGTAAATAAATATCAACAAAATACATTTGTATTAAACTCTTTTAATAATAAATTTTATTGCAAATAAAAAATGTGAATTTTAAATTATGATTGTCATTTTTTTAAGTGAATTTTTTAAATAAATCTCATATGAATATTATTATGGTCGTATATCAAATAAATAATTTCCTAGCATAAATGTTAATATTATTTTTTAAAAATGGAGTGTTTTTATTTTGTTTTAAATAACAAAATTAAAATTTTTTTTTATTAAAAGTGTCATTATTGATCTTTATGAAAAAAATGTCTTTATTAATTAAGCTTGAGTTCCAGGAATTTCGCAACTCACTTTTCCAAGACGAACCGTTAAACATTAATTAAGGCAGAATATATAAAAAAGTGACATGATTCATTCGCATTTTTTTCTGACAATCAATAAATAATTAAAAGAAGTGCTAAGTTGTGCGGCTACTCATGAGAAAGATATTTCTACACCTCGTTACACAAACAAAAAGTCACATCAACTAATATGGAAAAAGAGATCTGTTTATCTTGAAAAGAAGAGTAACAATAGTTTCAAAATGTCGACTTAATTGATAAAATGACTTTTACGTAATAATTTGATTCATAAAGATCAATATTTTCATCTACAATCATAAAAAAATTTTTAACGAACAATTAAATTTCTTTGTCAATATGTTTGTTTCATTATAGTATTTTTTTAACAATTTTAAATCGAATGAAGATATATTCCACTTCATAAAAAATAAATTTTACGTACTCGATAAAAAAAAGTAACACTTCACGAAAGAAAAATTTACATAGCCCGTTTATGTTTCGTCTACAGTTTTAAATAACTACTTTTCTCAAAGGACTTATACTTATATTATGAATGTTACTGTTACATTTAATATATGAATTTATCGTCTGGATTTACAATAATAATTATTTTATTTATTAAAAACCAATTTTTAGATTCAAGAAAAACATAAAAATAATTTTATTTTTCATAATTATAATTTTTAAACACGTTTTTTTTTAAATTTTTTAATTAATTTGATTAACAGTTTGATGAATTTTTTTCTGTAATACACTATATACTTATGTAACAATTTTTACCATTTCATGGGACTTCCTCTACGTTGAACTTCAAAAATAAGTAGTAAAAACTATATTTAATGAACCAACGAAACGAACCCGGTTCATTTATATGCTATAGAAGGTCATTCACTGTTATCTTCTTCTTATTAGATATTTAAATTACAAGAAAATTATCCATTAAATAAAATACAATTTTCTTAAAATTTCACAAAATTTTAAATTAAAATAATTTAAAAATAATTAAAAAATAAAATGAAATTACATTTTATGTTATTTATATAATAATAATCTCATTAAATGATGAAAAAAAAATTCATAATTAAATAAATACATTATTATTGTTACAGGAATAATTCGTAATTCGTATATCCGTCGTTATGAGCCGGCTTGGTACGATACAGCAGCTTTGCGACGACATCGCGATCGAGTGCGTCGCGACGCTTCGTGGGCTGCGAGGGATCAACCGCTTATCCTTAAAGTCCGCGCTCTCGACAAGTAAGTATATTCTTTTTTTTTTGCTTCTTTTCTTGTATTGCAAACTCTACTTTTTGAATGAAGAAGGATTTAATTTACTATTTTACTATAAGTATGTTCATTTCAACTGTTATCGTTTATTTTACGATGGTGACAATAAATGTTGTACATTAAGGTTGTTTAATATTCTGTTCGAATGTTTACTATTTTTTTAACAATCAAAGTCTTTCTATTGCAAATGTTTGCATCCTAAAGTCGAATTTTTTTCAATATTAAACGCAATATTATTATTTTATGTCCTCGAAGGCCGTATTCGTGTCAGTATGTAAAGAGCATGCTAAATTTGTATTGACATCCCATATGTCTCAGACGCGCTCCTCGACTTATTGCAAGAATTATATGTCTTCCTGAGACATATTGAGACTCAATATGTCTCAGGAGAAATCAATATGGCATCACCGATCCTACTATGTTTCGTTCAATATGTCAAAGAGCAATCATATTGAACGTAGGTTAGTGAAAAAAAAATGACTCGCGCTTCGACAGCAGCTATACTCATTACAAAATGTCAATCTAAGAAACAAAAGAAAAAATCAATAGAACTAAAATTTAATTTTAAAAGTATTGAAAAAAAGATTAATATTTTCAACTAATAAGTTATATTTCCTCATACGGCCTACTTCGGACATAAAATCATCTATGTCCTTTGGCCGTTTATTCAGGTGGAATCTGAATCTTGAACAATGTTTGCCGCTTGAGCAGAAATCTACCTCGGGCGCGCTTCGCGCGCCCTCGGCAATTTCAGCTCAAGCGACAAACATTGTCCTCGATTCATATTCCACCTGAATACGGCCAAAGGACATATATAACTAATAACTACTACTATTATTATTATTACTATTATTATTATTATCCACATGTGCACAAAATACATAAACCCTATAGAAGTAAATGGTATTAGTTATATACGTAACTTGGGAGTACGAAGGATGAATACAGGCGAGACTAAAGTGTTTGTCGCTTGAGTAGCAGTTGGTCGAGGGCGCGCGAAGCGCGCCCGAGACTGACTGCTGCTCACGCGACAAGCACTTTAGTCAAGCCTGGATTCAGAATCCTTCGTACTCCCAAGTTACGTAGATAAGTTTATGTCGTTGGTAGGCCGTATGAGGAACTATAAAAATGATTTTTTAAAATTAACGATATATGTTTTATTAAAAAAAAGTAAATAATGTCATTATTTACTTATTTACTTTACTTATTAACTGTTTAATTTTGAAAATTTGTTTAAACAAAACATTCTGTAAAGTTAAGATTTTATATGAATTTGTATGAGCATTGACATATCTAACGACATTCTTTTGTTTTCACTAACCTACGAATCGATGTCACTCGCGTCATATACAGCCATGCTGTGCGATATCTCGATCTGTCAATACTCCCTTAGGGAGTATAGAGCTGTCAATACTTCCTAAGGGAGTATTGACAGAGAGAATATCGTCGAGATATTAGCATGAACGTATGCAATGCCTATACAAATTTAGCGTGGTCTATAGGTATTCCACCGAATACGGCCTACGACGACATAAATTCGTATATAGGCTAGAGTCGGAAAGAATTCCGAATTGAAATATTTAACTGAAAAAATGAATAATAGTAACTTAGGATAACATAACAAAATATTTCATGTAATATTTTGGATATTTTCCTTAGGAATTCCCTAAAAATTTTTTGTTTAAAACTTATAAAAAATATTACTATAAGTTCTAATCCCTATATATATTAAAATAGCCCTGGTAGAAATGTAACCATAAAAAATGATGTATATAAAAATGTAAGGTTATCAGTAATAATAATGCCAAAGAAATGGCTATAAAATGTTAAAAAAAGCGTTTCCATTTCTACTGGTCATAAAATGGTAATACAAAGCGTTTCAATTTCTACCAGGGAGCTTCAACAAAAATAAGAAAACGATCTTTATATTTTTTAAAACTGTAAAGCTTATTTTTATGATTGAACCTTTATCTCTAATTAATATCTTTTATGTTGATATCATAGAATGATACAATTTTTATTTGCCGTTAGAAAATATCGAATGTATATTGTTTGAAAAATTAAATATAAAAATATTTTGACAAGTTTATAGCAGGTTTCAATATCAAAGTTATAAACTTTGAGAAATAATTTCATTAAGAAAATTTAAAAATTTAAAATATTATGACTGTTCTAAAAGTACCATTTCTTTGTATATTAGATTGTTTAGAATTCTCTTATTTTAACTAAAAATTTAAACAGTCAATTTAAAGTAATGCAAAAGCTATGTTACTACATTTTATATAACTGACAACAAACTCTGAAAATTCGTCAAATTAGAAATTTATATTTATTTTATAAGATTTTAAATACATTATTTAATTAATTAACTTTTCATATAAGCTACTTATCTTGTTATCTAAAAAGTAAGAACTAATTAAAAAGAATTTTTTTTCAAAACTTATTTTTCAGGTTGAAAAGAGTAAAATTTGTACAATGTATTTAAAAATGTAAATTTTAAAAGTTTTTCTAAATGATTTTTAAATATTAAATTAGCCAACTGATATGCAAAGCTCTTGATTCTTTTAATAAGTGTGAATTTATTACATCCATAGATAATTGTAAATCAAAACTCAATTCAGCCCACTTGTTGCACATACAATTTTTATTTTTCAAATGAAAAAAAATTTTTTTCACTTTTCAATTTGTAAAGTTGATGAATAAAATAAGATAAACTTTTTTGGAACTCAGCTTGAATTTTATTTAAAAATAACATTTTAGACTCCTGAAATAGATCCTTCCGCAAGATTGTAAATTTATTACTACAACAAATTATAATAAAATAAATATAGCTCAAACTAACTTGCCTATTAAAAAAGTAATGCCAAGAGAAAGAATGAGTTATACGAGAATTTATAAAAAAGAATACTAAAGAAGAGCTTGAAAAAATCAATAATTAATCTATAAAGTTTAAAAATAAAGTAGCAAAAGAATTAAAGATAGTTATCTTTCAATATTTTAACAATGTACAGATAATAAAAAAGCAATATACTGAGCTTTTGAAGAATATTTTTAAAAAGCTAGTTTGCTTAGTTAAAATAAACTTTAAGCGCGATAGTTACACGTGTATGGGTGTTTTCTATTTAGCTGCTACCTCTTGTTTACAATTTGTTAACGCTTAGAACAACGAGCGAACTATTAAGCACACATAATATGTTGAGAGCTTAGAGGATTTCGTGATAGCTTATTCGGTAGCGTTAATACATATTGTACATCCACTCGGATTAATTGTTATATGATACATCTCGACGTGTTTTATTAATATACATCGTTGCATCAATTATAAGCAATTATAAAAGAGAATGGAGTAATTTTTTGAAAAATTATTTTTATAAAAGGAATGAGTGTTGATGCATATTTTGCTTTCATGTTTTATTCTGTTTGATAAATACGTGACTTTTATTGTTACGTTCATCGTTAATTTATTCTGTTTCAAATTCTGGATAATTTTTAATTCTGTTGTAGCATTTTCATTATTTTTTAATTCTGTTGATTTGTTTGATAAAATCCTTAGTATTGTTTTTTTAATAAATAAAATTGGTTTTTGTGTATGATTAAAAATTGGACGTATTACCGTGAAGGACGTAATTTCTGATCACCTAAGAGGTATTTCTGATCACATATTTACATGTAAAAAAGTAAAAGTATATTTCTTTTTCACACAAACGAAGCATTTCTTATGCTCAATCTACTTTTCCTCATAAATTAAAAAAAGGTTTTTCCTACTAGAATCTTAAAGATTATGATTTATAATAAATAATGATCAGAAATTACGCCCTGATCAGGAACTACGTCCTTTACGGTATATTAAATTTATTCTAATTTTTGTAAATTTACAGTCTCAAAGAAGAATTCTTTTGAAGGATCTGAAACGTTTAAATAAAATTTATTTAAAGTTCCAAAAGAATTGGTTTTAATTTTATTTTACTACTTTAATTTTTAAGACATGTTAATAGTAACTGTCTAAAATATAAAATAGACAAAATAAAAAAAATTTTAATAAAAAAAAGCAAGATAAATAATCTCCTTATTATACTTTCATATCTTTAACATTATACCAACTATGTGCTTCTTTTTTTAAAGCCATAATAAACTATATATTATACAAAAGACGCAATCCATCCGTTATAAGCAATGGCAAAGCCTTTCGCAAAGCCCCATAAAACGATTCCTCAAACAAAGCACATTTGCTCAAAGTGCAAGTAGTCGAACCTCAGTACAATGGGAACTAGTCTCGGAAAAGCATATAGAATGTTGCTACTGTACAGGTTACACGTACTCCAGAAGCGTAATAATACCTACGCGAAACGCGTGCAACTCGTGACTTGAAAGTATCGAAAGCTCTCTCATTCCACCTTTCTCTCTCTCTCTTTATTCCTGTCTCTTACCCTCTTGGAATTTCTATATACCTATGCTTTCTCTGTTGAATACCTCGTCCTTTGTCCGTGCGGTGCAAGAGAGGCAGAGTTGAAACTTTGGCTGAACTTAAACACGTTTATATGTATACGTATATATCGGTCAGCCTCGAGGGTTACGTATACGCGTCTAAGAGAGAGAAAGACAGAGGGAAAGGGGGTGAAGGCGTTTACTCACGTTCGCGAGAACTTGAACCGCAACTCGATTCAAACTCATTAGCAAAATCGCTTTCTCTCTCTTTCTTTTTCTTTCTCTACGTCTACCTTTCTCTCTTTCTTTCTCTTTTGGTTAGAAGCTCGGTGAACCGAATAGAAGCAGGTACTGCTACTTTTCCTTATAGACCGATTGAAAGACTGATCTTCGAGTTTTATCTCGTAGAAGGAGACCTTCTAACTTCTTTTTTTTTTAAACTTTTAGCTTGGCTCTTTATTCTTAGAGTAGTACTTTTGTTTAACATAAACTATATAGATATGATCGCTGGATAAGAAGTGAAAGAGGTAAGAACCTTTGTTTATACGATAAAGACGTTTGTGGTTCAACAAAAATTCTTTTTAATTCATTTCAGTTACTTTACTTTGTTTAAAATAAAAAATTTATTTAAATGATTCAATTTTTTTTTTCAATTTCAACGATTATTTATTTCAAATAAAATATTTACATAAGTTAATTTTAATTTACACTTTAAATAATAAAAATTTATCAAAGATAACAAAAGTATTCAAGAGAAGTTTAAAAAACATTTTTTTTCATTTTCAGGTCGTTTTTTATATTGTTCTATAACCCCTTAAGTGCTAGGACAAAGTTGTGGAGTTACCATATAAAAATCTTTATCCTGACACTTAAGGGGTTAAAAACAAACTAATCTAGCAAAATTTAAAAAAAGCTGGATTCATTGTTTTAAAAAATATAAAAATTGTGGTATGAAAATTAGATAACTTTTTTGTATACTTATGTTTTTAGCAATTTCCGTTATTTTTAAATTGTTTTTGTAACTTTTTTTTTTTTAAATTTAATTAATTTAGTAAAAAATATGAAATAACCCAAAAAAAAAACAAAAAATTGTAATCTGGAAAATAAAAGAGAAAACTTTTTTTGTGCTTGTGTAATTCAATTTTACTGCAAATTATGCGTACTGTCAGTGTTGATATTTTATTTAAGTAGTAGTGCAAACATCAACAATTGATCTGTTAATGTGATACTTAACTTTTTAAACAGCTAAGATAACAATTCTTAAAACAAAAGTCTTTGGTCTTCCAACAATAATTGAAAGCACACTCGTAAGCTGAACACAAAAATAAAGTCAGCAAATAAAATCTAATAGACCATTTTCAAAGTATCCTTCGTTGTCGTTTAAGTTAAACAATCGGTAGAAAAAAAGAAAGAGAAAGAGAGAGATGTAGACTTGTGGAAAATCGTCAAATAAGCGACCTTACCTAACTATATACGTTTGTAAATCGAGAGAACAAAACGTCGCCGCTCTGTCAATCGTGCACTAAAAAATTTCGAGTTTTTTTTTTCACGTTATTTTCACGTTACTGCCTGCGGGCTACAAAAGATAAATTCATTCGATTTCAACAAACGAATATACTTTGTCCAAGGGAAATACAATCCATTTGAAAAACAGAAAAAAGTTTAAATTTTTTGCGCACGATTTAATAGTACAAAGTCAGAGGAATACTATACGTTTGTTTGTAAATATAAACATACATAAGTAAATAAGACCCTTTTACAATAGCATTGCTTATAATGATGGTAGATCGCGTATTTGCGTATCGAATATATAAAATAACGTCTACGTTGTATCATCTATATATTTTTTGTTTTTTACTTTATCGAAAGGAATCTCACGGACGGCAATAAAATGTAAAGTAGGCATCGATTTCGTACTCGTATCTTTCTATTTTCTTTATTTCTTTTGTTATATATGCATATACATATATACGTGTATATATAAAGCGCGGGTAACCGAACTCTCTCCTACTATGCCGATTTATCTCAAGCTATTTCCTTTCCAAAGTTTATATATAGATACGACCTTCTCTTCAAGTCTTGTATTTCGTCTTCGATTTCGCTCTTGGCTCTTTTTTCTCTTTCTTTCTTTTTTTCTTCCTTTTACAAGCTCGGCCGCCTTTTGTTCCATCGTGCGCGCATCCACTACATCAAGTCGCAGACGACGTTGGCTTGCTCTACTTTTTTTTTCCAAGATAGATAGATAGATAGAAGAAAAGATAGAAAGAAACAGAGAAGGGAAAGGAGGAAAGAGAGAAAGAAAAAGGCTTGTATTAGGGGAGAGGAAACTTGAGAAAAGCCCCCGGAACTCTTTTTCCGAGGACACTTGTCTTATTTCTTTTTCCGTACCAACCAACGCCTCTCTGTCTCTCTCTCTCTCTCTCTCTCACTCTATGTCGGTTGTCGTTTCTATATCTCGCTTTCGTGCTTTTCTTTCGTCGCCTATTACCGTTACAAAGGTTCTTTTGAGAAAAATTGTTCGACAAAACGATATAAACGAAAATCCAACGCTTGGCTTTATTGCTTTCATTTTTGCAAATATTACTTTAGTTTCTTTTTTTCAATTTTTTCTTACTGAAATGGTACTGCTATTGAAATTAATAACAAAAAAAAGTTTTAACGTTATTATTTCATAAGATAATATTATTAAATATCCTTTTTTTTATTAAAGTCTATAAATTTATATTATAAAAGTTCAAAAGCATATTTATTTCTTTATAATATTAATAATTAAAAATTTATTCTAGGTTTCGTTATAATAATAATAATGATAATTATGTTGGCACAGAATCACAGCGCGATATAATTACTTCGATATCAGTTACATATAGTTAAAACGATAATTGCTTTTGCAAAATATTCATATATGACGTTACTAACCAACGGAATATTGCACGCTTTAAAGTATGCTGTTCTCATCAGTAGCTTGCAAAATAGTAAATCACCAGTTTCAGATTAAATCGTCTACTAATTTTCATAAGTTTGTAATATAATCGTTTTATTAACTACTTATGCTCGAGAAATTAGTTTTTCATATAAAATTAAATGTTAACGCTCATGTCTGTTGTGAGAAAAAAATTTTTAAATGAAAAATAAATTCAATCAAATAAATATTATGAATTAATGGATGAGCATAATTTACATAAAAATCATTTTTATTCAATAAATAAATTTATTCTTTGAATAATCGTGGTACTAAAAGGCAAGGCTGAATTTATAAATATTCGATTCAAGTGTAGTCTACATAGCAGATAAGAAGAACATAATCTACATTACAGTAAACACATTTTCTCAATTTTGCAGAAAATGAAATTATTGTCCACTTAAAACTCGAAATGAATATTTAAGCTTTATGCTTTGCTCCTTTATAAAAAAGCTTACTAATTTAAAAAAAAAATTGTTTATTTATATCTAAAAAATATAATGAATAATATAAAAAATTCTTATTTTTTTATTTCCTTCTTTACAGAAATAACCTCATAATGTAAATTATTTAAATATAAGTTAAAGTTGATAAATTACATTTTATAAATTAAAATGGATATTGATTTCACTGAAATAAAAGGAAGTCAAGAATCTAATTAAGTACCCAGTCAGGGATAAAGACGGTATATTTATCTATGAACAGTAGATATACCCCAGAACTGTTCAGACATCGATATATAACTGAACCTACTGTGAATTGTTATTTCCGAAACTTTGACTAATGTGAGAGGGATTTTCGGTAATTTATAACGTTTTTATCAATAACAGATTTATTAAAAACAATTGTATTTTTTTCCTATTTTTTATAATTGTATTAATTTAATATTATTAATCGATAATTCAATTTCCATAAAATGAACAGTTTTATTAATAAATGTAATAAACAGAAACTAGTTTTGGTCATTATTACTATATAATATAATTCTTAACAGTAGCGTTATATATAAGCATATAACTTATATACACCTTTCACTCGTATTATTAGCTTCTGCTTTCCTCGTCAACCCAATCCAATCAATCAATTGTTCCGATGAATTCAGTATCGTATATCTTTTTTCTTCTTCTTTTCTTTTAGACAATATCTTTTATACTCACTTATATACAAACCATATATTTTTCTCCCCCCAATGGAATATATCAGCTCTTGTATTCTGCACAATAACAAAATCCCTCGGCGCTATAGACTATTTGAAATTTATTCGTTCTACATGATAGAAGGAGAGAAAACGCGGAGAATCGTGTAAAAGGACAAATAATGTATTTAATTAAGAGTTGAGAGAAAGAGGCCTTAGTAAACGACAGTTGGGAATATAAAGACACGAAACGAACTAAAGAGAGACAGAGAGAGAAAGACCGTTGCTAATTAAGCTGGCGAGTAGTGGTGCCGATAATTGAATCTCCAATAATTGGAAAGATTGCCGAATCGTATATATACATATAGCTTTTCATTCTCATTCTCTCTCTTTCTTCCTCTCCCTCTCTCCTGCTCTTTATTGCTTTTGATTTTGTATATATGTGTACAAGGTGATACCTGTGTACTATTGCTCTTTGCTATTACGATCAGATCGACAAAGCGAAGAGTCGAAATAGAAAATGGAATGAGGCGATTGTAGATAGACTGGATATAAGTTGGCCTAATACGCTGATATAATTAATTCTTATTTTATTACGTTTAAAGAAAAAATTATTTATCTTCTTAATTTCTTATATTTTCAGTTGATTAGCCAGTGATTAAAATATCATGTTTTAATAACTTTACATAAATGATCCAATCATATAAATTGGGTCATCAATACAAAAACCATACATTTACTTTTAATTAACATTAACTAAGTAATCGAATAAATTGATTAATCGAATCACCTGCCCTTAACTTTTATCCATTACATCTTTTCTTTTAACATATCATAAATCTTTGCGTAACTTATAAATTATTAGTTCTAAATTACTAATTAAGATACGAACGTACAATAACAAATTTAATATAAATGAACACTCATATTAATTGATTATTATTCAGAAATATTAAATGCTGTTCATTATACAAGGGTATGATTATCTATGATAAATATAAGATATTCATAATATTTTCATTACACGCTTGTTTACGAGGTCATTTCTAAATTGACTTGTTTAGAGGGGTAAGTTATAAGTGGGTATCTTGAAGTACCCAAGTGTTAGAATAATATATACGAACAGAAATTTTAAATCAAGTAAAATTACTATTTTTCATTTTAACTTTTAAACATTCTTTATTTAGTAAAAATATTAATACATATGATAAGAATTGACGTGTATGTAGTAAAACTTACCTTTTATGTATTTGAATATTTACTGTATAATATGTAGGAATTTCAATCTCGCACACACGTACGTACACACCCGTTCGTAAAATTTTTATAAAAAATTAAGTATGCTATGCAGTTAAAATAAAATATAATAATTTTACCAACAGAATTTCTCTCCGCGAATACTTCAGATTACAGTGAATAATACACATGAAAGATGTTTTTGCATAATAATTTGTCTGCAAGCTATTTTAAATGCATTTTTTCTTTTAGCAAAATGTAGAATTATAAATTTTTATAATAGTTTTGTAAAACAAAAATTATTGAAGCAGAAATTTCCTCTTTAATAATAGAAGAATTTTAATATATAAAAAATGTAATATTATGAAAGTTGTTAAAAAAATTCGATAACAACGATAAAACGTGTATTACATAATAATAAATGTATAGAATAATAATCAAATGTTCCAGTTAAGCTAATCCAAAATTTTGGGTACGCAAACACTCAATTTAAATAAATAATAAAATTAAATCCATTAAAGTTGTCGAGTAATATTTTCTTTGAACGAATATACACTTGAAAGCGATAGCTAAAAACATTATTTTAACTTGAATACGAATGACTATCTTAAGGGCGCAAAATGCAATTTTAATTCAAATCTTAAACAACGTAATATCGCATTACTAATAGCAGTATCTGTATCCTTTTGTAAATTACAAAGAGAATAATTTCGCTTGTCTATACGAGTTACAATGTTTAAGAAAAAAACAAACCACAAAGAAAGTCATTATCTGCCAATTAAGCAGTTGGTACTTATAAAAAATAATAACAACGACTTACAAATGAATTGTAATTAAACATTACTCTTCTGGACATTGTCAAAGGCGCTATACAAAAGTTTAAAGCTTCTGTACAAAAGCTTATAGCTTTGAGGCTCGCTAATTCGTAAAAAAAAAAGAAAACAAAAAAAAATTAAAATTATTAAGTCTTGAAGAAAATAAAAAAGAATCAGATAGAAAAGAAGAATAAGAGCTGACGAAAGAACAAGTGTACATATCTAAGAGCCAAGAAAGAAACGATAGTATAGAAGAAGAAGTAGAAGAAGAAGAGCTCGAGAATCCCGCGAAGCGGAAATATTAAATTATATACACGATACGCGTAATCCCTCAAAGGGTCTCGTTATGTTCTAGCTGCTCGTTTCGACAATTCACAAAGGCTTTCGCTTGGCAACATAGTCCTCTGTTAATGCTACTACTACTTCTCCTCTTTCTCCTCCTCATTCTCTTTTTACTGAAAAGAGGTCCCTTTTCGCTCGCTTTAACCAAAGCAATGATATTCTCTCTCTTTCTCTTACTCTTACTCTCCTGTTTCCGATTACAGATACCACTGTACTCTCTCTCTACTGGCACTAACCATTTCAACAATACAACAACCAAGGCCATTGTTTTACCGCGAGAAAGCTTGCAGATATAAGTTCCCTTTTTGCGATTCATTTTCAAAACGAAAAGCTCTTCTCTTTTTCTCGTTTTCTCTTTTACTTTCTCTCTTTCTCATTCTAGCGACCAACGTTACTCTTTAAGCGTTTTTCGCATTCTTTTGGCTTATATTATAGTCAAGCTCTTCTTTTCCCTCTTACATTCTTATATTCTTATAACGTCGAAAAAGCGATTTTGCTCTGCGGTGAAAAAAGGTACCACTACCACCTAGCATCACTACCACCAAGAGCTTTAATACTACCGAACCGCTTGCGGCTAAAGTGATCGTTAAGTTTTATATCCGTATATAGTAAGATTGTATAAAAGAACCGATGTCTATACTATATAGAGATATTTTTTCTCTCTATCTCTCTCTCTTTCGCTTGCAAGAGATATTGTGGATATATAACGACACGGTTACGGGACGATAGAGATGTTCAAGTAGAGTTAGGTGATAGGATGAAGAGGATAAGGATTTAAAGATGACTGGAAAAATGGAAAATATAAAGATTTAAGGAAAAAAAAAGAAACTTAATTGAGTTTCAATAAGAAATAAAACTTTTCATCATTGTTACGTTGTATTGGATGTAAATAAGAGAAATAACGAAAAAATGAAAATTATTGTAATGCTCCGAAGTTTCGGATAACTTTTCAAATGACTTTTTTCACCATTAATATTACATTGACAATTCTACCATTTGCCATTAATATGACATTTTCGAATAATACATTAAAGATTTATTTACGTTTTTAGAGCATATAATTTTATTAAATAAATAAATAACCTTTATAACTTATATTATTGATAAAATAGCACTTTAAGCCGACTTTTCGTGTTTGACGACGATTTCATTTTCATAATGTTAAAGTTTTGAACTTTCCTACTGTTTGAGTTTAATTTCAAATCGGATAACTTGAAAGGTTATGTTATATTGTGGTACAGAAATATTTAAAGCGCTTATAACATTGTTACGATATTCCAAAAGTCACAAAAATCTCTTGTAAACTATGTAACTAAACAATTTTTTAATGTAATAAAAATTCTTTAAAATTTGCATAAAAGTTAAGAAATTTTTAAAGTTCGAAATACAATTTTTCTATAGAGGTAATATTGTTAAAGTATTTAATAAATAATTTATTATTTATTCAAAATTCTTTATCTCTATAATTTATAAAATTATAATAATTCAAAATCTATTTTTTTATTTAAAAAAAAAGTAAGCGTAAGGATTAAATATAAGCAAATAGCTAGTATAGAAAAGACGAGAGAAAGAAGATTAGCCATTCGATCATAAAATTCCAGGTTCGCTTACTCCAGAATATGTAGGATATTGCGTTTAACCTCATTATGGACGAAAATCTTCATGACGCGCGTTTTAGATGGCAAAGAACCCTATGTACGACGACGACGGTGTCGGTAAAGCTAGCAGGGCAAAATTACACTATACTGAAATTCCAATGTATATACGATCTTTTTCTCTTCTTCTATCGTCTCTTTTACCTTCTTCTTTTTTCTTCTTTATCTCCTTATGTGCATCCTCGCGTGCTTTTATCTCATATATATATACGTATATGCCTTAGGGACTGTGCTACTCGTTGAAATTTTTTAAGCTCGTTTCGACAGAGTTGATTAAAAATTTAAAAATTGATTAAAAATTCGAAAGAAAAACGATATTATAAATACTTTATTAACTAGTTGAATTTTAGAGAGATGTATTTTTATATGAGGAAATAAAGTAAAAAAAATTTTTTTTTTGTTATTTTTATGTGGAACGTGGAATAGACTTGTGTCATGAATTATGTAAATTTAGAATTATGATTGTTTTTATACGTATAAAATATACAAACTTTTGCGTGATTTGCATTAAGTAGTCAAAGTAAATATTTTGTATATTTTATTCCCCATGGTTTTCAGTGCTTAGGTCAATAAACTTGGATTTAATTATTCTATCTAATTAAAAATTATTTGACCATTTTCCACTTCTGCGTTTTACGGTTTTGGGGTATCCTACCAATAACTTTATTTACATAAATTTTGTTATCTAACTTTTCCCATATTGTTTATATCAGTTCAGCATGTGATCAGCATGTAGCTTGTGGTAAATCCAATAGAATCCATATTGACTTTTGGTTGATTCGATATTAGGTGCTTTTCATCGAAAAATACCAAAGACTGTGTTTTCGTACGATTCCGGCTCATATTATCGAATGGATAAAGCTCACCTGAGCGATCATCGCACAAATAAAGGTCAATTGGAGCATAAGAGGCGTTTGAGTGATTATCCATCCGAGTACTAACTTCGCTCAAGCTTGCTTAACTTTACAAATCACTCGAACCATGCTCGCACCCCTTTAATGTCTCAGTCTATTGATTTTGTCTATTAAAATGTTTAAGAAATAATATAATTTTAATAACTAACATTCATACAGTGTTAAACTACACTTGTGAAATTATATTGTGTATTTTCCATATTATTACATTATCTGTTTATCTTGTAGTACTGTAATATTAAACCTTATCAAATATTTACAAAATTATTTGTCAGGTTCGTGGATAGTCTTCTACAGTAATATTTGATGCAAAATTTACGTGTATACTAATCAAAGTTAGCTGCGTTCCAGTATTTGTACTTTTTAATCTTTGCGCATTTGTTGTTGGAGGATAAACTAAAAATTCGTAGAATTCCACTGATTATTGAAATTTTAATTCTATGAAAAATATAGTAGATGCTCTCAGTCCCGCCGCATTCTCCTCTATCGGTTCACTGGAGCGGTATTCATACTATCCATCCTTTTACTTGCAAGCTTCAAAATTTTTACTAAATTATCCGAAATTTTAAATAACCCTTCTTATGATTGAGTGAATTAATTATCCTGGAATTTTTTTTAAATATAATAGAAATCTATACCGATTTACATTTTCATATTATTTTCATTGCATTTTAATAGGGTGTTTTTTAAATTTTTGATGCTTCATTTCAAATTATACAAGAGGAATGCGTTCGACAGGTTTTATTACCTAAACTAACTAGCCAGGCGGAACTACGCCTCTTGATAATAAATCGAATATTTGTTTTAATTATGATTAATTAATAAAATACTAAAATTTTCAAAAGATTTTAATTTTAATTTACTGCTTCAATTAATCCGATGATAATTTATTTATACGTATATAATTTATGTGATTAATTATACTGCATGATGTTGAAAATAACTTCTAATTGCATTAAAATTAATTACTAAATTCGTTTCCAATTTAATTTCTACATTTTAACATGAATTTTTGAACAAAAACTTTATGCAATATTTATTTATAAAATTATTCTGGCTTTGTAATTTTAACTATTTTGAATTTGTTTACAAATTTTAAGCTCGAAACGTGCTATGTTAATAACTTTAATAATTAATAGTATTAATGGTAATATTAATAATTATAAAACCTTGAATAATTAACATTATTTAGTAAATAAAATATGCTAGAACATAAAAATAATCATAATTGAGGGCGTGGAAACGAAAAGGGCTTATAGCCAATGTTATTTAAATGGGTTATAAGCCCTTTTCGTTTCCAGGCCCTCAATTTTTAAAAAATATAAAAATATAATGATTTAAAATTTGTTGTTAAATTTTACAAAAGAAAATCAATGATCTTTACTTCAAAACCAACAACATTTCAATTGACTATCTAAAGTTTCGAAAATGAATTCTCATATTTTTATTCTTCTATTTATATATAAAATACAATAATTTTCCCTAATTTTTCTAATAAAACGAAACAAAGATAGTCGAATCAATTGATGAAAGTTACGATACACAAAATCAGCGCAATCCTACTACACATATTCTAATTGATATACATTGTACAGATAGTAATAGCAAACTTCTAGTATTTTTTTTACCATTAGCTAAAATCAGTGAGGAGCTTTCTCGCTGCTGCTATGCTACAATATACAAAGCTTCTAGCTAATGTAGCTTACTATGCAGACGTAATAATCAAATGTTTTAACGTTTGATCACGATTTCCTGTAAATGCACCTGGTTCTAAGATCAAAGGATCGAGATATACACACCTCCACTGTTTAGCTTGTAATACACGTGTACCCATATAGCTTCTTTATCTGTCTATCTATCCATCTCTTTCTCTTTACTCTCTTTCTATGAAGTCTCTATGCATAGCTCTTAACTGATTATTAGCTGTAGTGCTTCAAGGCTGGGGTATAGTGTTACTGCGATCGAGCGCAAAGCTAACATTTAAATTAACGCTTTGATTTTTAGTTTCAAGCCAAAACAAGTATTTTTAATAAAATTTGAATAATAATGTTAAAAGATTAAATTTTAATTTGATTTTTTTTATAACTTTCAGAAAATTTTTTAATCTTAATAAACGTAGATATTTTTTTATCAAAGAAGCTTGAAATGTAAAAAAATGAAAAAGGAAGTACGTTACTTAACAAAGTTTCTAACAATCTTTTGACATATCTTCCGGGTGGTAGTAGCTTTGATCATTTATTTTCATTAATTATTTAAGATGACACGCGAGAGAAGTTCTTTTTTCTTTATTTTCGTACGAACTTTTGAAAAAGTCAGATAATTTTTCACTTTTTTTCACACATAAATAACGTAGTTTATTTTCAAATTTTTTGACATGCAAATATTTTGATTATCCGAAGCATTAAAAATAAATTATTTAAAAACAAATGTACGAAGAGATGATGCATTAATAATACAGCACAATGTGTATCTATAAATTTATATAAAAATAAATATAAATAGTATTATGCTATTAATAAATTGGTTAGATTTAATTAAAAAGCTACCTTTTTTTAATAACAATATTCTGTGAAAATTATTTAATTAATACACATATTCGTGCTTAAAGTTTTTTAAAATTTGCTTAAAAGATTATATTTAGCCAATGAATATTTATTAAACTAAAAATAGTAAATAAACATTTGTTAAAAATATTTTTCCTAAAATTTTTAAAATATTTTCAATAACAATTATAATAGAAAAAAAAATATTCATTCTCTTTCGATATCAACGGCGCTGCTTGATTAAATAGTCGCGCCCGCACAGAAAATTAAATGACTCTAAAAACCTGGCTAGTGTGCACGCGCTTAATAAGTGCCTGAAAATTGAATTTTGACTGTCAACTGAAAAATCTGTAAAATCACGTAAAAGCTCCAACGCTAGACTCTAGTCTGTGTATCTGTTATATCCATATGCAATGGTTTTGATCGACGCATTACATTGGATATACAATATAAAGCATGCACATCATATACAGAATAAAGTTTACGAGAAAGTATGTGTTTGTACGTGTGAGTTAGCCTTTTGCAATTTTATGCAGTATTTCATTCAAAGAGATTTTCCCCTCTCTCTCTTTCTATCTCATCCTATGTGTTTTCTATGCTTCCTATATAGACCTTTTGGATGGCAACGGACGGAAATCGAAATTGACATTGAAAAATTGAGAGAGCAAGAGAGAGAGAAAGAGAGAACAAGCGAGATGACGCTGCGCATATAACGGTAGCCAGCGTAATCTCGTTTGTTTGCAACGAATTCTTTACGTCCTGCGTTTATATGGACTTTTTTTTATTCTCTTTTTATACCGTGCCAGCGCGAAACGGACACGTGAAATGACACGGGGGGAGAGAGAAGAGAGAAAAAAAAATCGAACGAAAATTTTCCAGAGTCGAAAAAGAGAGCTTTGAAGTTGCGAATAAACGAGCATTGAAGAGAACAGCGGGCAGGCTTTTGCCAGAGTTGTTAATGAGAAGAATATAGGCTTTTTATTTTTCTTTATTGGCTTGTTTGCTCTGGAATGCTATAGTTTTATTGATCTTTTAAGCTCAATGACGTTCAAACGCATGATTTTGTAATTAAGTTGGATTTTCGTTTTCAACAGAATGCGTTATTTCCGTTTTAATAATAGGACAGGAAAATTTCAAACAGATAATTTATTTCAGCTGAAATTATATACTAATAATTTTTTTAGTTTTATGCTTTCATTAGTTTCTATGTATACATATAAAAAAAGTTTTATTAAATTTTCTATAAATATATACGTAATTCTCGTTTAATATAAATCACAAAAATTTATTCTTTACAAGAAAGTTATAAATTTGTATTTAATCCGTCGTTAAAAATTTAGAGGATAGTTGATCTAACTTCATTCGAAGATTATTTCAGTCATATTTCCATTCAAGGTTTTTTAATAAATAATGCAATAAATTAACTTTTTTTATAGTAAGAAACTTTATCAAAATTCTACGTATAGCAATAAACTAAATTTTCGTATGACCTCTTCCACATTTTTACGTTAGGTTCAACGAGTTTCATATGAAATTTTAATTCAAAGTTTTTTTTCATCTCACAGAAATATGGTTTATTTTATCAAACTCTATAACGCTGACAGAATATGATATTTGTCTAAATTTAAAAAAGCTATCAATAAAAGAATATATCACCATTTGCGCTTCGACATCCCATCAAGGGTATACGGAAGAACTATATATAAAACGTTAACCTATCGACATTATCGACAATCATAAATGTTCATTTTTAAAAAAAATTCGAGCTAATATGAAAAAATGAACGCATTAGGAAAAATTATCGGCATCTTATTTATTCATTAGATGATCTGGAAAAATTATCATTAGTAATCCAATATCCAATTCATCATATTTTTCTATTTCTGCAAAAAAGAAAATCTTTCGATCTCTTCCCTATTATCTTTAATATTTGTTAACTTCGGTAAATTTTTCAGTTATCATCATAATAAATTTAGCGCGTGGATAATACGAAGAATACATTATTCCGTATAATTTATGTCGCAATGTCATCTTGAATCATTTTTATCTTAAAAATTATTGATTTTATTTTAAAAAATGTTGAAAAGGGCGCTTTTTCATTATACTGTTTTACGAATTTATGACTTGCTTTACAATTTAAATATTTGAGATGTACGTTTATTCGAAGAATAAAAAATTGTAAGAAAATAATGAAGCAAAGCTGATATTATTATCATTATTTTCTTACGTAAAATAAAATGTCATTTTATTTGAACGTCGTTGAATAATATAATTAAATATTTCTATAGAGAGCTCGTATTGTCCTCATTGTTATTACAATAATAACTTCGATAAAAAAAATAACAAATGAAAATCCGATAAATTTTCACAATTCACACCTGACAGGCCATATTAATTGAATAGCGCGTTATTACTTGAAAACTAAATGAATTAAAATGAAGCAAGTAAGAAATCCTTTTAATACTATATATTCATTTCTATAATCCTAACACTAAAAGCATAAATCTATGAAATGACTATTAAATTTATCGTTGCTATTTGTCATCGCGAGCTTTCATTATTTTCGCCGCGTAATCGTTTACCAAGCCATTTATTTTATAGAGCGGGAAATCGACAATTTTAACAAATCGGAGATTACAAATAAAATGGTGAAAAAAAAGCATCGGAAGAAAGAGCAAAAAAAGAAGAAACCAAAGAAAAAGAAAAGAATTTGAGAACGAACGAGAATAACAAAATGAAACGAAATTGCGAATAAAAGAGTAGAAACAAATAGGAAAGAGAAAAAAGAAAATGCACGTGATGCATATAGTTTACACGTACAATCATATATACCTGGATATATATGTTATAAACACAGTTAAAGCTATGTGAGTTAGTATATACAAGAGTATAAAATGTAGTAGTAGAAATTCGCGCGCTTGACGATTACGTCGAGGGGATCAGTGGTGCGGCTTGTTTCATAAGCTTGCGAGATAACCGTATTTCTTTCTCTAAGCGCGGGCACGACCAAAAGAATAATACAAAGCTGATTCGCTACCTCTTTCTCTCTCCGTACAAATTTAAGCTCTATAACACAAAGAAAAAACAAAAAAAAAATAGAAGAAAAAATAATACGAGAAAGAAGTACATACACAGTATTATATTCTATGGTTTGTGGGTGAGACGGGTGACGTTACTCCGCTACGTGCGATATGAATGAAAGACGAGAAAAGAATTGCACGACGGAGAGTATTTTTTGCGTATATAGTTATACACCTTGATTTTCCTTTCTTTCTACGGTGTCATGAGCGGTTATTTTTTCTATTCTTTTTTTTTTTTTGCTGAAATGAGAGTTATAATAATTCATAGTTGCTTCGTGAATAATAGAGTTAGCATCACTCTGGTTTACATTTATTTATTTATACATACATTAATCATTTGTTGATATAATTTAAAGATTTGACCGTCATGTTATTATTATATCGATAATTAATTTATTAGTTTAGACTGTTATCGCGATAAACGTGTTTGGAATTGCAATTACGTATGCCGAACATACAATATATTTTAGGTTTATATTAACTTTTGATTCAGCAAGATTTGTAAAATTGAAGTTTTAATATTTAATTTGAAAATTTTTTAATATACAATCAACTGTATTTCTATGTTTATTATCTAAATTTGGCCTAGTTTACCAAAATAAAAGCTCTCCGACTTTAATTTTATTTATAGTTGCTGCAAGGATTTCATGAAATAAAGTTTAGTGGAGCATATTGATTGATAAAATATAACTTTTTCTACAGATTTATTTAACTTGGAGTGATCTATTTACTATTGTTTACTATTATTTACTATTTATAGATTTATTTACTACGCAGTGATCCAGTAGCTTTGCTCGTTGATCTAGTTTCGCTGAAAAAAGTAAAGGAATTTTTTACAACAGTATAAAATACTTTTTATTAAAAATAAATTGAATATTACATTTTTAAAATAAAATTGTTTGATTGTGAAAAATTGAAATTTAAAAATGAATTTGAAAATATTGTAAATTTATTCATTTAAATGTATAATTCATTTATTGAAGTATAATAATTTCAATCAATTAAATAAAAGAATATCTTTTTACATAGTAAAATGATTTTAATTTTCAATAAACTCGTTTACATTTTACAATTTTTTTTTCATTTTAAAAATAAGCTTACAATTTTTAATTTTAACAACCAGATATTCAAAGTTTGCTAAAAGCAGAACTTTTTTTATTGTAATTTTTTTGTTCAGTTTTTTGTTGGGTGTAATGCAAAAAAATTCTTTGTATTTTGTTATAAGAAAACTCTTATAACGTAAACAACGCGTTTGACTTTGTCTGGACTTTATGTATATAAATCTACAGAAACTCTAGTGACCTATATATTATAAGGGTTCTCAAGTTTTCCTAAATTAAACTTTATTTTTCAAACTTGGAAAAAAAAACGAAATTTCGTACAATAGTTGTTTATTATTCGCAGAAAATAGCTTTTAAAGCAATTTAAATTTACAACGTATTTTAAGATGTTAATACTTTATAGTTAAACAATCACTTAGACAAAATGTACTTAAGTAATATTAATTCTAATACTTAAAGATATACGACTATGGTAATTTGTAACATTAGTAACATAGGAATTGTCTGACTGCAGCGCGTACCTTTTCTACTTAATGAAGAGCTAAAACATTTTCACTTTAATCTCGGCGGTACTTTCTTAATTTAGTAGCCTCTCAACTTAATCAAAACAAGCTTTTTACGCAATGATGGGAACACATATACGTATATACCAAAAAAAAGAAAAATTATAGTTACAAACAATAAAGTAATTTTAAAAAAAATTATGTTAATAACGTATTATATAATTACACAAGCTTCTCAAGCTCTCTAAATTAAATTTTCTCGAATTATAACACCAAAAGAGTTTAACTCAAGTACGAACAAGAACGCTTTTTATTATATGCCAGAGGTCTCTTGTACATTCACATATACGTATGAACAGTATAAACGTTGCTTCGTAATAATACGAAAAGGGATAAGCCTTTTACTTGGCTTTTGAAGTTCTTTAGCCCATACAACAACTATGATGACATTGAAATAAAAAAAAAGTCGCAAGCGTATGCGGTTGCCTTAACGAGATTATCGCTTTAGACCAGTTTTCTAGCAAATTTACTTACCCTTGCGGTTGTAAAATGTCTACGTGCACACGTATATCCATCTTTCTTTGGGTACGTACATTTATTTTGCCGTTTTTTTCTTTACTTTTTTTTTGAGCATCAACACACGTGTTTTTTCTCATGATCGGGCTCAACAAAGCTTCTTAACGAGGTTCCTAAAGTAAGAAAAAAAAGTAACTTTTTACGAAGTGAAAAAAAGGTTAAGTTGAAATTAAGTGAAAGCAAAAAAAAAGAAAAGACTTTTTTTTGTTTAATGTACTCTCTTTTGTACAAGAAGAGTTTTCAAGAAGAGAACGCGTACGTACAGCCTAGACGAACATAATCGCATTGCAAAGTTGAACAGTTTGAATCTGGCGCCTACACCTTTAACTTTCTCTTTCTGCTTCTCTCTCTTCTTATATACTTCGTTGGGGCGAATGAAGCATAAAAGAGAATGAGGAACAAGTCGCGCAAGCTTTGCATAAGTTTGTCCGCTTTTGCACCTTAAAGAAGAAAGAGAGAGAGAGAGCAAAAAAGTAAGATAGTCGTTTAAGAAAGTCTAGTCTCTCTCTCTCTCTCTCTCTCTCTTTGTATACTACGTATATAACTTAAGTTTCTCGTGACGTGAGCGAACGTTCGTTGGAAGCCCCGTTTTTACTCTATTTCATCGTGTGTACGGCTTCATTTTTTTTTCTCTCTCTCTCTACTCTTTTGTATATCGTTGACGGGCGTGTGAACTTCAACTTGATACTACATACTTTACGGGGCCAGGGCTAATATGGAATAATATTTACTTGCTATTATTGTGTAAACCTATAAATATTTATGTATACATGTATATACTAATACATGAAAAAGATTAAGTTTTTCTTTTTTTTTTTTAATCTAACGCGAGGACGTACAAGCTGTTTTTTTAGACTGATTAAAGCTTTGTATTTGCGTTAATCTTGTCCTTTAATTATTTGTCAATGTACGAATTCAACGTTGTTGTTTTTTTTCTCCTTCTGGCTTTTTTAGCTTCGAGGATTATAGGCTATTAGAGATTATGCGATGGATTAGTCGAGCATAAGGTCGCGTACGAAGCGCAAACGAATGTATGTTTATGTATAAATAGTCTTTATATATGTACGAGGAGAAAAGGTGAGGGGAAGGGGGAGGTGGGGAATTGAGGATTATTTGAGAAAAGGAGAAAGGTATATAATATTTTGCGTATAAAGCGATTTTGAGAGCTTGAGTTATGTAAACACTTTATGCTTGGTGGCCGACTGGAAAGATGAACGAGATTAGGTTAAGCATTAAACCGAGGAAAGGGAAAACTGTATGTATGCGTGTGTATATATGTAGGCTTTTCTAGTATATAGTCTAGTTAATACCAGATGTTTGCAATGTGATATTTATCTACTTCTGCGTATAAATTATGTAATATATCCTATATACTTTATTATTTTTTTTCTTTTTTTACTCTTGTATAATTTTAATTTATTCTATCGCTACTTTCTACGTTATATTTTTTTGTTATTATTTCTTCCATTTGAATGGTATTGGTTTATAGATTTTAAATGCAATTATTTTTTTCATAAGTGAAATTTTTTTTTTGTTATATAATGCAAGGTTTGTTGAATATTGTTTGAAAAAAAACAGAAATAAAATTTTCATTTGTACACATTATTAATTGTTAGTTTTTACATACGAAATTAGTAAACGAATAAGTAGGTGTAGAAAATAATTAAGTTCGCAAGGTAAATGTAACCTTGAAAAAATATTGCAAATATGACATTTGTATTATTTTGTTTTTTTTTTTCAAGTTATATAATGCGTGTAATTACATTGAAAATGTTTAATACAATGCGATCTTCTTTACGAGATTATAATGTACTTTTATAAAGTTTCATAAAACAAGTTAATAACTTTAAAAAAGATTAAAAATTTGTAATTCGTTTTTTTATACGAATTGTACGTGCATTAAATGAAAAAAAAGTAAAGTGAAAAGAAACTGAAAAAGAAATTCCAGAATCGATAAACTTTCGATAGCTTTCTTTCACGAGTCATACACCGCACGACGAGTTCCAATTTATTTTTCTAATTTCTTTTTACTTCTTTCTCTAGGTTTTATCATCTAGCGTATACAAAAGTTTCTTTTTTTTTGCAACCATAAAATAGGTGGCAAATAAAAGAGATAATACGGTTAAAATATTGCACGCTTTTTTCATAAAATATGCTCGAATTATTATTATTATTGCATTAGCAAAGATAATTTTAACGCATTAAGTATTAATGTTATTAAAATTATTTAAAGAAAAAAAATAATAATTGCAAATATCCGTTTATATTAACCAACATTAATTATATAAAGAATAACGAGCCGAGGGGTAAAGTCATATAAATGTTCTGCTTTAAAAGCAATTCAGTGCATGTGTAATATATCTTTTCGTGCTTGAAAAAAAAGGGAAAAGAGAACTGATGTTTTTTATGCTTAGTTTCCCCTTATTATTTAGTAGATTGACCTATGTAAATTTGATGTAGGGTATGATGTTTGTTGACTACGCGCTTACGTTTAGCGAAAAATATTATTTTATATACTAACTTCGTATATATTTTTTTATATAAAAAAAGTTAATTTCCTTTTTTTTGATAACTCTGAATATAAAAAAAATTTATTTGAATAATTAACGATGAAATTTAATATTATAATATAAATCAAAGTTTTATAGAATTTTAATTACCTCCTTCGGTATAATTAAATTATTAAAACGCGCACATATGAAAATTATTTCGATAATGCGATAAAATTTTTATAATATGGATTAATTTTAATGCATTAAAATAATTATTTTAATATGAAAAGCGAAAAATATTAAATTATAGAGTTTTATTAATTGAACATTTCTTTTTTTTTGTTTTCAGACAGTGGACAATGCGTCTGGTACGTGATAATGGATTGTTCGCAAAGGATGCGGTTTTCGAAGGTTCAAATGGGTCAATCGACTTCGATGCGAGTCATTCGTATTCTGGCACGATACTTGGTAAGCATCGTTCTTTTAATTTTCAACTGCAGTTTTCATTTTAATTTTCATTTTATTTTTTTTTCGAAAAATTAATATGTAGATTATGTGAATTTGTTAGAAAACTCACGCCGAAGTTTCATGATTTAATCAGTCTTTTATTTCTTTTTTTTTTTTTTAACAAATTTATTCATGAAAGAATTAACGTTAGAAAATGCTTGCTCATTACTCTGCACAATTTAATTTTTCGCTCTGGCTACTCAACTGTAAGTTAAAAAGGTTGAACTATCAAGCAAATTTTTGCTGAACAGCGAGAAAAACACAGGGAGTTACTTTTATTCATTACAGAGGGAGGGATGTAAATCAGAGAGAGAGAGCTTGAAAAAATGAAATTTAACCTAGAGAGACTTGAATGCATTAAAGAAGTTTTAGCCAGAATTTTTGTTTTAAAGTACAATATAATGTCTTTCTTAATTACTATCATCAATTATATTCTTTTATTTTTCTTAATGTACAAGATTATTCTTAATTGAGCTTAATTTTTTAGAATTTTTTAAGCGATCTTTCAGGGGGATTAATAATTTTTGACAAATTGAAATGTTTCAATCACATAATAAATATCTTTATTTCATCAAGCATGCGAATCGACACGATCATATCAATAATTAATTCCAATCAGTTTTTGCAGATATCTCTCAATATGCATATTTCATTATTGAATAATATCATTCGCATTCATAAAAAAGTCATGTATACACAATAAATAAACGCTCCGTTTAAATTATTAATTTTTTTTTCATCCTAGGCCAATAAAATTGCGCATAACTGAGTGAATAAAAATTTGCAGAAAAAAAAGAAAAGAAAAAGAGAAAAAAAAATTATCAAGCAAATGAATAATCAAACCGTACGTTAAATGCAGGTCATTCGCGTGAAGGGAATCAATAAAGCGAACACAAGTGTAGCCCCTTCTCTGTATTTCTGCATTTAGCCTTACGTGTAGCCTTATTTCAATCACAAAGTGAACTTATCAAACTTGTAAATTTATGTCCTGCTTTCAACTAGTTAGTCGATATCTCATAAAAATTAATGTACCGCTCTCACGTTAGGCAAAAGAAGAAGAAGAAGAAGAAGAAGAAGAAGAAGTAGAAAGAAGAATAAGGAGAAACGACTTCTTTTTTTCTCTTCCTCTATTTTATTCCTCTCTAAAACATCGTGAAAATTTCCATTTAACCTTAGTGTCTCGTGTGCTCGAGTCGAGTTGAGCAAAAAGAGCTTGAAAAGAGAAGAAGAACAAGAAGAGAAAGAGAAAAAGGTTGATGTCGCGCGAAGCGGCCTAGACACACGCGAGGACAGAACCTTAAGCAACGAAAGAACGACGACTACTATTACTACTACTACTACTACTACTTGCTTCTATATAGAAAGACGAGGGGAAAAGAGGGGCTTTTAAAGTGCTAGTCGCCTCGTATTTACATAATCAGTACATGGCTCCAGCGTACCAGCAGCAGCCCGTTCCTCCTAACTATTAAACGTTAAAAGAGCAAAAGAGATAGACAGAAAATAAAAGATAGAAAGAGAGAAAGAGAGAGAGACAGAATCTTTAAAGCTTTACAAACGTTACTATACTTGCTTGGCAGTCCACACAGTCAAGGGATTGTACTGGGTGTCTCGTTAAATGTGCTCCAGTTATCGCGACACACTGAATTTTCAGCTGAAGAAAAGAGCTATGCCAGAATAAGAAGAAAAATTCTTTATTTCAATACTTATACAACTTCTTTCTGGATATATGTCATAATTACGCGTTAATATTCTTTTTCTGAAATAATTATTTAATTTTCTAAAAGCATAGACTACTCTGGTATTATATGCGATTAATAAGTCATGTATTAAGTGCATTGACGAGTCAAATATATAGATCGATACAAAATTGATAGAGAAATTTACTTTTTTATTTGTCATTAGTTTATTTAGTCTTTGATATTTCGCTTCGATAAATCATCAAATATTCATAATATTTTAATTATTTACAGCGACAAAACTAATCGCTTATTATCTAAAATTCTATCTTTATCGGTGCATAACAAAAAAAAACAATTATTTTTCTACTTAATTTTCAATTTTCTCAATTACTGTGACGTAGTTTGACTTTTTGATAAATAAATAATCTTAGTTGAAATTCAAATTTGCACAATCCATAAATAATGAATAAACTTACTTATGGTTAATTTAGTTAGAATATTTAAAGACATAAATTTTTAATGATTCAAAAAAGGGGGTAGATTTTGACGTATGTCCTCAAGGGATACAAGCAACAAATCAAAGTTGTAGTAAACTTGGTTATAGAGGTAGGGTCTTGCAAGTGAACTCGTAAATCGTGACGTTAGGAATGGCAATGGCGCTCTAGCTCCTCTCTCTCTTTCTCTCTCGACTATTCGGTGACGGCTGCTACAGCTCTAAAGAGTTTTCCTCGTTGACCTCGAATACGCTTGAAAGGTATAAGCTCGACTGGTTAACTAAAGACACCCGTTGGTCTTCTCTTTTACCTTTGTCAATTCTCAGAAAACATCATCAAAGTCAATCTTTTAATGAAATAACATTTTCTTTTCATTTTTTCTTTAAAGAAAATCTTGGAATATTATAACGTTATGATGTTTCTTTGAAAATTTAATTCAAAGAAATATCGCCGAGTAAAAAGTTAGATAAATAACGAATTTCAGTTAATTAAGAAAACTTACTTTTAGCTTGTAACATTATTATTGTCTTTATTTGAACAATTTAAAGGTGCTTGATGTTTAAAAGTGCTAAAAAAAGAGAATCTAAAAATTTTAAACCATTTTAAACTATTTTTATGCAAGAAAACACAAACCCTTTTTTTGTTTAACTACAATGTTGTATCTTTATTTATGTTTTTAAAACAGAACAAAAAATACGTACACTTTTTCGTCAACGTTTTCAAAATAAAAAAGAGGAATGTACTACAATAAAATTATTTTTATTTCTTTATTTTATATTCCAGCAATATTCACATTCGAATTCTCCGAATTAATGAAAAAAAGTGTAATACGTGACATCAATGAAATTTCTCTGTAAAAAGTTTAAAATTTTCATCATAATAATATTTTACCCATTTTTTCTTTAAATTTTCATGTTCTGTTATTTCTTTACTCTAGAGCTTACGAGCTTGAATTAAGTCAAAATGTTAAATCTTATCATTTACCCTTATAGCGTGACATTTTAGTTCTTAAAAGCGTGACGTTTAGAGGTTAGTCTGGTGTTGTAGGACGATAGCGTGCGATAAATTTATCGCCACGCCAAAAAGAAATTGTCAATGTACAAATTAAGATCTGCTTTAAATACATGTCATTATAGTTTTTAATTATTTTTTTCTTTCAAATTAATCTTGTTATGCGAGAAAAAGTTTTTTGATCTCGTTCTAGGATAAACATATTAAGCATTTTAATAAGTAATACGATTCTTGCTTGCTCTACTTTTTCATTTATACTTTATAATTATATGAGTAATTTTATACTGCATCGATTACGTTACAAGATTAAATGCGCTAATAAATTATTCAGGTTATATGCTTTACAATATTCATCTTTGTAACGTGATCGAAGTTGATATATTTAAAATTTTTTTCCGATATTTCCAACTAATGCGAAAAATGTATTAAGAAAAATAAGTTATTGAAATGATATTAAGAAAAAAATGATGATTGTACTGTTTGAAATGATAATTTTTTTTTTAAATATAAATAAAATGTAAACGAATGAAATGCTTACTCATTCAAAAGCATTTATAAACGCGTATCTATATATTCTAAAATTACAACATTATTCCTCTGTAATCTCTTTCAGATCATTAAACCGAACAAATCGAATCGTTCAAGTCCGTATCTTTCATCCATAATGAACTTGCATCTACCAAAAATAATCCTTGATTTCAAATTAGCGTGAAATTCAAAGCTCTAAAGCTCATTTAATACCCCGTGATTGATTTCAGATCTTTTAGTTCTGCGTGCTTTCGAACAAGAGAGTAAAAAAAAGGGCATCACGTAAACACATAACATTCTAAAAGTCGAAATTGCAAGTATACAGCATTTATTTTGCAAATGAAAAATAGTTGATGTTTAGCGATGGAAAACAGAGATTTAGCTCAGCAACTTTATTCTTCTCTTTCTCTCTTGTTCTTTTATGTATACAAAGTATCGCGCTTGGTTTTATATCTCAGGTCGCTTCATTAGTCCGGAGTTATAGGGCTTGCGTTGTAATGCGAAGAACTTCCCCAGATCCATCATCTCTTCATGGATATCCTTCTCTCTCGCTTATTGTCTTTCTCTTTCTCCTCTTCTCTTCTTCTGCCTTCTTATACCTAATGTCTGACGCGTCAGAAGCGTTGCTCTCACGTGACAAGTGCTTCGTTATGAGAAACTAACTTGTCTTCTCTCCTACATCTCTTTCTCCCTCTTTCTGTCCTTCTCATCTTTTCTATATTGCTTTTGCTTTTTGGTAGGTTACACATATATATGTTGTCTTAACAAACTTTTCCAGTCCTGGACCATCAATTTCTTTAGGGGGAGAATTTTCATTTTGCCATTTTCATCGGAAAAGTTTTACTTTGGATGAGACTTGATTTCTTTTTCTTTCTTTTTTTCTTTTCGAAGCGGAGTTACGGTGTAATACTGTCGAACAAGTTATCGCCAAGCTGTAATATGGATAAATGTAGATAAAATGAATAATATATTTTAAGTAGTCATTGAGTGAAGATTGGATGTGTCGAAACCTTTTTTTTCCTTTTATTAAGGATGACATACTTTTTTGACATAATATAACATTTTATATTTTTATGGTGTATATAAAAATTGTTTCTATGATCAAACGAAGTTTGTATTATCGTAACATTTTTTTATGATTACATTACTTTTCAAAGTCATTAACACCATGTTTTATGTACAAAGTAACGCAATCAACGTTTGTTTTTTTAATAATAAAAAAAAAATTAAAAACGTTAATATTCATCCTTTTTCTGTTAGTTATTATATAAACTTTTTTTATAGCACTGCGGGACCTAAATCCGCACTTAGGTAACACTTTTCTGTTACCTAGGTGGCACTTTTTTACACAGTACAATAATGAATTTACTTAGGTAACGTACGTATATAATAAGAAATAATTTTATATGTAAATTATTTTTTAAAGTATTTTCATAAATTACAATAAGCTGTAGTATATTGAAACTCTTTTACATTAACATTCTTCAAATTAAATAACAATTATAAGCAAGTAAGATACGAGTAAAACTAAAATTGATAGTAGCGTAACATGTAAAGCGAAGAGGTATAGTCATTTCAGCGTTGTATTATAAAATGCTACGGGGAACCCCCTATTACTACACACGATTGCTATTGCTATACTAAACATGTTACCTCCTCACCGCTCCTACGACGCTAATTCATGCGTGAAACAAAATTTCAATTTATGACTTCATAGAAGATGATTTCAACAAACAATTTCACATAATATCAATAATATTGATAAAAATTAATTATTATTACACATTTTGAGTATATTTTTGAAATTATATTCTTTTTTTTCTTTTTCGATCTATTATTCATAGAGTGTTTAGTTTTAGTTTATTTATAGTTTTCTTTTCTTTTTTTCGATTTATCATTCACAGGATGCGTAGTGTTTGGTTTTTTATAGTTTTATTTTTTGAATTATAATTCGTGGAGTGCATAGCTTTTGTTTATTACTGATTTTGAAGAGTACAGATTTAATTTGGCGGATTTATGTCCCACGTGCTACAAAATAGTATACGATACTCGTGACCTTAGTGGAACTTTATTACACGGCACTACGTTATCGCCCTCGCTGCGCTCGGGCGATAACTCCGGCCGTGTAATAAAGTGCCACTTAGGTCACTTGTATCGTAATGTACTATTTTATTTAATGTTGCTGTATTTATGCAATCATTACGATGCTAATTAGCGACGGAGGTCGTTTCAGTATGTTAGTAAACAAAGCACATGTATCGTATACAGTGGTGCTTGTATCAAATGGCCGCCGAGAGCGGGATTCGAACTCGCGTTCTCGAGATTATGAATCCATCGCTCTACCGACTGAGCCACTGACGACCTTATGTATAAACCTGCTTATAAGAAATCTATAGATGAAATTATTTATTTGATGTTATTAATCATTTCCGATAATGGTTATTCTTTTTTTCTTTCATGCATTATTCACGCGTATACTTTTTGAATCATTATTTTCATGAAATATTATTCTATTACAAAAAGATAAATAATAAAATATTGTTTTGCCCCTCGCTGTTGTTTTAGCTTTCTGATATTGCTCTTTGATCATTAATATCTTACAAAACTTTTTTTTAATGTAAGCTTATACTTTAAAATGTAATTTAGTAGTTTTCGAATGAAAACGTAAATAATTCTTACTTTGAAGTAATATTGAAATTCATTAAAAACTTTTTCACCTATAAGCATATTTAATATAAAATATTCTTATCATATACTTTTTCATAAATATCAAATTTATTTTTACGTATTCATCGTTCAAAGAAAAAAAAAAGATGTTTTCACCAAACGAAATTGATTCTTTTACAAAATATAATACCACCAAAAGAGCCTCTCTCTCCCCCTACATATTTTACGTCGTTATGAATAATATTGAATATTCTTTACATCATCGTAGGAATAAAAGAAAAAGGAAAAAAAATATGCTTTATGTGGTTCCCAATGTGCATCCCGTGTCTCTCTTTATTTACATTGAATAACATTTCTCAAATGAGATCGACCACACAGCGTATATATTTTTCACTCTCCGCCAATAGTAATACGTATACACCGAACAAAATTTTTCCATTTTTTTTTATACAGCTATTTTTCAAAATACAGTGACATGGAATATGATCTGAAATTATTTCCCTTTTCTTCACGTATCGTTTTATATATACTTTGATATTATGTGAAAGCTTTCATCTGATATAATGTAAAACTATAGATATAATTTATGTATGCATATTTGCCTATGCAGAGAATATGATTCTAAAACCCACGCATATTAGATTTGTTGTTCAATAATATTTCTATAAATATTTTCAAAACAAACGTTTGCCTAATAAATATAACGCATCTAATGTACATTCGAAAACTATTCTATTTATTTATTCTACGCAATGGAGTTTATATAAATGGTAAATAGTCTACGGTAGATTAAATTTTAATTAATGCGATCAACTTCAAGTGGCGTAATATAAATTTAATATTGATCATTACGATCAATATTAAATTTTCGTTCATTAATCGGGATTGGACGTTTTGATGATTTTTTATTATTTCAACGTTTATATTATTATAAATAAATTATTTACAAATAAACAATATTAAAAAACATGATATTTATTTATTCGATGTCTTTTTTTCTGTAGAGATAATAACCAGTTTATAAAAATTGATTGTTTTTTTTTATTGTAAAGCAAAAAAAATGTATTTAGGTAAATTTTTCAATCATTTGTAAATAATAAAAAATTTAGCCAAATATATTTTTTGCTCAGAATTAGGTTAAAAGTTTAACAAAGTTAACGATTTTTCTTAACAAAAGAAATAAAATAAAAAAAAAAAATAAAAAAGTTGTAATAAACGAGTTAATTGACATGATGCAATTTATAAATTGTTAAATAATACAATTTCAACGATAACTGAATTGACATGCAAATGTTCATGAATTTAATAAATAAATCATTTACAATTCTATTTTCAATGATAAAACTGACATTTTTACTCAATATTAAAAGATTATTATTATTAAACTACAAAATATTAATCGAAAAAAAAAATTTTAATTAATTTTAAAATATCAGTTGAAATACAAAATACATTTCTAAATAGAAGTAAAAAAAATTGGAAATAATTCAAAGTTTGTTTAAACGACTGAACACTTTTCCTTCCTCTTCTTTTTTAAAAATACAAAGAAAAAGTCTTTTCCTATGCAAAGGGCTCGATAACAGCAAGCATATTCTTTTAGTATCCGTACAAGAAATATAATTTCTTCTTTTTATTCTTTTTTTTCTAACAAACGCATACACAGAGGAAACAGCCCGGGTGTACTTGCGCTCGCTCGCGGCCCTCTGAACTCAAGTAGGAAAAGAGCGTTAAATATTCCACGCGCGCTCGCGCGCATGAGACTTTTCTTGTTCGTGGCCCCCTTTTTTTGCTTTCTTTCCTTTCCCATTCTTAAACACAAAAGTGAGAAAGGGAACAGAAATAAAAGAAAAAAGAATAGGGCAGTAAGATGAAAGAAAAAAGAGAAAAACTATATAAAAAGAGGTACGCGTAGTCACCTAGAAATTTTTAGCTATTTTCATCTAGACTTACCTTTCTCTGCGCTGTAATAAAAGAAATTAAATTAATTTATTATATCAGACAAAACGAAAGGAAATTTAATTCTCACTTTTCTTTCTTTCCCTCACCCCTTTGCCCCTTTCTTTTCTTCTTCCTTCCTCTCTCGTGAAATTCACGCCAAAATCTTCTTTTACTCCAGCTGTCAGTATATTGTGTATGATAGTTTCTTTCATTCTTTTCGTCGTCTTTCATTTGAAAAAGTCATTTTACCATTTGAAAAAAAATATAATTATGAAATACACCCAACCTCGATGTAAGCTTTTTGATATTATTACGTTTATACGAGCAGCAGCACAAGGTGTGCGTGTGCTCGCTCTCGCGATTTCTCTTTTCTCATTGTCAGAAGTCAATTAAAAAATGAGTTCAAGCTAGCTAGGCATTTGTACGTTTATACTTTTATAAGCTAAAGCTCTTTATTCTTTCTTTTTTCTTCATTCTTGTTATCTTTTATTTCTTCGCTTTGGCTGTATAAGAGTCGCTCAAATTAAAAGACATAAGATCTAGTACTTTAAAAAAAGGTGAAAAAAAATGGAGAGGCATCGGAATCGAAAAGACAAAAAAGAAAAAAATAAATAAAGTCGATAAGCGCAGTAAAGTGCAATGTACAATCGATAGTTTTTTTATGTAATCTTTACGTGTATATATATATACTTATCCAAAGACTGACAAAAAAAAATAAAAGATAAAGAAATACTGGAGAAAGTGCTATGAGCAAGAGATGGTAGAAAAGAAATGGCTAGAACTTTTAATAATGCGATTAACGCTCAGGAGGCGATTATCGAAGGGAAAACGATTCTCTTTCTCTTTCGCGGATAGTGCAAATAAAAATACTAGGCAAAAAAGAGGAGAATGAAATTGAATAATTGAGTAATCGAGATGTTGAAAAGCTTACTTTTTCTACCTTTTTTTATTCTTCTTGTCTATATATTTTTACCTCTTTCCCATTCCTTACTTTCGATCACCAAAGAATTGGATTATTAATGTTTAATTAAACTGGTAATGAAGTTTATCGTGATAAATAGAAGAATGAAAAAAAAATTGATAACTACATTTTCCGTTATAATTGTACATCAGCGCGTTCTAGACAGGCAGTTTATTTAAAAAATAAAAGAAGGAGGAAAAAAAATAAAATGAAAGAAAAGTTAATCTCGCGATATGTTAGAATCTACCGAGCTAAGCTGTTTTGAATTAAAATAATGGCTAAAAAATGCAGAGAGCACTAAATTTATCTATATGACTGTTCAGCTTATGTTTTGCATATTATACTTTTTTAGTTGAATTATCTCGTGAGCACATTGCATAGAATATGAATCCTTTTTTTTTATTTCTCTCTTTCTCCGTATCGAGCCGCAGTTAGCGCTGCTTTGGACTTTATAAATATTATGAATGTGAATTTGTATTTTTTAACATTATTTAATAATAAAATATATACGCTTTATATAAATATTTTCATCTCTTCGTATCAAAATATTTGATGAAAAATTTATTTGTATAGTATTTATTAAAAAATACGTTAAAATATAAATAAACTCCATAAAATTTTTTAAAACCATTGAAAGATAAAAAAAGCTAGATAATTATTTAACGGTTTCCTAAAAGTGTTTCATTAAAAAATTAATTGTCCTGAAAGGCAAGATTTACGCTGCTAAGATTAATCTTGGTTCGCACCTTTATCCTTGTTGTGCGCGCTTCTTCATTCGTCTCTCTGCACTCTATCACTGAATTTTCGGCAAGCTTCCAAGCGTCGTGCTCGACAATGCAATTTCCAAAGAGTGCGAACCAGAGAATGGAACTTGCACACTTGTCCAAAAAAAAGGGGATGTAAAAAGAAAAATATAAAAGAACGAATTGCTTATAGGGCAACCACAAAAAAAAGAACAGCTATAAAAAGAATGAAAAAAAATTTCATGCTCGCACGGAACATAGAAATCGTATTCTGTTAGACATCCGCAAATAACTTTGTTTCTTTTGTAATTCGTTTCTTCTTTTTCTTTTCTGTTTTGTCCTTTTTATTCTCTGCGCATAACCCTATAGTGATAGCAAAGCTCAACAACATGTCTGACCAATCCTCGACTGTTTCTACTCCGATGACAAGTGACCGCGTGAATTACTTGATCGATGGATACCGCGCGAATTGCCAAACATTCTTCATCGAATTTAATCTCGTTGATTTACGTGACCTGATCTCTAGGCTCGATAACCAAGAGAAAGAGAAAGAGAGAGTGAGTATAAGGAAATATATGAGTGAATAAGAATGTGTCAGTTTGGCGCCGTATACTATCCTTTCTCTCTTTCTCTCGACTTGTGTGGCTTTGGAATACTTGAAGAAGCATGTGGCGAACAGAATGATGCCAAATATTTTCACGTTCAAGTCGAAGAACATTTTCGACGTAGAAAGCAAAGTATACCTAGAAAATTTGGTGTATGAGAAAAGTATATTTTTTTTTTTGTTATTTTGTTTTTCTTGGCACAGATATTTGTTATTCGTGCACATTGTTGATCGTTTTCTTTTGTTTATTGCAGAGAAAATTTTGGATTTATAGGTTGATTTACACTTTTTGGCGTTAACTTTAGTTTCGCCATTGTTTGAAAGTTATAATAAAATTTTTATTCATTGTGTTTGCATTTCAACAATCCAATTTTTTTTTTCATTGCATTTTATAATATTACATGTACGAAGATTACATAATCTTAGTAAATTAAATTTGATCAAAGTTGAACAATATCTTACTCAACAGGTTGAAGAATTTTCATTTAACACACAGTGACATTTGCTAAAGACTTGATAAAATTTACTTAAGCCTTAAGTAAATTTTCTTAACTTTAACAAGAGCAAATTCTATTCTATGTAATTTTACCAAACTTCACATATTTGTTCGGATTAATTACACTTTCTTAAAAATAAGTTTTAAACATAATTTCAAGATTATTATATGTACGCTATAAAATATCGTTTATTTAAAATTGTTTTCCTTTCATAGTTATAAACTTCATAACTTTTTTCTTTTTTAAGTACAGCTTTAAAAATAAAGAATAAAAAGTAGACCAATAACGATAAAAAAAAGAGAGGGAGAAAAAGATGAAACTGCGAAAGCTAGTTTAATATAAATCATCCCTATATTCTCGTGCATAAAATTGCATATATAAAAATGCAAAAAAAAAAAAAAATAATAATAAAATAAAATTGTCCACCGACATATTATTAATGTTGAATGGGTTATACTTTACGATAGTCGTTACACTTTTACGACGGTATTTTTCGATTAACGAAGACTTGATTTAAGAATCTTTTTATACGGTCCTACGGGAGATTGCACAGGTGAACAAATACCAAGAAAAAAAAATCGTTTTCACGCAAAGTCCCATCTCTCCGCAAACCTTATTTTAGTAAATTAGAAACAATGGCAGACATTTTAATGATTCTTAGAGAGTCAGTAGTAGTAGTGGCTTCAGGACACTAAACTAAGCGTTACTTTGAACCAAGAAAATAGGCACTTTAAAGGGAATAAAGAGAGTAAGAAAGAGAGAGAAAGAGAGTAGTTAGCTTGTCTTGAAACCAAGGCCATTATTCTTCTAGCTTTCTACTAGCATCTTTTCCCCGTGTATATAGCTAGTAGCAACCCCTTTTTCCTCAGATAGGTCAATTTCACGTATCACTTTACACGATTACGAAAATTTCAAATTGCCTTTAAGCCTACCTATATATACTACTACTACTACCAGTAGTAATAGTAAATGTTTCTATCGGCAACTTTATAACCTCAATGAAATATATCGTTTGGGAACAAGCTTTTCCAGATCGATTGTACAATAAAAATAAAACATTTATTGAATTGTTTGCTGCCTTATTGCACTTGTATATACGTATATAGTTTGATATTTTTAACGTTTAAATTAAACAAGATAATGAAAGCTTATTTTGATCATAAATAAAAAAGCTACTTTCAACTCATCGTGGCCAGTATGGCTATAAGCAACTGCACACAGTTTCTCCCTGAAAGTTTCTAATTATCTTTCCCTAACAATGGAATAACAGTGGCCTGCATCATTAATTCTCATTCATTAAACTTTTTTTCCTCTTCTTCCTTTTTTTAGAAGGGCTCAAACGCTTCTGCTTCCGATTTTGGTTTAAAAGCCATTGTCTGTTGAGGAAGTAGGGGAGGGACTAAGTGCGGGAGAATCTTTTTTAATTACTTTTAAAGCTATACTGGTTATAAAACAAACTCATTAATCACTAATAGCCTTTAAAAATCTTTAGAAAACAATTACACTTATACAATCAATAAAAGAATTATTTTGTCGATTTTATTTATAAACTTTTTAATTTTTCTATACATTTACTCATAAAATATATCTCATTGTCAGATTTTCTTTATGCCAAAGTAAATTCTATTCAAACTTCATTTAATTTTAACGAAGTATTTCACGTTTCCAAGCAACTGTTCTTAAATGAATAATGTGACGCGTGTGTGTGTGTACGCATATGGGCTGACAATGCCGAGATTCATGTTACACAATACATTTCTCAAAATACATTACAGATTTAACTTTCTCTGCATATTGTTTTGTTCAATTTGAGACGTATGAAATTGAATTTAAATTCGAAAATTCTTTCTTTGCAAATACAATCTTTAATTTATTTCTCAATAAATTATTATCTTTTAGTTGTGTTATACGAATCTTTAAATTTACTTTCCATAAAAAAATATTATCGCGTTGCATCATACATATTTTTATAAATTAAGTTTACGAGAAGAATTGGAAAAGAATTTTCGATACTATTTTTTAATGAAAAATTTATCTATATTATGATTTTCGTAAGGAAATTAATAAAAGCAGTATTTTCTTTAGAAATACGTTTCTATGAAAGCTATTAAAAGTATCGATCGATCTTTATTTAGCATCAAAATATTTTCGTTTGTTTTATAAAAAAAATTTAAAAAAAGTCAATACTTTGGCACTTAACTTCCCCAATATGAAACAATAACTTTTATGACCATATAACTTTAAACTGTTTAAAATATTTTACAAAATTAATTTATGTTATTTGTAATTTGAAAATATTTATTGGCAAACAAAAAATTATCATTATATTTCATAAATTTAAAATAGTCCATTTGATCGCTCAGACAATCACCATAAATATCTTAATTATTTTCATTATTCCATTGAAAATTAATCGTACTTAAAATGACTCTGTTTATACCTCGAATACAATAACGAAACGACTAAAACAGTACTTTGTTTCCATAATGTTCTTTTTTATTGCTACTTTATTCTTATTGAGCGAAACTTATTAGAGAATCTAAACTAGCATTAAAAAATTTATTTTAATAATTAATATTAATTTCATATCACAAATATTCGTTACATTTACTGCAGCCAATTTTTACAAGTTTATAGAAAAAAACAAATAGACTCTTCGATATTTAGCATCTTTAATCTTAATGCAAATCACTTTAATATATTAATGATATTTTTTAAAAGCACTCTGACATATTTCATTTTGAGTACATTAAGAATATCAAGAATACTACAAAATATACTTAAAATTTTAATAAGAATGTACCAAAAATAACGTCTACTTATTAAGAGACAGCTTTTTACCAATAAAATCTTTCATATAAGAAATTAAATCTTGAATTGTAAACATTCAATTAATTGTTCTTTATGTTTCTTAATTAAAGACTGAAAAGCATAATATAATTAAGAGAAGTATTAATCATCTGGAAATGCAAGTTATTATTAGAATAAAAAGGCGATAATTTATGTCACTTTAGCGAAAACAACATTTCTAAGAAATGTATTTATTTAAAATTATTATTAAAATTAAGATAACAAGCGTGCACGGATAGAATACTATTCTTGGAAAATTCAATGTACGTCACGAAGCAAGTGTGCGCCAACTACGTTCACCGTTTTTCGCTCATTTACAAAATCGATCAAAAATTTATATTAATTTTAAGAATAAAAAATTATATGGATGTGTATATTTTCGCATTCCTGCTTGATCACATACGTATTAGTATTTAAATTTGTTATCGAGACATTACCACGCTTCATGATGATGTAATTTTCAATTTTTTTTTACCATCATAGTCTTTTCTCGGATGAAACAACAAAAAAGCTTTTGAATAAAACAAGCTTTCAACTAAGAATGTTACACGCGTATTCCATCTTAATCAACTAAAAACTATCCTTTTCTTTTCTGTAAGCAACTCATTTCTTACAAAGAAATAATTTGTAACTTTGCATGTAGCTAAGATCATTCTGCATAATGGCGTTCACATAATACGACGGAACGCGTGCAAGCAAAAAGACGTTAAATATTCGACTACATCAACTTGTCTGTCGCAACTAACAACTCTCTTTTTACTCTTTATAATCTTATCTTTATCTCGCTCATCAGCCAGGATTAAAGCTCTCGCAAATGCAGCGTTAATATGAGAACGCGTTGGAATTTTCAAAAGCTTCCTGGAATGCGTATAATTGAGTAAAGAGTAATTATATTATAAAACTTTTACTTGACATTAAAAGCTCTCGTTCTCCATTGGTTTTTTTTTCTCCTTGCAACTTACAGTAAAAAAATGTAATAGTTGACAATTTATTTGAGGCTTTGTAAGATAACTTTTTCTACTTTTATTTTTTTTTCACGTAGGAGGATATACACACAATGCCAAAGGAAAAGAAAGAAAACGATCGATATTACGCGCTAATTCTCTAGGCGACGATCGCGAGATTGCGGCTTTTAACGATAGCGCAACTTTTTTTTTCTTTTTTTTTGTATCTCTAACCCTCGGGAATAACGGGCGTGCGGCAAACTTGCGGCTTTCTGTATAGGTTAGCGATTGATTATCGGCTCACCTCTCACGAGATATTTCTTTGAAAATTTTTATTCTCCTTTTTTCTCTTTGCATTTCTTTTATATTGTATTATTCATATATACATATATCGCACGAACCTTTTTTTCTCGATTATTCCTTGATGGTACGAGGTTTTTCCCCTTTTTTTAATAACATTCTGAACTTTGTATTTTTTTTCTTTGCGAGTGGAAGTTAAATATGAAAGTGCCGCGTAGTTTTTTAATATTCATTATTTCGGTATGGTTGAAAAATATTCGAAAGATTTTAATAGACAGTAAAGCTTGGTAGGAAATAAGTTGAATTAATTGGATAATATCGCTTCTATTGAATTTTAATTGAAACAAGAGTTTCGATTTTAATAATTATTTTATTTTTAGATGTAAACTTTTAATAGCCTTATAGAATTTCAGAAAAAAATTGAATAAAAATTTTCGCAATTATTATTCGTTTGTGAATTTCCTAATTAATATATTAAAATTTTTTAATAAATGAAAACGTTGAATGACAATTTAAACTTATATGAAATATTTTGAAACAAAGTACTTTTTCCTAGTAATTGAATTTATATCCGCTTAAAAGTTCTCATTGTTAATTTAATTGTTGGAATAAATTTTAGTATGTAATAGAATTTTAGTTGATTAAAAAAAAAAGAAATCATATTGAATTCAAGTCATAAAATTATATTAATATCAAAGTTACGAGGGAATTTTCGATAATTTATTAAACATGTTGTTTAAAGCACATACGGTTTGATTTAATTTTAAATTCATATTCGAAATTGTTGTTGTAAATTATATTTGTTACTTCGTTATTAATGAACTGTCACGCAGTATGATTTTATAAATCAAATGATTGAATTAAATGCGAGGGTTTACTTATTTACAAAGATTTATTAAATTAATCATTTATTATGTTAAAACCGTTAATTCATGAATTTTCCAAAATGTAAATGTATTATTTTTAATAAACGTATCAATCTTTCAAGTTAAATCAAATAGCGACAAATTTAAATTACATGTTTTTTTAAATAAAGTTAATAAATAATGTATTTCAATATTTTTTTTATCAACAATGAAATTGCCCATTTCGTTATTAATTTATACAACTTGTTATTTCGACAATTCCATTATGAAAAGTGCATCTCGAACAATTACTCTGAAAAAGAACAAAAAAAGATAAAAAAAGAAAAGAAATAAATAAACGCAGACCCTAAAGTAAAGAACTGAACATAGACATGCGAGACAAACAAAGGCAAGCGTAGGGATATCGGTATTCCCATAATTTATCAGTCGTGACGCGTCGCATGTCCTATACGACATTCAGCTTCATCGTAGTCGTCGTCGTCGTCCTCGTCGTCGGCGCCACTACTACGACAACCACATATATACACACATATATGTATATATATATTGAGAAGTTCACAAGCATTGATCTCTTTCCCTTTTTTACAAGTAAAACTCACTGAATCCTGGAACATAAAAGGAAAAACGAAAGCGAAGCTTTAACCGCCTTATGCTTGCCTTTTGGCTAAAAGCCAACTCATTTCGACATTCATAACTGGTGCTGGTGAAAGAGAGAGCAAGATGGAGAATAGTCTTTGCCGAACGTACAATTTTTTTTTTCTCTTTCCTTCTCTTGCTTTTCTTAAGAGAGGAAACGTAAACGAACGTACTCAGCTGAAGGTTAATCTTGGGAAAATGTCCTGAATGTTGTCCTTTTTCTCCCTTTTTCTTTATAATGTGTGTGGGGAAGGATATTCAAGCAATAAGGAAAATATCAATTGATTGGTCATATTTTGGGGTTGGAATCTGAGATATTTGAACTTTTTTTTATAATATTTGGAGAATTTTAAGGGTGTAAAAGAAAATGTAAGGCAATATTTTGCATCGATTTTTTAATTTTAATTTACAATATTAAATTTGAATTAATTTAAAATAGAAAAAAAAATTTAGATTAAGTAAACATAAAACATGTATTCATGCAACCATAAATTTATTCTTTTTGTTATAGGTAAGTTCAACAACCAACATTTTACTGACGTTTCTGCATAGCGTAAGTTCAAATGTATTATGCATATTATATTTATCGTTTAATGATATGATATAAGTTAAAATTCATCATTCGGCTTCGAAAACAAAAATTCATTATGATCCAATGAATAATTAAAATATGGTTCAAAATCGTCAATTACAAATATTAATATTAATTTATCGTTCTATCTTTTAAATTGAATTAATTTTAACTAGTTTTTAGAGCGTGTCTGAATAATTAATCATATCATGCAAAATATATCAATTAACGCAACAAACTTTGCATTAAAGAAAAAAAAAAGAAAAAAAAAAGAAAAATTGATCATTAATATTTAAATAGATTTAAATGATGACATTATTAATGAAAGAGGGAACAGGAAAACCAAAGCATTTCTGAAATATTTAACAGCTGCACGTATACTCTTGCCTTGTTCGATAAAAATCCGATACTCGCACAGCTTTAACTTCATAAAACATATAAATATTTTAATATACCTAAAAATGAATTTAAAACTACACATCAATTTTCGTTATGTACGCGTATACCTCCGAGCTTTGTATAAAAATATGCAAATAAATAATCTAAAATTTCAGAATGAAAAATCTATTAAAAATATTTCCATATCAAAGATTAAAAAAAAAGGATGAAAAAAAATAGAAAGGAGTATGTAAATTTTCAAACGCCAGGCGGCAGCATTGAAATTAAACGATAAAATATTTAAGAGAGAACAAAAGCCAAGCAAGATAGAGGATCAAGAGAATGAAGAGAAGGCTTTTGGATGAGGAAAACGATTCGATCGATTGAAATTGCAATTATAAAGGCATTGTACCTTTCTCTGTCCCTCTCTATCTTTCTGTCTTTTTCTCTCTCGTTTGCGACAGAAATCGACGTTATAGTTTCGCATCGCTTCTCTCTGTGATATGCTTTTCGTTACCGCCTTTCGCTTTGGAACCTTTCATTTGGAAAATTCCATTTACCCTATCTCTCTTATATATACTATTACCCTTTTTTTGCGTCACGTCTATGTGTGTGTGTGTGTGTGGGGTTACTTTTTTTCTTTTTATACTCTCATTCTCTCTTTTTCTCTTGAGGAGAATGCATAAAATGCGGTAATCTCACGTACCTCCTTGAGCTTCTCTTTCTCACTCTTTTAGCTAGTGCGCAGTGCATGTGTTGCACGCGTAGTGCAGTAGTGCTAACCCTCATATTTTATGCTCTCGTCATGCCCCTTTTCATGTAATTGCCTCTGACTTCAAACTACCTTTTCTTTTATACCCTTCAGTGCTTTTTGAATGATCCTTTATTTTTCTATTAAGAAATTAGGTTAGTTGAATAATTTAATTTCGTTTTTATTAAATTTGGGTGATTCTATTATATTTTGTTATTTAATATTGTGGCTGAAGTTTTATTTAATTTTATACTGAATCTTCATTTAAAAATTATTTTTATAAATAAACAAGATAAAAAAAAAGATTTCTTGCGTATGCTTTAACATAAAAGAATAAACAATTTAAAATTTGCATATTTTGTAAATAAAAATAATAGATGTTCCTATATCTAAACAATAAGGAATCTTATGGATGTTAAGTTTTGGTATTTCAATACTACTTTGAACGTATAATCTAAATGAAAATGTTTAATATGAAACAATTTTCATTAATTCTGCTTAAAAAATATAAATTTATTATTTTTGTTTTTAGTAATTTTTTAATTTTTTCAGTTTTTCTTGTTTTTAAGCTAATTCAAGTTTCGTTTTTTCATTTTTTATTGCTTACTTTTTTTAAAGTGAATCAGGTTTTCATCATTATTATACTTAATCTATGTCAGAAGCTAATATAAAACCTGCTTTATCAAATTTAAATATTATATTTTTGCTAGTATTTTTTAATAGGATTGTTTCTAAGATCATTTTTTAAGTTTATTTTTGTCCAAAAATTTCCTTTCTTTAAGTTTAAAACAAACATTTTAACCTTATTTATTTTATAGATTAGATATTACTCACTTTTTCTTTTTAAATAATATTATATTAAAAAAGAAATCCTAACCCTGGTAGAAATCTTATTGGGTTTCCAGCTAGAAATAAGCGAGACCCGTTAAAAAGTAGCTGAAAATTAGCTGAAATACCACTAACCAGGGGTACCATTTTAACAGGTTCCTAGCAAGAAACCTGTTAACTTCAAATTTATAGGAATCTTATTAATATATTTAATTATTAGATGATAATTAATTATTAGATTTCAGACATTAAAATAATGTTTTAACTTTCAAATTAATAAGTTATTTTTAACAGGTTTCTAACTAAAAAATTATTTATTTTAAATTTTCTTAATTTTACTAATGATACCAGGAAAGGAATTATTGGATAAATTAACAAAATTTATAGAAAATACATTTATTTTACATAAATTATTTATAATAATACATATATTATGATTAAAATTTTATTAGAACTAAGTAAATGTTACTGTAAAAATATTATATTATTGAATTAAACAACTTATTTTTTAAACTTTTAAACTTTGGATACAAACTTTACATTAATTTTGTTTATAAAAAAATATTTTTATGTATTCCATTTTTTTATATTGCAAACAATAGCACTTAATCCAAACTATTTAACTCACTATCACTTTTACTTTCTAAGTCTGTAGAATTACTTTCAGACTTATTTTTCAAAAATTCATTGAATTCTTCTGCTAAGCTGTCCATTTTCCGCTTTTTTAGTGTCTCACGATAATTTACTTTTTTCCTTTTACAGAACATTTGTAAAAATTCAATCTGTTGTACAAATGTTTTTTAAACTAACCTAAAAATGTAAATCGGAGTAGACGCAAACAGTGAAATAACGAGACTATACCTACAGTGTATAAGCAGGTTCTTGTTGTTATGCTTATATTGCATATACAGCCAACTAGCTACTATACACTACTCCGACATTCAAGTATAGATATATAGTATACTGCTTTGACGTATATGTATACTTTTATAATTGCTAACCTTTACGATTAAGAATAAAGGCGTAAATATTTTTAAAAATTAATATTTTAATGATAATTACATAAATTAAATTTAAAAATAAATTAAATATTTATTATCATAATTAAAATGCTGTTTAACTATGATAATAAATATTTAATTTATTTTTAAATTTAATTTATATTTTATCGGGTTTGAAGCGAGAAAACAGCTAGAAATGTGCCTGATTTCTAGCTGCTGATTCTAGCTAATTGTTATTAACTTAACGGGTGAAACCTCTTAACGTTCTACCAGGGAAGTTATAGAGATGAATAAATAATTCTATCTATCATATTTAAAGAAGAGAATAAATTAAAAATTGTAATAATTTATCTTAAGAATAATCAACGTATGCATTTATCATTCACATTTATTATTCAAGTGTATTAAACATGTAACATAATGCGTAGTTCGAAATGTTTAATAAAATTTAAATATGTATCGATTTTCATCATTTCAAATACCTTTAAAAAGTTATTTTTAATTTCTATACAGTTAAAAAAATCTCTATTGGAAAAGCGAACTAGTAATGCAATAATTAGAAGACTGATAGGATGATGTAAAATATCGTAAAATGATTAACTGGTACAGCTAAATTATCTTTTTTATATAACTTATGTACTTGCAATTTTTATTTCGTATAATCAAGAATGTTTTATAAGTCATGGTAAAAAATTTGTATAGCTCACCTTGATTCTATTATTAAAAAATTTAAACTAAAGAGAAAATAAAACAACATCTAAATAAATAAATGATTATTTTGCATATGAAAAATAAAAACTAAATTTTATATTATTATGAATTTGTAAAATAAAGCACTACAGACGGCGACAAGTGCATATTTTTTTTATTTCTTTTCATACAAAACATTTCAAAAAGAATAATTCTTTTCATGCTTTTTAGATCAAACTGTAAAATAAATTTTATATACGTGTAATATAAAAAATCCAGTTTCAGCAAACTTTACAACTCATAAACTTTTGTAAAATACAAGTCAAAAGTTACAGCTTGAAAAAAAAAGAAGAAGAAAGACAACAACAACAACAACAAAAAAAAAAAGAAAGATGCGTTGTACGCGCGTGTGCTGGTGGTAATAATTTTCCAAAGATACATACAATTTATTTCAGCATATAAACTCTTAATGAATCTTTTCTATCCTTTTCTTTCTCGCGCAATGTCAAAATTTATTATAAATAGCCTCTCAACATTTTCTCTTTTCCTCTCTTGAATCTGTTTTTCTCTTTCTCTCTCTTTTTTTGGTACTCGCATTTATTATTGCACTTATCGCGAGCACATATTTTCCAAAACTGCTTGGGGCTAGTAGGTACGCTTTCCTCTTTTTCCACATCAACGACACTAACATTTTGCTTGGTAAAAACGTAAAGTATTTTTATGTATCAGCAACTGGCGCGCTCCTCTTCTTTTTCCTTTTCTCTCTTTTACTATATAAGGAGGGATGATTCCATTTCATGATATGCAGATTTGTCGAATGCCTCAGGGACGCCGTCCTTTTCTTTATTTCTTCCTTTCTTTCTCTCTTTCTCGTATGAAAGTACTTTGTATAAGGCAGTCGTTTTCTTCTTTTGGAATGTTGACTACATCGTTTTTTCTCTCTTCTCTTTTTTTTCTATTTCTTTTGCATTGCCTTTTTTCGGTCTAAAAAAGATTTAGACAGCTCTCTATATATACTTATATACGTATATACAAGGAGAAAAATGGGAAATACGTTAGGTAAAATGCGTCTCCTTTTTCAACATTGCCTAAAAAGACGACGACGACGACGACGACGAAAAATACTACCTTTTCATCGTAGATTTTCTTTGAAAAATATCCTATACACATATTCCGACATTCACTAGGATCGTATTTTTCTAATTTCCTACTTTGCTATTATTGCATCGACGTGTACCCTAGGAGATTTTCTTCTCTTTTTTTTAATTTTTTTTTTTCTCTTTTTTTTTGAAAAATTTGTTGAACATGTTATAGCTCCTTTTTTGAAAGCATTTTATATTTTGTGGCATTTTTATCTCGAGTAAGCTCTTGACGTATTACACTACGTTGCTATGTATGGATCGAACTTTTTTTTTATATTTTATACCCTACAAACTATAGATAATACAGTTTATGTAGCTTGCGTGCAAAGTATCTCAACGTCGTTTGAATATCAACGAAGAGTTATGGCTTGCTGGTTTTCAAATTTTATTCATTAATTATTTATAAATATTTGCCTTTATTTTGGCTTTAAATTTTGAAAATTCGTTATTTTAATAATGAAGCTGATACTCGTTACTTTTTTAAATTTCGCAAAACAGCATATCCTTGAACTATCAAGTTTCATTATATTCTGTTCTATCTCTTGATTGAAGTGTCATAACTTTTATGTTACTTTTAATTATAACGTTAATTAAATATTATAAAAAAATAGAAAAAAAAATAAATCTTTAAAATAACGACACGTATACACCTTTGTCTACTAAAAATAAAGCTTATAATATTGCGTTAATATAGAAATTGCTCTCTTATTTTTTTTCTTCTTCTACTCGGATGACTAACACGTTATTCGATATGAAACTAGAAACTTGATATCGGCTACCCAAGAGTTAAGGTTGGGTGTTATATATAATAAAGACCAGTGATCGCATACTCATTACCCCAGCAGCGTTATTAGAGCGACCAACTACTACTACTACTACATTTTACTAACGTTATATACATATACATAGAGAGAGAAGGAGAGAAAATAATAATAAATGCACTATGGATTTTAATTATTATCATTATTATTCATCGTAAATTATAGTATTAAATTCAATGAAATAGAAATTTTAATGGTCGCTCGTTCTAGATTTACAATTGAATGATAGGATTAAGGAAAGGTTATAGTATAATCAATAAAATCTATTATTATTAACGTTCATGTTTTTTTCTGGAAAAGTTTTCATGTTTTTTAATGAACACTTTTCATGCTATTTATCAGTTTATGAGTTATTGAATTAATTTTATTTATATTATTTTATTAAAACACTAGTAACCATTATCGTAATATTTATAAAAACAAAAAATAATAGTAAACATTTTGACTTTAATAGATTTTAATTTATTAAATTTTATCGCAAATTTTCCTAATACATAGTTTCTATGATTTACAAAAAAAAATTATTTTAAATATTTGATATTTTATTTATAATTTAACATATTTCTAACAACTATTATAACATATCATTGTAACATATATTTCCATTCGTCAAATATTTATTTCATGCACCTATTATTTGCACGCGTATATTAGAAATAAACACAAGACAAACCACATTTGAATAAGCAAACTTATGAAAATTGAATTTGAAATTCGTAACTGAGGAGAGAACGTTAATGAGATAAAGATGCCAAGGAGTTTTGAGACGTACTGTATCTATATTAAACTGCAAATGTATATAGTTTCATTCTATAAGCATTTTCTATTTCTCCTTTTCTATATCAAAAGAAAAAGACAAGCCAAGCGAGAAGCTTTGCATTTGATTATGTCTATGATTCCTAGTACTTCTCTAATTCTCTGTTTTTTATTCCTTCTTTCTTTTGAACGTTATATGCCAGAAAGTCGCAACTAATAGGAAGGGCGTTTGCGTGAGGTTCATTTTCTGAACCATCTGGTTTTTTTTCTTCTCTTTTTTTTTGTTTTAACCTGCCCTCGTTGGCACACGCAATAGTCACGCGAACAACCGCATAACTTGCTCTGACTCTTGGTACGTTCATACGACCATTCATTTCTAGTTCTTATATGTGTACCTTTCTCCGTAGGTTCGTTCAACCTATCCGTGTCGTTTTCTACCTACACCTACTATATCTACCTACCTACTAAAGAGAAAATGTTGAAAAGCACGGAAATTTCAAATGTCAAAAGTTGGATTATAAGAGAGAAGAGCTAAGCGAATTTTCGTTAGATTGTCATTTTTATCTTTCTATTTATAACGCTAAATAAGAAGAAAGTTATTACAGTACGTTTAATGGAAGTACGTGCTGAAATATTACATTGATCGCTGGAACGAAAAAAAGGAAGAATATATTTTCTTAAACGAGAAACGAAGATTTGTTTAACTAGTTATAAAAAAAAGAAGTTTTAATAGTACCGTCGTTCTCCTTTTGTTGCTTTATTTTTTGTTCTTTTAATTAACAAAGTGTAGCGGAAGTATTAAAAGCAAACAACTTTTCTGTTTTGAAAGCTAACATCTTTTGCGCTACTAAAATAGAGAACTAAATTTTATACTTTCGTTTTCTCATGTCTAATAAAAAGGAAACTTTTTTCTCACCGACTTATTATTTTTTTATTCAATATTTAGAGTATTTTCATTATTACAGAATTACAAATTTGTTTACTGAACAAATTATGATCGTTTATTTAATAAGGATTGTATTTCGTATATCCCTTTAATTTAAATAATATAGTAACATTGTACAACAGATAAATCATATAAAATAAAAATTGGAATTTGCTTAAACTAATTGAAAAATGTTTTAAGAATAATCATTTTCTAATAATGTAAGGTTTATAATAATAAAAAATTTTTTTTGAAATAATATTAAAGACGTTTTTATTAATTAAGAATAAAAACATACACGTGCACACAGACACACACCTTATTTTTAAAAATTCACTTTATATGCATGTAAGAGCATATACGTGCGTATATGCGTGCGAGCGCTTTTATATCTCAAGAATAGATTAAGCGATTTTAATCTGACACAAGACAATTATTTTTTGTTTTTTTTTCATAGATGATGACCAAATTATAGTTATTTCAGTTGATGTGTTTTTATCTATTAATGGCTATTTACATGAAAATATATACCTCGATAAGAACTTCAAGCTTTTTTATAGTATTCTCAAATTATTTAAACGTGTAATTGTACTTTATGAAAACAAATTTTAAGAACCTAGTTTTTTGTATCTCAATTTTTTAATGTCACTTTTTGTATACTCATTTATCAAAGATTAAGTAAGATACACAAGAATAAAGCAAGTGAGATTCACATGAATAATTTTTTTATTTTTACTTCGCTCTAGTGACAAATTACAGTCATATGAGATACATTTCATTTGTATGAAAATCTACTATTCCAGTATATTTTGTTTAGTTCAATAAAACTTGATTTTAACTTTTACTTGGATGTTGTAAAATTAATCTGAAAGTTTTCGTTAAAAAACTTTATAATCATATAATTACGCGATGAAAAAAAAAAAATTCTTGAAAAAATTGATTAAGTTTTAAACTTAAAAAAAAAATCAACTAATAGACTGAACAAGCAAAACTTTTTTTATAGCTTAAAGTAACAAAAAGTAACTAAAGTTGCAATAAAATGTGTAACCAGTATTTCAATGTCCTATTTGTTCGTAAAATAAAATAAATATAGTTTAGTGTACAATCTAAAATTTACATTTCTAAATCATCCATAAAACTTTTTAGAATTAACAATCATCCCAACGTAATGTATACCCCTAGTTTAAACATCACAAATCAGCATAACTTTATGATCATTGTAAAATTTTGATTTACAGAATTTAAAGGGTCGTAATAAACAATCACATTATCAAATAATGCAAATAATGATTTTAACAGTATAAAGTTTAAACTATAACTAGCACTAAATGCAAGTTATATAAAAGTAAAATGCTTTAACAGTACTACAACAAAACGAAACAAAATGAAGAACGCCTATTAAAAGAGCGAGGTAAAATGATATCTGAATTTCAAATTAACGATGTTTATTGCCAATAAAGGGTATAAGGGCTAGTAGAATACAGTTAAATTAGCATTAAATTTCTTATTCTGAATTACAACAAAGTTAATAAAAAGAGAGATTGTTCTCTTTTGTTGGGTAGATAATTAATTTTAAATCTTTACATCACAATTGTTCGGGTTTCTCTTAAATTATTTTATTTTATATACAACTCTTCGAAGTACTCTAATTTATCTTTCAAAGAAAAGACAGACAACGGAATGTTTTTTACGATGAAGTTGAAGTGAAACTGAAATGAAAATGTAATATTTCTTTTGAAATTTTTACTTTGACTTGGTAAAATTTCATTTACAATAATAAAATTGAAAAAATTTATACTAACGAAATTGTAATTATATAAGTTAACTTGTATAATGAATACAAAGTATTTTTCAATTCGAGATTTTTTGCATTTTAATATTTTTTTACATTTTTCGTCTGTATGAATGACAGTTTAGTTTATTTCTTTTATTCAGGTTACCTGTGCAGTTACAGTATAAAATTTCAAAAAAAAGGGAAAAAAATGTGCAATAGTATCAAACAAAAAAATTCCTTTTTTTCCACCACAATAATCAACTTTTTCTTGACATGCATGATTGATAATAGTAACAACGTCAAAAAAGGGAAAACAAGACCGAAAAAAAAACTAAAATCTGTCAAAATTTCATCTAGTAACAAACCACCAGCAAAACTAAACACAAAAAGCACATCAAGAATTCGCAATCACCAATGGACAAAGGTTCCAGCAAACAATCACAAGCTATATTGTTGTCGGATTTACTAACTCCATCTCTCTCTATATATATTGTATATAACAGTATATACATCGATTCAAGTGCAATTGTATAGCAACGGGTCAGCTTTGAAGGTACAACTAACACTTTTGTTAGTGCATTGCTTGATTTTCATCGAAGAAAGACGAGTAGAGTGTGCGTATATATATAGAAAAGAAAGAGAAACGTTTCGGGTGTTCTCCTGTTGACAAAAAATTTATAGGTCTATATACACATTTTTGTATGGTATAACTTTGTTGCATTTCTTTCATTTTTTTCTTTTTTCAAACTCTCTCTTTCGTTCACTCTTCGAACGATCAATTTGATGAAGCCATAAATTTCGTCGATATACATACATTTTTGTTTTGTTCTTTTTCTCTCTCTCTCTCCTTTTTTTGTTTTATGCTGCTTTTATCAAACGCATACTAGACAAAAAATACTAAAAATGTGTTGTGAGCGAGAAGCCAAAGGCGAACGAAAAAAATGATTGAAGAAAGAGAAAAAAAAGAATGACAAAACTGTGTATCCAGTGTTTACTTCTTTTTATTTTATATCAGATCTCTCTGTGTATGTAAAAAAATAAAATCTTTATATTTTTTAAACTGAACGAATTCCGGATTTCAGATCCGATTAAAATCGTATATTTATACTGATTGTTCGTATTTGACCGCCACCTTCGTATCATAAATATTATGTACATTGGGAAAAAAAATCATAAATAAGTCATACTTTGATATGTACGTTTCCGATTGAGAGTATAGATGGTTGAAAATCTAGTCGATTTTTTGCTATCATACGAGCAAATTTTATCTCCAAACATTGGATGGATATAGGAATTTCTTCGTGTAACTTTCCAAATTTGTTTTAATGAAAAAAAAATTCTATGAAGAAATTAATGTTTCTATTATTCATTGTTTTCAATAATGTGTCTGGTGAAGTAAAAAAGTTTTGTAATAAATTTAACTGATAATTCAGTTGTGAAAGATCAAAGTTTTTGTTTATTTTAATAGAGTGAAGCCAATTCTGTTTTTTATTGATACAAACAAAAAAAATCAATCAAATTTTATTGATTTTTCTTATAAACTCGTGAAAATGGGATAAATAATCGAAATTTCAACCGTACACTGTAAAAAAATTTGCGTAGTTTGTTCAATTAAATATAATTTGTGTAAAAATAAGATTTGTTTTATGTATAAATTACATTAATTTGTGTAATTAAATAAATATTAAAAACGTTTTACAGTAAAAAAACTTAAACTTCATTTATAATTTATTTTTATATTATTTTTAGATAACCCATCAACTAATATCAAAATCTTGTTAAAAATATATAAATTGATAGTTTTCTTAATTTAATGAAAAAAAAAAATAATATTTTATGTATAAGAATAATTCGAAAATTGAAATCGGATGCAAATCAAGTTGAATAAGGATTTTTCAAGTAAAAGTATATATTTCTTCAATTTAAACCATCTTATACTTTATTTTTCTTTTTGAAATAGATAAATACACTTTCTTGTCGAGTAGAACGACGAACGCTATTACACGCGTCACTGAAACCGATGGTCAGTCGCATACCACAAGATTCTCCTCCTCTCGAGAAAGATACTTTTCCTAGTTCTTGCGAACTTATTCTTGCAGACATACGAAATTCTTTCACGAAATCTTTTTACAAAAATAGGTCACTGAAATAATCATTTATTGATTTTCCTTCCGCTATTTTTTCTTTCTTCTTCTCGTTTTATTTTTTTTTCTTTTCCTTTTTCTTTACAAAACAAACCTGCGAAATCTATCATCTATTCTTTGCTCGTACATTTTCCATCCGTACTTTTTTAAATTTTACATAATTTTCTGCAAGAATGACTGATAAAAGTTTTACAAAGTCAAGTTAGATAACTATTTTTCGAAACGACTTCAACTATTCTTGAAAAAGTCACTCTTTTTTTAGTCGCTTAAAAAAGAAAAAACAGTTAAATTTGAAGAATGGGTGTAAGTGGGTAAGAAACATAGAAAAATACTTGTCGCTTAGACTTGAAGTAAAAAAAAAAACTTTAAAATCAAGCCGACTCACTCGTTGCCAACTACTTTTGTGGCTTGAAAGACGATTTCTTCTAAAGATTTACTTTTGGATAAAAATGTTTTTAGCTTTTCAAGTTTTTCAAGAAAGTAGTTTTTTAAGATAAACTACTCTACAGGTTAATACTCGAACGTAGCTTGTATCAGATGCAAAAAAGATCCAATAACTTTAATAAACTATCTTACTTAAATAAAGTACGATACTTATATTTAAATGAATAAACAATTTTATTATGTATCTTTTTTTTCAAAAATTTTCTTTTTTCTTTTTAATAAAATCTATTTGTTGACTTTAAATTGATAAAATAAATGAATTTAAAATTGTTTCCATTTGTATAAATTAGTAGTAAAAAAACTCAATATAAAGAGGTAATTTAAATATTTATAAGCCCAAAAAAATGTTTTTTAAAAAAAATGTTGGTGTGTATATACTTGTATGTTTAACGTGTAGATATGTATGCTACAAAATTTATGGCATGATAGTTTTCCAAATGAATGATTCTATCTCTTAACTTAAAGCTGATTAGATTTTGAACTTGGTTAGATAAATGTATATGCTATCAATAAAATGTATGAAATAAAGACTTTTATGAATTTAGAATAGAAGTAAATTTATCCAATAATAATTTAATATAAATATTAATAACATTCTTGTGATATAAGAAAATATAGATTTTAAATGTAATAAAATTTACTTTCTTTTTTTAATTTTTTGAAAACTTTTAAACGAATAAAAGAGTATTTTCATTTTAATCACTTGTATATAAAAAGTTCAAAAATTTATTGCAAGATTGACAATTCTCATTTTATTAATAATTTTCTAGCTAATAAAAAACTAGTTCAGTAAAATTTCAAGAAAAGTTCAATGATTGCTTAGCTTAAACGTTTGAAAAACAAACCATAAAGTATTTATATTTCTTATTATAATTTATTTGTAAGAGGTTTCAGTAGCTCACTCGGTAGAGGGATGGATTCGCAGCCCGAGGTCTCGAGTTCGATTTCCGCTCTCGGTCGAGTCATATAAGCACCACTGTACTCGTTACATGTTCTTTGTTCACAAACACGCTGGGGACCTCCATCATTAATTAGTATCGCAATCATAGCACAAATACAATAACGTTAAATAAAATAAAAAAATTTAATTTATTTATAATTAAACAATTTAAAAGTAACGGCTTTTTCTGTTATTTTTTTTAAGTTTTTTAACGTTTAACTTATTGCTCGAAGGAAGAAAAAAATAAATGATTCTTGCCTTGAACTTTAACGTTTGACGGAACCCACCTTTATCTAGATAAACAGACTTAGTCGTCTTAAGTGGTGGTGTATCTTCATTGCTTAGTCTGAGCACGAAAAACGTAAACGACATGGCCCTTTTCGCTCTTGCTAGAGATCACTCTTCAACACGCACTAATTGTTTTTCTCGCAAGTCAAATACAAATTTACGCCTCTTCTCTCTCTCCCTCGTCGACGTAAATACAAATTTGCGTGTTTATTCTTGAAAATTATTTGAGAAATTCCTGTTTTGTTTATAATAATATAACATATTGAACTATTTTGTTTTTGTTCTACTTTTTTTTTACTCTCTCGAAATTCCACAAGTTTTCGATGAAATTGACCTAGTTTAAAACTAAAAGTAAATTTCAGTTTTAATTGAAATTTTGAATTGCTTTAACTATTTTTGAAGTCAATTATTCCAGTTGAACAATCTAAAACTATCGTCATAACAATCGTCTAATGATCAGAACATAATTTTCCACACTAGAATACATTCCTTTTAACTTTTTTTCTTTCAAAGCCACAATTACGTTATAATAAATTGAAAATTACGTATCACAGATAATTAGATCATTATTATTTCATTCAATCAGAATAAATGAAATAAAATTAATAATCTTCTAACCATCTCAAAACTTGTAGATAATATCATTTTTAATTTCCATTTTGATTGAAGTAAGAAAAAAATTTGTAAAAACAAATACAACAAATTGGAATAGTTGTAATAACACGTTATTTTTATTTTCGCGTATTACAGAATGTTTAATTAAATTCATACAACCCGCAATTTCAAAGATGCTATTCTAGATATGTGAAATTGCTGGGAGCACAGAAAAAAAAAGAATATTCAAAAAAATTCAACGACTATAATGTGAAACAATGTTTTTATTTTTTCAAGATATGTTCTTGTTTTTTTGGAACTATGCAAATTTAAGATAAAATCATGTAATATTGAATAAAAAGAGTACGTAGAGTTTGTTATTTAAAAACACAGAAATAATTAAATCAGTAAATATCTTATCAAACATTAATTTGTATCAACATATGCATACTGATGAATGTCAACGCGACGAAAAATAAATGAAGATTTTAATAATTTTTTTCATGATATTTAATTATGCATTAAAAATGATAATAAGCAATAATGGAATTGATAAAAATCTTTAAACATTTTAAATGTATATCTGAATAATTAATGAAATCACGTTTAAATATTCAGAACGCATTCGACATATTAAATGGAACGGATTATCATTTCCAATATGATTTGATTATGAAAATTTCAGATGTATAAATATTATCCATTTTAAAATTCAGCCACGAATCAATCACGTAATGATTGATCATTTCATTCATACGATTAATAAAATTAAAACGATTAATAAAATTTAAAAAAACGAATTAAAGCTGAATTTTAACTCAAATACTCCTTTTCATTTACTTAATATATTATAACAAACGTGGCGCTCATGCAAGGTAAACAGACAAAGACAGAAAAAGCATGTCTGATCAAGCTGTTGGTTCAAATTACTAAGTGCATATATAAGAATAAAGTGAGGAAAACTGATAGCAGTTGGAAATCTTGGTTCGTGCTTGTACGTGGTCGAGATGAAAACTTGAGTACTAGAGCCGGTGGAGTTTCTCTCTCTTATAGTGGAACTCTTTAAATTTATTTGTTCATTAGTACCCTGAGTTTCATTACCATATGCCTTTTTTTTTTCATATATATAAATGTGTACGGGAGAGTATAATTACTGTTGAGCATGATGGTGGTGATGCTGATAGCTCGAAGACCAAAAAGCAAAAGACGGTATTCTTACTTAATATAGAAAGAAAAAGAGTGAGAGAAAGTAAAGCAAAGTAAGGGTAAGAGCTGAGTATACATAAGCTTGTGAAATTTTATCGCGTTCCGAGGCCAACGGAAGTCATCCTCGTATAGTAATGCTAGCAGCTATATAAGAGAAACAGAGAGGAAGATATATGGAGCGAGAAAGAGAGAGGAAGACAACAAGTCAGAAGGCAGTTGGGTTATAAACGAGCCGCATCCTCGCCATTAGGATAATTTATCACTAGAAAGCTCGGTACTGCGCGAGTCCTTAAACAGTTATGCAACACCTATACATACTTTTGCACGGTAAAAGTGAGCGGAGAGTTGAAAGAAAACAAAATAGTCAGTGCGAATAACTAAATATGTATTAGCTTGGAAAACTAGCAGAAACAAGTTGCGACTGTTTGTTTTGTTGTTTGTTACTGCTGCTGTTGTTGTTCGCTGACTTTTTGCTTATAGATACGCTGTCAGTAGTTTAACACCTTGTAAAATTATTAGATTAGTTTTTACGAGTGTCTGCTGCCGTCTATATATATATGGAATTATGTTGTGGAAATTACGGGATGTAATATTTAACTTTCTTTGTGCACGAGTAGCTTTGGAACTAATTAAAATTTCATTAATTAATTTTAATATGTGATACATTGTTAAACGAAAATTCGCTATTTTAGGAATTTCAACGAATAGTTGTAAATATTTTATTTATTATTTATTGTTAAATTTAAACAATTTATTTATTCAAATTAAATTATTTTGTTTATTAAAATAAATGAAAATACGATGGAATGTTATTCAACAAATTTAGTTGAGGCAATTGTAATTAATGCATTAAAATTAGTCTATAGAATTGCAGAGATTAGAAGTAATACTAAATATGTTTTATGAATATCGTTGGTATCTATTTTAATCTGATAAAAGCCAAACGTCTAGTCGCAATTACAGAGTACTACGACGAGTTTCCTATTCTTACCATATATTTCGATGATATAAAATATGAAGTGAGTGTAATATACTATTACTCTATTACATTATTTAAAATTTAGTATTAAATAAAATTTATTTAATAAACTAAGATTCTCAGAAATAAATTAAATCCATATGATCTTTAAAAATTTTAAGCTATTTAAATACATTATAGTCAATTATTTTTATGAATTCAAGTTCAAATTAATTTAACAATAAAAAATTTAAAGGTTTTCAAAATAGTGCAAAAGTATAAGTTATTCAAGGTTATTTTCGAAATCAGCTAGTGCTAATATCTTAACAGTAAACGAAAATCAGATCAGATAGCGGCTTAATTTATTGAACCCCGCATATCTAGTCCGCAGTGTTGTCTTCGCAAGTTCTGTATGCATATTTGTACACACACAGGAATTGCACATAACGGAATCCAGTGCCTATGTTGGTGTCGTAGCTCACCCTAAAATACATAATGCAGTTGCATATAGGAAACACAGTTAACCAAAGGCCATAATCGACTAAACAGCAATTTTGAGTTTTGATGTTTAAAGTTCGAGAAATGGTGGTTGATGTTAAGAGAGAGGAGAGAGACAAAATAGAAGATGGTATGGGGACACTTGAGAGAGTGTAAGAGAATGGGAGAGTAGAGAGAACACGCGATCCAAAATTGATGCCACCGCAATTAGGCGCCTCGTTCGCGGTAGTTAGGTACTTCCGGTTAATTGCATAATGCTTCAACTTGATAACAAGTTAGTTTACGAGACTCCACTCCTCCTCGCGTAACTTCTATTTCTCTCTGTCCTACCATCTCTCTCTTTCTCTAAAAGTCGCCTCCAGGAGTTTGCTGCTTTGCTCGACCTCTCCAAGGCATCTTCCTCTACTTGCTGCTCTTCTTTTTTAAAAGAAAAGAAGAACGAAACTATCTACTTTTCACATTTTTCACAGTTACAGGCGTGCTGGCACGTAAAAGTTGTCCTTTCCACGCGCTTGCCTGCTCGCTCGCTCTCGCGCGACACACTTGTGCGATTATTTGTCAAGACAGGGTTAGACTCTGTAAGGCTCTTTGGATTCGCTTGATTTACTGCTTTACCCTCTGTGCTATAGCTGGCTACATTATCAAATTACAAGAGGGTTTGTACACGCTTTTGCCCTACAGTAACTTGGCGCCGTTGGCTATTATCTTTGGGTTTCTAGCGGACTGAGTTTTCCTTTGTTGTTGTTCTTCTTCTACTTCTTCTTCTTTGCGGTACAACTAATACAGGTTATTGTTACGAGTTTTCGATCTGCGTAATTGATGATGATTGGCTGTATCTCGTTAATGAGTTTTCTTAATAGACTGTTGTGTATCTGTTTTTATGATTAAAAAACCATCTGGAGGATTCCTTTAGGAAATAAATTAATAAATTTAGATACAACGTAAAATCAATCGAATATTAATTGGAACTTTGCATCAATATCAGAAATGCATATTTCAGACGGCATTTGTCTGGTCTTTATTGAACTTCTGTTTTCCTAGAATTATTTTGATCGATTTCTCCTAAAATAAAAAATTGTGCCAAATTATGATTTTAGACCTCAATAAGGCTCAAGTTTCCTTTTTTAGCGGTAAATTATATTTTTAGAGTCATTTTTTGTATTTTTCATTACAAAATATATACGAATAATTTTTGTACATATCAATTTCATTTTTTAATTACATAAGAAACCTAAAATACAGCTGAATATGAAAGCCAAAATAAAATTATAGTTGATTCAAACTGTAATTATACCCGAACGTATTTTCAGACATAAAATAATAACTTACATAGAATACATAACTTTTGATTTAAAAAGAAAAGTTGAGCTCAAATTACCTAGCCCAAGCCCTTATTAAGCGATTCATTATCTGACTCAATATTTAGTGTTGGCAAATAATTCTCCGTTACAAACTACTTTAATAGTAGTCTTAAATTGATTATTAGTGCTTCGTATACTTTTGTGAATTTAAAAATTCAATGAATTAGGACATCACGAATCAGCCAATCAGAATCATTTAGCTTTTTTTCTGGAAGATCGATCAAAATAAAAACATGAAAAAATATAGGTGTAGCAATAAAAAAAAGTACTATGAAACTCGCACTTTTAAAATTCACGCAAGCTCTTAATTGTGCTATATCGTAAAAGCAAATAAACAATGCAAAATAAAGATTTATTATGCAATTCATGAGTACAAAAGATCTGCATATTAGTTATTTATTTTGTAATGCTTCGTATGATTTAAAAAAATAATAGTATTGTAATAACTTATAAACTAAGTTTAAAATCCTGCAATGAACGTTTATTATAATTATTTAACACGCATTAGTGCGCAAAAGTAGTGATAAATGCAACAATTACTTTTTATAACCCTTGTTTTTTATCGCTTATTTTTTTTTCCAAAGTACAACTTGTACATGTTAAAGTTGAGAAAACACCATAACTTTTTCGTTTATGTATATACGGATACAATCTCCATTGTAGCGAAAAAATTTTACTGCGGGGAAACATTAACTTAGTTAATTATTAGGTTGTTATAAAAAAAAAAGAAAATATAAAGTCTGTCACATTTTTCCATGGGTCATTCAAAGATAAATAAGAAAAACTTCTTTTATAACTCATAAATCTTTCAAACGGTTTTTAAAAGCTTATTATCACTACTTCGCCAACAAGTTTGTTTTATTCATTCACAACTACAATTATCATACTGTTATTTTTAAATTAAAATTAAGATTGATGTTTCACTAAACATTTTCTTCTTATTCCCATTAAGAGGAACAGCATTAATAATTTTAATGTCTTTTTTTTATTTTACGAAGATAATTTGAATTTATAATTATTTGGAGTTTATTATCGAAACGAAATTATAATTAAACAGGTATATTAAAATTATTATTTTTATATTACAAGATTTTAGGTAATTTTCAATATAAAAATAAAATTTTCATAAATTTAATTAAGCTTTACGAAAATATATTTAAAAATTTTAATTTTATTAAAAATTTTTATTAAATAATATTAATAATTTGAGTCTGCGTGTTTTAATTTCCAGATAATAAAAATAATCCAATAACCTGTTTGAAATAATTTTTAAAATCTTTTGTCATAAAATTTTTATCTATGCCTGAATTTCGTTCAAATATTTGAGAAGTAAAATTTTTCATATCATTGGAATTTGGAAATCGTAATTACATATTTTCATGTCATGATTGTTGAAATATAATTCAACTGAAATAAACTTTTTTAAAACATTTTTTTTTCTATAATCCAATTAAAAATTATAGTAGAACCAAAATTATGACCTTGCAAGAATTTTAAGTCACGTGACAGAAATGTGGTTATATTTATGCTTTTGTCATGATTATAATTCATACGAATTCTATCATCAAAATATATTTCTTATTTAAAATTTGTTGACATTAGGATATATCATCATCTATTGTGAATTATTTTTTAACTTTATATATTAAGGCTAAATAATTTTAGGTTCAATTTAAAAACTAATATTTATTCTCTTAATACTGAACCTAAAAGTTACAAAAATAAAAAAAAACAATTTCAAAAACAAAATTTTTAATGTCCGATTTTTTCAAAAGTTTTTTTTTTCAATTTTATTTAATGTCGCTTTATTAATTCCATCATTGCGATGCTAATTAGCGACAGAGATCGTCAATGCGTTTGTGAACAAAGCACATGTAACGTACAGTGGTGCTTGTATAAATCGACCGAGAGCGGGATTCGAACTCGGGTCCTCGAGATTACGAATCCATTGCTCTATCTAGTGAGCCACTGACACATCTATGTTTACAGAAGTATAGCAGATTTGACTTAAAATAAACGAATAGCTTCAATATTTGACTGTGATGATTTCCAAAACCCAACTTCAAGAATAACCAAATTATAGTTTATGATAAGACTTAAATCTTCTCTAGGTTTCAGATTGAGACAGCTTTTGGTTCTTATGATATCCGGTGTTAAACTCGGCAATATGAAGTTCAATAATTAAGAGTTAAAATTTCAAAATCTAAAAAGGTAAATTTAAGATGTTAGACATTAAATTAAAAATGAAAAATTTGATTATACGATATCTAAATTACTGAATTCAAACAAAAATTAATTTAAATTATATTGCAACCTATAGAAAATTAAGGTCTTATCATGAACTATTATTTAGTATACATTGAAAGTTAAATTTCAAGGGTCGCTAAACAGGCTTAATACAACCTGTTTTTCGAGATAACTCTTTAAAATGTTGTTTCAATAAATTTATAAACTGAATACTAAAAACTTTACTTAAAAAGTTTTCTCTCATTTACAGAAAAGTTTTCCAATTTAAAAAATTATTCAATCTAAACAGTTACTAGAATGATTGATTTTATACAATCTTAATAACAAAATAAATAAAATTTTTAGTCAAGTTATTTAATATATATATTAAACAAATAAACTATTTTAAATTAAATCTTTTAAAAAGAAATAAATTCCTATTTTGTATTGAATAAAATTAAATGAATAGGCGTCCCAACTCTAATTAATCTAATAATATTATAAAAAAGCTCTGAAATTTTGTCGTTCTCAAGTTAACTATGTGATTTGAAAAAAAGAGAAATTGCCTTAATGAAAAAGAGAGAAAAATTAAGAAATTACATGGCGTCAGTAAATTCCACTAGTATTCTCTTTTTTTCGCTCTTTCTCTCTCTTGTCAGAGAGTTGGAAAATTCTCAAAGCGGGAAAAGAGAATGAGCTCGTTAATTCGCTCTTCTGGATTCAAAGCAAGCCTCTTTTGCCGCTTTTCGCGAAATCGCGGTTTTCAGTAGGGAGCATCGCTCTTTTGCTCTCCAGCTAACAATTTTTTTTTCCTCTTCTCTTTTTTTTCCTTTTTTGCACCTGCCGACCTTGCAAAACTTTTCATCCATTAGTTTTAGTCTGAGAGTAAGCTTATACGTATAAAGGTTAATTTTCAAACTTGACGTGAGTGCATGTATAGTAGGGTAGGTAGACGAGGACAAGTTGTATGCAAGTGGTACAGATTTCAATTAGGTCATACCATACAGCACACAGACACACGCACACATACACGTACAAGGGCTACAGTAAATTCGTTGCAACATCGAGCAAAGATATAGCGTTCAGTTTCCGCAATGTTATATCAACCTCTCGCGTACATGTATATATGTACATGGATAGATATTCATATATGTATATTTGGATATACGTTATGATATGTATCCCCCCTATACACGGTTATATGTACATACATATAGAAATATGTAGGGATGAAACTGATAGGAATACGGGCGCAATTCCAAGGCTTGGCTTTTACCCTTTTACTCCGACTGAAATCAAACTACAGTTTCGACTTTCAAATGTACTGTAAGAGATCTCGGTTTTGTATCCTCCTCAGTGACCACACGATAGCGTTTTTCGTTTTTCCTTACCTTCGCCTATACATATACACACACGCGCACACATACCCTCGTATACACGTAATGTTATTTGAGAAAGGCTCTTGGCTACTCTTTATCATTTTCACGCAAGTGTGCTCAAGTATACGTATACCGCGTGTAATCTATGCTTTTGAAGGAAATTTTTTGAGAAGTATCGTTTGGCTAAAATGTGGGTTGGGTACTTTAGGTCAAATTTATCGGGTTAAACGTACATGCGCATTCCATATATGTGTATATTAATTTTTCTATATGCACGTAGACACAACAAGCGAATATTTCGATGAAGTTATTAGTACGTGAAATGAGGTCTTTTGAAGCAAACCTGAAGCGTATGTTATACGGTTAATGCTTTGGCATGAATGGGCTACATGTACGACTAATGTAATTTTAATGCTACACAGATAGCGTCGTTCTAAATGTTTCGTCAAGGATGTTTAAACGTGTAATTACATTTTGATGTTTTCCCTTGACCAGTGTTCTCGTGTCATATTATTTAATACATTGTTTATAAAAATGACATTTTCTTATGAGTGAAAATGAACATGTGCATAACGACATTTAAAATTAGATCCTCAAATAGTTCCATTGTAAAAAAAATGTCCCTGTTCGTTTGACCAGATTATCATAATCCTTACGTATTTTAATCTCTTAAATATAAATTTAATGTAAAATTTTTCCAGCACTCTTTTATTAAAAAAAAAATTTTAAACAACTAAACATATATTTAATACAATTTGTATTCTTGTTTGTTTTTTCAACTTTTTTTTCAATTTTCATTTATACAGAACGATGTTGGAATAATTTCGGTGTTGAATTTGTATTCAGGTCAAATTATCTAAAGGAATGTGGATGGTTCGATCAAAAGAATAGACCATTTTGTTCGTGTATCGATTTAGCATTTAATGAATTCGAACATTAGAAATCAAATTAACAATTTTATTCAAAATCTTTTTTTTTAAACTGAACGATAATTTATATTTCATGTATATAATAATGTGCATTTATAAAATGAGAAAAAATGTTTTGCACGCTACTGTAATCTGAAGATAATTAAATTTTAAAATTATTCAAAAAAGTATGCATCAAATACTTTTTGAAAACTCTCATATTACATTCTTTCATCATATTTGAAATTATTTAATTAAGAATTTTAATTAATTTTAACACAAAGATAAAACAGAATGAAATCAAAAGAATACTCGGAAAATTTTGTGATCAAATTCTTTCAGCTTTAAGTATAATATGTCGTTATTTACAAAATAATATTGTATTTCTATATAAACATAAAGTTTTAACAGTTTTTATAAAAGCTTATTTTTGAAAAAATTAACAAACTACGAATTTCTTTATTTTATTAACAATCCCTTTTTTTTATTAACATCAGTAAAACTACAAAAAAATATCAATAAAAAAAAAGATTTTATTTTACTTTAAAACTCTATAAAGATTAAAGACATTTATTAACAAGACAACAAACGACGCGTGTCAGATGAAGACGTAGTCGCATAGTCATTCAATTATTCTCGAAAACAACAATACAGGACCTGCAGTAGATATCAGCCCGAAGTGCCCTCGTAAATTCTGTTATCTGAGCCTAACAGAAATTATACAGTTATGGACTTCTAGATTAGCTCTGTCAGTTTTACAAGAGCTGACTTTAATGGATTTTATTTAACAATTTAACTTTAGACATTTCTCTCTTGCACATTTTATTAAAACGTTTAATATTTTATATTATCTTTTACAATAAAAATAATCAGTAATCTAAAAATTTTAGCTCAAAAATGAAAGAATCAATTAAATTATTTTTTAATCTCGAATACTACTTTTACCTTGAGTCACTACTATTTTTTTTCACCGTCTGGCTCGAATAAAAAAAAAGTTTTTCACCGAATCCTCTATCTAATCTAACGATAAATTTTACTTTAAGGAACACTACTCATTTAAAGTAAATTAGACGAAATGGGATTGCTTCTTGGCTGAGCTTCTACTATCTGTTCGACTAAAAGTGCACGCAGGTAACTATCGTCGTAGTCGTCGTCGTCGTGAACGTCGTCGTAGCCTTCTTCTTCTTTCGTTTCTACCTACCAACCGACTTGAAAAACCATCATTCCACTCGAATAACTTCTGTACGAGTCCGCATTCGATATTCGATATTCCAACGTTCTCTTCAACTAGTAAAAAAAAAGAAAAAAAAGGAAAGAAAGAAGTTTCTTCTCTATCTTATTGCTATAAAAGCTAGTAACATTTTCTCTCGCTATATATCGAAGCTTTAAAACGAAGACGACGACGACGACAACGACTAGCGACTACGATGAAGACGACGATTGGTTATAGTGACGACTGGACTTCCTGAGTACGTGACTCGTATAGCAGGGGCTTTAGAGTTATATCAGATGTCTTGTAATTTCAAATCCGTGCATTGACGTCAGTATATACTTTAGTGTTATACGCGCAGGTTGAAAACGTCGAAATTCAAAATCTCTTTTTCAAAAGCTATATACTTTTTTTTTTTCATTTTTTTTTTCGTCGTGTTTGATAGATAAAAATTGAAGATGAATTTTGAAACTAAAATCTGACTGATTCAATTTCAAAATTTTGAAATTGAAAAATTTAATCAATTTCAAAATTAAAATTTTTTTATTTGATTGACTTTAAAAATTTTAACAGTTGTTCAAAATCAAATTCAGCTACAAAAAATATACACATCACTTTTTATTATTTTATTTTTTGATAAAATTAAAATTAATGAAATACTAAATTTAAAATATTGAGGAATAATAATTTATTTGAACGTAATAAATATTTTTCGTACAGTGCGAATTGGTAAAATTAAGGTGAAAAGAACAGGAAATATGACCAAGTTAAGGAATCGATTGAACTATAAATCGAAAAAAGAACATAATTTTCTGTAGTCTGACTTGTACTTTCGGACAATTTTATCTTCTTCCTTTTTTTCTCTCTTTTGGCTTACTGGATAAAGATAAAAATAAAAAGTTAATAAAAGATAACAACTGTAGCCAAAAAAAAGCTACAGATATATATAAACTAAGGTAAACCGTAATAAAATTTCGTAATAGAAAATAATGTTAACTGCAAGACATAGAATTTCTTAGAATGTCCAAAAACAAATTCTCATTTTGTATCCTGTATTATAAAAAACAAAAAATTTTCGTAATTTTGGCATGATTACAAAAAAAATTAAATAAAAATAAGTGAATAATTTTTTTTCTATTTTACTACCGTCAGCACTTTTGAAGCAATGATAAATTCATCTTTCATGTATTTAATTATTGATAAATATATTTATTACGCGAAAAGGTAACTCTAGAATAAATTATAGTACATTATGCAACTAGGGAATAAAATTCTAGATTCCTCCCGGGAGTCGTGATCACCGGCGGGAGAAATCGACTTTGATCGAGTGTTGCATATCCTATTTTATTTTCGTCTTGACTTTAGCCACTTTATTAATTTAAAAAAATTCTGATGCACTGAATTTTATTATTTTTATTTAAGCAATCGATTTTTATACCAATTTAAATTTGTTTAAAATTAAAATTTTTAAAATATTCAGCATTTTTAAAAAAATTATCAATATGTATATATCTATTTTTTAATTTAGATACACGACGGTATTTACCTTCTTTCATAACTTTTTTACAACTGACGCAATTGTATCTCATTTAACAAAAATGTTTCTTCATATAAGACTCATTAGCTTTCGTTACTTAACATGTAAAACTAGTTGTAGTTTTCAGAATATCCCTGAGAAAATGCATAAAACTTTCAGCTCTACCCACACATCTTTGGTAAAGGTAAAATAAAAAAAATAAAAAAACAAAGAAAAAATCCAGACAGACAGAAAAAAAATAAAAAAAACCTTAGCCTGTAAAGTGTACAACGTCAAGATGAATATAGTTTAACACAGCAGTGGTAGTAGGAGGTAACAGTAGAACAGAGTAGAGAAGCAGCAGCAGCATCAACCCTTCTGCTTTGCAATGGTCTGCTGGCTGCCTTTGTAAAACAAAGAACCATCAACGTCCACGTGCAGATTTCATGGGGTTTATATTTCATTATAGCGCGTCGGAGCCTAGATAGTCTCTATTTCTCTCTTATACTCTTTTTCGTCCATTTCTCCTCATTTTCTCTCTCTCTCTCTCTCTCTCTATTTCTCTCTGTGCTTGGAAAGCTCGCACTGTGCACAGCACGTTTATACGGCCCGTGCAGACGTGCTTTCCTTCCTTCCTTTTGCAGCTTCCTCCATCGCTTTTGGACTGTCTAGTCTACACTTGCTACTTTTTCTTCCTTTTACATTTCTCTCTCTCTCTCTCTCACTATAACTGGCTCTTCTCCCTGGAGTATTATCAACGTAGCCAACGTTACTATGTTCTTCCTTCTTCTGTTCTTCCTTCTCTTTTTTACTCGCCTTTTCAGACTTTTTTGCGCTTTATTGCGCACTTTATCGTACGACTTGCGATCCATATATGGCATACGACCCTCCCTTATATTTTTCTTTTTATATTTTTTTTCTCGTCGTATACTATGTGCTAAGGATTGAATGCAAGCAACGATCACTAGTTGGGAGAGGAAAAGTCCTACCAACGTATTTCGGAAGTGTTTAGTTTTTCAATGCAATTTACAGAAATCTTAAAGCTTTCGACACTGAATTACACAATTTCAAAGTTCAGGATTGTCCGCATTTTTTTATATATCTAGAAATTTTTCTTAAACTCATATATTGCAGAAAGAAAACTTTTGATAAATAAACAAATACAATATTTTAAACGCTATTTATTCCCCAAGGAACGTTGTTTAATTTAAGGTTATTGTCAATTACCGTGAACAGACGGTTTGATAAACAATCCATTACGTAATTAAAAATCTAATATCCGTTCCATAAACAGCTTAAAAGTAGCTATATACCGGAGTTTAGCAATACGGTCGATTGTAAACTACGAAATTGTTTAACTTTATTATCAGTTAAGAGTAAACTACGCTATGTTGATTGCGCGTATATAAAGTTAATATTCTAAACAATCCTAAGGCAAGTTTAATACTGTTAAAATTTGTTATTTTAAACAATTTTGAACATCTTATTTTTCTTTCTAAAATAAATTTATATTTAGCTCTAATCTTACGTATAAACATTTATCTAAAAGTTTGGTTAAACAACGATTTTATACCTTCTACGGCTAAAAAATGATCGTTAAATTGTTGTTATAAAAGTCTAGTTTTTCTCTATTGCTTCGCACGAGCAACAAAACGGAAGTTTCACATAATCCCTAAATTTTTCATAGTTTCAGCAAAGTATTACTTTGTAAAAAATAAAAAAAAAGAAAGAAAAGAAAAGAGAGAAAGCCTCCTATATATCCAGATCCTCCTACTCTTACTTTTGTTCGGTTCGGCGCGCTATAAGCGAGAAAAATATTTTCGTACCGAATCGGTACATTAGACGCCGGTCTGCCATATCTCTCTCTTTTCTTTCTCTCTTATTCTCTTTCTTCTCTGTACATATAATGTAGGAAGTTTGAGAAACCGGGCGTATCGAACATTGATATATAGCTTAAAAGCTCTCCCGTTACCGTTTTCTCTCCCGTAGCTATATACGAAGAGAGAAGTGCCCTCCTCATTTATATTCGGATCAAACGTTTCGTTAAATAAGTTTCATGCTTTAGAGAATTGTTCTTCTCTCGCTCCGTGTATGATTCTAAATAAATGGGAAATGTACTACGCGCCATGTATAATTCGGAGACATTGTCCAACGTCACGGATTTTCCGGACAATCTCTTTTTTTTTTCTCTCTCTCTTTACAATTACTATATACAGCTTTTCACGTTCACGTACAATTTTCTCTCCTCCTTTTTTTTACTTTTTTTACGGTGCTGTAAAAGATTCAGTTGAATTATGGCTGTTAGCACGTGCAGTGCAGTAATTGATAAGATAGATCACGATAATTTATTTAATATCTCCAGACAGCTAAAAGCTTTCTTTTTATAATTTTTCTAGAAATTATAACCCTTTTTTAGACATAAATTTTATTAGATTTTAATCTTTTGAATAAAAGTGATAAAATTTTTAATTATTAAAAGTAAAATTAGGTTCCGATTCCGATAACCTGTAATAACCTAAAAATTGTATTTTTTTTTGGTTTACTTTTTCTCATACACGTGAGGAGTGATGAATATTTCGTTGAGTTCCTATAAAGTATGTGAAAAGATATTCCATTGGTGTATTTCATTGCTTCAAAGAGAAATGTATAACATTGTGATAGTGAGTTTCTTTTCAAAGATCCTAAGTTGTGTTACGAATGTTATATATATATATATATTTCATGTATATCAATGTTGCAGAGATACGAATCTCACCGTCCAATTTTCTTTTTTGTACTCTCGCTACTCTTTCATTTATTTTGCTTTGTTGAATAAAAAAAAGAAGAAAGAAGCTAAAACTCAATTTCGCTTTATATGTCTAGCTTCCAACTGTAAAAATGTAATTTAATAAAAAAATTTTTTCTATATCTTTAATTTTGCAGTTTGTTGATAAAATATGTCGCATTTGATATGATTCGTAAAGACGCAATCAAGTATTGAAATTGCCTTTGAAAATTCTACCTGATATGTCATATTTAAATGTCATTTGTGAGTAATGTTTATATATAAATGCTGATGAGGCGTTCAATCGATCACATGTAAAAATCAAAAGATGTTATTCCCAATAGTAATGGCCATTATATTAACTCAAAAAACGGACAAAATGAGAAATTTCTCTCATGAAACATTAGCGAGAGTAAAGTGTCACAATACTCTTCAGAAAGTAGTATTTCACTTCATTCCTGCTAAAGCAGGGAATAAAGAGGGTTATGAAAAATGAAATAATTTTGAAAATAACTTAAAATTTTCATAACATCATTCATTTATTTCAAAATATTAAATGCTTTATTCATAATATTTAATAATTATCAAATTACATTTATAATTGGTACTTTTAGTTAATTATTAATAATTAATAACCAAATAATTTATTTGTTAATATAAATGTTGTCACTTGAATACAATATATTAAATAAGACTATATTTGATAATATTTTTGATATATATTCCGTATCTTAAGTTCACTGTACAGTTATCTTCTTAAATTTTAATTTTTTTAATTTTATTCACACACTTCATTATTATTGATATAATTACATGTAGGCTCGCTTCTTTAAAGATATTAAAGTATTCGCAATTGAATTAAGAGTAAAGAACTATATGTAATACAGGAACAAAGTTGATTTCTGCCTCGCATTATTATGAAGTTTCACTTTACATCACTCGCTCTCCATAAATCTAGCTTTTAGGGGAATCGTGTGACTTTACTCCCTTGTTGCATAAAATTAATATGGGTTAATAGTAAAAGACATTAAAAATATTCAATCCTAATTATTTATTTGATTAATTACTTAATATTGTAAAATAAAAATTTGAAATCAAATATTTAATTTAAATGATAATGGATCGATCGGTATAACTTTTAGCCATAGTATTATTATAAACACAGACGACAGAATAGAATCTCGATTATACCATGTAATCTAGTATGCATGAGATATATGATAAGCTAGGAAATTTAATGCTAGTTATGTTTAAAAGTTCATCACACTATTTCGGGATAGTCGGAATCTAAAATTGAAAATTTTCATTCATGAAATCCCGAAAACTTTCGAACAATCAGCTCGCTCATATTATTTGAAAAAAAAGAAAGAAGAAATAAACAGAAAAGGAACCTTCATTTAACGATGTTTACATCTTCTAACCTTAGAAATAAGTTTTTTCTTCTCTCCTGAAATGAGTATATATTAAAATAAAACTGACAAAGGAACCCGAATGAAGATTGGGATAAGACAAAAGACGCGCGCCACTAAGGAAAAGGGGGAGAGGAAGAAGAAAACTATAGATAACGATGAGGGAGAGAGAAAAGCTAAGTCACTTAAAACTGTGCTGAGATTATACCATCCCCCATTGTGCAAATAACTTTTAGACTGCGGAATTTTCAAGGGAGATTCCAATTAAGCGCCTAGGCGCGCACGCTTTTACCCTCTTTCATTCTATCTCTTTCTGCATCTCTCTTACTTTCATTCTTTCTTTTTCTCAACAAAGCAGCAGTAGAAGAAGAAGCAGCAGAGAGTATAACAGCAGCAGCACCCTCGGATTATCAGATGCGCCTTGGCGCTTCTGGAGGTCGCCTTAAGGCGTATTAATTTCACTGCTCTGGCCGAGAGAAATGTAATTTTTTTTAACGCCAAGTAGCAATGTGAAAAAGATTTTTATTTCTTCTTCTTCCTTTTTTTCCCCTTTTGTCTGTTAATATATCTAATGAAAAATTCGTGACTCCGAAGACTGTTTCTTTTAAGCTTACCTTTTTTTTCGACCGATGTGCTTTTTTCTGAAAATTTTATCTTCTATAAACGTTAAATGCGCATTTCTTTTGGTAAAGCTTTATAAACTCTGTCTGTATATATCTTTATGAAATACTTGTTGCTATTATAATTCTTTCTTAAAAAAAAAAAAAAAAACGTAAAACTATTGAAGATATCAAATAGAACACTTGCGTGTTTGATATTAATATGCAAAACTTGAATGCTTAACATTTTTTTAATTTGCAAATATATAACTGTAATAGACTTTTTCCATTATTGTTTAAATAATTTTTTTACGATTTTTATTATTATTTATGAGAAATATAACAATGAAAAGTCGAGATTTTTGTAAATTTTGTAAAGTTAAATTACTATGTGTGATCACACTTTGAAACGCGGGTAAACGAGTAAATTACGCGTATCATTAAAAACAAATTGACATATTCTTAATAACAATAGATAATTTTGGAAATTTGGAATATTTGTTTTGTCTTAGTTACTAAAAATTCGTATTATAAAACATTCATTTTTAGTCACAACTCCTACACGGAAGTGCCCTATCAAAGATAAAATACTGCGTGTAACATGAAATGAAGAAAATAATTTAGTTTGTCAATATATTCATCTTCCTCGCTTATAAACGGAAACATATTTTGTGATATCATATTTTTCATATTATTGTTTATTCCATTGGATATTAAAAATAGTAAAATATTAAAAAATATTTTAATATTAAAATATTAAATAGTAAAAATTTTTATATAATTTTGATGAATGAAAATATACTTAATATATATTTATTTAGAAATAATTGAAGACTATATTAAAAATTAATTTTTTATTTTCCATTTATAAAAGTGCATTTATAATTCATAAAAATTTTAATACTAAAAATAAATTTTTATGATTGAAGTCACATATTTAAGTAAAAAGGTACCATAAAGTAGAAACGTACTCGATATGCTCAGACATTGACGATTTTATTTTTACAATTCATAAATCTAATTTGATGATATCGATACTTCATTTTATATTATATTTACACTGAAAAATAAATCTATATTAATATAATAAATTAAATTTAAATTTTCTATTTATAATTTCAACGTCTGCTGTAATTTTACTTATATTATGATGTATTTAAACAAAACAATAGAAATATATTTATATCTCGAAAATTTTTTAATAACAGCATTATAAATAGAAAACATTAATTAGTTATGATTTCCACGTTATACAATTTTCATTTAAAATTGCACCAATCAATTATATTAATGAGAAAGAGACGAGTCATTTTATAGCCAATATGTACTTGAAACTTTAATTGAGTATAGTACTTATCATTAGTAATAAGGTATTAGAATTTTATTAAGTTATTTCATACAGTTTTACAGGCATAAAAAAATACACTGAAAAAATAAAATTTTCCTATATCATGAACAAAAAAAAATTATAACTATCTAAAATACTCTTGCTAGGGTTGAGAATAAATAAAAGTATTTAATTATTTTGAAATTGATTTTCAAAAATTTCAGTGTTAGGCAAAAGACATGCACACATTCACATTCACGCATATGCACTCATATATGCACACTCGCGCGCAGTCATTTTCTAATAATAGATAATTGTTTGCCTAATTACTCAAAGTGTACTTCTATATATTTTTTCAGCATTACAGAGCTTACCCTACGAGAACAAAAGCTTAAGTCCAAAATTAAATCCTTAAATCTTTGTGCTTGTAACATCTGTGCCCGAAAGGACGTAAGTCAAAAAAAAATCCTCACTTTTGACACACTGGCTTTTTCATTATATTAAATCCCTACTAATTTCGTTGCTGTGGTTCGACAGTGCACATCTCAAATTTATCAAACGTCATCTTTAACTGATTTATCTCTATCGCTTCGTACAATTAATCATAATTCCGTATACAATCTTACGGACGCACATACGTGCTTGCAAACACGCGCGCGCTTCGTCGTATTTCTCGGAAAGATCCCTTTGATAAGAGCTAAAGCCAAATGAAGCTAGTAATAGTAAAGCCAATATATTTTGGTATGAACGATTTGATTATCGTAAAGGTAGGTTGAGAGAGAGAGAGAGAGAGAGAGAGAGAAGTGTCTATATATGCATGTATATATTCAAATTTATCCGTCAAATGCATATCGCTTAGTACCAAACCCGAGAGAGGTGGGAGTATTAATTTCGTCATCATTATCCCAGGATAATTAGAGGCTTGGGCTTCATAGTGTTGGTGTCTATTCAAGGGAGAGACGTCTGCCGAGACTGTGGCGCATTGATTATGTTTAGAGGATCTATCCTATATATATATATATATATATATATATATATATATAAATATATACACGTACACGTTGGAATAGACAAAGATAAAGTGACGTTACCGCTATGAGGGAATGACAAGGACTTATATTGAGAAATAAGGGTGAAATAAGGATAGGTAAGATTAGTGACTGTTTGTGTATCTAGGGATCAAGTGTGCGATGCTACGTTAATTTTACCTTCATTAAGTTTAATTTGAAATTGCAGTTTGATGTTTTGTAGATAAAAATGAGAAATGGTTGTCATCAATTTTATCAATTTCACAAATTTTGACATTTTTCCATATAATCTTCTTTTATAAATGTTTCCGAAGTATCGATTACGATAGAGGTCTCAATGGCTCAGTCGATAAAGCGATGGATTCGTAATCTCGAGGACCCGAGTTCGAATCCCGCTCTCAGCAAAAATTCATTCAAGCACCACTGTATACTATACATGTACTTTGTTTACAAACACACTGAAAAGACCTTTGTCGCTAATTAGCTTTGTAATGATAGCATAAATACAGCGACGTTAAATAAAATAAAAATATATTGATTGATAACATGAGAAATTGTCTGCATATATATTTTTTTAGATTTTCATAAAGTACATTAAATTTGTAAAATAGAAATCTAAAACCAAATTTTCGAATATACAAATTTAATAACCGTAGGTAACAAGCGTAGCTATGTATATAGATAGAGTTTCATAAAAAAAGTTTAAGTACTATGTGTGTATGAATAGCAAAAACTGAAGAGAATGTCAACAGTCGACATAACTTTTTTTTTACCATTTCACAATTTCTAGCAACATGTTAAATCATATGATAAAATGAACTCGAAATGTTTTTTATTTTATGAAAAAGTTTTAAAATTATTAAAATGAAATTCATATATTTTAGTGAAAAAAATTTTAAGCTATGTATAAATAAAAATTTAATTAAATCTTTTTTCGCACAATTTAATTAAATTCTGGTCTAATTCCTTTTCAATTTTAGCTCAAAATAAAATTATTCTTTATGAACAGTCAATTTCGTGTTTTTCATCAAGCTTTTATTCTTCATCTCAAATAAAAGAAACCTTATTTTAAATCTTTTAATTTTATACAGCCCTAACCTTTTATCATCCCTTAATTTAGTCAAATTAGTTATAAAGAAAGATACATTATGATCCCATGATTAATTTTCGATAATCCTTATAATACACCATTTATTTACATTACACATTTATACGGCTGAACAGTTTGATTAAGCATTCAGCGCATTATGTACTGGATTTCAATTTATGGGCTTTTCATAATAATCCACGAAATCTCATCGGAATGGTTAATATAAAATTATCCAACTTATGTCTTTTTATCGTAAACTATACTTATAATAATTTTAGATTTTTTTTTCTCGTAAAAGATAAACTAAATCATACTATTAAAATCAGTATTTTACACAATAAGCACAGAGAGAAGATAAACAAGAATGTTAAAGCTATACGTTACAACAAGCTATATAAGTAGCATTAAACGACTAATTACCTTAACTCCTTTGAGAGAGAGGAGAGAGAAGGATAGAAAAAGAAAACTAAAATATCATGTTAAAATATAAAACTATCTCAATATTATATGATAGAAGCTATGAATTAAAAAGAAAAATTACTTTAGAAATTAAATATTGTAATTTAAGTTATGTTAAATATAATTTGAAATTTCAAATTAAATTATGTTTCTTAAATCTTAAATTATTTAAGTGATGCTCAATACTTCTTAACTTTTGAGATGAAACGTTTTCATAATCAGAAAATGTATATAAATCATTAATTTAACAAGATGTTAATTCTTGTATAATTAATGTTCATCTTAAGATCCCTTGTTATTCGTTTGTATTGTAAAAGTACAAGTTCATAATTATCTTTCACATTTTATGTTACACTTAATAAAACAAATTTTCGCTAAAGATTTTAATCTCGATTTTCTGTATGATAAAATCAAGCTTAAAAATTATACGAATTAATTTTAAACACTTAATGACGGTCAGGGTAATATTTTTTATCGAGTTGCAACAAAAAATTTTTAATAGAAATTTATATACTGTCATAAAGCTAAAAAGCAAATTAAATCACAAAAGTATTTTTGTGATATTATTAGATAAAGGATAAAATGAAAAGCAAGGATGGAAACTTATAAGTATATGTACATAGATGAAGATCTCTCAAGCTTATATATCGTTGTATGTACGTGTGTGTAAGTAAAGCTTGATGCAACTGTACAACCGCGATGCAATTACGAGAGTCCGCGATTTGCTTTGCGGAACTCTATCTATCTTTCTCTCTCTCTCTCTCTTGTTCTTCCTCTTGTGAGGCACTCAAGGAATTTGCCCGGGCCAATTATGTCGTATCGTTCGTTGGAGCTCCTACGTTATCGCTTTATTACTCTGCGATTTCGTGGCGGTCGTCTCTCTTTCTCTCTCTCTCTCTTTTGCAGAAGGTAACTTTGCCCATCAATTTTCTCTGGCAATAATCCTTTTTCTTGTTATTTTAATTGCTTTGGCTACTCGCTCAAGTGCTCTTTATAAAGAGCCTCTAGAGAGCAATCGCATAGGTAAAAGATACATTTTCAAATACCATATGCCAGCAAAATATCAAGTTTTTAATGTTGAAAACGATTGATCAATAACTTGCGGAACTTTCGAAAAATTTTAACATGAAATTGCTTTTTTTCATATTTTTATATTTTAAACTTCGTTACAAAGATTTAGGAAATCAAGATTAAAATTAACATTTTACATAAAAAAAATCATTAGATGTTACACGATATTTTGACATGTTGTATCTTTGCTGATAAAAATTTGATTGGAAAAGAAAAAAATACGAGTCAATTATTTTTTTTCCAATTCTTTCTTACAAATATCATAAATTTTTTCATACAGAATGCCAATTGATTTCGACCAAAATAATTACTTTTAGCTCAATCCATAAAATTCTTTTAATTTTAATAAATACATAACAAGAAATCAATTAAAAAGGTTTGATTTTTAGCTTATTTGAAAAAATTTTTATAAACTTAAAGAGCTGAAGCTTTTTAATTAAGAACAATTTTACGCACTTTAAATTTAATGAAAATATGAGAATAATTCTCAACACGATTCTATGAATTATATTTGAATATTCAAAAAAATTCGCTATATTTTTTTCCCAGAAACAAGAAATTCATTCCTACTGAGAAATAAATTATTAACAAGAATCCTATGAAATTCTTAATTAATTCCTACTAAGAAATAAATTATTAACAAGAATTCTATGAAAAATGAATTTATTATGAAATTTTTAAATACCATTTCATAAAATTCTACATTGTTATACGAAAAATAACAAAGATAAATCAATAAATCATTATTTCTCCCAATTATATTTTCAATTCGAATATCCTATTTAGTAAGCTATATATGTCGGTCGTGGAATTGTCAAGCTAAAAATGATAACATTTTCGATTGTGCTTATCGTCCTTAAGCCAGTACTAAAATTGGTATCTCTCTAACCGAGACAATAATACTGTGTATACGTGTATATATATATTTCGTTATTTAGTTTATGTACACTTTGATAGCATTGAAATTACTTTGTTTATAGAGCACTACAACATACTACAGCATTTTCAATATTAATTTATTTCACTGTTTACTGTTTGTTAATCTCAACTATTATAAATTTAATCTGTTTATTATCGATACGCGCATGAATACAAATATTATCATTATAAATTGATTTGTCAAAATATTTTATCACTTCAAATGGGTTTTTTTTTTAAGAATAAAAACTGAAAATTATATTTTTAATTCTTTGAAAATATTTACTTTAAAGTGGAAATAAATTTTATTTACTATAATGGAAAAAATATTGATGGATAGCTACATTTTATAGGAATAAATTGATATTCATTTTTTCAAATTGATCTTGACTTTTCTTTTATATTATCTTTTATTTTTGAGTACGTTTATATCAATATTTCGTCTCATAAGCTTACAACATACAAAGTAAAATATTGCAATCTCAATTTAATCTTTTAAAATGTATAAAATAAAAAGTGAATTATTTCAATTTGAACATTTGAAATTAATAAATCACGATTTATATTCAAAATTTCATATTTCATACTAAAAATCTCAATTATAATATTTTCATGTATATTGAACATCACATTATTTACTAGATTGATGAATTGAAAAATAAGTTTTTTATGCCCTGAAAAAAATAGAATTTTGAGTCAAGAGTGTACATCGAGTTGCCTTATAACTTTTGAATTAAACAGAATAGTATATTATGCACTAAGGGCACGAAATAGGAAATTTTAGAAGGGATTTTAGTAACAGGAGTTTGCTTGATCAGAAAATTTTATAATCTTGCTCCCTATGGAAAATCGTTCAGTTTCTAAAAGAAATCTTTGATAATTAAAACTAATGTCTTTTTTATTAATGAAATTAATTTCATATTAACACTATTTCTCTCCGATACTTTCATTTTTTAAATAAATTTCCGTTAGGACCATGTAGAAATATGTTTAAATCAAATTAATGTGAATTATATTGAATTTAGTTTTGAAACAAATATAAAGTGTATGATGTTCCAAATAATTTCTATAAAAATATTACATTTAAGAAAAATATTAAATTTTATGAAAAAAAAATTATTACTTATCCTGACGATCAATAAATAACAAAATCTTTCTTTAAAATTGTTATAGAGGACGAAAAAGCGACGGTACAAGGTGTCGTGACGGAGGATGGTCTGCTGGATGGTAGCGTAGTTACTGGAATCGAGGAGTACTACATTGAACCAGCCAGCAGATATTTATCCGACGATGAGGACACATCGCCACCTTATCACACGATAGCTTATCGTATTGCAGATGTCGAAAATCCACCGCAAGCATTAAGATGTGCGAGTCAAGATTTTAAAATGGGCATTCTTCAAAAGAAATTGCAGAGGTAAGCAAATTTTCAGAATTTAAATTATCCTTTTTTAATACGTAGTGATAGAATATTTTTCGATATTTAAAAAAAGAATTTAAATTATAGAAAAAGGTTTGAAGCTATTTAACTTTTTATACGATGCATTTAATTTTTTGTTCAAAAGCAATTTCAATTAATCTTGGTATAATATTTATCCAGTATATGGATAGTGAATAAGCAATGTTTGTTGATTGGATACTTATTTATAGAAGTTTTAAGTAAAATATAAATTTTTGAAAAAATATAAAAATTTTTTTATTAATAATTTTTTTTTTTAACGTCGCTATATTTATGCTATGCTATTTTTGCTATGCTAATCAGCGACGGAACTCGTAAGTGTGTTTGTGAACTTCAGCACATGTAACGTACAGTGGTGCTTGCATCAATCAGCTGCCGAGAGCGGGATTTGAACTCAGAACCTCGAGATTACGAATCCAACGCTCTACCGAATGAGCCATAGACCGACTATTAATAATTAGGAAGACCATACTAAAAAATTGTTAATATTTATAGATCCTATTTTATAATAATATCCAAAATATACTAGAATAAACAAAATTTGAAATTACCAAATAATATAATTTTAGAAATGCAGTGATGTTTAATTTAAGAGCAAAAGTATAAAAGAGATTGAATTATATTACAAACTATTTTTATCGAAATTCGTATCAAATTCAAAACTAATTGTAATCTCGATGGAAATTTTATAAAAACTTAATATGAAAAAAGAGTTCAGAAAAAGATAAGCAAAAAATTAATGTTTTTTATTAGTATTCACTTAAAAGTTAATATCTGTAATAAAAGTATATAAATCTATTTTTAACATATCCAATGTAGAGATGATTTTATACATTTAAAAAATATTAGCCTTTAATTTAATATAATCATATTATTATGCCTTTCGTTAATTATTATGATATTACAAAATATTAATAAATTGCATTTATTGTTTACCGTAATTAGCGTATTAATTTTATTATAAAATCCATACTAAATATGAGACAAATTATTAAATAAATAATACAATATTGAATCACAAGTTCTTTGATAAACTGTAAAATTTTATTAAAATCATATTTAATGTTATTTGTTTCATTGCGATTCAATAAATAAATGATTCGACAAATTTAATTTCATGTGATCCAATTACATAAAAATATTAATTAAGTTATAAAATTGTTTTATTTGTGATTTTAAAATCAACGCATAAATATGAATTTACAGCAACATTAAAATTTATATTTACATCTCCGTATCTAAAGAATTAATTTCAAATAATTATATTTTTTACGAATTTTGAATTTCATCAAATATTTCAAAAATAAGCAATCGCTCAAAATTTTATAGATATATATTGTAAAATGTAACAAAAAATTGTAAATTGTAATTGTTTAACTTTTTTTTCCAAATTGAATTTGATATATTTTTCATTTCAAAAAAATTAAAAATGTACCGTTAGCTATAAAGTTTATTAAGATATACAAAATTAAAAAATTTCAATAATGTTAAAAAATAAATTCAAGAAACTAAGTCGAATTGGATTCGAAATCGAAATATAGTCAGAATACAATATTGAGATTTGTAAATTCAGCGGGTAAAAAGTCGAATGCACATTTGATCGCTTATCATTTTGATTTAAATATTCAAGTAAATAAATATTCGAATAAATGTGATAGACTAGAATAAAATTGTTTTTTAATCATATATTTTGTTTACGGATTGATTCTCTCTAGAAAAAAACCACAACTAAACTTTTATTTTGACGTAGTTTCTTTAAATATCTAAGGAGATAATTTATACATTGGTTGCATTAAAGCAGTCAAAATAATACCAATATAGATAAAGAATATTTCGAAAAGAAATAATTTTATATTATTATCAGTCGCTTAGGTTTCTCTTTAGGCATCTTATTTAAGACTTGTTAGCTAATATCTATCATATAAATAAATAAGCTATTAAATAAATAAGGCCGAGGTTGTCAGTGGATCACTTGGTAGAACGATAGATTCATATTCTCGAGGTCCCGAGTTCGAATCCCGCTCTCGGCCGATTAGTACAAGTACCTCTGTACGTTACATGTGCTGAAGTTCACAAACGCACTGACTACGTCTGTTGCAAATTAGCATCACAACGATAGTGTAAATACAGCGACGTTAAATATAATAAAAAATTTTGGTGAACTATAATCCTTGTAGGCCTCTGCTATATGATAATCGTAAAAAATTTGTATCGATTTCATAACAAATAGTTACCGCTATCATCATAGAGAATCTAGGCGTTTTCATAGCGCAATCGATTTGAGGATCGTAGTGGTTTTCGTTAAGTGTATATATAATTTTTTATAATAATTATATAAAGTGACCAAAAATATTTATCATTATCATGCTTGTAGTTCTATTATTTTTGTTTTTTTTCGAATATGTCTAAGAAATCAGTACTATTATATTTTTTTTAAATTTTTAATACAAATTTTAATAATTTTTCTCGTATTATAAATCTAGCCTTTCTTTTGAACAAAATATAACAATTTTAAAAAAGCATTTCTCTTGATGTATCAAATAATTATTGTATAAATTATTTGTTTAGAATTTCAAAAATTTTTATAATTAAATAGCTTCAAACACAAACGAAATAGAATCGCTTTGGTCATCCTGTAAAAATATTTGTGCCACTTAATCGAAACAAAATAGAAGAAATAAAATAGAGTACCTTTGAGGATGAGTAAGGCTTCTTATCGCTATGTCACGATAGCTTTTAGTCCAAAGATTTGTGTTGTTCAATTGAAATTACTTGTGTGCTATCGATTTTACTCTCCACAGCCTTGGACCGTCAAACGATACATCAGAACCGTTTTACGAACATTTGCTGGACAATGAAGTTCGATTGCACGGTGCTTTCTACTCAAAGGAACCAGAGCTCGAGTCAAGTCTTTCAAAAAGACATTATGATACGGATTATCTTGATAGGTATGTAGCACAAGTGTAATGAAAAGAAAGCATTGCTATTGTGAAATACGTTACTTTTGTATTCTGATTTTTTTTTCTCACCCCTTTCTTTCCCTTAATGCATATATATTTTTTGTATCAGGTTGCGCACGAAATTCAGTTACGAATACAAAAATGCCTATGGAATTTATGGATATGAAAAGAGATTTGTTTGTATAAAATGTTGGAATGAAATTGAATATGATATTAATTAATACAACAAAGCGATTTTATTAAATTTAAAAGCTTCTTTATGTCTTTTTTGTTTTCGATACGAACTTTTTTTTTTAATTAAATTCGATCGTTGACAATCACGTTGAGTAATAGGTTTTCATTAAATTGAGTGCGTTTCATTTGAATTACAAAAGTGAACAGTCCCGAACGTCTGTGTATATTTTTTTATAAAAAAAATTTTGTATTTTTACTAAAATAAAAAAACTTGTATATATATGCATATAATTTAACTGCATAAGTTTTTAAAATAATTGAAAAGAGTTCAATTTTTTACTTATTGTAATACCAGTATAGTCTAATGTGATTAAATTTATAAATTAAAAAGAGGAAACATAATAATTTAAAAATTATCGGCTTTTATTTAAACACTAATTAATTCGATTGTGATTAATATAAAATTCAATTTTCGTTTAAAAATTTTTATTCAATAATATATTATTATTTAAAATAAATTAATGTAAGTTTATTATTAAATATTTTATCTGAAATCTTTGGTAATATTTAAACCAATTATTTAAAAATTTGTATAAATCTTTTTATAACAATAAATTTTCCAAACAATATTGGTTATTTGAAAAAAAATGCTTTTATATTTGTAATGTAAACATACGCTTACAGTAAAAGCATAAAAACAGGCAAAATTTTTGAAATTTCAAAATGAAACTCTAAATCTGTAAATATAGTTTGGCCGAAAAATTTACAAATTTTTACACTTTTTCAAAATTAAAAGGAATTAACATACTAGTGTTTGGTTGGCTTAACAAAAGTCGTGAACAGTTAAATTAAACTCAATTTCCTATTTTCTCTTCCCTCCCTATTTTAGAATTCATGCAAAATAAGGAAAGAATAAGCAAAGAGAGTGGAAGAAAAAAGGAAAAAAAAACTAATAAAATCCCTTGCCACCACTAATAAAACGTAATAGCCCGCGGAGCGCACTTTAAACCACAAGCGTAAAGACCATTTTTCTCGGCTCGTAAACAAAAAGCCTATACATATATATAGGCTAAAAGAAGGGCATATACGAATACATGAAAACGAAATTAACGAGTTCCGCATCGTGCTCCATGTATAACATTGTCGTTGAACTAGGGACAGAAAAAAATAAAAAGACGAAAAAAAATCTGCTAATTGAAAAGCTGAATGAAAAAAAGTGTAAACACAAGCTTTCCTTTGTTATTTAATGTACACATGATTAAAATCTATTAATTATCTTCTTTCGTTTTAATTTTAAATTTCTATGTTTGTCCAGATTATACCAAGAGCGTTACGTAAGGCATCTGCACAAACGTGCTACGGTTGATCCACGTAAGACGACATGTATGTTATATCTACAAGCTGATCATCAGTTCTTCGCTAGATACGGCACGGAAGAGGCTTGCATTGAAGTTATGACCAGGCACGTGCAGAAAGTCAACTCGATCTACAAGCATACAGGTGGGTGTTAGTTTACTATTTTATATACATGTACATACCATTTCTATTTAACCCTAACTTGCTCTTTCTCTCTCTCCATCCTCTTCTTCCTGTTTCTATTCTACTCTGCTTGCTACTCGAAAATGCAAATCAACTATTCTCTTCTATCTCTATCTCTCCTAACCCCTTTAACGTTGTGTTAACGACTTTTCGAACCCCCATCCATATTGACTGTATGTGTATGCATAGGAGCTTTCCACAAGTCAAGTAGTATGGTGAATAACGGATATCCTTGATTCTTGTTAATAGTCGAATGTTTTAATTGAAAAAAATAATAATAATCTCAAAAATTACTTTATTCTTTTTAATCAAATTTCAAAGTTGATTTTTCTATCGAGTAACTTTTCTAACTTTTATTATTTGTTTTAATAAAATTTCAAAAGATTTTTTTGTTGATCTTTTTTTCTGTTTGCAAACAATATTGGAGTAACTCTCAATTCGTTTTGAAAAAAAAATAAAATGAAAAAAATTGTTGAAAAATATTTGTATTTGTTTTTGCTTTATTTTTCGGATTTATCTACTACCTGTAAATTATTAGCAACTAAACCATAAGATAAAAATTTAAAATTTCAATTGAAAAAATTAAATAATTATCCGTTTTATTTTCATTAATTTTATTGAAAAATGGATAGGTATTAAATAAATCAAAACATGAAAAATAAACAATATTTAAAAAATTTATTTTTTAAAATTAAGTGCATGAAAAAATACAATCTCTTCTTGAGCATCGCAAACTTAATGATAGTTGATTTATTTTTTCAATTAAACAAAGCTTTAGTTGAATTGATCGATAGATTGACTTAGAAATTGAAGTTCTAGTGAATTTTCCTATTCGTTAGTCTTTCACATCACTACGTACTTTCAATGTATACATTTATTCGTACATATATATGCATACAAATTTTTGTGTGTCTGTGTTCATACAACGAAGCAACAAAATTTCCCCCAGGTTGCGCTACTTCAGAGCAATCGGCTTAAGGTTTTATATAGATCTGGAATTGGATCAGTTAGGCAAAAAAGCATTACCAGTCAGAAACGGAATAGCAATGCTTTGTGTAAAAAAAAAGAGCGAAAGAAAAAAATAATGATTTTTCTCCATGACTTTGTGTTCTCTCGTGGCGTTGCGTTTTCGCAATTTTTTTACCCTGATTTAGATATATGTGTATATAAGGGTTGAGTAAAAACCAAAAGATAGAGGAGAGATGAAAATTATTCTACTGTAAATTGGAAAGCTAAAAATTTATGCTATATCGGCGCTATCTTGTCCTACAGTTAGAAACTTCTGCCGCTTTGACCAAGAATAAAAAAAAATATAAAAGCTTTTTTTTTCATTGCAGCTGTAGTTGTAGATTGGGTAATAGTGAAATGTTGGGTTGAAAAAAAAAGAAATATTCGAATCGTTAAATTCCATTTGCAAACTCATCGAGTTGGAAAAAAAAGTGTTACGGACTCGCGATTTAATCACTTTGTAGAATTTGTGTGCGACGTGTGGAATAATTTCTGTAAAACTTCAATCAAAAAATAAAGTCTTTTTTCTTAAATCAATAGATTTTATTTTTTTTTTTCAATCATTAAATTAAACAAAAATTCAATATACAATTCGTAATGATCATATCTTTTGATGATGTAATTTCATGTACTTTAAAACTAATTTATATAATATCATCAGTAAAAATATTTTAAGATTAAAAGAAAAATTATGCTTCTCAAGCTTTGTAATTTTATTTAAGAAACGAAAGACTTATCTTACCACTTTCATTTACTTTTCAGAAATTTTTCTTTTTTTTTTAAATTAGTTTTAGAGGTTAAATATATAAAACTATTAATGAAACACTTAGAAAACTTTAAAACTTTATGAGAAGCACTTCATTAAAAATATTAATCTCTTGCTTTTAGTGAAGATCATAAAGCTGACGCTTGAAAATTTTCCAAAATTAACTTTTTCCAGAGCAACGTGTATGCGCGGAATCGTTGTTAAAACTTTTTGAAATTCAAATCGAATTGACAATTCAAACTAGAGTTGACTTTATAACTACAAGTAAAACCTATTTTAATATCAGTTTTAAATTATTGAAAAGTCGTTTGTATGTTTTTAAAAATTTTTATGAAAATAGTTTATTATATTGTTTTTCTTCAAGAATGAAATTCAATTATTTTTTACAAAATCAAGGTTGAAGTGAATAGTGCCATGTAAAATGAGTTCTTATTATGCACTGCCATTTTTTGTAAAATAAGATTATGTATGAAGAATATTATTAAAAATATATAAGCTAGTTTCAATTATATATTATTGACATACTCGGTAAGACGAATAATCCGATTTTGTTGTTTGATGAAAAATCTATATTCTTTAAAGCAGCATTATCAATTTTCCTCAATCTTTTATAAAGCGCTTATCGGTGCATAATGAATATTATTCTTTAAGGACAATGGTATTAAAATCCATCGTCTCATTAAAAATATTCATGCTTTATCGAGCAAATTTTTAAGTTTAAAGTTATCCCGTGCCACAAGACGCATTCTATAATGGAAGGTAAATTGTCTGAATGTGCATTTTAAATGAATGAAAAAAAGCAACTGAAATAAAAGGTGATAGAGGCGAGGCAAGCGACACAATAAAAAAAAAAATACAACCAGGAATTTAAGAGTTAGGAAAATAATAAAATTGAGAAAAAAAGAAGGAAAAAGAAAGAAAGAGAAGGAAAGAGGATTAATCGCGGAAAAGCTCGACGACGAGTAGAAAATCGAGCAAGGCAATTAGCGGAGCTAAGTTTCTCCCTAGTGAAAAAGAGAGAGAGAAAGAAGAAGAAGAGAAAGAAAAAGAGACAGAGATAGAGAATAGTATGGTTTGCAATTGGCCAACGGGCATCGTAGTGGCTAACTAGTTTATCTCTAACTCCCCTTTGGTTTTCATCTATCTTTGTCTCTTTCCCTATTTCTCTTTCTCTCTCTCTCTCTTTTTCTTTACCGTCACACATACAGAGCAAAAGCATAGCTTTTACAACTCGTAGTTCCATTTTTTTCTTTATTTCTTTCCTTTTTTTTCTTTGTTTTTTGGTCTTCTTTTAAACTTTTTTGTTTTAACGTCTATCTGTCTGTCTGGCTTGTCTGTCGATTCGAGCCGCAAGCCGTGTCTTCACCGAAAACTTTCTTTGCTCCAAGGCGTACGCTGACGGATTCGCTTGGTAAAGATGGTTTGAGAGAAAAGAGAGGGAGGGAGGAGGTTACTTTTCGAAAGTTTTTAAGTGCCAAGAGAAAGATGTGCACAGACGAAGAGAAGGAGTCTTCTTGAAGAGTTGCGGGTAAAATTATTAGTTCGGTAATCAATTTTGCGTCTTGGAAATCATTGCAAACTTGTGATATATAACGAGTATGATGGATATATACAGTTAGAGAGTGTGTGTGTGTGAATGTAAAACGATTCGAGAATTAAGTTTTCTCAATAGCGAAAATCAAAGTTAACTAGATTAAATTTAACATCATAAATTCTATTTCTTTTCTACTCAAATTATCAGATGTACATTATTTTAGCTAATTGATATTTTAATTAATGGAATTATTTACTTGCATAATATGAATAAAAATTACTTATTATTTAATATTTAAATCGCACTTGTTTCTTAAACACATTCAGCTATTTAAATTTTATATTTCATATGTTATTAAAAATTAAAATTTTAAATCGCTCTTTTTTCCATTATGTAAAATATTGCTTGAAAGTAAGAAATAATTACATGTGCTATTTTGTTTTAAATCATATTTCTTTGTAATTTAAATTGTTAATTAGTCATATTTTTACACAACGGTTAAAAACGGTTTAAATCTAATTAACAATTAAAGTTGTAAAAGAATATATATTTTTCAAGCATTTTAGAATTAGTGGCAATTTCTTTTGCTTCATTTACTTATTCGTTCTATAAAAAAAAAGAGAGAAAAAAATTTTAATATTTTTAATTAATACGTTCAAGTGACCTCTGACAACGGGCATAAAATAATAACGACTTCATCATAGAATAAAACTCTGCTTTTACGTTTTTTTATTTTCATCGTTCTTTTTATCATCTTTTTCTCTTATATATATATTTTTTTTGTTCCAGACTTTAATCAAGATGGACGAGCGGACAATATCAGCTTCATGATAAAGAGAGTAAAAGTGCACAGCGGCGACGCGCTTAGAGATCCGAACTACCGTTTTCCTGGCAACTATGGCGTTGAGAAATACCTGGAGCTCTTTTCTGGTAAAGTTCCTATATCTATATCTATTTTAAGCTTTATATAACCTATAACATCTCTCTCTTTTTGTTTATGAATAGCGTCATAAGAATTCCAACCATTTGCTCTTTCTCAAAATAGTTTAAATAGTCATGGCTGTTGTTGGTTGTTGAGCTTGAAATTTTACATTTACCTTGAGACCTCTACCAAGAACCGAAAGCCAAAATTTTCCAAAGCTATATAGCTGTTTTAGGGTTATATAGCTTTTGCCTCTCTCTTACTCCTTTACTCCCTTTTCTCTCTTACGTTACCTTCTACCCGCGCACCCGCACCTCATAATTAACTGCCAGATTCGCAGTCTTTGCTATATACCTCTCCACCTCCTCCTCCTACTACTGCTACTATCGTAATGCTTGGCTTGGGTTTTAGCATTCTACTAAAATGTTCCTCTAGCTACAAGCGAGTCTAACCTCAGCGTTAATTATGCGTGTTTTCTTGTCCCAAGCTCAAATAACTCGAATAGCACGAAGCCTTTGGATTTTAATGTCACGTAAACATTTCATTTTGTTTAGTTTTTTTATTTTTTTTTAACTTTAAGTTTAATATAAATATATTAGAATTTCAATTTTTATATATTTATTTTGAAAAATAAGAAAAAAAGGATCAATAATAATTGTACATTGTCTGACCATAACCAATCTTTACTACTGACTCGCGTTATTTTTACTGCGTACTTACGTATATGAATCAACATTTAAGCTAATACTTTTCAGTCTTTTAGGGCTCATGGTATTTCCCCATACGAAAATTCTTTTTTTTTTAATAATTAACCCTAAAATGCTTTGATAATTTAGAAAATAAAAAGAATTAATTATTATAAACGAGGAATAATAATTTAAGAAATTATAACTATTTAGTTGTAAAATAATAAATTTTTGTTTTAATGTTTTAACATATTTTTATAAAGTACAAAAATATGTTAATAAAGTGATATAATCAATAATAAAGATAAATGAGAATGTTAAATAAATAATAATATAATTATAAATAAAATGCTCACAAGTGTATTTCCTTTTTTTGCTGCTAATGAAATGTGATAGAACAATAGAATTTCTACTCATTCACAAAGCTTATGAGCTATAATCCTGACGCTTTGTTTTTAATATGCTACGTTATCAAAATGTTTAAATTCGTCACTTACATAAAAGCATAAAATTTTGTAAAATTAATCAAAAATATTTTTTTAGTTTTTTTTTTACTATATTTGTGTAGCAATATTACTACGTTCGTTGATTTTTTTTTTCTCTCTCTCTACGGGATTTTCATCCCATTAAACCTTGATTTTTGACATTTTTTACTGTGGTGTCAGACCACGCCTAGATTTTTGTTTTGACATTTTTTATCCTGGTGCCAGACCATCCCTTTACTGGTTCGGTTCACGAGATCGATCCCAGCCACGAAAATCCGGAAAAAACACTGTGCAGCAGACAATGCTTCCGTCAAATTCGATCCCGCGCTCCTCGAGGTGCGATTGTGTCAACCGGCAGGCACATCTGCACAGCGCCTTGCTCGATTACGCCAATCGCCCCTCTATTTTGAATAAATTATTGCAAAACTTGATTGGGAATCAAAATCAAATAATTTTTTCCATTTTAAAATTTTGCTAAAGGATATACACATTACAATAAAGAATTCATAATTTTACTTACTTTTTATGAAAGCCAAAGATCAACTTGATTTGAAATTTTTTAAAATCTTCAATTGACTTTTTGATACTATATTTTTATTATAAAGGAAAGATGTAAATTTATAATTTTAATAACGAAGATTACCTCTTTTTAATCAAACTACACGACTGACTATGTTATTTTCAGTTGAAATATATTTTTATTTTTATTTAACGCAACATAATAATTAAATAAAGAAAAAAGAATTTAGTTATAACGAAGTATTTCTGCAATTGAAAATACATCAAAAACCATAGCTTGCTTTTTTTATTCGCGAATTATTGACCATTGTTGTTCCAAAACTGTAACGAACCAGCTTTTTTACAATTCCAATTTTTTAATAACCATTAGAGTGTCAAAATCCAAAGATCGAAATTTCATAAACAAAAATTAGACAATAAAAAAAGTCATAAAAAAACATAAAAAATAATTTTTTTGCATTTTTCTTGAAATATTAGAATATCAGATTTGGATTTAGCAATGAAAAATGAGTAGCAGTAAACGTGTATAGTAAAAAATAAAGAAAATTTATTTTTTGAAGCCCTGTGTAATCTATAAAATTATGCAGTATAAAACAGTAGATTGAAATTGCACTTTTATTTAACCACACAGGCCTATCGAGACAGGCATATCAACTAAAGAAATAATCTCGTCAAATAAAGTTGTGTATTAATTATGAAAAATTTTCTTTTATTAATAAGAATATCACTGCAAATATTCTAAATAATTTAACGTTCCCATAAGTCAACATCAGCTTGGAAAGGACAAAATATATATATGAAATTTTCTTTGCTTATTACGACTAAAGTTTTGGTTGTTATATCTAAAGTCTGCCTAACCATTGGCTTTGGTTGTGATAACCAAAACTTTGCTTGTTCGATATCCAACTAAATTATTTAGTTACTACACTCAAATATCTGCGTACTCTAACCATATTGTACGTTACGAAAATTGTCATCTTTCGCTTTAATATTACTAATCCATAAGTACTTTTATAACAACTTTCGTATTATAAATTTTGAATATTTTAAATTTGAATAATAATTGCTTAACTTTGTCTAAATATTAAATAAATGAATATGAAATAGGTGGTAAGAATATTCACCACTATATTTACCACTATGACTTAAAGGGAGAGTTATCAATTATTTGAATATTTTTAATCCATTCATATCTTTATAACATAAAATTGTTAAAAACATTATTTAATTATTTTTTTTTAAATCATTTTATATGTAGTTATTGATCTATTTGTTTTATTTGATATTTAAACTTTTCATTTTATAAATATTTATGCGAATTTTTTTTAAATGCAACATATGTTTTCTAAATGCCAGAAATATATTTTATTTACTATAAAAATGTTTATTTTCATTGAAATCAAAAGATTAATTTTTTCAAAAATAAATTATTTTTATCTTTTGACTCCTCATTTTATTTTCCAGTCGACTATGTAATCTAAATATTTACGTATCTGCAAGTATTTTTAAATCATTTTAATAGCTCACTTTATAATTTACAATGTATATTTATGACTTCACAGTCCATACAATTTTGTATCATTCTACTGATCTCGTGTATTCAAAAGACCTATGCAAATATCTCCCATTTCCCTCTTAAATTCCATACAAATATCAGAGTAAAAAGAAGAAAAAAAAAACGTTATATATATAAAAGGTAAAAATTAAATTGAATAATCCCTCTAAGGTTTGTCTACCCTACAAACTGTCAGTCTGTTTATTACTTTCTCTCGTCGTTATTGTTGTTTTTTTTATACATTTCAACGTTAAGAAAGAAAATTCGATAGAAGAAAAACTTTAGCCTTTTTAGTCTAGCCACCAAAGGGCCAAGAACTTAGGGAGCTTGTATTACGTACGTGATGAGAATCTTACATGACCGCAATGGTTATGTCGTGTATATGTGGCTCGTGCTTTTTCCCTATAACTTTTTACTCATGCTTCTTTCTTTCTTTTCTTTTCTTCCTCTCTCTTACTCTCCCCCTTGACGATCAAAACAAAGACAACTGGCTAGGGAGCTTTACTAAAGAACGCACGCCGAATCAAAGAATAAGCTTCATTTTTTAGTATAGATATATATTGTTATAGCGTACATATGTGGTTACGTGAAATAGCTGTATATATTAAATGTAAGATGTAGATATAGCGTAATATTTTAAATATATGGTTATGTGAAATAGTTCTATACATTACACGTGTAATATTTTAAGATTGTATACTTGATTAAAAACTCAATATCTTTGAATAAACAAGATTAGTTAAATATTCAAATTAAATTAAAATTCATTTTTTTCAATACTGTTTCATTTTTGTCTTCTTTTTCATTTTTTTAAATTTATTTTCATTTGATAAATATATTAAAATTATTTTGTCAAAATCAATTTGTATTAATAATTTTAAGCATTTTTAATAAGAATAAATAAAATAAATACGATCAGAAATATAAATTTTAATAAAAAATATATGAAACATGTTTCATAAATTTATGTCTGATTAAAACTTATTATGACTACTTGTAAATGTAGAAAATTATAGTATGAAATTATAATATAGAATTACTCAGACTTTTTGTAAACAAATTCAAAATTCAGATAATAACAATAATATTATAATCTATGCATAACGAATAACGTAAATAACAAATACGCGATTCCAATTTATTCTTTTACCATTGTTATTACTATTTATTTATGGATTGAAAAATTTTTTAAGCTGCTTTCAAGCATATGATTTCAAATAAATATACAATGATAATTTCTCAATGTATACAAATCATCAAATTAACATTTTGTTACAATAGTTATTTTTAGTAATTTTTGCCCTAAATTTATAAAAATAGCCTACACTCGTATGTATATATACAAACGAAGGGTTCAGATATTTTGGATGGATGGAGAAAAAGGGGAATGAAATATAATATATACTCCAATCTCCTAAACATCAACGTAGCTGCCACACTACGGCCGAATTCCCCGACGGCAAACATTTCTCATTATTGACGGCTGACCGGGTGGTAGTCGTGGTGGTGGTGGGGTAGAGTAGCACAGCAGCATCGTTCACAAAACTTTGAAATGGAATAAGTTGCTCCTGGTATCTCTTCGATACCAAAAGCGTTCTGGGGCAGGAGGGGGAGAGGGAGGAGGCTCTATATTCGTTTTTGTACGCGCGAGCAAGCCAAGTAACGTCCTCTGATATTTCCCAGGGGCGACTTATTTTCTTTCTTCCTATTTTTCTTTATTTCCTTTCTTACTTCGAGAGAAGAAAAAAAAAGAGGAAGAAAAAGATACCGGGCCGTAGTAATATAGTAAAAGTAGTCTGCTCGTGTATAGATATTTTGCACGTTTGAACGTTAGAGGTGAAACGAATATTATATCTGCTTTCTGATATCACATGTACCCCACAAAACATTTAAAAAAAGTTTATATTAAGATCAGCTTATATCGTAAAGCGCTGAGCGGTTTATTATTGTGGAAATTTGAATATTTCTCCTACTATACGACACGGTTATAAGGTAAATGCTGATATGACGAATTTTTGGGGAAAAGGAAAAGGGAAATATGATAAGTAGACAAGGAAAAGGGAAATAAGAGAAGAGAAGAGTGAGAGGGAATGAAAGAGTAATAGTGAGAAAAGAAATGAAATTATTCTAAGGGAGAGGGAAGGGGGTTCCGGCGGATTAAGTGCTATGGGAAAGAGGATAGCGGTCCGCTGAGATTGCGATAATGGGATTTTACGACAAGAGGATGAAAAGGAGAGTTAAAAAAATAAAAAAAGAAGAAAGAAAGAAAGAACTGAAGAGCGTAACGCCACTGCCAACGAGTACTGTATTACCATGCATATATATTCCATACGTGAGAGCATTCATTTTCTCGTAGTGCTGAATAACCTGCACTTTTTTCTCTCTCTTTCTCTTCTTTTTAACTATATATTTATACCTGTGGTTCTCTTGTACGCAGCAGTTTTTCATTGGGTTTATATAGCATAGAAAAATGGTTTATACGATTGGTGCTTTTGAAATTTTTCTATTGATTTCAAAGTATATTGCCAGATATGCGCCTTTTATAGTTTGGCAATCGATTCTTCTTTTTTTTCTCTCTACTTTGGTCTTATATTTTTTTTTCTTTATTTTATCTGTGGACGGATCTTATCGTAAAAAGTAATAGGATCGCGCTATAAAATTTTTATGTACTTTGATACATGTTTAGTCCAGTGTAGTCTTCTTCTCCTTTTTTTTTCTTATGATAACAGGTTAACATTATTATTGTTGATTTTGTTTTCGTAACAAGTGTTGTGCGCTAAGCACGACCTTCCTCTTTAAAAAAAAAGTGTATAACTAATAATCGAGCGATTTCTAAGCTGAACGGTCAACCTTTCGTACGTAAAGCTTATGCCGCCCACGTTTATAAACCGAAGAAAGATACATGAATTGTAAAGGTAATATCCTTTTTTTCATCTCGATGTACTTTTCTTATTGGAAAAAAGTTAAGGAAATATCGACATTCACAATTTATGAAATACAAGGGGATTATGCTATGTATTTACATACGTTATACAAATGTCCTGATGTTATACATCTTTATTCAACGTTTTATAGAAGCTTAGATAAATGTAGATTTATCGATCAAATTTTGAGAATTAATGTATCTTATAAAATATTTAATTACTATATTCATGTTTTATTTATAATTCCATTTAAATTTTTAAATGTTTTGTATTATTTTCGTTTTTGTATGAAAATATTTTAAATATAAAAATATGTACGAAAGTTAACAAGTCATGCTAAGCTGAAAATAAATTTAAAACATGAACTGCTATCAGATTTTCAATTTATATTTTAATTACATTTTCAAAAATTAATTAACTTTTCTCTAAATAATTTTAAAATTCAATTTGATACAGTATAACTAGTTTATGTATTTGTTAAAAGGTAAATAAGCTAGAAGTTGTCAGTGGCTCATTCGGTAGAGCGATGGATTCGTAATCTCGAGGTTCCGAGTTCAAATCTCGCTCTCGGCTGATTTATACAAGCACCACCGTACGTTACATGTGCTGAAGTTCACAAACACACTGACGACCTTTGTCGTTAATTAGCATCGCAATGATAGCATAAATACAGCGACGTTAAATAAAAGAAAAAAAGAAAAGAAAATTTAATGATTTGACATCGTAGTACTTTGGCCATTTTTAATAATTGACGCATGTTAAAACGACTTATTTAGAAATTCTGTTTAAAGTGTTCCAGAAATTTCTAGATAAATATCATTTTAACATACATTAAGCAGCAAACATGACCAAAAAATGGTTAATTTCTTAACAGGGTACATGAAGTATGAATTGATATTTCTATTTATAATTGAATTTATCAAAAACTTTAAATATAGCAATAAATTGATCGGAAAAGTTAAATTAGTAATTATTCAAAAAATAAAGTTTACAAAAATTCTATCTATAATACGGAGTGAAATTCTTTAGGTAGTATAGTTTATTTTAATTGTGAGACGGACTTAATTTTGTATAAAAATTACTATATATATATGGTAAAACTCCAATAAATTGGGTCAGATAGTAGGCCTTCCTAATAAATTCCTAATAAATAAAAGAGAATTACAAACACTTAAACCAACCCATGCCAAAAGGTTTATAAAATTTCAAAACCATCTGTAATTCAAATTGACAGTTTTAATATTCATAATAACAACCATAAGTAATTCAATTATACATACAATTATCAAGTAAGTCTTCTAAAATCCTTCAGAAATTATTGCTTATGAAATTACAAAAAAAGTCATGATATTTTAACTTATAATTCATAATTCTAACATTCAAATAATGTTGACGAAATGAGTAATTTTACCTGTATATGAACGTTAGGATAAGCTTTCTACCAGAGTATTAATTTTAAATTAATTTACAAGCTAATATTGAAGTTTTAGGAAACTTAGAGCCAACATATTGACAGTGGTTTTGAAAAGTTGTTTACCGCGTGTACACAAATGATTTTAAAAATAAAAATGATAATACTAGTAAAGATCTTTTTAGTTAAAATTACTTGGTTATGATTTTATAATAAAATTGTAGATTGTTATTGAAAAAAAAGAAAAAAAAATCACTGTGCAAGTTTTTTTTATTAAAAAACCAAGCTATTTTGCGTTATTATTTTTTTTTTTATTTTTATAAGAACGTATTATATTTTTTATAAGAGAAGATTTTTCCCTTTAATCCTATTTTAAATTTCTAAATAAAAAATAAAGTATTGAAAAGATTTAATTGATTGATTCTATCTTATGACCCGAGAATGAGATTGGCTGATAATTAGACGTGATTAGGCGTAGAAATCAAAGTATCCATAAAATTAAAATTGGAAATATTAATAAAAAATACAATAACAATAATGATTATATAACTATTTTTTAACACTATTTTTCTATTTATTTTTGCAGAAGAGGATTACGACGCATTTTGCTTGGCTTATATGTTTACGTACCGAGACTTCGAAATGGGTACATTAGGTTTAGCTTGGACTGGTGATCTCAAAAATGCTGGTGGTGTCTGCGAAAAGAATGGGGTAAGCTATAACAATCCAACTTACGACATACTCACTTTTTTACTTTATTTTTAAATTATCTTTTTTTTTCTCTTTACCTTATGTACTCGCGTTCTTCTTTATTTAAAGAAGATTACGGCGTATTTCCACTTTCTCTTCGTTTATATCTATATACATACACCTTTATTCTCTTCTTTCCTCATTTATTCTTTGAGTTACAATATGATTTTCTTGTCGTCGTTGAGACTCCTTTTTAGATCTTTTCAAAGCTCACTTCTTCTTCTTCTTTGCAAAGCAAAGCATCGACATCATATAAGTCGATGTCAAGTCGCAGGAAACTAGGTTAAACGAGTCGCGGATGGGCTATGTTAGGATCTACGTGTATATGTACACATACATACACAGCAATGCATCCTTGCACTGGGAAAGCGCGTCAACAGCATGCTTCCAATGAGGGAAGTAAGCACGCAAGCTTTGATAAATAGTAGACATCTTTTCTCAGCAAGCCATCTATTCTTTTCTTTCCTCGAATCGTTTACCTTTTTTTTAAAAGGAAAAATTGCTATTTCTTTAACCATTTAGATACTCGTGTAGATATTTGATATTTTTCTATTTTTGTCTCAGACTTTGTCTTTCTTTGATTTTTCTTCTTTTTTTTCTTAACGATATTGAAATATAATTGTTTTATTTTTACATTCTTTGTATAATGCTTTAATACCTTGGAAAAAAATACATTATTTTTATAACATTAATTAAAATTTATTATTAGTCTATATAGTACGAAATTTGAATAAAAACGATTATATTAGCAATATAGTTTTAAAATTAAATTTCGAATAACTTTTCGTTATTAAAAACTTGTTCTGTTTATTTGATAAATTAGTTTTCAAAATAAAAAAAAAATAAATTAGCGATTTTTTTTGTAAACTTTTCTGGACTGTTTTTTTTAAAGTTTCTTTTATTTTTTTGCTTTAAAGCAGTTATGATGTTGTTACTGTTGTAAATGACAGAGAATGTTTACGTTTTTTCATGCATGGTTTAAAGTTTTAATTGATGTTATTACCCAGAGTTATTTTTAACAGTTGAGAGAGCAGGATAAAAATAAAGCTTTTAGTCGACTTGTATATATGCATTTGCTATGACGATATATAAAAGTGGCAAAGCTAAATATTTTATGTATAATGTGTTCTGGACGTTATCTGCTTTTATCATTCAGCATTTTTTTTCTCTTCTTTCTCTCATGAATTTGTGATTTAAACTTCAGTCTACTAAATTTCATGGTTAGGTAGTTTATAGTTTATGTTTACGCTTGAAAATAAATTTTAAAAAAGTAGAAGAAGAAGGAAAGTTTTCATTCGTTTGGAAATATGTACATTGCAAACATTTTAGACATATGTAAAAACCCAAAGCTTATAACTTTTTGACGTAAGACTAATATTGCTTCTACGTTCATACATCGCGAAGTCATCCGAAGTGCGGTTTGATACTCAAGAAACTTATAAGTAACATCCGGCTAAACATGCAACTTTGGTTTTACTTCATATGTTTATTACTCGGGTGCATAAAGTATAAACATATTTAGATAGAAAATGAGATATTTTCCATTTTTAATAAAAATCTTTAAAGTTTAATAACTTTTTTATTTATATAAATTCGAGTATTGAAAAAAAAATCACACTAATCTTAAAAAATGTTACAAAAACATTTATTTACTTTTAATCTTTGAAACTTACATTAAATAGTTGTTTAAAGTAACAAGATATTCATGCTAGGGTACATAAGCTAAATTGCAAAGTTAATATAACGTTAGGAAGCTTAAGCGCCTAAAACCATACCTAGTCGGTCCACCGCAAACAAAAGGAAAATATTTTTTTACATTTTAAATAATTTTTATTTAAAAAATGTTATTAAGTTTTATTATCCATGAAAATACGTGTAACTTATGTTTAGTAATGTTCTAATTAAATATTGTTTTTATTTCGTCGATGTTATTTTATTTTTTTGTTTAAATCTGTAACGAAAAAAACTTTAGTATAAAATTAGAAGCATAAATGCTATTTTTTCATAAAAGCTCATCTCAAATTATTTAATTTTTAATTCAATTTTTATAGTCAAAATTGTTTTCTCTTCAATTCGGTCGATAACCTCATGTTTTTAAAATTTCTGTATAAAGCCTGCAACTTATACTTGCCTTTATATTTGTTATTGTGATTTCAATAATTTTATAAAATTTTACTCACGTTCTCCTAGCTATTCAATTTAGGAACATTATTTATTTTGCTTATTAATTTTAAATTTTACAATCATCGATTGATTCTTCATGTTATTTTTGCTGATTAAATAACGAAAACCTCTAGTTTTGTTTTTTATAATAAGCATCATAAAAATTTCAAACGATATTTATATTTTGAAAGACTATAAAAAATATTGCAGTATTTGATATATATTTTCTTCAGTAATTTTAACACTATTTTCCCATCTTTTCCCCTGAGGTAAAATGACTACGCTAGATTTGTAGCTTTTCTACTCTCTAATTTTGAACGAATTCTGATTCTACTTTTGGGCTGGGGAAGCACGGTTTTCCTCCACCTATACCCTTGGGGTATTTTCTTTCTTTTTTTTTTATTTTTTTTTAGTTTAGCTATCCGAAGCAAAATTTTACTTGAGGGTAATGTATACCTAGGTAAAATTAAAGTTGGATTTTACATAAAAATTGGACGGTATATACGATCCTTACCGAAACGTTAATTTTACTTGCGGTTGTAAAAAATATAGCTCCAAACTAGCCACAAAGTGTAATTGTATGCTTTCCATTCGTATTTCAGCGGGAAAGCAAGCAATTTTGTTAAGTAAAAATTATAATGCCCAGGTTTATTGTAAATATTTACATTTTAATAATTAAGTTTGTTTATTTTTAATTTAATAATTCAAATCTTTATTTTATAAAAATAATAATTTCATACGAAATTTGAATATTTTCATTAGTAATAATACAAATGTATTTCTATTTCTTTTTTTTGGTTAAAATTTAAAAATAAATTTTTTAAAAGTTTTGGAATATTTGCTTAAATACTACAAAATTGTGAAATTTTAATTTACAAAAGTTTTTATTTGTTTTCTCTGAATGCTTAATTGAAACTTGGTAATTTATGACTATATTTGCAAGGAAAAAATTTTATATTTTTTTGCATTCTACTATTTATAACGTTATTTAAATTTTCAAGTTGTTAAAAAAATTAAAGTAGTTCTGTAAATTTTTAAACGAGTTTTAATAAAATTATTAAAATGTTAAATATGATCTTTATTAATTAAATTTTTTATAGTCTCGATGAAAAGTTTGTTTTTAAAAAGTTAGCGAATCAGTATAGAATACTGAACCGAAGGTTAAAAAATTAAATTTGGAAGGAAAAAAAATTGGAATCACTGAAAGAGATTAATGTTTGATTAATTTGAAATTTTGCCGAATAATAATCGTTTCTTTTGGTATTTTTAAACAAAATTTTAACTTGTAGTTGAATAATGATTTTTAAAATTTTGTAAATTTGATTACGAAGTAAAAAATTTGTTTTTTTTTATTAAACCAGTTAATTTATTTAACTTTTTAAACAAATCACTTTTTATTTCCTTTATGAACAATTCAAAACTACTTCAGAAATAAAAGTCCGGGTACGTTTTAGTTGAATTCGTATAAAATACAGTATGTACGTATTTAATCATTGGTAAATGCGCATACTTCAACGTATAAAAAAAAAGAAAAAAATAGAAAAAAACGCACACAAACGAAAAAAAGTACATTTATAGGCTTGAGCCCAGGTACCATGAGAAGAGAGATCTAGTAGAAAAAAAAGAAGAAAAGAAACAGAAGTGAATAAAGGCGCTGTAGCGTTCAATCGAGATTCGGATAGGAAAGCTCGCCGTTCAGAAAAGCCAATCAAAAGCTCTGTTGAAAAAAAATAAAAAAAAATAAAAAAGAGAGACCTAACGTAGAAAATTGAATGTGTAGAAAAATGAAAGAAATGTACTTACTCCAAAAGTTTATATTTTAAAATTGAAACGCTATAGAGAAAATTAGCGTAAACGTACTAAGATACCTCTTGAAATTTTAAAGTTTTATATACCAATTATAATTTCTTTTTTTTTTGCAGAAAAAAATAGATACTCTAGAAGTGAATCAGTAAAAAAAAGTCCACTGAATTTCAGTTATAAGTACGTCGTTTTCATTAATGTTCGGTGAATATTCTAAAAATTGTATACTTAACCGAAATACTTAAATTCCACTGGTTCTCTTGAGAATTAATTAGGTCAATATATTTCACCATATTTTAACTCTGCTTTAAAATTGTTTATTATTTATGATTATTTATCTATTCGATAGATTATGGGACCTTGTTGGAAATGCTCATCTCAAAATGTATTCTCCTTTGCTTATATTCAACAGACTGTATTGTTGTTAAAATAAATTATGACAAAATGCATTCTTTTCGATTATATAGATGAGTATACATTTTGAGATGATCTCTTTTAACCGCAGCGCGATTTGGTAAACGTTTAGTATTAATAAAGTGAACCCGATAAATTTGCTAATAATAATTTTTACTCTGTCTATTCGAAATATAAAGGAGTACTTGATTATAAATAAGAACTCAAAATACTCTATTTAAAACTCAAAAATTGAATTTTCATAAAATATTTATAATAATTTTTTAGAAAACTAATTGTTAACTGTATATACATTTCTTTATTATTATATGGTATTATGTTACAATGCATCAATGATTTAAGATAACATACAAAATAATATTGGCGCTATTGATATTTCCTTTGGATAATTTAATAAATTTCAATATTTAAATATTTCAACTTTAATATGTCCGTCTATTAATCATACGTTTTTAACGTTGAAATAACGTTAAGTCAGCAACGTAAATACAACATAAAAGCAGCTGTCTACTATAATAACGTTAAAGCAAAATATTTACCATCCATCAGAATTTCCGACGAACTAACAACAAAACAATTTAATTCAAAGCGACCCCTCTGCATAAAAGCTTATATATACACACACACGCACACATATTCTGCCCAGTCCTTAAATTCTTTTTCTCTCTCGTTTACTTTCTCCTCTTTTTAAGTGTAACGAAAAGAGAGAGAGAGAGTTTCTTTTTAGAAAAGGCGAATAGCTGACAATATGAGGTGAAAAGCTCAAGTTCTATAGAAAACATTAGAGCTTGAATGTTAGCAACTTAAACATACATGTATAGAACGAAGAAGAATTGTAGTCTACTATATACTAGTATTTGTATAGGTTATTTCGCTTTAACAAGAATGAAACGATTCGAACGAGTTCTTTGGACTTTGGCCCATGCTATCAAGGCTCTTTCTTTTTTTCATCTTCTTTTTTCTTCTTTTAACAAGCGCATATGTGTACACAAACAAATTGTCGATGTCAACAAGCACATGCATACGTAACACACGCTTAACGTATATTGGCAAAATGTATGCTGAATCGAAGCTTAGTGCAAGGCTTTAATCGTCAACCGGACGTGCTTCTCTACTAAAGAGCTCTAAACATATATATATATGCAATATTCAAGAGAAACGTAGTAAAGAGGATCCTTAATTAACCCTTTTAACTTAAACCAGACGTCGGTGCTTGCATTTTCTATCTTTTTTTTCCCTTTTTTTTCCTTTTTCATCTCGTGTACTTGCATGTGTGCTGTACTCCAGATGTTCGTGCTTAATTTGCATAAGTCGAGTGTTTACTGCGATTGATGCGCGTGTTAATTACTGACATGTATACATGTACATGTAGATACATGCAAACATATATGTATGCAGTCGTACATGTATTCGAAAATAGAGGAATACGTGTTACTTTTTTTGGTCGTGAAGTTATGTTAAATTTTTGAGAGATTTAATTCTATGAGATTTAGAAACTAATTTAAAAAATTAAACGAATTGAAATTTTTAAATCTACTTCATTAAATCTACTTCAACCTCCCTTCAATTTTTGTTTAAAAATTTATAAATTTTGTATTTAAAAACAATTAATTGAATAAAATCAATTATAAATTTGTTTACATTTGTTTTTTAATGTTACATTAAATTTGTAATTAATACAAAAATCAAATATTTTACGAAATTAAGTAAAATTTTAATTAAATATAAATTTGTTATATGATTATAATTAAATTTTTTATTTAATTTAATTTGAAATAATATTTCAGAATATATTTTTAAATTTAATTTATGATATCTAATAATTTGTTGATAATATAGTAATTGTTCGTCTGAAAATTTTTTATATAAAGCTTAAAAGTTTTGTAAAAGTTAAAAAAGTTTTTTTTTCAATTCGCATGCAAAGTTTATTAAAAAAATATCTTTTTGTAAACTTTTTACCATTCATATATCTATACTTTTATGACTTTTTATAATAACATTTTTGCATGCGGAAATAGTCGCTTTTTAAAAATATTTATTTAAATAGTTTTAAATTAAATAATTCTACATTAGTTATGGAAAAATAAAATTATATGAATTCGGTAACATATTTTTGTTCAAGTATAATTATCAATCCATTATTATAATTCCTAATCAACAAAGAAAATTTTGTGTTTGATTATATTAGTGATATTAAATTTTTTAATTTATTCAACGTCGTTGTATTTATGGTATAATTGCGATATTAATTAGCGACGGAGATCGTCAGTATGTTTGTGAACAAAGCACGTGTAACGTACAGTGGTGCTCGTATCAATCGTCCGAGACCAGGATTCGAACTCGGGACCCCGAGATTATGAATCCATCGCTCTACCGACTGAGCCACTGGGACCTCTCTAATTTCAATATTAGTTATATTTTATCATATGATACAGGATAAAATTTTATGAAATATATTGAAAATTTCATTCACGTCTTAATGTATTCTTATTTATGTGTATCAAAATGAAATTTTATTTTAATTTAATTTTAAAAATCTTTAATTTTTTCATCTTATACTCTAAAGTATATAGATTTTTTTATCTTGTTTCCAACATTTTTTATTGTAATTTATTTTAATTATTATGCTACAAGTAAAACTTTTTATTCATGATGTGATCCATTTTGATTTTTTTATCTTCTGTGACGTATAAATACAAGAATATTAAAAACAATTTTTTTTAAAACTGATATTACAAATACAAATATCATATGATGTGTAATAAATAAAAAACATGCCCGTTCAAAATAAAATTCTAAATATTGTAACTACATTTGTCTTAAATTTGCAATATATTTTGCGGAAATTGTATTTGTTTTGTTCGAATTCGTGGAATATTTGTTTTTCTTTGAAAGCTTTTTTCTTATTCCAAATCTTAAGAAACTAGATGACTATTTGAATAAAATAGTAAATTCTAGATTATTTGGCTTGTTTCTGAAGATTTGCAAGTGTATTTGAATTTTTGTTTTATTTTTCGGTATTTTTAAATTTCATCTTCCTCTTTTAAGGCCAATGTCTAAAAATTACTTTAGTTGACCCAATGTTTGTATAGTATTAAAAGTTAAATATATCTTAATTTGAGCAGTCTATAATACAATATATAGCACAGATGTTTAATTTTGCCAGAATAATGGATTTGTAAGTATTTTAAGTAGTACATTCTTGCTGATTTTCTAATTATTTGCAGCTAGGATTTTTAATATTTTTATGTTATTCTAACAATTTTTCATGTGATTTTTTTATGTTAACTTTAATCTAAGATTAAATAAAAATTTTTTAAATATTTTTAACTTTAAAATTGTCTATTTTAAATTTGAAAAAATCATAAATTCCATTTTAAAGCTTTAACAAAAGCAGCCCAACTACCAACATTGTTAAATGTCTTTTTTAAAATTTATGAATAAATTAATTATTGGTTTCAGTCCAAACTTTGAGGGAATATCCTTTCATACCTCATAATATTAAAATTATCAACTAAATAATTAATAACCTTCCTGAATAATCAAGTAGTTTTTTTACTATTTACTTGTTTATGTAATTATTTTCAAATCTTTTTTAGATTCTTATTATTAAAGATTTTATTTAACTCGTTTTATTATATTTGGTTTTTATTTTCTTCATTAATTATTCAGAAAAATAGTCAGTTATAGCTTCTAAATCTTTGGTCATCAAAGCCAAAGCAAGGGAGTGAATTTTATTACTTCATAGTTGTAGTTATCACATTCAAAGTTTATAGTACTCTATGCCTTAGTCGTGATAATCAATGTTTTAGTGGTCAGGAGCAAGATATATTTAAACATTAGACGTGAGAAACAAAGTTTAGTTGTCATAACTACAGCTCGCATCTAAAAGCTTTAGTCCTGACGTTCAAAGTGATTTGGTTGTGTTGACTAAATATTGCAATATTATGACCAAAGTTTATGGCTGTAACCACTCTCTATGTTCTAACTATATAATTTAGATGTTACAATCAAAGTAGCTTTTTTCTTTTAATTTATCCTCATAGCTTTTTGTCTCTTATCAAAGTTCGTGCCTTATGATTTAATAATGACGTATTAGTACTGTTTTTGGTGTCTGGTAAATTGATAATTAGATTTTCTGATGATATTCAAATATTTCCCTTCTCACCGAAGGTTACTCGCTTTTTGTTATTTCAAAGTTTACGGGTAGGTATTATTTTTTTTCAACACAATCTCTTATAATTGGAATTGTTTTGTTTTTCAACAAACTGTTTACAATTTCAGCTTGGCAGTTTTTCCAATTAGCTCTTTCAAAGTTGAACTTTATGCTTTACTGAATCATTATAATAGAGCTATTTACTTTTGTTGTTGTGATAGGGAAATGATCGTTAGTAAAAAAAAATGATGATCTCTCAATGTATATTATTTATTAGATAGTATGCTCAACCATTTTTCATTCAACATTTAGTGTATTATAACGGAAAATTCTTTATGTATTATGATTGAGTTTACTTCATGCTTTGTATTTTTTCTTGGCTTCGACCATTAAAATAAAATTTTAGTAGATGTTGCTAATGTCAACATTTTTTAATAATATATTGCATTTTTGAATAATCGTTTATTGTTACATAAAGATTATTTTTAAAATTTGTTTTCCGTTCTTATAAAATGTTAAAAACTTTATTTTTTTTCTATCTGTTTATATATGTATATATTTTACATTAAAAGTAGCTATAAATATATTCTATTACAGATTGAATACTTTAATTACTAACGGGAAGAGTTTTAGTGAAATTCTCAAAAAAGCCACGTCCATCTGGGTTAACAATGTTTAATTTTTTTTCTTAGTTTTAAGTTATTTGATCTGAATTTTAAGGTTTTCAAAAAAAGTTTACATTAACTTTAACTTCGTACATTTTTAAAATTCATAATTCTAGAAAATTCTCACCAGAATTATGTGCATATTGCGATTGAAATCTTTCGATTTAAAAAAATTGTCTGAAATATTCAATTTGTTCAAAACTTATAAAAGACTAAGAGCTGAGATAAAATTTGACGTAACATTCACTATTAATTTTTAATGCACTTTTACGCCAAATTTCTTCATCATTTTTATTTCTTTAAAACTTCTAAACAGATTGAATTTTTTTTTAAATTCAGTTTCTTTTGTAGATTGAAAAGTTACAATCTCAAACGATAACTCTGACTAACAAAATCAATACAATTTTTTTAAGAATCATTTAGAATAATTATTTTAAAATTTTCTTTATATGTGCGTTCAAGCTCTTGTTTGAAAAAACAATCCTTTTTTTTTATTTAATATGCGCATAAGTGTATTTTATTTATATGATACAATGAAATTTAAATCATTTCTAATCATGTCAATATCTTTTTTTTTTGTTTTCAGCATTATCGGGGCAGCATGAAATCCTTAAACACTGGTATAGTCACTTTATTGAACTACGGTAAGCACGTGCCACCTGCAGTTTCACATGTGACGCTTGCTCACGAGATTGGCCACAATTTTGGATCTCCAGTAAGATATGAACTTTTGTACCCTTTTTTTTTAACTTCTTTATCCTGCACTTCACCTAAACCTTTAGCTTTTTCTATCATGGAAAAAGTCATAGGTTGTGACCTTAATAAATAAAAAAAAATGTATTTTTAACCTTCATAATACACCGTCCTTTTTGCCTTTGCGGCGGTTCTCCTAACTCACAAGCTTTCGGTAGCATCATACAAAAAAATTGATTTATATAAATTCCCAAAAAGTTAGAATTACTAAAGTACTATATATTTCTATTGATTCAATATTATTTCTGATCTCTTACCATTCCAAAATAGAAATAAGAAAAGTCAAATATTATTTGCAATGTGTCAAATACTAATTCGGAAAATTGAAAATCGTCTGACGAACAGTTGTACTGCTGCAACTCGAATGTTGGAATCGTGATAGTCCCAACATTAGAATAGTAGTCTTTTAGTAACATTATTTACATGTTGGAACTCTCACGCTTTCAACGTTGGAGTTTTTGTAGTTCGCTACTCAATGGATTTCCCTCAGCTCCGATTTCGTATTATAAACAACTCAAAAATGATTCGGAATACCTCAAAAAATATTGAACTTTTTCAACATCATTTTAGAATCGTTGCACTCACTTATTTCTGTTAAATTAGCTTAATATATATTAGAATTGTATAAGTACCAATAATAGGATTAAAGTAGTTCCAAAATTTTTTCTGTGCGCTTAAGTACTTTCTTTGAACAAGCGCTATGACACTATTATTCAGCAAATCCACATTATTACGATTATAATTGTTATATGAGAAGAAGAAAAATTTTTTTGTGAAAGTACAATAAGCCCATCATATCCTATTAACAATAAAATTTTTACAATCTGCATCGTATGTGTAAAAGCGACGTGCACGCTAGGCAAAATATAAAAAATATATTAGTTGCAGAAACGAAAAAAAAATAAAAAAAAAATGCGTGAAAGAGTCAGTAAACAGGTGTGAGATACGATGGTTATTAAAGCCTTTCACATCGTATTCCTTTATTTTTAGCACGATCCAGAGCAATGTACACCGGGTGGTGAGGACGGAAATTTCATAATGTTTGCTCGTGCGACCAGCGGTGACAAGCGCAACAATAATCGCTTTAGCCCATGCAGCCTAAATGCCATCAACCCTGTTCTCAACACTAAGGCTCGTTCACCTAAAGGCTGTTTCACCGGTAAGTATATATACATATACGTATATACATACACCTTCATTCATCTCTATATGTATCTCTATACATACCTACGTTTATATAGTCTATGTATATATGCGGTTTTATGCGAGTATAACGTATATGTATACGTATACACTTAGGATCTATGCTGCCGAAATGGCTATAGTAAATGCCATTGTGATTCTGGAGCTTTATTTCTAGACGAATATTCCGTGACTGGCTTTAATGTCGTTGGCTGTGTTGCTACTTGCGTTATTTGCACTTTAATATTGACTATATTTTCGGGGGAAAAAAAGAAAAGGAAAATTACTCGGTAATTAAATACTTTCTTTTATTTTGGCGTAATGATTAGATAAAAATTTTTACGGCTGGTAATTTCATTAAAAAATATACTGTTAAGTTATAGAGGGATTTTAAATTTTTTATTTATAGAAGATCGTTGGGCTGCTTATTAAATTTTTACTAAAGCAAAAACGAGATTCACAGAAAGAATAAAATAAGTAAAGCGAAACATTCTCTAATATTTTTTTACGATCTGTGTTTCTTTTTGTATCTTTTCATTATTATTAGTTTCATAATTTTTAGTGTGCATATATAAAACGTAGAAAAAATAATCTTAACGTTAAAAATTACAAGGTTTACATAATCCTGAATATTTTTTCCTAAGAATCTCAAAAAATGTAGTTTACTTAGAAAATTTTTTCCATTTTTTCGAAAGTGAAATCGATCAACTTTTATTGACTGAAAATACTTCCCTATCGTATGCAGTCAATATTCGGTCCTTATACGATAAAATTGACTGTCGAAAATAGATTTTAAAAATTCTATTCAGAAAATAAAGGTACTGAAATATTGATATAAATTTATGCAGTATTCCTTCAACTTTTACACAGAAGTACTTTATAAAATGACGAATTTCAAAGTATAATATAATTTAAGCTAATGCAATGCCTTGATAAATCTTATATGAAAACAAAAATTATTGAACTTATTTTCAAAAATTTATCATATATTTCTTAGCATGGTTTGAAAATTTTATCATTCATGAAAATTGATCAATTTACTAATATCAATCTTGATTTAGTTGAAGTTAGGTTACACTTATGACCTCATTTTTATTTAGGAAATGTTTAACTTTTCAAAGTTCAAATGTACATATTTCTCTTTATTTTTAAAACAGTAATTTTTTATTTAATCTTTCTAGAAAAGATCTTGACCTAATATTCTTAAATGTTTAAAACCTCTTCTTTGAAATATAGTTGTCGAAAAGTAGTTATGATGCGATTTAAAAAGTTATAGCAAGAGAAAAAGTACAGGATTTCTGTAATTTTTTTATTTTCCCGAAAGCTTTCGTTTATTGAATTTGAAAAAGTTTTGATAAAGTACTGCAACTATAATGAAAGATAGAATGGATATCTACTTTTCAAAATTTCATTGGTATTTTTGAAAAATTTGGAACGTCAAAAGTACGAGAGAAACCGAGATTTCTTGCATTTTCACATCGTATTTTTTTGGAAATTTTTTGAAGAGTCATCAACTTTTTAATGCTCAATTCAACACGAGATTAAATAATAGTAACTTGCGACTTATTGAAGAATTTTTTTTTTATTTTTAACTTTTTTAAATCTCGACGGAATTTAGTTTTCATATTTGAAAGATGTTTCAAGTTTTCAAAAACATTATAGAATACAATTTTTTGGTCTATTTCATAAACATTTATTGTCTTCAAAATAGATAAAATATATCCATATACAATTAAGAATTGAAAATTCTTTTTTCATCGATATTTTATTTACCTTTTGTTTACCTTCATTTATACGAAATTTCAGTTATTCATCAAGCAATCGTATTATTCCTGATTAATCAACAATAACACACACCATCATAGCTAACTGAAATATTTTAATAATCGCAAACGCTAAACCATGTAATGTTGATAAAATGAATAATAAATTAAAACATGCCGGTTTGAATAAATACAATAAACTGCTTCCTACGAATAATTAACATTAAAATTCACGCTGAAATATTAAACGTTATTTGTTCATTTGTTTCTTTTGTAGATACCAAATTAAGTAAAAACAAATCATTGATTGAAACCTTTTATTGCTTTTTTAATTAATTACAATTTTAATAGCTTACCTTTTTACGACAGCAAAATAAGAAATAAAAATTTATTAATATTAATTAAGATTGAAATAATTTAAGAAATTAGCCAATGAATAAAGTTTTCCAGTACAATTATTGTGCAAATTATTTTGATTGAATAAAAACTTTATCAACAAGCTTTTTAAGAATGACAAAATATTGAAATACAATTATAAGAATACTTTTTCTTGTCATTGTCATCACTTTTTTTATTCAAAATAAAAAAAATAAAGTTTATTTAAAAAACGCCCATATAACAATTTTTTTCCACCATGGATCGATATCCTATCAAACGAAATACCACAATCAATCGGTAAAACCTAATCATTCTATCATTCCACTATCTATTCTCCATATGAGTATCTAATCTTCTAAAAAAAAAAACAAATAATAGAAAAAAACCGATTAAAAAGCCATGAGATCAAAAAGGTTTGAAGCACGTACACTTTCTTCACGATATATCGTTTTCAATAATCTGATGCAGAGCGTTATTTGCAGTGCAAGTTGAATAGAGAGTATGTGTATACGTTTTATCTTCTTCTTTTTTTCCTCTCTCTCTCTCCCTCTTTCCATACTCCTTTAGAATTCAGTGTGTGCTGGCGACAGTTGCTATCTCCTTGCCTTGGATGCACATCTTAAACCTTGCATACATACACACACGACGAATGCTTGCTCCTTTTCCTTCCCTTTATAGTATGTATAAGGGATGTTGAGGAGTGGAGGGAAGGGGTTAGAGAGGATAGAAAAGGAGCTGTAGAGGGGGTAGGTCTCGACGTGCAGAGGGAATCGTATTAGAACGTGACAGATGGGAAAGAGAGAAACTGGCAGCTTGCAAGTCCGCAAAGCATAAGCGGAGATTTCTCGGTAGAGAAAAAGAAAGAAGAAAAAAAAATATAGTAGAAAAGGAAAAAGAAATATTATATATGAGAAATGCAGAAAGAGCTCACACACGCCAAGTCAACATTTTTCAGGTGTCCTATTATTCTTTCATATTTTTCCAGCCAACGCGCTATTTTTCTATAAATTAACAAAAGAATAGTTCAATGGGTAAGCACCTAAGGTTCGTACGTGTGTAAAGTTTTAATGAAAAAAAAAATTCATTTACAAATTTCATATCAATTTTCTTAAAATTAAAAACTAAAATGAAAAATTGATTAAAAACTAACTGAAAAATTATGATTGTATATTAAATTTTAATTTTTGTATGCTTGTGTTTTTTTTCAAATAATCATGAGAATGAATATCTTATATGATCGGAGATCAGCTGAAATTCAAGATATATTTCTTGTAGATGTAGGTCGAAGTAAAAATACGGTTTCTCAGCGAAGAATAATCGAATAAAAAAAAAATTAAAGATTTATTTTATTATCAATGTTTTATTGGCTCTCTTACAGTACTTTTAAAAGTACTTAAGATCTTTTCTTGATTTATGCACTATTAATGATTGTAACTGCTGTCGTTGGGTAAGAAAAATTATTTTTCTCTAGATATTTTTTAACTAAATAATTTAATGAAAAATTTCTAAAATAAACTTTTCTACTGAATAGACAATCTTAAAATCATAACCTTATGATTAATTTACATTTTTTTAGTTCAATAATTGAAATTAAAATTCAAGAAAATGAATTTAATTAAATTTTTTTCATCCAATTAGCAAATTACATTAAATTACAGAGCGTCGGAAGAGGTAAATAAAATTCTGTTTAAAATATAATTTCATTACTTTAATACACTTTTTATTTCGATTGTTTCAAAATATTATATCTCTTAGTTCAATTTTTCTTTTACTTTTTCTTGCTTTTTTTTGCGAAATGCAGACAGAATTTATATAGAAATTTTGATCTCAAAATATTTCAAATGATTTCCGCGTTCGACTTCTTTGGATTTTGAAGTACGCAGTATATAGATTGAGAATCTAAAAAAGACACGTACTTTTTTATCGATGAAATCCTATCACGCTAAGAAGACGCAAAGAAACTTATTTGAATTTATAAATTAAAGAATATTTAATGCTTACAAATATGTTTAAATAGTTTGAAGATTCATAAATTTAAATTAATAAAAAATTAATTGATAATTCAATAGTGCAAATAATTATGATGAAATTGTATTCGTAAGAACAGCAACACTATATAAAAGATATAAAATTTAATGTTTCCAATTAACTGAATCTCGAAAAAAAAGAGAAAGTACCAAAATCTTAGAAAATTCTATAATAATTATTATCTTTTTTGTTTCACGCCAACCTCAATAGATAGTAAGTCAAGACGCTCATTATCTCCGCTCTAATAATGTTCGATGAACCGATGACATTTTCTAACATTAAATTCATCACCTTACGATTCTTAAATATTATCTCTTTTTATTTTTTCTCAATTTTTAAAATTTTATTTTTTCCAGAACCACAAGCTTCTCTGTGTGGTAATGGTGTAGTTGAAGACGGCGAAGAATGTGATTGTGGTTGGGAAGAAGATTGTCGTGATTCATGTTGCTTCCCTCAGCGACGTTATCCACCAGCTGAAGAAGTACCGTGTACATTAACGCCTGGCTCTGTTTGCAGCCCGAGTCAAGTAAGTGTTCTTTTAAACTTTATTTTTCATATGTTTTACATTTTATAATTATTTTTGTTTTTTTTTGTAAAACTAGCTTTTTTTAGAAAAATTATTATTTTAAATAAATTGTATATTATTTAAGTTAATCCTTAAAATCTTTCGATTTTATATTTACGACAACATTTATCAGAAGAGTATCAGAACTCTCGATCATGGGAGATGTTTTCTGATATAAAAATATAAAAAATTCAAAGTTATAGACTCCAACAATAGATTCGGAGATAGATAGTGTAATCTTAATAAATTTATGAAATGTAATAAAATTTAGCATGGTTTCAAAGAACCATAAACGAACACGTGTTTGTTTTATATAATCCACTTAAATTATATAAAAAGTAGTAAAATTAAAAAAAAATGTTCTAGTTCAAGTCTTATTGTACCATTATATATTCATTAAAGGTTAAAACTTATATATATTTTTTAATTTAATGTCGCTATATTTTTGCTATCATTGCGATGCTAATTAGCGACAGAGATTGTCAGTGTGTTTGAGAAAAAAGCACATGTAACGGACAGTGGTGCTTGTATAAATTAGCCGAGAGCGGGATTTGAACTCGGAGCCTCGAGGTTACGAATCTATCGCTCTACCGAATGAGCCACTAAAAACCTCACTTTATATAAAATTAATAGTAGTTAAATTGGAATAGAATTTATTATTTTAGATATATTTTTAATCTTCACTTTTGATTGTTGATAACTTTTAAATAAATTATGAACTGTTAAAACAATAATTAAATTCAAAAATTTTTTTAATGTAATTTTGATAAATTCTGTAAGGCTTTACGTACAGATTAGTACTTATATAAAACAATGATAATTTTTATCATATTTGAAAAAATTGTTATGATTACACTAATTAACTTCATAATTACCAAACGTTTAAGTTTATAACTCTGACTTTTTTCATAATTTTATATAAGAAAATATCTACCGCAATTTCAACAGAATTCGTAATCCGCAGTTCTGACACTCTCTCAGCGGGATTAAATTGAAAGTGAAATGAAAGAGAATTGATGAAGTTAAATTGAGCAAAAGTAATTGTCTTAAAAAATATTTAAACTTTCAGTAATAATTATTTCCTATATTTTTATGACTTTTACTTTGAAAAATAAGAGAAAGAATCGTCCATGTAGTAGATGTAATTTCACAAATGTACAAAACTGTGCCGTGCTTCTAAGTTTTTCATTTTATGGGATTGAAATTGATGTTTTTTTTATTTCTACTAGAAGATTATGTGTAGATTTTTATGGAAAGAAAAAAAAGGGGAGAGAAAGGGAGAGAAAGAAATGTAAAGGAGATTTTTCGTAAAAGAGACTTTGCTCTCGCGCTTTACTGCATCTATAGAAAAAGTTTTAGTGCGGTTTGGGGCTTCTTTAGAATTTGCTCTTGCTGAAAGAGTTATTACCGTGATAAAAACGTGATGCTCACGAATACTTTGCGCGATAAAAAGAGGAAGTATCTTTTCAAATTTATCCCATGTTCGGTATATCGTAACCCAGATGCGTATGAATTATTCACTAGAAAAATTCACTAATTCGATAACTGCAATCACTATGCATTTTTTGAAAAAAAAATTCACTTTATTTTAAAATTTTATTAATTTAATGAAACATTTATGGATATTAAAAATATAAATAATTTTGCTTTTTAATTTACGAACAATATTGCAAAAACGTTTTTACAATTCTAAAAATTATGTTTTCATTGCTTGTAATTGCATTAATTATAAAGAATTCGTACGTGAAAAATGAATTTTTATACCAAATAAAGTTAAAAAATTTTTATTAACGTTTAAAATACTGGAACATAACATCCTTTAAGATTTTTAATTTTAAATAAATAAGTTAATTACAGTTATGATTAAATAAATGAAAATTAAATATTTTTTTCGTATTTATGAATTTAGTATGCCCATAAAATGACTAGTATATCTAATGAATAAAGTTATTAGAATGAGTACGATTATAGTGACTAATAAAAATTTACTAAAAATGAACTCATAACGATACGTCTATTTTTATATACTCAATTTACTTGATAATTAGTTCTTAAACTGTGAATAACTTTATCAAAAAAAAAATGTTTTAATTTAAACGATATGATAATATTCTTGTTTTTTTTTTCTTTTCTAGGGTCCATGCTGTACGACCGACTGTAGATTGAGATTTGGCGACAAGTGCCGTGACGACAACGGTTGTCGTGATGCGAGTTTTTGTGACGGTCGAGCACCCTATTGTCCTCCATCCATTAACAAGCCCAACAAAACCATCTGCAATCAAGAGCTCGTTTGCTTCATGGGAGTGAGTATTTTATATACAAAATCCTTTTTTTTCTACAATCATACCTCCCTCGCCTCCCTCAAACGGTATCTTTCATCCTCTCGATGAAAATTCAAACGAGCTTTGAATATAATACTACGTGTACTTTATGATGCTATGCTTTTTTTCTTTTTAATCTTGATAAATTGTTTGTTTCTGTATATAATGTAATTTTGATGCTGCATCGCTCACCATTTGTTCATCGTTTTTTTCAAATACTCGCGTGCCTTTTTGTTGTCGTGGCTTTTTTTTATCTTTTGTTGTACATTTTTTTTCTAGTTGTTTTCTTTATTCTATACAATGATATTTGCATATTAAAAGATTGTTGGAAAATAATTTACCTTTTTTTTTATTGATTAAAGGTATAGTTTTCAAATGATAATAGAATGTTTTATTAGCTGAAAACGTTGGAATTTCGTTTACAGAAAAAGTTTAATTGTTTTTAAAGTTGAATTTTATTTGCTTTACCTTTTTTTCTACAACAAAAAATAAATGATATTATTTTATATTGTAAAGAATTTATTGGTGCAAAAGAAAACTTTGATTGTTTGAAAATTGAAAAGATTTATCCAAACTTTTATTACCATTAAATGAATTTTTTTTTGTTCAATTCGAACAATTGTAAAAGTTTTTATTCTTTTTAAATTCTGTTATAAGATTTTAATAAAATTCCGCGCTAACGCTTAAACCATCGGAATAAAAGATCAAGAATCAGCAAATATTTTTATTTTATTTTCAAATAAAAAAAATAAGAATAAAAAATGAAATTTATTCCATAACACAATAGTACATTTTCTATGGCTTGAAATAAAAATTTTAATTTAAAAATTGATTATTAAATTTTTGAGTATTAAACGTTGTGATGAAATGCAAATTATTAAATGAAAATCAAGCATTGAAAACGTTTACTTTTCTTTGTAACAGGAGTGCACCGGAAGTATTTGCCTTGCTTACGGACTTGAATCTTGCCAGTGTATACCAGGACCCGACGATCCACCAACTAAAGCTTGCGAGCTATGCTGTCGGCTACCGGGGGAGAATCAACCTTGCCTGTAAGTTCATTATTTCCTTCCTCTCTTTCTCAAAAACTTCATTATCTTCATTATTGTTATGCCTTTTCGTACACGCTATATACACTTTATATATATGTATAGAAAAGTTTCTTAAGACTTATCTAGAAGACGTCTGCTTTCATAATAAAGGAAGAGCATTTTTACAAGATTACAAAAGAATGTAATTTATTAGCTTTTCTTCTTTATGATGGGCTAGGTCTGGTCGATTTTAAAACAGTTATTTTATCTTCTTCAGGAATAATAATTTTTTATCGTCGTATTTTATTAATTACATCTTACAAAATATGAAAAATACAATTATAATTATCTTTTCGAAAAATAAAACGAAAAATCTTATTTTAAAATTATAAATTTCAGTTTCGAAATAATTGTTAAATTGTTATAAATTTTTAAAAATATTATTTTAGAGTTGTAAACGTTTTGTATATATTATTATTAGCTCATGCGGTGTATAATAAATTTAAGCGATCCATTTCAATTTGTTACCATTAAAAATTTAAATTGAATTTTTTTTCTAACAAAAAGTGCTTTTTATTTTAAAACATCTGCTTCGAGCTGTATCTATTAAAAAATTAACGTTCTACTATCAAAGTTAGGAATTCACATCGTTAAAATTTTAATGATATATTCTCAATCTAATTACTGACTTTTAAACAATGATCATTTTAGACATTTTTATTTAAAAAGATAAAACTTTTCGATACTTTTTATCACAAATATAAATAGAATATGTAGAGTTTAGTGGCTAAAGTGGCTAACGCGCGCAGTTCATAGTTGACTGAATTCAGTTCCTGATGCTCCCGGCGCTTTTAGTTTATACTGTCTCTGCTATTGGTTGACATAACTTTCAATAATACACTATCTTTCAACTTTATTTCAACTGTGCAATCTTATGTGAGCTTTGTTATAAAATAGTAAATCTGTTCGTTCGGATAATTTTTAAAAGTAATATAAATTTTCTTTTATATGCAATTTTGCAATATAATAATTGCAAATTAATAGGTTAAAAAATATTAAACCAACTAATTTCGAGAGCAGTAAGTTATATGTAACTTTGATGGGAGTAATAAATGTGAAAAACTAAAAAAAATTTGAAAATAACAGTTTATAACTGCTAATAGCCAGTAATAAAACATCGAAAGTCAGACGCAATTTTCTTAATAACTAAAAAGAAAAACATTTAATAACTCAAAAATACTTCAACAGCAAAAAAAAAAAATTGAACACGAATTCCTCCTAGGATAACCCAAAAAAAAATCAAGTAGCCATATTACTAAAAGTGCTACTAAAAGTACCACTTGAGGCCATACTCGTGTTTAAAAAAAAGAGAGAGAGAAAGGAAAAAATAACAAAAAAGTAACATATAGGCCATGGATAGAAGAGTCCGTATACGTCGAAGGCTCTTTAAAAGCCAAAGAGAAAAAGAGAGAGAGAGAGAGAAAGATAGAAGAATAGATTGAGAAACTGTTCGTCAAATTGCATATCGAAGGAAGAAGAGTAGAACGGGGGGAAAGAGGAGGAGGAGGGAGGGAGAGGGATATATAGAGTAGATGGAAGAGAGCAAGAGAGGAACAAGAGGACTTATGTCAAATTAATCGAATTCTCCGGGGGAATAATACGTATAGAACGTTCGTTCACTCGGTATATACCCTGGCTCTCTCTCTCTCTCTCTCTCTATCTTTTGCTCGAGCGTTCGCTGTATTTCGAAGTAACTTGATTAGAGCTTACACAATAGGTAGACGATGAAAGGATATAGGAGGATCCCTTGTGACAGTTTTGGACGATGAAAAATATTAAATTGCTTGAAAGTTTTCATAATAATAAGATTTTTATCAAATATTAAACTTTGGATTTTAGTTTTATTCTATTACGATTAAATTATTTTTAAAAATTTATAACATCATTTTTAGAATTTTATTCAATTTACTTTTGATTTATGAAAATTTTTCGGTTTTAAAAAGTTTTTTTTTAATGCTTTTATAAAAAAATGTAAGAGTAAATTTACTTTCTAATTGAAAGGAAAAATCTTAGAATATCTTAGAAAATGAAAATTTTTATAAAGAGCTTTTCTTACGGTTACTTCGGGAGAATATCAGCATAAACATTAAAGATTCAGATATAATGAAGCAACCTAAATCATATAAAATAGAATTTTTAATCTTACCTCTGCAAAAACATATTTTCGATAAAAGCAAACAAGATCAAAAAGCTTAAAAAATAGTGATTAAAAATAAGACTATATAAATTGAAAAATATATCAATCTATGAATAAATTTAAAATTAATATTAAGATAAAAATAAAAATAATCTTTGTAATAAACTATTTAGATTGAAAAAGAAAAAGAAAAATCTTTTTCTTTTAATTTAAAATAAATAAATCATTATGAAAAGTCTTCCTGATCAACATGTACAAAGTTGCTCTTGTGTATACTCTTATCTACGAGTGAACAAGAGAACAGCAAGTCCGGACGTTAGTTCGTCGAATGCGATTCTCCGTTTCCTTCGGCATAATTAAATAAATTCGTAAATTCGGTTAGTCTACGGTAACATCGTTGTACTCTGTTCTTCGTTGTCCCTATTCCTCCTACTATCTATATATACCTTTTCCGGAGGGTATAACGACAAAGTTTCTCTCTTCTCTTTCGATTTCAAGCGATTTCATCCGCGTTCTCAGACAGAAGAAAAAGAAAAAAGAAAGAAAATGACTGACGGGTATATATGGATAGTTTATTTCTTTCTTTTCTTACTATAATGTTATAGAATATGTGTGTCTGGTTCGCACACTTGAGGATTGCACGGATTGTCAGAGCGTTGAGTGTTTGTACTTTTATCGGATATCCGAGAGTATAAGGATGAATCTCTCGTGGATATATATTTTTTCTATTCATGCGATAGTTTGGAAAAAATTTTTCCATCTCAAAATTCGCGAGTGTATTCAGTTAGAAAGAATCAATCAATTTTTCCACGAATTTTTTAATACTTTTTTTTTATAACAAATACTTATTTTTTCTTTGGGGGGTCGAAATGTTTCATGAACGTAATTTCTACAATGATTGGCTATATAGCGCTAGTTCGCGTCAATGGTTTTGTGGTTGCTTTGTGAGTGAGAAGAGAACAACTCGAGCGTGCTTAACGAGCAACGATTTTTACTTCTCGAATGGATGAAGAGAGAGAGAGAAAAACCTATATGCTTTTTGACACTGGCTAACGGTAGAGAGATATAGAGACTGGTTTATTGGATTCTTTCGTGAGTGGTTTCCATTCGCAGGGAAAAATTTTTTGCATGCCGTGAATATTCTGGATACAAATTTAGAGTTTCGCGAGATTTTTCAGTTTTATACTCACGTATCAACGTTATGATATTTCTAATAAAAAAAAATTGTTTCAACTTTTTTTTTAAATTGCGTAAAATTGTAAGTTTTTGAAATGTTTGTTTTTTTTTTATTTTATTTTCATAAATTTTTCATATTTTATTTGAAACAAAAAATTTTATTATAAAAAAAGAGGTTTTATTTTTTACATTTCTAGTGCGCTGTGAAATGATCACCTTTATTATTTTATATTTTTCAAATGCTATAGTCAAAGGAGTAAAAAATATGTTTAACAATATTTCAAAGAAAAGGAAAAAAATTTAATAGAACTTTATATAATATTTTTGCTATGATATAGTATAATATAGTATAATACAGTATAATTTTCATTTTTAAAATTCAAAAAATACAAATATTTTAAAAATTTTGTTTGTTAATTTTTAATTAGCTTTACTCGAATTCCACATATTTGTAAATTATTTTACAACTAACATAAAAAAACACTATGAAATTGTAAAATTTACAATCCCTTCATTTTTTCAAAAGTGAAAAAAATGACTTTTTTTTACTTAATCTTACATTTCTGTTTTTTAATTTTTTTCTTTATCATAAATATATCCTTATCTTATCTCTCACTTGAAGAAAAAAAAATTTCCATCTTTTTCGTTTGCGTCGTGCAAAGTAATCTCTTCAGTTAAACACTCGACGCGCCTTTTACTTTTCTATATAAGTATACTTACAACATCCTTTTGATTTTTATCTTTTTCTCTCTCTTTCCCCTAAAGAAATCACCTATCACCTCTTTTGCTCATTTTACCATCGTACTAACATTTCGGCTTGTAGCATATCAGAGCAAAGTAATTTCAAGGATTGGAATCTATAGGAAAAGCTTTTCGACATTTCCTTGAGATATTGAACATCTAAAAGGAGGAAGGAGAGAGAGAGAGAGAAAAGTTGAATCGAGAGAGCTTGAGGGGCTAGTCAACCATAACCATTGAACTATATGTATATAAAAGTTTTAAACATGTATGCGTATTTATGTGTGTGTTACAGTTCGTCGTTCGATTGGAATTCACCACCCTACGACATACCGGACATGTTCGCTAAACCAGGCACGCCTTGCAACGATTACAATGGCTACTGCGATGTCTTTCAAAAGTGCAGAGAGGTCGATCCTAGCGGTCCATTGGCCACACTTAGAAAGTTACTATTATCTGACGAAAGTTTAGCTACATTTAGAAGATGGATAACCGAGCATTGGTATGCCGCTACCCTCATTGTACTTGGTGCCATTTCAATTTTGGTAAGTTTTATTCAAAATTATCCAAATTTTAAACATATATTTGTCAAACAACGAAAAAGTTTTGTGATGAGAAAAAGAAAATTAAATCAGAGAAATTTTATATTGATTAAAGTTCGTATAGAACAAATTACTTATAGCATAAAAGTTTATAAAATTTTCATATTTTTATTGAAGAATTATTAATTAAAAAAATCAATTTTAAACTGAGTTTTCAACATTACGTAGACTCAATCAAATTAATAATTTCAGAACCCAAACCAACCGAACGCTTAAATAATATGACAAAGCAATAACGATTATATTTTACGGTGCCTAAAAATAAAGGCTTGGAAAATATTTTAGTAAATTCGTATTTATTAAATATTTAAAAGTTCTTACAAGCGCATCGTAAAAATGGTTTCGAGTTATTACTTATTTACGGCTCATTCATTTTCGTTTATTCCTAAAAGTTTTATTATATTCTTTTATTTTATTCTTTTTTTTTTAGTTAAAAGTATATAGAACAATTTAGCGTTTCAGTAAAATAAAAATCGATTATTAAAGTACGCTCTTAAAGTTTAAAACCGCGTGAAAAGAATGGAAAGAAAAAAAAATAGATTACGACATGAAAAATATTAAAATTAAAATTACACATTCAGGGGATTCTTAATAAAGCATTATTAAAATTCAAGAGCAACATAATTAAAATATTAAATTTTCTTTAGGTTTTGTGTGAAAAGCTTTTTTTCACACTATGCACATTCGGTTTGAATATATTATACCACTATAACCTATATTTTTTATCCGAAGAACGAAAAGAATTTATCATTCGTAATAACATATTCTGTAAAAACAGACGTACTATTATTATATTTTTTCTTTTTTTAAAAAAAAAAAAAAAAAGCTTTAGAAAAGAGGTGAATTTATTCATATTTTGAAGTGCAGCTACAATTTTTCATTCAACTTTTTACAGCGCCGTATACGTAGAAATAAGAAGAAGTGCGATGACGATGATAATAATAATTGCAATAGTAAGTTCGTCCATAAATCAACGCCTCAGAATAGCAAGAGAGTAAAACTGAGTAAACATTAAATTCGTATATGAAAGCTGCTTAGAGATGTTTAAACAAGCATTCGCTCAACTTATTATAGTCTCCGGCGTACATGTACATTATTCTTACTTTTACCTTACCCTCACCGCCCTTATATACATCATGGCCTCGCGCACAATTTGTTATAATAATATAACTTCGCGAATTGTTAGAAATGCTATTCACTAAATGTTGCTAACCAGTTTTGTGCTAGAAAAGCTTGTTTCGCAGAATATTATAAAATATTTATTTATTCATTTTTTAAAAATAAATGTGTATACAAGAAAGGAAAATTTTATTGTATCATGAATTTTTACTTTAAATAAATTAAAATGAAATGAAGTGAAATCTTTAATAAAAAAAATTCTAATGTATTATAGCCAAATGTTACAATATTTATTTACATCATATTATTGTTATATTGTAATTATTTGTAGATTGTATTAGTATAAGCTAGTACTGGCATAAATTTTTGTATCAAAGTAAGCTAATTGTTTAAATATTTATATTAAATTTATACATTAATTATTAATCCATTTCTTCGTTAAATATTGATAACAAATATAAAATAATAACATAATAAAGTAATTATCGTTGAATAAGATTGCATAAAATAAGTATCCATCTTTTTTTTTTATAAACTGGGTCAAACATAAGTTTAAAGGATCTACATCTTCAAGTTCCAAACTACAATTCGTATAATTTGATACATTCTAAGATAATTGGGAGATTAAAATATTCAGAATTCAATTAAAATATAACTATCGTATTAAATAACTTTTCCTTTTTTTTCTTCTCTTCTTCTCCCTCTTCGAAAACTTATTCAATTAATAATGAAAGTTGTGGGAATTACTGGTATTATACATTAACCTGATATAATTTAAATTCAATTCTATTTTTAAAAAATTATTCAGGACATTGTTAGAATAAAGTTCTTATAATTTTTTATCAATTTCAAATAAAAAATACGTAATTATTACATATTTAATATTAAAAATATATTTGACATATAAAGAATAGGTAAAATTTAATGAAAAAAGGTAAATTTTTTGTTACAGCAGTAGTTAATGCTTTAGAGCTAATATGTAAATTTAACACTTATTTTCATTATTTATTATATTTTCAATCTTAAAAAATCTTTTTGATAAAAAATACGGAATATTGTAAAAACTCTTGAGCTTTTTTTCTTCGAAAACTTTTCCAGTTCAATGTTAGCCTCTGAAAAGAACCTTAGTGCAAGCCAATAGTCTTTCTTCAATTTACCGTGAAATCCATCTAGCTTCCCCTTTAGTCCTAAAACCTTTTCTCTATCTTATCCTATCTTCGCTCACCGTTTCAAGAAAAAAAAGCCGAGTATATATATATATATATATATATATAAAACAACAAAAAGAAAAAAAAAAAGCATTTGAATAGTAAATGGTAATGCGAATAATGTAAATAAATTGTGATTAACAGGTGATCAGCGCGAAATTGTTGAGGAAAAGACCGGGCAAGAAGCTGAAGTCGGTGACGATAATTCACAGCTCGACAACGGAAACGGTGAGGTTACCACCGGAGGGTGCGGAAGGTGTGACGGTACATCCACCGGCGAAAGCGAAATTACCACTCAGCAAGAAAGTAAGGGAGAAGAGACGACGGCCGAAGCGTAAGAAAGAAGCTAATCACGATAAATCTGCTAAGGTAAATTTTTTCATATATATTCTTTTTCTTATTTTTCTTCACTCAATTATTCTTTTATACTGAAAGGTAAAAAATGCATAAGCTAACTTCAGTTAATCTTTGGTACATTAACTGTTATTTTATAATTAACTCTAATTTAACTTACTCTCATTGTTTGGTACGTGGCATAGCAAACTTTTTTCATTTTGATCTTTTTTTTATTCATGCTTGCGTGTACAGTACGTGAAGAAAGTGACGTTTCAGAGATTAATACGGTGATCTATAAACAGCGAAACTTTTGTTGAGAGCTTTGTACGTGAGCGCAACTCGTGTTTTTGTTTAAAACATCAAGAATGAAAAATCGGGTATTAATGACAATGAACAGCTTTTTTTCATTTTTTCTTTTTATTCTTATTTGTTTTCTCGTTTTTGTTTGTAATTCCGGTAGTATTATAAGTCGACTTTATATTTACAATAGTATGTTTCTTTGAGTAAGAATAAAGTATTTATTAAAGCTAAGCTAAAGCTCTTGTTTATTTGAACTTCAAGTAAATTTAACAGTTTCTACGTATGTATATATGTATTATTTATATTCATTTATTTATAATATTTCCAAAAATGTTTATATTTTTATTTCAATATTTATAATCTATGTATCAATTTTAATATGAACATAATCAAGATATATGCATACATTCGAAGTGTCATTATTAATTATGACTTTTATAATTTTTCATTTTCTACCAAGGCCGTAAATAAAACAAAAGGATTTATTTTTAATACATCAATTGAATACCTTATTTTCTTTTAGGCAAAGAGAAAACGCGTATCGGCCCAGAATAACGCAACTGTAACATCACCAGTGGATGAGAGTTTACGTAAACGTCAAGCGGTAGCAGGAATCGATGGTACAGTAATACCCGCTCTCGATTCAACGAATAAGCAGCAATCATCGGCATTGCAACAATTTATGAAACGAACGCCAACAAAAGACAAATCTGAAAAAGCTACGTTAGAAGTAATATCGCCGATAATTGCCGGTGCGATGGCTAAAAAGAAAGCGTCGTCTCAACAACTGCAACAACAGCAACAGCAACAGTTGCAGCAGCAGCGCAAGAAAAAAGAAGTCATTGATTATTCAGCTCAGCAGGCTGAAAATAATGATAATGTTACGAGTACTCCGGTGACCAATAATACCGTCGTAACAACAGCACCGGTTGCCGTGCCACCGACTGTAGTTATTGGCTCAGCTGATCCAAAAAGTAAAGTTAGATCTTGGTTATTGGCTTCGCATTGTCGTGTCGACGCACCTGTTAATTCTTCAGCTTTACCTAAAAGCAAATCGAGTCCTATGAATTTACAAGCTAATCCTATTGCCGGACTATCCTCCAGACCGTCCGCTGCTGTTGGCCGTAGCGGTAATACACGGTTAGTTCAGTTATTTATTATTTATTTTTAAAATATTTTTCAATTTTAGCTTTATAATTTGTATTTTTATAACATACTTATTGTAATAATTATAATTTATAATAATATTCAGTTTTTATAATAGTTATTATTATAATTTCGATTGATTGATAGATATTGAATATTGAATAATATTGGATTACTGAATTTCAATTTTTAAATCAACATTTAATTAATATTTTTTACAGAAAGTAATGAGAAATGTAATAATTATTTATAATTCGCCATTAAAACTTTATAAAATTCGAAAATTTAATATTTAACTTCATTAGTTCATAATTTGATAAATAAATTAATGATGTTATCTTAACTGTTTTATCACACAGACAAGTCGCCTTGAGAAGACTGACCGGTTCAAAATCGCGTAGTGTAGGTAATCTAATGCGTAATGAAACTGGTAATACGACTGCTGCCACAACTGCCAATGCCACAAGTGCGGCTAAAAATGAAAGAGTCAGACTACAGGTTGTTTATAAACCGCCGTTCAAGTTTACAGTTAAATTACGCAAAGCTGATAAAGTTGGTCAGGTGCCTACAACTGCCGGCGCAACTAGAAATCAATCGGGACCAAGAACTGGAGTATTGGTCAGGACGATTGCTGATAAAAAAGCTGCCAAGGAACGTAAACGTAAATCCAAACCAAGTAGAGCAAGCTCAAAATTAAGCCAAGCTTCGTGTATCGCTGAACCAGCTAATTCGGATTTACATACTGTACCCTCAGATCTCGAGGTCCTGCTCTCCGAGAGCGAATTCCTCTTTTCGGATACGTGATTCAGTGAATGCGCATTAGCGCGTTATTCATTTAAATATCGATAGAGTTCATATATTCTTATTTTTACCTTGTAAAAGTTCGGATTATTTTGAAATTTTCATGAGTACTTGCATTTATTATTTTTAATAGTAATAAAAATTTATGCTGATGTCTAGCTTCATTCAAATTTATTTATAGTTAATTTATATTAACATCTTGAATATTTAAAATTTATTTATTTTAAATATGCGACAAATGAAGTTGCATGAAATTTAAAAAACTATTTATACATTTTTATTTATACGCGTATTTATTTATTTTTTTAGACTAAGGTTTTTTAATTGACGAAATTAATAATTTTAATTTAATTAGGTATTTTTAGATTACTATTAGAAATTAATTTGACTAAAATACTCAGTCGAACAATAATTCAAACTACTATCGATCAAATAGATCACGTCAGCATAAATCAAGTACTTAACGAATCTAAGAATCCAAATTGAATAATCAATTTTTAATTTAAAATTTATTTAAATGTACTAATATTTTTAAGCCCTTTTTAATATAGAACTCTATTGTATTACGTAGTGATCGATCAAAAATAGATACGTAGTAGCTAAAAGACAAACTGCCTAGTGTGCTTACATATGCCGTGAATGGAATTACGTGTTTTTAGCTTTGTGCAACATTTTCAAAATTATAAAACGATTCTACTTATAGAATTATTTGTATGATATTATTTTGACATTTATTAAAAATTTTTTTGCAATTTAAAGTACATGTTGCACAACGCTGATAACATTTGTCGAAACGATGAATTAAAGACGCGTCGAGAAGTGAAAAAAAAGAGGTAAAACGTGCTCGCAATTTTTGTACATAAAGGTTTTCTGTGATTTTTCTGCGAGCCCTGCGCGTTGTTGGATGATCTTTAAAAATAAAAGAAGAAAAAAAACACTAAGACGTTCCTGAACAACGAGAGCGCGCGTCGTATGAGAAGCGAAAAAATAACACGAAGGAGTTCCAAGACTTTGCGTCTACTTACACGCCAACGAACTTTCTCTTCATTTGTACTCGGTGGCTGGCGTCGCTTTGCCAGAATAAAAAAAGGAGATCCTTTTTTTTCTCTTCTTTCTCCGAAAGCCATCTCCTCGAGAAAGAAATGCAAAAAAAAGGAGCCGAAGAACGCGATGAACTATTATCGCGTCTTTTCTCTTTCCTTAAGACAAACTACAGTCGTGAAAGAAAAGGATAAAGGAAAGAGAAATAACAAAGAAAGAAGAGAGCATCTTTCGAGCCTTCTTATCGCGTGCGCTACTAAGACTTAACTTTTATTCGTTTTCCTTTTTCTTCTTCGCTATTCTTCTCTCTTTACTTTCCACGTGTGTGTGTATTTGTGTCTGTAAGTTTTTGTGTGTGCGCGTGTGTATATGTGTACTTTTTTTTTGTACTGTGCTATATATACGTTCCAACTTCTTCTTTTACCTTTTATTTCGATCGCGAAGATGTACTTAATCGACTAGTCATGGCTTCATCGGTAAGCTAGGTCTACCCTTTACTTTGTGCTCGCTCTACAGCTATAAAGAGGATTGGTGATCTCTTAACGTTCGATTTTTTAATTCCCATCGTAAAAAGCTCGATGGAACATCTCCTTTTTCACACGAATGTTCAGAGCCCAAGTTTAAGGGTTAAATAAAATTCGATTCAATTTCATTTATTCTTACATTTCTATTTTTAAAACAATCGTTGAAATTTTTATTTTATCTTTAATATTTAACTTTATTGAGTGATATAAATTTTAGACTTTATTAGCTATTTTCATTGTGAACTCTTAAATGAGATTGAACTTTTTAATGTTTTAACATAATAGAATATTGACTCGTCTTATAAAATTAACTAAATAAAAAGTCTGATGAAATTTTTATTAAAGGTAAATTATTATTGACTGAGAAAATCCATTTAAGATAATATTTTTAAGGAAAAATATTTAAACCAACGGTAATTTCCATTAGTTTTTTAATCAATTCAATAAATGAATTGCTTCTTCCACAATACGAACGTATAAAGCTAAGATAACTTTTAATTTATCTTATGTACTATCTTTCATCATGAGATTTAAGACTTTGTGAGATTAAAAAAGTATATTTAATATAGAGATAGTAAAAAAAATAATTTTTAATTCAGGGCCAACGAATGAAAAAAAGACTTTAAGAACAAAAGCTACAGCGAACAAAATGGGAAAAACAATCGGACGTGTAAAGTTCGTAGAGCGTGCACAAATAAAAGCGCATTTAAAAAAATAAAATAAAAATAAAAAAAGCTTGTAAATATATACATATATACATAAACTCAGCTCTACCTTCTAAGACTCCTTGTTCGTAAAGCTGCTACATTATTGTTAATGCTGCAACGAGAATTGGAGTCCGAATAAGGGGGAGATTATCGGAAAGGGATCAAGCGTAGTTAGGAGAGAAGTGCGAGAATTCGGTCGCGTGAAACACACTGCACGTGCCAATACAGAGTCACTGCAGACAAACAACACTGCCCTCCCTCTATTGTAACACACGTATTATTCCTCTTTCTATATATATATATGTGTGTGTCTGTGTATGCCTGTGTAACTATGTGTTACGTATGTTGGTCGATGAAACAATCAAAAAGAAAAAAAAAAGAAATGTAAGGATTTTGGAAGTTTATTTTTAAAGTTAGAAAAATTATTGAAATGTACACGATTAAGAATAATTTAAATTGCTATTATTAATACATAATAAATAGAAATATCTATAATTTTATATAAATAATTATATTTACAAAATTGAAATGGATGAGTTTCAAATTCGTAGGAGCGAAATTTAGAAAGTGAATTGATTTTAATAGGTATTATTTTTGCCGAACAATTTATTTATAAATTAATCTATTATAAATTTAATGTGTCATGAAATTTGTTCATTAATTTTGATTATCCGGCCTCGCTTTGACGCTTAACGACATTCAATTAAATCTATTCAATTTATCTGATTTCATGCGTTTGAGAAAATAATATGAACGGATGAGGTGGTCTCAATGACTCAGTCGGTAGAGCAATGGATTCGCAATTTCGAGGACCCCAGTTCGATTCTCTCGGCCGATTGTTACAAGCATCACTGTGCGTTATGCGCTTTGTTCACAAACACGCTGACGACCTCCGTCGCCAATTAGTATCGTAATGATAGTTGAAATACAGCAATGTTAAATAAAATAAAAAAAAAAATATTTTTAACTTTAATTTATCTGAAAATTTTTTGTTTCATTTCAATATAATAGACGAATTACAAAATCAGAAATGTAATTAATATAAATACATTCCTTTATTAGTGATGAATTAAAATTTTTTCAATCAATTTTTTTTTTTTGATTTGTAATTATAATAATAGATTGATACTTTAACATAGTATGTAGTAAAGATGTCAAACAATATAAACTGCCATAATTATTACATTACGAAAATGTTGCATGAAAAATCTTATTTTTAATAAATTATTACAGTATCATCAGATTAATTAATTAATAATATAAAACTAATTATCCTAATCGTGTACAAATCACTTTGATAAATCATTTAGAATTTCTTGAACTTCTACTTATGTTCTTTTTATTTTCATCGCGTTTAACACACGTGATTTACGGGCCTTTCGCTTAATTTTCTTTTTATAAATACTATATAAATATATTATACATAACTATAAATATATAAATAAAAAATAAAAAAATTTGAATGACTATTAAGAAACGTGCGTGAGCTAATATAAACAAAGTTTCAAAAGAGTTAGAGGAAGGGGTTTAAAAAAAAAGAAAGAATTTTCACACCTCTACTCTTCTTTTTTTCTAACATGGTTCCTGTAGCTAGGAATTCCTAAAGAAAATATGGACGGTTCAGCAGACGAATGCAACGGCTCTTGCATGTAAATATGCGCAAACTAAACGTAATTTGAATATAAAGCAAGCGAGAGAGGAGAAGAGGAGCTTTTATAGCGTAAGCGTGAGATATATGTGTACTTATATACATAGAGAAAAGAGAAAAAAGAGGAGGGAGGAGATATAGAGAGATGAGCCTGCTTGCCATTGTATGCGAGAGAGAATGATAAGCGAGTAGTAGTTTTGACTATATAAAGTCTTGCGAGTTATACTGATATTTTTGTGATGCTATTGTAAATAAATGTGTATCAACTCTCATAAAAATATATATATATCAAAGTCTATGAAAAAATAATAATTAAAAAAAAAAAATAAGACGATTGGAATACATGAGGGTACGACGCATAGAGATGATTTTTAATTGATTTTGTATTATTTTAATCCCAGTACTCTCTATTATTATTTTTTAATCTTATCGATAACAAATGATATTAATGAATTTACTCTGCATTGCCGAAGATTAATTAATTTGTTTTCCTTTTTTTATTACAAACGTAACCGCTTATTTTAATTTGTAATCTCATGTTTGCTTTTAAGATTTTAAATCATTGTAACTTTTCGCTATATTATTGTATTCATTAATATTGTCGCCGTTATTATTGCTAATTATTATTGTTATTATATTATTATTAGCATTATTACTATTATTACGACATTAAAATATTATGCGCCTTTTGTTATTTTGTGTATCGTCGATGCTGCGATGTACTGGAATTTTTTCATTTTCACCTGTGTAATTTGTGTATACGTATAAGCTCAAAGTGATCTAGTTCTATCCTCTAAATTTTAATGAATAATTGGTGCTAAATATATTAAAATCTGTTTGTTGACAATTTAATTAACAAAGTTCTTATATTTTATAGTTACATTAGTTATCGACTCTTTTGAGTTTTGATACGTATGTTCAACAAATTACACAAAGTGAAAATGCAAAGCGTAAAATTAAATATTTAAAGTCACATCCGATGTAAAAGAAAAAGAAATTTTTCATCGTTATGTGTATGTAAAATATATACGTCCAAGTACCGCTCCAACTCCGATGCATCTATACTCCGTGATGATTACTTGAGTAAAAAAAAAGGTCAAGTTTTACGCTTTTACAGTATTTATGAATGGTGGAAAGAAAAAAAATAAACGAATCGGTAAGCCAAGGCGCGCAACTTATTTATTAATCTCATATACGGGCCAAAATGTCAGACAGTGATGTATATGTGCAATTTTAACACAATTTGTTAACGTGGGCGTACATTACACGAGTCCTTCGAGCTCGGCTAGTACTTACAAAATATATTTGCTTCGTATTTATTATACTTAATTGTTAAATATTTCAACTGTTAAACTTTTTCTTTTATACCATTTTAGGTAAAATTATAAAAAATAAGACGTAATAGGTCCGAGAGAAATTAGGTAAAGTTGCGCGTAGACATTTCTTTTTTGGCCAAGTTAAAATAATAGGAAATGAATTTAAAGGAGCTGGATATATAAGTAAATAGTTATAATTCTAGACTTTTTGATAAGCAAGAATTATTTTCTTGTATTTAAAAGAAAAAATATAAACATTATATTGTTACGACTGGTCTTCCACTGTATTGATTTCTCGTGTATGATGTATTTTCGAAGAGTATGAATCTTCCATTGAATTAACATTTTATTAAAAGTTGAACGTTCTTTCGTATAACCGTATATTTGCTCTAATTATAAATCTGCAATATCGGATTAAATTAAGGAAACTAAAAAAAAAATAAAAAGCTGTAACTAATTTAATGTGAATTTCATGTAGAAAAAGAAGGGAGAATGTATTGCTAAAGAAAATCTTACAAGCAACTAATTAAACGGCAGACATAATTGTTCGTCGATGTTTTATAAATATTTCCATTTACGCGCGTGGGTGTATTGGGATGTTTTTTTTAAGAAAAAAAAATTGTATAAAATAAATATAAATGCATTTGTAAACGTATTATTTTTTCTTGAGTCGATGAAAAATGATACAAAGTCGTGCTTGACTTCCTAAAAAATAATAATAATATAACCTGGCTACTTATGTAACGTCGATCAAATTATTAAAACGTTAAAAAAAATGGTGGCTGCTGTATTTTTACACGAAACTTATGTGTAAATATCGTTAACGATGGCTGTAACATTCCTGTACTATGTATATACCAATGTACTAATAAACTTTAGGATGAACTGTATTTGCTGAGATTGTTTTTATTTTTCTATAAACCAATTCCTTATAATATTTACTTGTTATGACTGTAATAATTGGATCCTCCTTTTTTATTTTTAATGTTAATTTTTTTATTGCTTGTGAATACACGCTCATTTATTTTGTATATACTCAATTATTTCTATTCTTTAAAAATTATTAATCATCTTATTTCATATTATAAATAAGATTTTTAGAATTAGAAATGCAAAATTTTCCTTTTTCATTTGATATAGGCAATATATACTTTACGTATATAAAAAGGAATATTTTCTACTTTTTTCAGAGTGCTGTATAAATTATTTCCTTTATGTGCATTATATATCCTACTTGTATTTTTTGTTACATCATCATCATTCATATATTCAGCTGTAGGAATGCATTTTTTCCAGCATATGCAACAACATTTAAAAAAAAAATGTACAATCATAATGAATACATAATTAAACTTATATTTGAAATACTCAAACAGACATATATACATGTTTGGCATAGATATGTTAGGAATGTACTGTGGAATCCTTCATTATATACTAATATATACAATTGTGTTTATACGTATATATACTGCATTCTCGAATAACAACAAAAGTTTACAATTATTTACAAAAATATTGTTTAAATAACATTCTAATGAACTTAAGATTTAAAAATTCAACATAATTATACTATGAAATATCTTTTATCTTTTGTTTACTTCTTTTTAAAAAAACATAAAATTTGAAGTAAAAATTGTTTTTTCTCAGAAAAAGTAAAAAATATTAAACATTTATAGATGATAAATTTTTATAAATTCAAATGCATTTTATTTGAAATATTTAGAATGCTATTTAATGTTCTTAATTAGAACTTAATTTACTCGGTAGTAAAAAAATAATAACACTTCAAAATAATGAATGAATTTATGTATATATAATCAACTGAATACAATAACAAATATTTTCAGTTTTTTACATAAACCAAAATACAAAATGTTTTTTTTTGTTATGACAAGTACGATTTATATGTTGAGTAAATTTTTTTGTTAGTTTTTAAAATTTGATTGCTTAAAAGAAAAAGAAATACTCTATTTTTATTTTACTTATTGTTTTTTTTATTCTTCTTTAACGTCGCTATATTTATGCTATTTTGTAATGCTAATCAGCGACGGAGGTTTCACTGTGTGTTTGTGAACTTCAGCACATGTATCGTATACAATGATGCTTGTATAGGTCAGCCGAGAGCGGGATTCGAACTCAGAACCTCGAGATTACGAATCCAACACTACCGACTGAGCCACTCATCGGCTCTCAATATAACATAATAAAACTATTTTAAAAAGTCTTATAAAATATGAATTTGATAATACTTTTGATCAACATTTTATCAATAATCAAGAGCAGTAGGTCAAAAAATAAATGATGAAAGAGTATTATTTTATTTATTTAGCAAATATCTTTGTATTTATTAAAAAATATTTAAAAATAATAAGGTGTATAAATTATTCTCTTGATATATTTTATAGAGTTTCAGATTAATTACATAAGATATTATAAAATTTTAAAAAGCCAAATGTTAATGTGCTAACTTTAATTTTTGGACATGAAAAATTTAAATTGCGTATTGAAAAATTTTATTTTTATAATTAACAAGTAAAAATGTGTATATTTAGTTAACATGACGTAAACAGTATTTTATAAAGTTTATTAAAAATGAAAAATAAAAAAGGAAGCGTGTTTATTAACAAAGAAAAAGTGTTTTGCCCTCGGGTCTCGGAATTTTTTTTAACTTTAGAATATTTTTTCTTATATAAAAGTCGGTCAAATAGTTAATTTTTTTAAAGTTATGAACAATTTTGTTTAAATTCTAAGAATTTTCAGAAAAATTTGCATTTGCTTCAAGACTGTACAGTTTTTGAAGTAATTATTTTAGAATATTTTTAATTAACCCGCTGACTGCAGAGCACATTTCGAAACTTTGAAAAATTCTATTTCTTCTTAAATTCGTCATAATATGTGTCACAATGATAATTAAAAGCTTCATATACAAGTTTAGGTTAGAATAAATATAATAAAACCGATGTCCACTGTAGTGGACAAAAGCTACAGTGGACATGTTTTCAACAGAGCATATGAATTATTTTTAAGCGAATTATGATATTTTTAACTAATAAAATATTTAAAGTTAACCTCCAAAAGTATAACAATTAATTAACTTACCTTATACAACTACTTTGTGTTTTTTTTATACGGCTTTAAAGCTTTGTCCACCGTAGTGGACAAGAACAGTCAGCGGGTTAACAGTTTACAAAAATTGAAAAAAATAACTTTAAAATTTTTAAAAATGTATCTATAAGAGTATGATTGAAAAAAAATAATGTAGAAATTAAACATAAGACCTGCACAAAAAGTTAATACTGAATTTTATGTTTAACTTAGTCTTGACATATACAGTCCTTCACTTCATAATTTCTTAACAAATTAAGCTTTCCAAATAAACTTTTTAAAAATGTAAATATTTAAATTATTTGTTCAAAAATTACACTTTTGAAAAACACAAAAAGAAGTCATATTTAAAAAAAACCTAAAATGATGACAAAACAATAGTTAAAATGAAAATTTTAACTGTCAGAAATCTAAGGGTCAAAGTAAATCTTTGTAATGAATACACACCCTTGCATCAAATTTTTTTATTGTTCTCTAGTTTTCAGTCGTAATTATGAAATATTTTTTTTCTTTTCAACTAATATACAAAAATAGAAAAAATTAATTCGATTTTAAAATAAATTAATTAACTTTTGGAGTATTTGAAAAAAATAAAAATAAATTAAAAATATCAGATAATCCTTTTAAATTAATGAATTAGACATGAACTGAAAATAGTTTTGGATAAACAAATATTGAGCCGTTCATGTAATACAAGTTAAAAAAAGTAACTTAGGAAAGCATAACTTTAAATATCTTTGAAAATAATAGACTTTACGATCCGTCCAAGGAACTCAACTCCAGAATATAAAAAGTTATCTTTTTAAGAATTGTTGGACCGCTTTCTTTTAATCTACTCAAGTTATTTTACACGAAGAAAATTTATTCTTTTAAGTAAAATCATAATTTCTTGGAAAACAATTCAGACAAAGGCAGAGAAACAATTCAAGAAAATAATTCTTAATGAATTGGTTTTTTTAAGAGCGATACTTTTTTATGAATTTACATTTTTTTAACATACACTAAATCGATCCTTTAATTAGTATTAAATATTATCAATTATTATATTTTTAATTTTTTATTCAATGAATCAATCTGAAAAGTTGTTGAACACTGGTGCTCACAGGCTTATACTGCATGTCTGATTGAACTCGAACATATCTACTTAAGAATGTATCATACAAATGTAAGCTTCGTTGTCATTCGAATTACTTTTCTTATTTTAAATATTTTATAAATTAATACAAAAGATCTTGTAATAACATTAAGATTCTCCGTTCTTAAAAAATTCCATTGTAAAAGTAAATAAATCTCATCTTATTTATTAACACAATATGTCCCAAACCACCCACTCTTTAAATTGTTTGAATTTAAAGCAGAAAACTTTGCAGTACACCCCCTTTTTACCAGCACAATTTTCAGAGCAAGCAAACAAAAGATTTTCTCAATAAATTTCTCTGAATACACCCAGAAAACGTATTCTTAGAAAAAAAAGAAGAAGAAGAAAAAAAATTATATGAAACATGCCATAAAGATGAGTTTACTTTAGTTGTGTCCCGCTTTTCTTCCACCGAGCTTTTCTTTATTTATGAAAAAAGTTCAGGTACAGTGGTCGCAAAATCTTTTCTCTTTCTCCATCTTCCCACCCTCCCCGTACATTATTTTCATATAAAAGTTTAAAAGGTAGGCGCACACCAATCGACTCTCGTAAATCTTTATTTCACAAACTACAATAATTCAACGTAAAACACAAGAAAGCCTATACATACACGTAGATATTATCTACTTATATACAAGGGACGTTTTATGATTAACTTTGAAACTGAGACTTTGTAATAAGTTAGCTTGATATAAACACATAAGTAATATTTAAACATACCTATATATATATATATATATATTTTCTCTTTGTTTCAAATGTTCAAGCAAGCGAGAGAATTTCATTGCGGCAAGATTATGTACCAAGAGCACTAGCTGCTAATACTAATTTGTTGAATTTACGAGAGCTTTTGCCTTACACTCAAGCTTGCCACGCTCTCGCTCGTATATACAACATTTAATTCTACCTCTCTCGGACTTCTTGAATTTCTCTCGGTTCTTAACAATATTTTTCTCCTTTTTATTATTTTCTTTATTTCAGAGAAGTTTGTACGTATTTAGTACGTATGGGTTTAGTTTTTATTATTTTCTTTTAATTTGAAATTTTTTAACATCGCATTAAAAAAAATTTTTTATCAAACGATTTTTCTATTAAATATTTATGTATGATGGTACTACACTTGTATAGGCGAGAGGGACACCCCCAAAAAAGCGTTTAGTTTTCTTAGTTTTCGAGAAGGTGACCGCTACCGTCCTACAAGCTAATTTTTTTTTTTAATGAAAGCTTTTGACCCATAGATTACGAATACAAACTTTTTTTTTAGTTCCGAGTCCGGGAACATAAAGAAAATGGCGGTTACTTACAGTGCGAATAGAATTTTTACCTGTTAAACCGCCATTTTCGACATTTTCTTTATGTTCCCGGACTCGGAATTAAAAAAAAAGTTTGTATTCGTAATCTATGGATCAAAAGCTTTAATTTAAAAAAAAAAATTAGCTTGTAGGACGGTAGCGGTCACCTTCTCGAAAACTAAACGCTTTTTTGGGGGTGTCCCTCTCGCCTAGTATACTTAACACTCATATCCATATCGACATCTACGTATAATTTCGCGGTTACTAAAATAAATATTTGATAAAAAAATTTTATGTTTTAAAAGCAAAGATAGGGTTTCCTATATCATTTTACCGTGGTATTGTACTGTAACCGAAATATATTTTACGTTTTTTAATAAAAAATTTAAAACTTTTTTCCCATGTAAGCGATCGATTCATTTGATACCATAAAAAATGGTGCACTGAATATGATTCGCTTGTTTGAACTAGCATATACATAATTTATTTACTGTACATTTATCATTTTACAATAACTTTAGCCTGAAAATACTTTTAAAATTACATTTTATTGATTTTCTGTTTATTAACTGTTTGATATTATATTACAATAAAAAAGCGTTTAAAATTAATTGATAATTTTTATCATTATTATTTTTCAAAAATTAACGAATTATTTTAACCTAAAATCAATAACTTTTGATATTATAAATAAAAAAAGATTATATAACGCTGACCTAGATTTTAACTTAGAAATTTCAGACTATTTCAAGATTACTTGAGATTTTTTTCTCTTGCCGTTGTTAAATATTATTATGTTTCCATCACCATTGCAATAATAACCAATGGCTAGAGGTTTACATGTCTATTGATTGAGCTGTTGCAAATTAATCCACAGAATATTTTAATCAAAGTTCCTATTTTTATATAACAAGAATGACAATATGAATATGTACATTTAAATGCATATTTATCTTATGAATCAAGTTTATGCTCTCAACTCCTGTTGTTTGCATAATAAACTGTAAAGCATATTAATGGGTAAACTTGCTCTTAACCTTGGGAATATGAAATACTGTTTAAAGTGAGCCCTAAAGGTAAATTTGATTCTATATTATGACGTTAAATTAATTATAGGTTCTTTTTTGAAATTTACTTCTTTTAAAGATTTTATAATTATATCCATAATATATTCAATTATTTCTATTTACAATTTTTTCTTTTTAACGTTCACCTTATTCACCAAAATGTATTAAAATTTAAACAACTTTAATCATACAAAATATTACATGTTATATCTTCATATTTCTTTGATCAACTTAAAATTTGAGTTTCCAATAATGGAAAATGATTCGGAGAAGTTGTTCCATATGCAGATAACACTTATATAATGAGTGCTTCACGGAAGAGCGTGGAAAAGAATAAATGCATTGTATAAATGATGTAGGAACATATCTAGTTTGAAGACAGAAAATCGATGGAAATCGAGGACTAAAATCTAGCCGAAGAAATGATTGCACATTCATATAATTTCTCTTCGATTACTTTCTCATAAACATAGGTGGATGTATGTTTATTCCAATATCAGAATGTATATTGCGCAATGTTATGAGATGCATGCTTTGAGTTTACGATTATTCATTGATTTTGATTATCCGTGCGTGTAAATTAGAAAATTTCTAATTAATGGAATGCATAAATTACTTAAATTTTCGTGGAAAAGGTTAATGTTTTGAATATTAAATATTAATGTTTAGAGAGTTTGTGTATTATATCTGCAAGTAAGTTATGAATTCAGAGTTCGTATTTCAAATTTGCAATTTGTTTTCAATGCTATTTTTTAAATAAAAAATGAAAGAATTTCAATATATTTTTCAAATTATTTTAAAATCAGATATTTGGTTACAAATGTAATAAAATCATACCTTATAACGAAAATGCATGTTAAATAATTTCAAATTATAGACAAATCTTCCCTGGTAGAAATCTTAATGGGTTTCTAGCTAGAAATAAGCGAGACCCTTAAAACATAGCTTGTAGCTACTGATTTTAGCTCATTATTATTAGCTTAACGGGTGAAACCTGTTAACCTTCTACCAGGGTTCTTACAATTGATTTTCTTTAGGCATAATTTTTAATGTATTTTGATACATTAAATAAATTAACTGTGATTCTATGCTTAATTGTTTTTCTTTTTTATATTATTATTTTATATTCATTTAATAAACATTAATTTTTTATTACAAATTCAATAACCTGAGACATTTGATCTTATTCAAAATATACGAACTACCAATTCTATAAAGCAAATTTATCTACACATTTAATAACGGTGAGTGATGAAATCAAGTAGAAGGGTTGTATGAAGGCAGTAAATGGGTGTATGGAAGCACAGATAAAACGATGCCTTTTATGTTCAATAAAATTAATGTTCAAAAAAACTTCTTTTTTAATTTAAAAGTTTATTTTAGAAAATTATTTGTATATATTAAAAATAAAAATTGATTTTACGAATACATTGAGCTAACAGAACATTTTCGACTAAAATAAATTATTTCGCTAAAAGAGCTAGAATAAAAACAGCAATTTTTGTTTTGTGGCAAACATATGATAAGAATAAATTGTTACGTATAGGTCGTCAGTGGCTCAGTCGATAGAGTGATGGATTCATAATCTCGAGGTTTCGAGTTCGACTCCCGCTCTCGGCTGATGGATACAAGCACCACTGTACGTTACATGTGCTGAAGTTCACTAACACACTGATGACCTACGTCGCTAATTAGCATATCGAAATGATATCATAAATACAGTGACGTTAAAAAAAAAATTTCACAAATATTATGATTGTATCCAAAATCGATGTAACCGTCTTTATGATTTTCACATTTTTTTATTTATTTAAAATTTTAATAACTATAACAAAAACCTAAAGTTATAAAAACGATAATAAATTATTTAATTATTATATTTCATTAATAGTCAATAATTTTTATTTTTTCTATTTGAAATAAAGTTAGTTTTTAATATTTCAAAACGATCAATATGTTTATACTATAAAAAAAATTATTAGTCACTTTGGTTCGTAACTAATATTGTACTTAATAAAGTTATTTACTGCTTCGCGTATAAAGAATAATGAATAAAAATACTTTATATTTTAAATTATGGATAAAATTTAAGTAGTTGAAGTAGAAAAATAACATCTTCAGTAAAACGAAATACCTAGCATGCTTTTCATCGAGATCGAGGCTATTTTTTTTTTTGCAAAACTCGATAAGTGTACCACTTTTACCGAAACTAAATTTCATCGACTTTTCAAGTACGCTAACTTTATGATTGAAGAAACTGGCGATGCCTTCTGAATAGAGGCTTTTTCCCTTTTTTTTTCTTTTAATGAACGTCAAAAGTTTGCATTAGTATATAAAATTTCACAATTTATTATTGATATAATAAAATTTTCGAGTTTAATTATCAGAAGTTTAAAATATTCATCAGTTTCTGTAATTGTTAGACGTGCTTGGAATTTATTAATGTTTCCGGGTAAACATGAATCAATTTTTAATCAGGTTGTATTTGAAATTCTAATTGCATCACTTTATCCGATCATTACTTTTTCATATAAGGCGATTATTAATATTACAAACATGTAAAACAAAAGGGAATATAGAAACATAGCAAAAAAACAGCTTAATATCCATGAACTTATTTTAAGAAATTTTTTCACCATCACTAATGTATTGTATGATTCCAATAACTTTATAGGATTTTAATTTTCTAAACTTTATTAATTATTTTTTACATATTTCTTAGCTTATATTACTAAGGTATAAATATATACTTATAAATGATCACAAAGATCCATATTATTCTCAAGCTATTATTCATTCGAGTTATTAAACGTATTCAATATTGCATACTTTGGTCACGTTTGACTGAAAACATGAAAATAAATCATTAATCTAATTTTGTATTAATGAAAATAGAATTTAATATTCAAAATATATTTATCCTTCTTAATAAGAAAATATTAATTTTAGAATTTTAACCATGCATAATCAATCAATTTTTATCAATCTATAAAAGCTTTATTTTTCTCGGTTATATTCTTTTTATAAAGTGATTAAATTAAAGTAAATTTATTAATGCTTAATTATAATTATATAAATAATAAAACAAACATTCATATAAATAATGTCACAAATGCTAGCTAAAAATATTTTTTTATTCCTCGACAATAATTTCGTTATATTTAGAAAATGTTTCCTCCCCCTTCTTTCTAGCACTTGTAAGAATAATTAATTCCAGCGTATTGTGCTTACGTCGTGCAACTAGAGAAAAAATCGTGCACACGAAAAAAGAATGAGAAACAGTGAAAAAAAAGTAAAAAAAAAACGAATAAAAGAAGAAAACTAAGAAGACACCGAATAAAGCTGCTCCTAGAATGAAATTGGATCGAGAAGGATATATCTTGGTAGTAGTGTGAGAGCTTTTGCCATGACTATAGAAATAAGAATCTCTTTCTTTCTCACACATCTCGTATAAGATTTCGTTTTCTTTTTTCTATCTCTAGTTTTTTTTTCTTTATTTTGTACGTGTATGTTTGTGTGTCAATTCCATAGCTTTAGGAGGGGTTATACGGAAGCTTCTCCGGCGTGTGCTATATTTCTCGATACGTCTTGAAATGCAAATTCAATCCGGTTGGACGTTATCGACCAGCTTTGCCACGTTGCATGAATAATACATACTGACCTCTCTCTCTATCTCTTTCTCTCGTACTACTTGTCTTCCTTCATTTTATAATATAAACGCGTGAAACTTACGACTTCCGTTGCTTCTAGATTTTCTATTTCACGTTGCATACGCTTTTCGTTAATTCGAGAAGTTGACGTGGTTGCTGCTGCTGCTACTTCTGCTACTGCTGTGCTAGCGCGAAATTAAGCTGTTCGTGCAAGAGCGAATTGTAAAAGATAGAGGGAAAGTCTTGGTGCTGTATAAGGAATGAAAATTGAAAACTACTTGGAGCTAAAAGTTAAAAGCTGAGAGGAAGATTCTGAGATAGCGTTTTAATAAGAATAATTTGAAAATGCAAAAGTGCAGCAGTGCTGTATACGTATATATATATGCACTTGCAAATACATTATGATATATTCTGGTACACGGGGAAAATTTTGCCTTATTAAAAGTAAAGCTTTTGTTAATGAGCTTGTATATGAGTCATTAGTAAAATTTGAACAAGGAATACGTTGATTTTCTTAAAAGCGAGAAATAAGATGTTATTTCGCTCATATTTAAGTGTCATTTCAGATAAACTGCATTATAGTTAAAGTCTATGCAAGTTATATTATACTGTTTAAATTAATCTTATGTATATAGTATTAATTGAAATTTCTTTTTTATTTCGTTAATAGTATATTATTCACTTAGGGAGAAAAGTTTACTATCAAATATTCGCACTTAGATTGTGTCGGGCGAAGCGAGAGAAGCAAATACGGGAACAATTGATAGTCCACGTTTCTCCCGAAGTTGTTAATTTTAATATTTAAAATTATGAAAAGTAAAAATTAAGGATCAAGTAAAAGTCAATTATTTCTATAATTAACAATTTTCTCATCCTAAGTATTGCAATTATTATAGTACTTAATATATAAATACCAAACTATATTAATTTCAAAATAAACTATCAAATGAAATTTAATTTGAGCTTTTTAGTCAACATTTATTATAATGCTAATTTTTTTTATTAAAGTAAATGATTACTGAATAATATTATAAGTGCAAAATAAAATTAACAATAAATTAAGAGAAATGAAAGTCATTAGAAACGAAGCGAAAAAATTCGTCCGAAAACCAGCTTTAACATCTTACCGAATATTTCATAAAAGCGCGTTCAAGTTTTCAAGATCGTTGATAAAGCGTTTTTTAACAAGCCGCGTTAAAAGCATAAAGAATGAGAATAATGCAAAAAAAAGCTCAAGGGGGTGTTACGAAAGCTCTGCTTTAATCTATACAAAGAGCTTTCCTTTATAAGGAAAGGGAAAAAAAAGGAACGTTAGAAGAAGTAAGGCAGAAAAATGCAGGATCATATCAGTGAAAAAAAATAGTAGAAGATAATAGACGTAAATATACCGTTGTTGCGCTTGTCATGAGCAATAGTGAACAGCTTGACGTTGATTTATCGACATCAAGCCAAACTCTTTCTACAACCTCCACACCTTTTTTTTATATATCACCGCTTTCTTACCTCCTTTCTTCACCTCGTTCATATAAAGAGCGTATCTTTTTATTATGTGCCTTTCCTTTATGTATACATTGATAATAAGTGTTATCTCTTTTGCAAGTGAGCCCTTTTAATATACAAATGTGAAACTTTGTATTCAAATTTCCTTTAATCTTCTTTATCTTTGGAATTGTTGAAAAAATATATTATATAGTAATATTAAATGATTTTAACAAATTAGGTACTTAAATTTATTTTTGAAAGAATTCAATTCAACTATTTTGTGGGGAATAACAATAGCGCAATCTGTAACTTCTTAAATATCACTTCTAACGACTAAAATTTAAAAATTTTTTGTAATATCGACTTTAACAAGGTAAGTTTTTACTTTCAACAGCATCACGTTTTCTTAGCTGGCGAATAAAAAAAAGAGTATAAAATATTGCACAAACAAGGTTTCTATTTTTATTGGAATAAAGTGATTTTTTTTCTCTCATGAGAATTATTAAAAAAAACTTGTTCTTTTTTTTAGCATCTGTTAAAGGCTATGTAGCCTTAAAAAATACAAGAGCTTGTTCATTATTAAAAATAAAAAAAAATAAAACAATCATTTCCACGTAAAAAACGTATGGTAAAATTTGTTACTTATCGTCTACTTTTATTTACATATAAATTATATAGGAAGTAAGACGTAAAAAAAGAAAAAAAGAAACGTGTAGTTTTCACAGAATAGAAATGTAAAAAAAATAACATAGATTTTGATAAGTGTGTCCTATTTTCAAGATGATGTGGATGTATCGCTATAATTTTAAATATTCTTTATTTCTATGAAAATAAAAATTCGTGTTTAAAGGTGTAGTACCGTAACCAATGCGAGTCAACAACCAACTTAACGATTGCTTGTGTTATATAAATACATTGTACTATACAAAAAATATATTTTTATTAATTTATTTTTTTATATACTCAGATGTATCCAACAGGAAATCGAAAGATCAATACATATTTCTGAAATAATTTTCTTTTATGAAACCAACAATACGTAAATATTTTATCGTCAATTATTTAGAAAAAGATTAATATTTGAAAAAAATGCAATTCCCATTAAACATCACACTACATTCTTCAATGCTAATATCTTTTTTCACAAGACCTGTAGACTTCTAAAAACTTAACTAACTAGGAGAGTGTCACACCTCCGGATCACGGATTTTGCTTAAACTTCGGTATAAGTTTTTAGATGATAAAATATGGAAAAAGCTAAAGTTATAGTCATAAATACTCAATATTTCCCTAGTTACAGGCAATTAAAGAAAAGCACTAAAAAAGTTACTAGATTTTTAAACGCATATAGTTCTTTAGCATTGATAGCTACAAGCTTGAAACTTTTTTTAAATTAAAGCTGAGCTCAAATCCTTTCGAAACAGTAGTTACAGCATATCAAAATATTATTTTTCCCCATAGTTAGAGCGTAAGAAGGATTGGACCTAATTTCAGCTTTTATTATTAATTAATGTTTTTAAAAAAAAAATCAGGTCCAATGTTTATCGTGCTCTAACTTTGGGAAAAAATAATATTTTTACATGCTATAACTACTAATTCGAAAGGATTTGAGCTCAGCTTTCATTTAAAAACAGTTTCAAGCTTGTAGCTATCAATGCTAAGGAACTATATGTGTTTAAAAATCTAGTACCTTTTTTAGTGATATTCTTTAATTGCCTGTAACTAGGGAAATATTGAGTATTTATGACTATAACTTTAGCTTTTTCCATATTTTATCATCTGAAAACTTATCCCAAAGTTTGAGCAAAATCCGTGATCCGGAGGTGTGACACTCTCCTAGTAAGTCACTATAAGATACTTATGTAGACCAGTTTTAATTTTCAATAATTTCCCATCATCAATTCTCTTTAAGATACAACTTCCTTAATAAGGCATCACATAATCTCATGAGAGACGTCTAAAAATTATAATGTTATTAATTATTTATAAAAAATGTTGTTATAACAAAATGTAAATAGAAGATTTTAGTCATGTTCAAAGCATATGATACAAATGAATTGTATATGTGGTATAAGAAGAATTTTTAGTTCTATATTATTTAATATACAATAAAGTTTTGATCCAATTAATTTTTTAAAAGTTCCTTTTTACATTCTGGGAAGCTCTTTTAAATTTTCATATTTTAACAGCTATTATTCAATACAACTGCTTTAACAAGTCTTTCTGTAGTAAACATCTATGAGTATTTTTTGCGATTAAATATTCATTAAGTATTTAAATTTCTTAATAAATTCTAAAACAAGAAAATAATCAGTTTTTTTCATATTGTACATTTATTCGCATACTACATTCTTGACTGAATTGAGACTTTTCGATTATCTTGGAATGTGAGAATAACAGAAAGAAAAGAATAGCTTTTAAAAACGAAATCCATTTTGTTTTTATCCTTAGTTCTGCTCATTACTTTTTCCAGAAAGTCCATAAATTATTAACACATCTAATGATCAACGATCTAAATCAGAAAGTTATACTTACACTGAATTGTTCTTGTAATTTTAAAATTTATAATAGAGGTTGTGAAAAAGATAATAAGGGAAAATAAATAAGTAATTCCACAATTCCGCTTTTCAAATCCACGTAGGCTTTATTTGAACTTACAAAATTAAATTACAGATCAAATATATAATATCGCCAAATAGTCTGGCAATATGGCAAGCACATGACTTCCTATAAATTCAGGACGCGCATTGTGAAGCCATTGAGTACTCATTTCGTAAAAAAAAACGATCAGCGTAAAGCAGTTATCGCCAAACAGACCCAACAAGCGGCTCATTTGTCAACCGATAAAATGACTTGCGTCGTGGTGAGACTTAAGTCATAAAGCCGTTGTGAATGACCGTTTGCCAAAGTCGATCCGGCAATTAACCAACATTATTTTAATTTAATATAAATATATAATATTCGCGTATATTAGGGCTGGCTAAATTTTCTTCTTTTAATAATTAGTAAATGCATAACAGTCAATTTAAAGTGTACCGAACACTCTTCATTTAAAAATTTCATTTCCAAATAATAACATTGAATGCCAGTCCTAATAAATGTTTCTTCCTCGGCATAAATAATATTCACGTCGCGTGTACAGTGATATACAATTGCTTCGTAGAATTTCACCGATGAGAGAAACTGGCTCAGCTTGTTGGGGCCATTCAATCACAGATTTCCGATCCAGAAGTGACATTTTCTTGTCGTAAGGTATGTTTTCATCATTATTTTTTATTTAATATTTACAAATTGCTTCTGAATCGCAGGTACATATGTTTATATACGTAAATTTATCATTTCTTATCTTTCCATTTATAAAACATTTTATCTTATCAGAATAAAAACAAGGATGTTCAAAATTGTACTTCTTGATCTTAACTTCCTCAGATATTTTTTTCAATTGATTTGATTATTTCGTTACGTCATGAATATTTCATCCTTTTTCTCGTTATTATATGTCAAAGACTTGGCAATCATGTTTTATTTTATATTGTCAAAAGGACGTAACGAATGTAATTGATAATCACCTTATTTTTCAGCTTTGTCTGTAAGAGTTGTAACACCAGAAGTAGTGGACTGTGCATCGGCACCAGCTGGAGCTGGCTCGCCGGTACAAGCCAATGATGGAAATCTCGCGAATAGAGCAGCTCGATATTTGGGATGACTGAAAATAAATCATACGTAATAATAAAGTATTGCATATTTTTATTTATTATTAAATGTTTAATAATTATTTTTAAAGAATATAAGAAAAATTGATTAAAAAGACTAGCAATAAAAATGCATAAGTTACGTAAGGTTAAGTAAAAAAACTTTTAAGTATTCGTGTCAATTGGCGTTTAAACATTTTTTTTTCTTTAAATCAAAAATATGGAAACTTGCAAAATGCGTCTATGGTTATAAAAAGTGATAAAACGGAAATTATAAAATTTTTTAAAATTGAATGAGTATTTACCTGATGCCATAAACAATTGGATTGTAAACGGCGTTTGCTTTAGCAAACACAGATCCCCATATGGTGAAAAGTGGTGTCAGTTTAGCAAGACTGAAAATACCAGCCCAATTGATAATGAGATATGGTGTCCAGGCCATAAACCACAAGGAGATGGTCATTAGAGCAACCTGTTTGTTAAATATTTATTATTATATATTCAACACACTTATTTTAAAAACAAAATAAAAAACAAACCTTTGCAAGTTTATTCTCTGCACTTTGTGAATCTCCTTGTCTCAAAGAAGCGACATTCATTTTTTTAGCCTGTTCTCGCATATTTTTCTCGTGAGCTGATACAGCAGCAATGATGAACCAGTAACTGTAGCAGATCATTAATAATGGAAGGAAATATACAAAGAAACTGTATACAACAATGTATGATCTGGATAACCAATCTTTGGTGAAATAGTCAGTACCACAGGCTGTCAAATTGCCTTCAGGAACATAACTGGAATAAAGAAATAATAAAATTTTTATTTTTATATTAGTTAATTTTTCATACTGATGATGATATATTTTATACTTTAATTTTATTAAGATTTTTTCTTTCTGAAGATATAATAATTAAATAATGAAATTACCGATTCCATCCAAACATGGGAGCGAAGGTCCAAATGGCCGCAAAGAGCCATATTCCTAAAATACGAAGTAAAGCACCATTAATTGACAATGGTTTGGCTGATAAACCTTTGACAATGACATTATATCGATCAAAGGCAATCAAACACATTGTCCAAATAGATGCGCATCCAAAGATTGAGCCGCATAAAGCATAAACCTCGCACATTAGTGGTCCGAATACCCACGTTTCGAAATAGCAATTGATTACCTACAAATATCAATTGTATTTTATCATTTGAATTTTCTTGATAATTAATGACTATTTTTCTTTAACCCTTTCAGAACCAATGTACATTACAATGTACATTGACATTTTTTGGTTTTTTTGAAATTGTGCAAAAGTGGCTTGAAATTTTGTAAAAAAAATATGTGTATTAGATTGAAGTGGACTATTTCCGATCTCAAACTGAGGGCCTAAGTTATTATATCTTTGATAGAAACTGAGAAAATTTGAAAAGAAAAAAAAAAAAAAAAATTTTTTATCGCAAAAATTGCTTAATAAATGAACACTTATCATCGCTAAATGGTTATCAGAACTTTTCATGATGAAATAATAATTCCGTTCTGAAAGGGTTAAAAGATTTAAAATTCTATATTTTAATGAAACTATTAAGAAAAATAGAGTAATTACCATGGGTGGTGACATTGTTAACATCATACAAAAGTCGGAGAATGCAAGATTGATAACAAATAAATTGCTAGGAGTACGAAGAGATTTGGTGCTAACAAAGATGAAAACGACCATTCCGTTTCCAGAGACCGAAATCAATCCAAGACAACCAATGACGAAACCAAGGATACCATACCAAAGTGGATTCATAGGTGGAAATTGGTACCAGTAAGGATCGATCATGTGATGAATTTCAGGCGGCGCTTTATCTACTACTGTCTGATTGTTAAAGCCGCCAAAACCACCGAAACCTCCACCGCGCTGAGACATTGCGGTCAGCGCTGAATACATAGGTCCTACCATGTGTGATGCCATTTTGAATTATGTCTGAAATAAAATATTGAAATTCTTAAAGTTAATTTATATAAAAAATTTCTTTATTCTGATTACAAAAAATTCTAAATTTAAATTTTTATAATTTATTATAAATGTTTGAGATCTGTTTATTTTTTATGAAATATTTTCACTGGACCCTTTTGTAGAAATGTTAATGAAAAATCTACCTAAAATATACATGCACGAATATTTAGTTGTCGTTAGTTTTATTTTCTAATAGATTATCTTGAAATTTCTTTAAATTTAAACAGGTATGAAAGCATATCAATGTAGATTCTATATTTGTTCCATTTACATCTTCTTTCCAGTTAATATTTTGAATTCTTAATAGTGGGAGAATCTATTGCTTGCTGATATCTATTGAATTTACTTTTTTTTAAAATTGATGAATAAAATTAAAAAATTTTTTGATTTATCAATAACTTTTAATTAAGTTGATTGGATATTTCATAAAAAATTTATTGATTTATTAATAAGCGTTAATGAAGGTTGAACCTAAGTGAACCTTGAGTATAAAAACTATTTTTATACAACAAAGAACGTCATTCAATCTAATACCATATTACATAATTCTGATTTTAAAGGATATTTTTTTCAAAGGTTTCTTTTAAACGGTTTAACTACTGTTTTCATAATGTTTTGATCGTTTTAACATGTACTTCCTCATCTATTTTTAATATTCATTTTTTAAAGAACATAATTATATTATTATTTTGTTTTAACAACTGTCACTACAACGTGCATTATCATAAAAATCAATGTACAATATTACGATTTTTTTTGGAAATTAATTGACTGTTTCTAGTATGTTAAAATTATAGTTTTTATGCATAAATAGTCTATATTATATTTAAAACAACTTGTTTTGACAATAAAACTATTCAATAATTATAACAAATTTTATCATTTTACCCATGTATATATTTTATAAAAATATCACTTTTTCAAAATGATAATGATATGACATAAATTATAATGGCCAACAAAAAATTATTCATTGAGTTAACAGTTTCATTCTAGTTAAATAAATGAAAAAATAATAAAAAGAATTTTTTGGATATTATATTTATATCCGCAATGAGCTTTTTAATTTTTAATATTCCACACTTTTGTAATTTAGGAATGAAATAGAATTTTTGATTTGCACCTATTATTTCAACTTATTGTGGACTGCAATTAAAAATTTTCCTAAAAATGAGTTCCTTGTAATTTGTCTCAACATCCTTCTGTCGAGAAAGTACAAGATGTTAAGGAAATGTAAAATACCGATATTACAGTTTTCAAAACTTTCGATTCTTTATGCAAAAGTTTTAAATATATCTCTATATTACATCCTTCCATTTTCATTAATAAAAAGCCTAATATAGAGATATCTTGGAAAATTTTAAAATAAAGATTAAAAGTTTAGGAAACTGCAATGTCGGTAACTATGTATAAATCATATACCCTTTTACATCCCCTTAAGGGATGTTGCATTGAAATAATGTGATGTACTGGCTTTAGAAAATATAAAACATTATTTTCTGTTAGACTTCGGTGCTAAGAAAAATAATATGTTAATGTTTACACGTTCTATTTTACTATTTTACTTTTGTATAAACAAGAATTCGTGATCATAAGTAGCTATTAACCATTAGAGAACAAGTATAACTCTATATGGCATCATGGTCCGAATCGTTAACATCCAACCTTGGTTTGGTTCTAAATTGGGATTTACAAATCACTTTATAATAATTCTAATCCTCCAAAGATTAAAAAGTGATTTTGATTTCCAATTTAGAATCGAACGAAGATTGGATGTTGATGATCGAAACCATGAGGCCATATGGCGTCATGTCAATCCTCTAGGATTTAATGAATAAACGTATATAAAGATTAAATGATTTAATAATATTCTTTTTTGAATTGTGTGTAATTTTATTCACAAGGAGAACACCCAAACTTCGGGAAACGGATTTGGCTCAAACTTCAGGATATGATTTTTTGATGAAAAAAAATGAACTCGTGTTTTTTCTTTTCGACGAATAGGCCCCCTAGGAAAGGATATAGACATTTTAACGAAAATATGGTAAATAAGAGCTTTTATAAAAACTTGAATAACAAAAGAACTAAGACTCTTACAAAAGAATGCATAAAAGATAAAATGAAGCACGAATTAAAAGCTTTTGTTGTTCGAGAGTTATTTTTAATTGAATATTACCACATATTTACTTAATATTTTTTGTATATAAAATATGGTCAATTTTTTATGTTATTTCATTAGCAAATTTGAATCGCCTGTAACTTTTGAACCACAAAAGCTTTTTTAATGCAACAAAGCTTAAATTAAAGCATTTAATTCGTGCTTCATTTTATCTCTCATGCATTTTTTTAAGAGTCTTAGTTTTTTGGTTATTGAAGTTCTTATAAAAGCTCTTATTCACCATACTTTCGAAAAAATGTCTATATCCGTGTCTAGGAGGCCTATTCGACGAAAACAAAAACATGGTTCATTTTTTTTTCACAAAAAAATTATATCCTGTAGTTTCAGCCAAATCCGTTTCTCGGAGGTGGGATGCTCTCCTTGCCAGTTTATTTAAATCTTATATCATCGACTATCGTCAAATTTTATTTGATTTTATTGATTCTATTAAAGGAATCACTAGCTCAATTCAGAAATATGCTCTATTTAAGCAGCTTTGTGTTGTTTCTAAGCTAATTTCCTAAAATATGTATGATTTTGTGGGTAATGTAATATTTTGGTACTTAAATGAAGTATAAGAATTTCATGAGAACATACAAAAATTAATAAACAATTATCTGATTTTTTCTGATGAATTATACTAGTACTTATACATACCGGTTGTCATAATATTTTTCAAATTAAATGGCTCAATAAATCCTAATTTCTTATAAAATAAATTATAATAAAAAAGTGGAAAAAGTACAATTTCGAAAAAAAGTATTTTAAAATAGAAAAGACAGTTGTAAGCTGTATAAAAGCGCATTTCTTTTAAAATCTGTCAATGATTTGAAAAATGAAATATAATTATTTTAAAGGTTCAATGAAATAAAGCTTATAATTATATTTGGTGACTGCATGGATTTCACAAGATTCAATTTCAAGATTATGTAAGATTATTTTAAACCTCCAGTTTACGTTAATAAAAATTATTTTTAGTTTACTAATTCATAATGATAACCGAAATGTGTGAATTTAGTTGAGATAATTAAGATGAAAGTTCTAAGCACGCTATACAAACATAATTTTATTGTTAATATTAAAAATAATAATAATAATATAATTAGACTAGATAGCAGACTTTGGTACTTTGATCTTATTCATGTACGAATGTTTGAATTCTTTTCACAATTAATGATCACTTGATTTTCTATACAAAGAACTTCTATAATTTTCAATTAATTCTTTAAAAAATGAGAGGCGGCATTCCAAAAGAAATCTTCATGTTAATTTTAAATTTATCAAACATCTTCTAAAATTTGCTTCTTTATTGTCATTTATCACTGTTCACAATTTGTTCGTTCATTATTCTCTTCAATAAAAATTTGCCTTCATTTCGAAATGCCACCCCTCAGTCTTTATTGCCCAAACTTCACTCAGATCAACACTCTCTTATTATCACTTTAGATCCTAATAAATAATTCTCAATTGTTTTGGTATAAAAAAAAAGTAATATTCACTTGTTATGAACTTGACTTGATTCTTTGATCCCACCTTATGGCTCTTGACCCGTTTGGTCAAAGTTGTTTCTTCAGCTTATATGTCTCAGCTTGCTGCTCTTTGCTGGAGCGACAATGCTCGTACCGGATGTTTATTTGGATGCTGCTCGCTCGAGCTACTTGGTGGAAATCCCACTTTTCGATGTGCACCAATACCTTTTGCTTATACTCCCTAATATACCTTCTGTCCCCACTTCATAAAAAGGTTATTTGCGTCGGTGAACTTGGCCGTGCGCAACAATACAAGTATAGTAAATATTGCTTTACTAAGGTACAAGAGACGCGAGAGGGGAAGTATGTTTAAGTCGCCAAACAGTCTTAAGAAGGTATCTTTATTAAATTAAAACGGATCTGAGAATACCTTGGGTTACCTTGAGCCTTCTACTACAATACAGAAGCCCTACATAAAGACTGTATCGACTAATTGCCGTGCGCGTTTCTTCAAGACGTTATTTCTTGTCGTCGTCTATCTTGTGGCCATTTAGCTTAACGTATAGTTTCGTTTTGAGGAAGACGTATTCTCTGACTATAGAATTTACGGCGGTCAACGACGACAAGCTGCTGTCGTCGTTAATAGAATCGCAATTGACATGAGGATTAGTAATAAAGTAAGAAAGAAAAAAAAAGCAATCGGCGTAAAACGTGTAAATAAATTCGCAAAAGTTTAGAATTAAATAGAGGGTCGTTTAAAATGATTAGAATCGGGGGATTATGATATTCGAGATGATAGACTAAGAGTATTCATTTACTTTTTTTTGGATATTTTGATTTGTCTTTCAATAATGAAAAATGCCTCTACTTTAAAAGTAAAAAAGATCAGTTTTTATTCTAACGTGTACTAATAAAAATTAATGTCCAGACTGTGTTAAATGTCAAAATTGTGTTATACTTCAATTGTGATAATGGTACATTTATTTTATTCAATTTAAACGTTGCCAATTAAAAAAAATACTGATTTACATCTCTGTACAAACATGTAAATATTATAAGCAATATTTTTTCAGTTTTTATATATTTTTTAATCAAAAAAAATTTTTTTTAATCTTTCGTCGTTTAAAAGTTAGAAAAATATCTGTAAATTACATCTTTTCACTTTGACCAATAAAAACCATGATATAGAGTTATAAAAAGAAAAAAACACGAAAAAATTTTTTTTTGTTTTAAATAAAGTTGAAAATTTGAGTAACGACAAAGTCTATAACTATGTATAAATCATACATCCTTTTACATTACCTTAATAGAAATCAAATTTAATTTATAGCAAATGTTAAATTTTGGTTTCTTAAAATTTGTTAATATTATAAAAAATAGAGCATTATATATTTATCGACAATATTGGTTTATGATATTTTTACATAATACAATAATATTTATTCTGAAATTTCTTTTTGAACAAATGGTGCATTATTTGTTGTGTTTTAAGGTGACGTTAGAGACATTTCATTAAATTGGATAAATTAACAGTAAAAGTTATTATTTATTTAAAATGAAAAACATTTTTTCAGAATGAATCAATTTTTTCAAGTGAAAACTTGAAATTTACTAATTTATTGCTTGAATTCATAAAGTTTATTAAAAGCATCAATAACAGAATTGTCGTTTATTTACTATATATATAATTTTATTCACGGTGCTTTACTTATAGAATCTGTGCGTTTTAGCATAGAGCATGATAATTGTAGGCACGATAATTTACACATCCACCGTATTAGTAACTGTACAAAAATATAGTTTTGTGAAATCAAATAAAGATCGTTTATAAATTATATCAAATTTAATTCCGATTAAAAAACAACTTGTACGACACGAACAAATTTAATATTATTAATATAAAAAAACTCCGCTTTCAAAACCCATGAAACTGTTTTAAGTACATGAAAAAGATATTTTAATAAGTGATTTTTTTTATTAATAAATTATTATTCAACATAAGGACAATGTAAATAAAAAAATGTACTTCATAACCCGTTTGGCTATTCATTCACCTATTCATCTATGATTTTATTGATCGACTTCAATATCCATAATTTTCTCCTTTATTATCTTTCCTTATGTCTTTTTTTCCATCAAAAATATTCACAGAAAGTAATACGAGAAAGTCATTATTTAATAAACTTTGTTATCTAATCAAGATTTCAATTATTATATTTTAACACAAATAAATTTGTAAAATTTCAAAATTTTGTATTATACATGAATTTTTATTTTAAAATTTTAACTTCGAAAAGTACACAAAAAATATTTGTAAATTTTAACACAAAAGAATTTGTGTTTCATCTGTAACACTTATGTGTGTTAAAATTACAAATTTTTTTTAAAGTGTACTCTTATTTTTATATCTTTGTTTTTATGTATAAGATAAGGTAAGATTTTATATCACTGTTTAATTATTTTTGTTTGAAAAATAAATATTTTGAAAATATTTAATATAAAAATACTCAATTGTTTAGTTATTTCAAAAATACAATTTGAATAATAAAAACAATTTTTTTCATTTATTTTCTCATTATTTTCACATAAATTTTAAGTTATTTAAGGTTGATTTTTTATAAACGATACATAGAAAAGTATTAATTTAATAAGAAAAAATACAAAAATAAACAACATTTACGAAAAATTATTCAAAAGACTTTTTGCTTTCTCATAGAAAAAGCATTGTAACGATAAAAAATTTTTTTTCTATTTTTTCATTAATTTGTACATATTTGGACTCAGGGAGTCGAAAAAAGTGGTTTCCAGAAAATGTCTATATGCGTGTGTGTGTATATGTGTATGTATTCATTACGCCAGTTAGATCTCGAAAATTACTCGCTGGATTTTTGCTTCAAATTTTGCATATAATTTATTTTTTTGTTCAACAGGTGCAGGAGCTATTGGAAATTGGTTTTCTTAGCGTAGTTTTAATTTTAGAGCCATTTTAAGAATTTGAAAAAAATTTGATTTTTCTTTTTTTTGTATTTTTTGTTAAATACTCGATGAATTTGCTCTAAAATTTGCATGGAAATTATTTGCGACTGCCGAAAGAAGGGAAACTTTGGAAACTGATTTTCTTAGCGTAGTTTTAATTTTAGACAATTTTGTAAAATTTGAAAAAAATTTTTTTTTTTTCATTTTTCTTTTATTTTACGCAAATTATTCGATAGATTCACTTCAAAACTTGTATGCAATTTATTCGTTATTGTCAAAAGAAAACAAGCTTTTGAAAACTAACTTTTTCTTAGCACAATTTTAATTTTAGAGCATTTTTAAAATTAAAAAAAAAAATTTCATTTTCCATTTTTTTTCTATTTTAAAAAGGATCTAAACACTTTTAGATGATGTTGGATATTTTTAATTTTATTTAACGTCGCTGTATTTATGCTATAATTTGGATGCTAAATAGCGACGGAGGTAATTTCAGTATGTTTGCGAACAAAGCACATGTAACGTATACCACGGTGCTTGTATCGATCGGCCGAGAGCAGGATTCGAACTCGTGAACACGAGATTACGAGTCCATCACTCTACCAACTGATCCAGTGACGACCTCGCCTATAAATCTTTTAAATTAATCATTAAGTCAAAGAAAAAATCGAAAGATGAGGTATTAATTGTTATTAATATTTTTTCGATGATTTCGGAATCCGTATGAAATTGAAGTTTTGTAAACAAGTTACAAAAATTAATCTAAATTGATCAAATTGGATACTGCTTATTTTAAAAATTAAGTAATGTTCCTTTTTATTCGACAGTAATGTCATGATTATGACCTTTTTTTGTATCTTTTATTATTCCATGATATTATTCCAAATTATACTAGAGTTTTGAAAATAAATCTAATGACTCTTAATAATAAATAATGTAATGAATTTTAATTTATCATATAGATTTTTACCTAAATTTTAAAATACCATTAGAAGTCATACGTTGCGACCATTTTTTTTATGTTAAAAAACTTTTTGTCTTTTTATATTTTCATTTAAACATGGCAAAAATGTGTGCAGCGGATTAATGTGTATATTTATGCACGCTATGCATCAGATTAAAAATTTATTTTAAAAAATTTAGATACAGGAAACATTTTGAAAATTCATGATTAACAATTCGAGACGATTCCATTTACGTGTTTGCATACATTTATTTTTGTTTATTTATTTAACAATACGTCAGATTTGTATAATGCTTATGAAGCCTTTCAAATGAAAAAAAATATGTAATAATTCCTGTTATAACATCTAAGGTAAAGATGACAAAGTAATTATGAAGCTAAAAAGTTTAATTTTATATGGAATACGATCTTAAAAATCGTTTAGATTAATTCAACAACTAGGAAGTATATTTTAGTAAATATAAATACCATAACATCTTTTATAATTTTTATTTATTTATTCAAAATTATTCAAATTTATATAAATTAATATACTACTAATAATAAAAAAAATAATTTTTTTTTAACTAAAAGATTTGAAAAAAAGATGCATGAATGTTTAAAATAACTTAGCTAAAAGAACAATATAGCCTTTTGTTTTGTTAACAAAAAAAAGCGATAACCTTTTAATGAAATTAGTATAATATTTTGCATATTATTCAAGTTATCTTCACGTGAACCCTAAGGCACGCGAAGCCAGTTACTTAAGGGTGACGTCAATGAACAATATAAATAATAATCAAACGTAATAATTAATAGTAAGGTTCATATTTTTAAAATATGGTTTCGTTAAAGAGCCGTACAAAATAAATATTGCGTTACAAATGTATAATTACTTGAAGTATCCAATGAAGTTAATGTAATAATTGAAAATAAATATGTCGTACACATGTATTTTTTCCCAATGAAAAATCACGTGAGATGCTCGCACGAGTTATTATACTTGGGCATTTCGTAGTAACATAATCTTCTTATAGAAACCGTATTAAAGCACGGAAACAAATTTAATGTAGACAAAACCCAACACTTCAAGTTACACATCACCTTGAATTTTCAAAGACAAAAAAACTTATTTATAATTATGACAGTCGTCTTTCTAGCAATTCAATGAAGTGCGAAGTCACGTTTTTTTTTTTTTTTTTTGCAAAATTAAAAATCAATTTTGTTGTAAGGTTTAACTATTAGCTATTCGATAAAAGTAAATATAAATAAATAGTAAAATTAAAATTGTTTTACAAATTTGTACAAACTACGATATCAGCTAAGTTTCATACCCATCTGAAGAAAAAGCTTAGATGCAAGAATTATTTATAAATAACTATTCGAGATAAAGCCATTTATTTATTTATATATACATACATTTTTTTTACTTCTTCGAGCATACTCCAGTCTGATACTATTTATCATTTTTCATCGGGGTGCTGTCCTTCCTTACGTTCTTGAAAACTTAACTTCCTGACTAAGATAGATAATGCCATTTATATGCTCGTGTAGGAATAAAAATAATCAGCAAAATATAAGATTCATTCAGGGACATAACTAAAGTAGTACATTGTTGAAAAAAACAAAGCTTTTTTTTTAAATTATGTTGTTGTAGATTGCTTGATTGTAGAAAAAAGGTATAGGAAAAGAACTTTACCCTTAACATTGATTAAAAAGCCATGAAATCTTTTTTGATATATGAATGAAAAAATGATTTCATCTGTTATTATAAGAACCCTTTTATCACAATTAATTAATAAACGATCAAAAAATTTTCTTTGTTTAATTTTATGATTATGTTTGTGCTAATGGTGTAAACAAATAATTTTGTGTTATTATTTAAAAACATTCTTTCATCGTAAAATAGCCATAAATATATTTTTTTTTAATTACAATTTAACGTCAACAGTAGCTATATATCTGAGCATATCAATACTTATAAATATTATTTTTACAAAAATAACTAATATTTGCTGTGATAAATTTGATAAAATAATGAAATTTCATAAAATGTAAAAAATTCTATACTAAAAAATGAAATTCATGGAAAACGAATGAAACATAAAACCAAAAGATTTTGTTATTTTATTGATGAAATGTGAGAAAGAATTTATCATGTAATTATTTGAAAATTTTTCGTATTGTAAATATTATGATGTATTATTTGTGTTCACAGAAACGTGTTGATATTCGCTAAATTTTATTTTAAAAATTAATACGTTTTTAAAGTATAATAATATTCGTTTTTATAACTAAAATAATAAAACCTGCACCTCAGATGTTGTTTAATAAGTTTTAGTTTTTGAGATAATCATTTGCCTTTAAACACGTGTTATTATATTAGAATGCTATAAAAATATGTACTACAAGCTAATTAAGATATTAGATCTATAAAAGATTCAAGTATTCTTTTATAAATAATTAAGAAAATATATATATTCTCATTCTTTTTAAATCAATCAATAAAGAGGTCGTCAGTGGCTCAGTCTGCAAGGCGATGGATTCATAATCTCGAGGATCCGAGTTCGAATCCCGCTCTCAGCTTATTTGTACAAGCACCACTGAGTGTTACATGTGCTTTGTTCACAAATTCACTGAAATAACCTTCGTTGCTAATTAATATCTCACGATAGCTTAAATAAAGCGACGTTAAATAAAGTAAAAAAATGCACGCGTTAAATGGATTGTCGAATTTTTGTAAATGGATTAACCAAGTTTGTATTGATTTTTTTCATTAAATTTTTTTATATCAGTTAACATTTTTACTGTATGCAAATAAATATTAAAATACTTTTATTTTTCTACTATATCCAGCAAGAACTTTTTAAATAGTTTTCACCGTTTTTTTGTTCAAAAAATAACTTTTTTACGTGATTAATTGATTGTTACGGTTATCACTGATAAATTGATTACATTTGTAATGAAAAATTGATATTCTTCTGAGAAAAGAATTGTTTTTAATATTTTTAAAATTTTATAAAAACAAGTATTTTTATATATCTTTGATGATTACCTTAGATAGATCATAAAGTTAATTAATTTTCAAGATATTCATAGCTTTATTATTTAATCAATTCTTACATAGTTGTATTTGATTCGGAAATACGTATTTTTTATCTTATACATTTGATTTTATTTTTTTTTTATGTAATATGAAAAGAATTTTAATTACTTTCTATTTTATTAGATTTATTTAGAATAATTTATCAATAATTCTCAAAGTCTATTTTCTTGAATTTTAACAATATTAAACAAGTAGCAAACTCTCAGTATAACAAATAGCATTTAATGTTTTTAATTATTTGTGTAGTGTAAATTTACGCGTTTGAAAGCTGTTTGCATAATATTAAATAGTGTGAAGTAAAAAAATTATAAAATTTTCATAATTTTAGATGTCTCGTATTGGTAGGATCTATTATGATATTGATTTTTTTATTAAACTTGTCTTTCAGGTTGAAACTAAGTAAATTAAGCATGAAGGCGGACCTATAAATAAACGAATATAAAGATTGAATTAAGATTTGATTTATCGGTGTATTTCTTGCGTGAATAAGAGATGCTTAACTAATAAATTGCCAGGTTAGCTAAAATTGGCTTTACGCTATAAAATATATTCTTCCTCGTTACCCATAAATTTTCTTTGTTACTATTCTTAATCTTGATTATGGCGAGGGTGTATTCATAATCCCTAGACTATAGAACCTTCTTTTTCCTTAATACTTGGTCATTTTGGAAAAATTTTATGCTGATCTCATTATACGAATGATTAATTTTTTTTTTCATAGTTTATTAAGCGTTAAATTAATGCTGATGTTGCTGCATAAATTGCTGTGACCAAGTACGGTAGACTATCGCCGTTGTAGTTTATTTAATTATACGTTTTTAATTTGACAACTCTGCCTACAAAATACTTTCTTGATATATTTATTGTGTTCGATTGGTTTCCAGAATATTCCACTCGTACCGTAGACATTAGGCGTCATAAAATATACAAAATTATATGTAAAGTTGAGTAATCTTATACATAAATTTGAGATAAATCTTTCGATTTTAAATAACGTGTATTTAGATTTTGCATATCCTACGTTTTTCAAATATGTTAAAATCTTCTTTTTTTTTCAAAAGAGATATTTTTAAAATTGGAAGAAAATTTTTGAAATTATTGTTAATGATATTTAGATATTTACCATATTGTAGATGAAGCCTAAAAATGTTACAAAATGTTAAAAATTACTAATAGTATTTTATAGTTTTTTTGTTAATTATAGATTTCTAAGTTTCATCAACTCTAATATATTAAGAAATAGACTACGTATGTGCAAAATTTGAAGAAGATATTAAAATTGGTTCAGAATGTATAATGAATACAGAATTTGATTACATCAGGTATGTATATTTTAACGCAAGAGCGTGCACGTGAACACAGGGATGTATATTCATACATAGACATAGACATGATCAGACATTTTTGGAGAACACCTATTCGAAATTCCTTGTCATTACAAATTTTTCTCTTGAAAAAAAAAAAATTACTGGAAAAAGTTTATGAATTAGCCATAACATTTCTAAAAATATTTTGCAACGTATAAAGTATCAAAAATTCTTCTCTAGATTATTTTTTATTTTTTGAAAATAATTTTAGTAAAAAATACATTTTAATTTTGAGTTGTCAAAGTTGCGCTAAAATTTTTTTGAACAATTAACTTTTACAAAAGTTTTAATCACAATCGGAAAATTTTTTTCTGGAAAGTTTTAAATTTTTAGCTTGTACAGAAAATTATTATTACATTTCGTGTGCAGCACCAACCGTCTTTCTATTTGCAGAACCTCAATTTTTTTGAAATGACAATATACGAAAAATTTCTCAATAATGAAGAGTAAATAAATTCTCTTTAAGTAATAAGATAGAAAATTTGAATTTTAAATGAACTTTCGCTTTTTTAAATTTAAATAAAAATATCATTTTAACAAATTAATTGCTTATTTTCGATTAATTATGCATTATCATACCTTGAAAAATTTCACATCAGAATGTCATCGAATCGAAATTGCTAAATGAAAAACAAATTTCTCTGGTCACGTGCACAATAGTAAACATTGATCATTTCATTAATTATGCATTATAAATATCATCTCATCTCATTGAAATCATGTTAATTATTTAAATAATAGGTCAACAAAATAATTGTAAGGATATAAAATTTTGAATTTTGTTTTTCTTAAGGATTTTAGATCTTAAGGTATTTTTTCTCTATTATAATTTACATTATACATATTAAAATTATTTTGAACTATAAATCATTCTATTCAAATAACAAGATTCAATTCAAACAGGCTCAATGTTACCTTTCCAGAATTTCATGATAATTTTTAAAACAATTATTTATTCTCTCTCATGTGAAAATCACAATAAATTAAATTTGCAAACTCTTTCAAATGATGTATGATAAGATAAATATTTTTATTCTACAATACAATATTTTATTATTTTATTCTACAATAAGTATAATATTTAAGTATAACACAAAAAATAATATATATTTAATCAATTATATACAATAATATACAAGAATGTTTTAAAAATGAGTTAACACTTGTTTTACGATGGTAAAAAACATCTCTTTAAAAGTGTGAAAATTTTCCACATTAAAAATGCCATTGTTGCGTACGGAATTATCTTGGTAATGATCATCTGGTGCTGTAAAGGTCTCAGTATTTATGCTAACATCATTGTGAAAATAAATTTCATTGTTTTTAGAAAATGAGTCATAATATCCTTTATATTATTCTTGCGTAATTCTGATTGGAACTATTTAGTATTTAATATCGAATAATTTGTAATTCGTATTTATGAAAAGAAATGTTTATTTTAAGAATTATTTCATTTTTAACATACTCCGTCGTGAGCTATGTCGATATCTGAAAAGACAAAATATTGAAATTATGATTAATAAATATTATAAAATGTTGTCTAGAAAATATATTAAAAATTTTTTCAAAAATCCCACAAAATTTTATGTAAATTTTTTTGTAGATCTTTGAAACAGGTATTTAAAACTTTTTAAATAATATTATGCTAAACTCATTTGAGAAAAAAAGGGTCTGTCTTATTAATATATTACCAAAAATGTACATCTTAATTTTTTAACAATCATTTTTAGGAATACTTTTTTAAAAACTTTTACTTATTATTTGTCTTAATCGAAAAATTTATTAAAAATCTAAATAATAAATGAAAACAATAATTAAAGGGATCCAACAGTTAGTTTCTACTGTTAATGAATCATATGAAACAGCGTATAAATATTTTAAATCCACATCCATTTTTTTGGTTTCTTTTTGTCTTTTTATTGTTTTGCATTCGTATATTAGATACTTATTTAATTATTAAATAATTAAAATAATTTTTCCAATTTTGGAAATCATTGTAATCTATAACATTTAAAAAATTTTCATGACTGCTCGAATCATTTACTAAAATCTTATAGTATACATTAAAAAATTTCTATTAAAAAAAATTGTTTTGAAGTAAGCTTTTTTGCATTTTAATATTATTTGTTTAAAAAATTTTAAGAATCATAGATTCACGTTTGGGTACAAAAATTAAAATTCAATCTCTAAGAAAAAACAAGAACATCGATCACTGTCAAAAATACAATTTTTCGTCATCATTTGAATTATTTATAAATGTCAGTATTAATAAATTTGCAATAGAAATAAAAATCCAATAAATTAAATATAAAATTAATTTTTATCATTTTTTATATAGCACAATAAATTTAATAGAATTTTCATACAATGTGCACCGAATGTTCACACGAAAAGGTACGAAAGTATCTATACATTTTCATGAAATTTTTTTCTTAAAAAAAAATTATTTCAAATTCTTTACAGAAGGATTTTTTTAATTTTATTAAACGTCGCTGTATTTAAGCTATCATTTCGATGCTGATTAACGATGGAGATCGTCAGTGTGTTTGTGAACTTCAGCACATGTAACGTACAGTGGTGCTTAAACGGTTGAGAGCGGAATTCGAACCACGAGATTACGAATACCATCGCTCTACCGAGTGAGCCACTGACGACCTCTCATCTTAAAGACTTATGAAATGGGTTTTTGAAAATGTATCAACTAAATTTTTTATATTCACTTTTAATAAATTTAAAAAAAAATATTTTTGGAGTATTTTCACAAAATAATCATAAAAAATTTTCTGTAAATTTTCTTATTTGGATAAGGGATAAGAAAATTTAATGAAAAGATTCGAAAATATGAATTGAAGCCTTTTAATATTATTTTATAATACATTGGAAAACTTACTTGTTTTAGAACACTCATTTGTACACTTTAACGTGCCTTCATTAGGATAACTATTTCCATCGGTACCGCATACTGGCTTGAACTCCAATGTACTTATACAGTCACAAAAATTTTCTTCTACTTGCGATGGAGGACGGAACTTTATTAATGGTCTATCAGCCGATATTAAATGCACGAAGAATACTATGAAATTAAAAAATTTGTTTTTAATTGAAATTTTTATCATAATTTTTAATAAATTTTTATTTTGATGTTATTTATTAATTGGATTCAGACAAAAATAGTGTTAAGAATATCTAATCAATTTTTTTTAATGTGAAATAAGACTTTCTTTTTTCAAACTTAATTTTATTTAACGGTCAAACATGATGAATTCATTAGAATTCAAACTTATTTTACACTCTCGTATAAAAATGATAATTTTATTTCACGTGATCATTGAATTTTCTAAAATTTCATTGCCTATTCATAAGAATAAAGCCATTAAAATTCCAAAAAGTCCCGTATTTTTTTCAAAGCAACATTTTTTCGAAACAGTATCAGACGCTAACTTACAGCAAAACACCACAATGGCCAATTTACAATGTACTTTTGCCATGTTTGGTAAAGAAAAAATCTTTAAAAAAAAAAATAAAAAATTTTGCAATCTTCTTCGCTCGAAGCTACTTTAGACTGACTAAGATACCATTGAGCTGGAAGTATTTTTATATAATCCAACTAGTTTCTCCCTCTACCATACTTAAAATTACAATGCTTTTCTCATTTAAATAAAAGACATATTAAAAGGCCGGTGCGTATAATCATCATTTTATATATGAGATTGCTTTCACACGAAATCTTTATTGATCAATGTATAATTTATAAATAAACGTCAAGGACAATACACATCCTTACCAATAAACATACTTTTGAAAAAAAAAACAACTAATATTCATTATAAACTCACGAATGTTCGCACCTTCATGAGATTAAATGATACTCGGAAATTAGTTATAGTCACTATAAAAAAAAAAGAATATTGTTCACTATTACAAATGCTAAAATTAACATAAAAGAGCTGGAAAAGTAGTCATACAAAATAGTTATTATGTAGTCATAAAAGTACTCTTTTTGTAAGAAAAATTTTACGGTTAGTGAAATTAAATAATTAAAAAGAATTCATGAACCAGTTTTTAAATATTTTTTTTTGTGAATCATCTTTTACTTAATCTATGGTTTATGCAAAAATAATTATTTTTGCTTTAAAAAGGAGAGGATTTATTTACCTTAGATCCTCGGGATTTCTGCTATTTTTGAGATATGTTTTTAAATATGAAATTCTAAAGAAAGTTATTTTTTTTTTAATTTTAAGGATTAAAATAAATCAGAATTTACTATAAACCGTAGTTTTTGAATTAATTATCTTAGAAGGTTTTTACTGAGAATGTAAAAAAATTTGAATTAAAAGGTTAAAAATGAAAAATTTTAATTTGTTGAACAGTTACGAAAATAATCCAGGAATTCATAAATGTTTATCACCTTGATTTTTATTCATTTAAATAATTTTTAAACTTATTGAGCTTCTTGAAATTTTTTTTAATCAAAATATTTTAATTTTAACTCTTTAGTACACTTTTTGATAAAGAATTAAAATATTTGATTAAAAAATTATATAGATCTAAAACAAATGCCAATTTTTCTCAAATTCTTTAATTTTATACGTAATAACTAATAATTGAAAAACAGTTAAGTGATGAAATTTCATCAGCTCATTTTTTAAAGTAATTTTATAGAAGAAAAAATATTTCAAAGTTAGTGGAAAATTCGAAATATTCAAATAAAGCACTATTTTTATAAGTTTAAAAATAATAATACTAATGTATAATTAAAAGTATTGAATGAATGTTTAGGATTTATTGATTCAATCTAGCGAAAAATTCGGTATAAAAAGCTCTTTATTTCATTACATAAAGCACCAACGTAATGAAATATATAATCAAATAAAAAGACTTTTATACCAAAAGTTTTGCTTATAATTGGATCAATAAATTCCATACAATTATTCGACTGAATAGAGTCGTATAATTAATCATAAAAATAATAAAATTTTTGAGATTAAAAAATCATATCATTAATTCGGTTTTAAAAATTTTTAAATAATTTAACAATAATTTACAAAATTTTTTCAATAAATTCTTTTTACAGCGTAATTAAAAATAATGAAAAAATCCTTATTGTAATTTTAAAAAATCATTGTAGGTATTGTGACCCTGCAAAAATCACAATAACACACTGCAGTAATTACATCGAATCCGTATTTAATTGGACTTTTATTTTAAATAAAATTCTTCGAAAAATGCACATACACATTCATCACTCAGTGTCATTGTGTTTGATATTGTTTACTCTCTTTGATTTAATTAGTTAATCAATGACATCTATAGATACACAATGAATTAGACCTACGATAAATATGCGCTTAATTTAAAGGAGACACTGAAATGGAATATTAAGGTCGAAATGCAGTTTTCTTTGAGTAATTGAATTTTAAATAATATAAATAATTGAGATCTATAGTAAATTCAATTAAAGAAAAAAAGGATAAAAAATTTGATTTTAAAATATTTAAATATTTTTAAGACTTCATTTTTTTAAACATTTATATATAAAAAATGGTTTGTTTCATAAACTAAACCTATGTATCCTTTTTTGTTTTGAAAAATTGAACCCAAAATCAGAATCATGTAATTAGGTTGGAATATTTTTATACAAAATTATTAAATTTCTTCTTAAAGATAAAGTCTTAGTCATCAGATACTCACAGGTACATAGGAGTACTCATAAGGATGTAAATATTATTATCAGATTAGAAGCGATATTATCTTTTCATTTTTTTTGGCAATCGATTCATCCCTTTCGATTTTTTTGCATTTCTAATGCATCAAACTTTTTTTTTGGTTCTGTATATTATTATGAGTACAAACATATTTTTTAATATTTATTCGAGTGGACACACATTACAATTTTGTACATAATTGTAATATAACGTCAACGGGGTACGCGCTCCTGTATCATCGCAACCATTATCTTTATCGTTGATGTTCTGCGTTACATGACTCGTAAAGATGTTTTACTCTCTTTTTAGGTATCAAGGACATCATTTCTTACTGTCATAAAATTCTTACTAATAATTGAAAGGTTAAAGATTACAACATTGCGTGTAAAATTGCTATCTAATCCATAATTTTCGAGGAAAAAATTACAAGTTTCATGTATGATATAAGATTGCCAATAATTGTGTATTTTTACTTTTACCAGTTTTTTGTTTACAACAATTACCAGTTTAGTGGAAAAAATATTAAATAAATTTATTTTTATTTGTAACAATATACAGAATCGAATACAATACGTTTCATGCATAGTAATGCAAAAAAAATTAGTTGGTATATAGCATTTCTAAGTGTCTTTTCGGAGGTGAACCGCTCGACTGTAAGTTTCCTTGCTGTCCAGGTATGAAATTACCGTACCAATCATAAAGGGTAACGGTCGTACAACTTTTTCTATGAATTTTCAATTTAATTTAAAGCCAGAGTTTTATTCCTGAAAGTGGTCAAAAAGATAACGAAAAATTATTATTCGATGAATAAGTAAAGAAATTTTTATGAGAAAATTTTTTATTAACAAATGAAGTTTCAAGAACTCAGTTTTTTGAATGTTATTGAAAAATAATTGACTTTGCAGAAACATATTTCAGACGAATTTTAGATATTAAAGATTTTAAAATTAAAAGATCTATCGGATTAAAATCACAAAATTAAAATTTTATTCATCTGTTATTCTAAAATTTTTGAAAAATCATAAAAAATGGCGTTTTTATGATATTTCTTTATTCAACATTTCTTCTTTTATGTATATAATGAAACAAAAAGATCTCTTTTTAAAATTATAATAAATAAGTACTTTATTAAAAAATTGACATTTTTCCGCGAAGCAACTAATTTTTTTTTTAATAACCGAAATTTTTTATCGGTTGAACAATTCCTCAGGTATAATGTTCAACATTTTGTCTGATTTGTTTTTACTACTTTGGATAAAGCTAGATTTTAAATATTCAAATAAGCTATTTTATTTTTGTTTGTTTAAATTAAAACAAAATAAATGTATGATATATTCTTTGGCCATTAAAAAATCAATAACATTATATCAAAATGAATTTTTTAGATTGATTGTTTGTAATATATGATTAATTAAAAGCAGTTATGATTTTGATAATGTATCTTGAAAAATTAAAAAAATTAATTTAAAATCTCAAAATGAACCCCTTTTCATAATTTTATGCAAAATAACGGTAATATATTTTTAGTATTTATATAGGCAATTTTTTTATTTCAAGAAAATTTTTGGGAAATTCATATTGTAATTACTTAAAGATTTAATAATTATTAATGATTTAAAGATTAGGATTGTCAATATACATTCGAGATTTTTTTAAATTGCCAAAAATTAGAAAGGTTAAATTTACATATTTTATAATATTCCGATAAAAACTGCTCATGTGACTATAAAAACAATAAAAAGTATATAATTTATGTTTTTTTAAAATATAATTTATGTACCTTGATAAAATCAGTATATTTTTACTATCATCATTAATTTTTTTATAAAAAAATTTCTTTTACCAACAAATGTGATTTTAATAATTCATTAATATAAGATGATAATTTGTTCATGAAAAAAAAATTTTAAATACACAAAATATATATCATTTGAAACTCATTAAAATTTAGTTGAAATTAATAGAATCCAATCAAATCAAATTGACATTAGCTTATTTTGTATTGAGTGATTAATTATCACATAACATCAAGAATCTTCTTCAACAAAACAAACTGTATGTTTAAATATTCATTATATTTACGTAGTTAAATTATGTAAATTATTCATAAATTAATAATTTGATAAATTCTGAAATTGTAAAATTTTATATGCTTGATTTTGTTTTATATTTCGAAATTATCTTACTACACTAAAATCAATTAAATTTTTAATGAAGGAATGTCTTTACATAAATATTGTATAGTTTCAATTTTTTCTTTTGCACTCTATTCAGATGTAGAGCATTCTTGAAGTTAACGGTTAGCACTTGGAGTAATTAGATTTCGTTATTTGGCTTGAGAAGCTTTGAAATATCGAGCAAAATTGTATTGAACATTCCGTGAAATTGACCAAATTCTTCTCTCTCTTCGTCATTTGGGACGTTAATACTCTTATGAAAGAGAGAAAAAAAAGAACGTAAAGTGAATGTGAGTCAGGCGACATGGTTCAAACGACACTTTCTGTCATTTGGGACATTCGTTAGATTCGTAAAAGTAAAAGTGAATTATAAAAATTTCACACCTTTTTTTGGGTCGAGTAACAGAATATTTGCTCAATTAAAATAAAATAAAATTGAAATCAAATTTCGAATCATCACATGTTTTATGTTTTTTTTATCCTTTACTATTTTTTTTTTATTATTATTACTGCTATATATTCCCTAGTGGAAATCGAATCTGTGAATAACTGTGAATAACTGGAAATAACTGGAAATAACTGTGAATAACTGTGAATAACTGTGAATAACTGGGAATAACTGTTATAAACTGTTCAGTTTGAGACAGGAATAACAGTTATTCCCAGTTATTCCCAGTTATTTACATTTTATAGCTTAAAAATAATTTGAAAAAACAGAGGTACGAATAACAGTTATTCCTAAATATATTTATAATAGAAAAAAAAATAAAAAAAATATATATTTTTTTCATTTTTTCAAATTTATATTTTTCAAATTATTTTTTAACTAAACTGTAAATAACTGGGAATAACTGTGAATAACTGGGAATAACTGTTATTCCTGCCTCAAACTGAACAGTTTATAACAGTTATTCCCAGTTATTCACAGATTCGATTTCCACTAGGGTTATAATGAAATATTCTTCTTCTAAAAAAAATGATATATCAACATTTATTAAGCGCTAAAAATATTTGCATATTTTAATGAATATGGTATGTATAGAATTTTTTTTCCGTATAAAGAATTCATGATCTTTTTATCGTTACCAATTTATATAAGTCATAATTGATTAATAAAAAAAGAAGTAAGAAATCGTTAATTAATTTTTGTTTTAGTTTCAGTTCAAGTTATATCTACTGTATTAATAAATAATTACTTTTTTAACAAATATAAAAAAATAAAACAATATTAAATATTTTTTAAATTTAGGAAAATTTGTGGATGAAAATCTGCATGCTAAATATATTAAAAAAAGGTAAAAAAAAAACAAAAAACTTTTATTTTAAAAAATTTTTATTTAATATTTATTTTTAAAATATAATATCACAAATATATCAATACAATGATGATTCAAATATTGTCGTCACTATAAATTTTGTCAAAACCATTTAACGAATTTCTATAGTAAGCATTTTTACTTGAAACACATAAAAATATATATTGATTCAATGGAATTGATTCATAACATAAATATCATATATTAATTCAAATTCAACCAATGCAAGTATGATTCAGTTTGCGATGATTTTGAATTAACCAGTGCATTGATCACGTCCATCATTAATGGCGAATATGACTCGATGGTTCTGCGAAATCTTTCCTTATGAACGATATCCTCTGTATTCTCAGCTAAAAGTTCAATTGCCTTTGTCCTGAGCTTGTAGGTCTTATATTTATCAGAGAGTATGAGCATTTCACCAACGTTATCCGGAGTTAAATAATTAACAAGAGCATCGTCGCACATATTCTTAACTCTGTTCAAATTTCGCCTATCGCACACGGCTAAAGCTTCAAATATCCGAAGCACACTTTCGTGTACTTGAACGCTTTCCATTGGTCCAGGCACCAAGGGCTTGGTTTGACTTGATCTTTCGCTTTCCAAAAAACGTGAGCATTCTTCAGTATCCCAGAACTGATTGTTTGTATTTGACGAGTCGAAATATTCGACTATACCGTGCTCGTGATAAATTTTACATCTGATTATCAATTGGCCATTTAATAATAAACCCTGATTTTCTTTGAGAATTAGATTTCTCGATACAAAACGATGAATATAGTAGAATTTCTTGTGCGGTTTGAACTCAACGATAAGATTGTGTTGTAAGTCGTCTTCTATTCTCTCGTCGTTGGCTATGGAAAACGTTACGCAGATTTGAGTTTTTTCAGTGATGCTCAGTCCTTCCAAAAATAGCGATACGTATCCTTCGTCTTTCATGTCACAGCCGTTGGGATATAAATGTAGTCGCCACTTGAATTCGTTTTTATCACCGGTCGTGAATATCGATGATTCCAGCGATTTTCCAGTTTTGTAATCTAAACTTCGGAAATCCTTTATCGTCCAAGTATATCCGAATTTTATTTCTTTACTACTGCCTAGACCCATTGTTGAAATAGATAAAAAATTCTAATATGTATTTTAGACTTTGATAAATGTGTAACTTGAAGCAATAATAATATTTCCACGCTCACTTGTTGCTTCCTCGATAGTTGTTTTGAAACTAAATAAATTCAAGTGAAGATATAATATATACTCTTCACCCTAAGTACTTATAAAAGGTAGAAGGTAGAAATAGAAAGATTAGAAAAAACCACTTGTATATACCTAAAATTATTTTACCTATATTAAACGTATTAATTTTTAACCCATGGAAAACCCCGACACACATACCTGGGGGCTCTTGTTCTAGTAAAGTATATAACATTTTATTAGGTCAATAGGTAGAATATCAATGTGAGACAAAGGCAATAGCGTATGGTTCATCCTTAAAGAGCCACCCACTTCCCCGTAAAGGGGAAAGACCAGGTTTATTATTACGGTTTAAGGACCCCATAATTTGGATTACTGGATCAATTCTTGAGTCCTACCTTTAAATTATTTTCTAGGCAAATTAATATTTTCAACTATGATATCCGAATTTTAAAATAAAATTATTAACAAACATTTATTTTATGCATTAATTTAAATATTTTTAAATAAATTATATATTATTATTATTATTCGACAAGCTTTTACTGCAGACTTCAAACCGTTAGGTGACATCAGAATTTCTGTACAATTATGTACAATGAATATACGATTTGCTTTTTCTTAAATAAAATGTATTAATAGTTATTGCTATTTATCAGAAATTATTTCATACTAAAATTTTAATTTTTTTTAACAATTGTACAATTAATTTCAACAGTTTTAATTAATTTTATTTAGGTTTATAGGGACTAAAAGTCGAGTTCGAATCCTGGTCTCTGATTGATAAAAGTACCACTGTTTACATTAAATGTGCTTTGTTCACAAATACATTGGTAATTTCCGTCATTATTTAGCATCAAAATAATAGCACGGCGACGTTAAAAAAATTAACAAACAAAATCAGTCAAGCTTACTTATTTAGTATCAAAATTATCAATATAAAATAAAATTAATAATCTATTTTACTGTATATCATACATAAATTCCTGAAAATTTAAATGCATAAAATGAAATTCTATATACTCAAGAAGCAGAATTCCGATTTATACTAGCCCAGTTTAATTAATTTAAGCTTTTAAGCGACGAAAAACAAGCATTTCATCAAAAGCTAAAGTAATAAAAAATAAAAATTTAGAACGTATTAAATTTATCAAAATTTACGTGAACAATTTTTAATATACTTTTAATTTTCCGTTTTGATTGTCGATAACTTTAAAATCAGTAGGCATTTTTAACTTAACAAAGCTTAAATTATGGATTTTACTTTAACTTTTTGTATTATTTTGATGAATCACGTAAGATAAACACAGGCTCATTTATCGCCTTTTGATACTAATTTTTATTATGACACTCACTAAGCTTTGAATTTATAAAGTGATAGTGTTTATAATTTTAGCTTTGTCTACATTTTTACTTAAAAAAAAAACACTTTCTAGTGAAATGTATACAATATTTTTTGATTTGTGAATTAGTCGTTTTCAAAAATCTTATAAAAGATAATTTTTACGATATTTTTTACTATTTGTTTCTATACCGTGAAGAACGTAATTTCTGATCACTTAAGAGGTATTTCTGATCACATATTTACATATAAAAAAGTAAAAATATATTTTTTTTTCACACAAATGAAGTATTTCTTACGCTCAATCTATTTTTCCTCATAAATTAAAAAAAGGTTTTTCCTACTAAAATCTTAAAGATTATGATTTATAATAAATAATGATCAGAAATTACGCCCTGATAAGGAACTACGTCCTTTACGGTATATCAAATAAAAGTTAAATCAACGGAATTTTATTTTTAAATTTCTTATTGTAAACTCATGTAATATTCTATTTTTTTACACAAAATATTGCTTATTATTCGTAAATCAAAATTTATTTCAAGTTTAATAAAAAACTTTAAATCTGAAATAATAAAAAAAAAACGAAATTATAAATTTTAATTAGCAAGACCCCAGAAAACAAACAGCTTTAAATGTTCAAATTTTTTGAAGATAAAGTAGAATTTAAAGTGTTTATTAAATTGATTTTTACTTTAATAATCGTAGTTCTTATTTTTTCACAGTAATCGAATACATAATTATCAAATTCAAAGTAACATCTAATTACTAAGGATATTTTTAAAGTTCAATTTGATCTTATTTATTACTGTGCAATTTAATCCTACAAATTCGTTATCATTTATAATTACAAATTTGTTATTGAGTTATTCAACTCGATTCCCTTGTACGTTTTACTGTATTAAATTTATTTATATAGTCAATTTATTATTGTAATCTTTCAACAGTTCTATTTAAAACATTATTAAAATTCTTATAATGATATGTCATCATATTACTTCCACTACATTCAATAATCATAAAATTTCAAATGATAAAAGACTATGGAAAATAATTTCAAGAAAATTAAATGTAACAATGAAAAAAATTATAAACAAAGATACTATTGAAAAATTCAGAAAAATAACTCATTTAAGCCCTCATTTTTTAAATAAAAATCTTAATTTTCAAATATAAAAATTGTGGAATATAATTGAATATTCAAAATAAATAATATAATAAAAAGTATAAAAATAATGTATTATAATTTTAATTATATTTTACAATTAAAAATCTATTCTTGTTCTTTCACATTTATTATTTCTATGTCTTCTTGTGTTAGAAATTTCTTATTCAATAATGATTTTAACTCATTAACTTTCCTATCTAATCTTCGAAGTCTTTGTTTAAGACTTTTTTGTTCTCTTTTACATTTTTTAGAATATTGCATAACAATGTTATAACTGTAATCGGAAGTGAAATCCATCCTTTTTAACAATCCAATACACCTGAAATTATAAAAAAGTTAATTAGATTTGCAAAAATAAATTAAATTTTTGATAAAAAAAATTTAATAAAAATTAATCAATATTTAATTAAATAAAAATATGATTAATTTACTTGTCATAATAATAATTTAATAATAAATAATATACTTTTTCTGTTTAAATATTTTCCTAGGTTCATCTCTGTGATTGTTTTTACATGAAAAAGAGGTTTGTTGATTATCATTAAGTGGATCCTCAGTGTCTTCCCAAACAGATTCCTCCTGTTTTATTTGCCTATTTGTTATTAAATTATTGGCATATGAAAGTGCATCATTAGAATCAGTCTCAATTATCTCAGGTTTACATTCAATGAAATTATCATGCACTGCATTTGGTACATTAACAGCCGTAGTATTTCTTTAAAATAAAAGAATTTAAAGGTCAATTAATATATTGTAAACTATCATTTATTAAAAAGTAACTATTCTCAGTTTTGAAGGTTTGATATTGTTTTGTTTTTAACTTACGTGTTATTTTTTAAGTGAATATTTAACATTGAGATATCAGGTTTTTCGTCCACATATTCTTCATTATTTTCATCCAAAACATACTCACTAAAACTTTTGATTGATAAACTGAAAATTGCACTTAACTAAATCATATGAAAATTAAATTAAATACCTTCCATAATCTATTAAAGATGGAATCGCTGTAGGTTTTAAAAATCTTTTTGAACCATCGTCAAATTCTTTATAATAAAAATCTTCATCTCTGAAGTGTTGACTACAAACTACACTGTGCATATTTACTTCTCGTCCAATAATAATAAACCACTTTGATTTTATTTCATCATTTTTAGGTATACTGAAAACAAAAATATTATTCTTTTGTTTAACATAACCTTTAAAAAATCTTTCAAAAAAACAATATAAATGAATTGTTCTTATTAAATTATAATATATTAATTTACTTATGAAATGACACGTCAAGAAATACTCCTTGATTGATTTTACATATACAACATGACTTCATCATTGAATTGCTTAAATTCTATTATTTAATATGAAAATAAATTATGTTTGTTTGTAATCAATCAGTCAGCTGATCTCCTCCAGTTCAGTTCTCAGTTTCTGCTCGTCTGCTTTCTCTTACAACGATAGATAGACGCTTAGATACATTATTTATTGAATATATTTTTATCTCACTCATATTTTACGCGTTAACTCCTTTTTACATATATTTTATATAGATATATTGATTTATGTGACATTATTTTCGTGCGTGTATAGCATTGGAAATCGGTTGACTAACGGAAAAAAATAATTAACCTTGTTGAAATAACTGTAGATGAGATGGTTCTTTAAAAGGTTTAGTTTATAGAACGTTAAAAGGTATACATTTATTGTACATAATTCGTTTAAAATAAATTTCTTCAAAAATAATTATATTAATTATCTTATTTATTTATTTAACAAAAATTTACTGGCATAAATACCCATTACAATAATATATTTTATAAAACAGTAATACAAAAAATATATAAAAAATATAATAATGAAAGATAATAACAAGAATGTTTTTACATTACATTAAAACTTTCTTACATTACATTACAACTCTCTTAAATTACATTACAACTCTTTTACATTACATTACAACTTTTTGTTACATTATATAATGTAATAACAAAAGATTTTAGCATACTTTATAAATAAACAGTATAATTAAGTATTTTAAAATTTATACATATTTGATTTGATCATTTTTTTGGATTGACCAACAGTCAAATTGTGTATTTGATTGTTCAAAGTATTCCATGTTCTTATTAATCTATTAACAAAGGCATTAAAATTAAAATTGCTTTTACAATTAAATTTGATTTGGTAGTAACAAAAATTTGCCTGGATTCAATATTTTAAGTGTTTTCTAATTTTTAACTACAATGATAAACACTTAAGTAAAACCATTGTCAAAATATTGATATTTATCATCACTAAAGATATAAAAAAAATTCAAACTATAAAAAAATTAAAATAAGTAAAGTCTTTATATTTTCATTCCTGTATCTAGATCGAGTACTTGTTTCATCACTTCATAAGTAGCAAAACTTGTTGCTACCATTGGAATCGCCCTTAAGTAGTTTATACTCATTCCTCGATAAAGTCCTTTAACTATACCATTTTCATTATAAATCATTTTTAATGTTGAGAGCATTCCAGTACTAAATTTGTGAGTATTTGGATTCATCATTGCTAATTGCATTCTTCTTCTAGTTACATCTAATGGATATGAAAAACTTTGTGCAACAGCTCCTGCTACACCACCGCATAATAGTTTACCAGGAATTGTTAACACTAACCCACCGGTATTTTTATCACATTTATTACATAAAATAGTCGGGAAGTACCTCATACACAGATATTTTAATTTTTCAAACGAATAAAAAGAAAAACCTGCATATGGAACCATACCACAGCAAGTTGGTAAGAATCCTCTGTACAATGCTCTAAAACCACCTTCATCTTTAAATATTGAAACTCCTGTATGAATAATTCCTGTGTAAATGTGTTCTCCAGTTACTTGAAATGCAAGTCGGGCTCTAATTGTGTCAAGTGGATAAGTAAGTGCTACAGCTGTGACTCCTGCACATGAACCAGCTATAAGTGTATCAGCTTGTGAATGACTTCCCAGCAAATTGCTCAGATACTTTTTATAAATTTCATAGGCTGTAAATTGTGTAGCTGCGTAAGGGAATATTCTGACCATTTGAGCAAAATTACCTTTATACAGAGCAAAGAAATGTTCATGACGAATGATTTCTCTGAGACCAGAGAAGACTCCTAAATGTTTATAATGATTGTTATGTGCTTGCAACAATATTTTTATTCTATCCAGTGGAGCAACTGTTGTTTTTGAGCACATTCCAGCAATTCCACCAGCAATGAAATTTTTAACAATAAATTCCACATTTTTTTCGGTTTTAGTTTGCACTCTAAGCGATGACATTATGAAATTTCACTTTTCTCGGGACCACAGCCGCTCTTGCAACTCACAGTAATGCCGCGACGATTATATGCTATACAACATTATAATACGACTCAGAGTTAGAAAGCAAAGCAAGAGAGAGAGTGAGGATGAGTAGTTGTAACGCGTATACTGCTAATACTAACAGTTATGTAGACACGCTTTTCTCCGCATGCACAGTTTAAATAGAGAAAGTATGCGGCATTTCTATCTATTGGTTTCCAACACTAGCATATAACCCAACGATTCAAATAGGTACTAAATGCCAGACAGAGACTACAAAGTCTTTTAAACAACCTTATCCCACGAGCTCAAACAGTAATCTAATCAGTACATCACTATATTCAGTAACCTTGATTCATTTGATGTACGAAGAATGCCTTTCCCTGCTCACCGGACCTGCACGTTATAATGGAATGAACAAAATTTAGGTTATATTTCCATTAACCGTTAAGTTGAATAACATCTGCACTTTGCACTGCAGACGTTTATCGATCGCGATCGAGTCTTCGAAAGAGGAAAATTCGTTATCTTATTTTTTATATGATTGTATAATATTATTATTATGGCAAAGGTTAAATATTGGCCTTGGCGAATCTTCTTCATCGAAAGATGTTTTAATCAGATAAATTTGGAATGAGTTGCCTAGAAATAAATGTTTTCACATTTTATGAATTAGAAAATTCAAGTTACTTTTTTAGAAGAAAGCGTTTATTTAACGTAACAAAAAATTTTATTATCTAATTAAATATTTTTATTTCACTGATTTTTTTTTTTCGAAGTGTAAAAAAAATTAACATTGCCTTACTGGAGATATTAATGCTTTTATAAAAGTTAAAATGTGCTACTTTTTATACATGTAAAAATATTTCTGATACAAAAGTCTTAACATCGTCTGCTTTTAATACATTCTACTTCACATGTAGAAATATTTCTGATAAAATAATAATCTTAACATTGCAATTAATAACAAATGTGCAAAATTTAATTAATGCTGCTTTTAAAACTCTAAGATAACAAGTTTTCATATATAATAATGCTTATCTAACATTTGTTAAAAATTGGACTGTGTCTTGTGGAAAAGAATAAATCAAGCTCATTACATTAATGAAATAACTATGAAAAGGTCTATAATGTCAAAGCAAACACAAAATTATTCTTTTATCTAAAAAAGAATTTGTAAAATCTGGAATTTAAAAAAAAATTTATTTATTTTTAAAAGTGTTGGGAAAATTAAATACAGATTAAAATTGTTCTAAAACCGATTTTGTAAATAAATAAGATATAATTAATATCCCTGTTTGATTTAGAACTTTAGATTGACAAGTAATTTTTCACAAAACTATTTTGTTAATGTTAATTTTAAAAAAATATCCAAACTCATTAATTTAACAGAATAATACAAGTCAAAGAAGATGATTATCAATATTAATTAGATCCACAAAATTAGAAGTTAGGTGTGGCTTTTTAAAAACAAGCTTACTGTGTTATAAAACCAAAAGAAATTCAAATTTTATCAAAGAAATTTAATGCAAAAAGATACATTTAAAAATATTTTGAAATGGAATTATATGAATTCCACAATCCTAAGATTAGTCAATTCATGCAAGTCATACAAGTAAAAATGAAATTAGCTGATGAAGTTAATGAAGAAAAAAATATTGATAATATTGCTGATATATACGTTACAAAACCAAATGAAAAAGTTTTTATAATAAAAAAAAATGAAATGTACAAAAAAATTTTATCACAATTTAACTCAAAATAATTTATTTCAAAAATATTTCATGATTAAAATAATTTATTTAAAAAATAAATTATTTTAATCATGAAAATAAATACATTATAAATATTAATTTTTATAAAAATATAAATTCAAAATTATTTTTTAAAAAATATTGAAAAGTAAAAAGTACAATTTAAAATTGTATATCATCAAGAAATTATTTGAGAATTCATGTTTATTTCCAGCCTAATTTTAAGTATTTTAATGACCAACTTGCTGGTATTTTATCTTTATTGTCCAAAAGCCAAATACTTTCACATACTTATGTTACTTGACTAGCCTGTAATTTCTTTTGTTATATTAATGCAGACATTCTTACAAAATATAAAATCTGATCACGCAGTTTCATTTATTTATACAATATTTTTTCAATTAGTACCTAGCAAATTAAAGAACCACCTTTTCAATTGTCCCTTTGATCATAAGGCAATTCAATCTGATTTAAGAATTCATTGTAAATTTTCACCTATGGATAAATTTAAATATTAAAAATTTAAGCAACATAATTTCAATAATAAAATATGCAGGTTATTTTATTTATTTACCGCTCTTTTTTGAGCTTGTAAGATTTTGCAATGGTTTGAACAGTTAGTAAAAGGTACTAGGTGTTTGCAACACCAAATATTAACAAACAACAATTTGCGCCTCTGTAAAATCCAACGCAAACTGATTGAAATTTTTCTTGACTAACTGTACCCTAAATCTAAAGAAAAATATGAAATTTATAAAATTTTATAAAATAAAACATTAAATAAATATAAAATAAATAATCATAAAACGATTTCAATGATTTAAATCATAATAAATTATGAAAGTGGCTATATTTTTTAAAAACCATCTAATATTTTTATATTTTACCTGCATTGTCACTATCCTATCAACCATAATTTCTTTGGTTAAAAAATGTATTCCTATAGTAGCTTTGTATTGATTACTTAATATCTGTTTTCATATTGATTTATCAAAGATGTTTTTCTGACTCTAGAATCTCCCAAAAAATTAAGTTCAAGTAAAACTTTCTTGCAAAATGCCATTTTTGATTGAACTATGATAATTTGAACAATATTATTATAAATAGTATCTTAAAAAAGTTTTATATAATGTAATAAATAAATCATTATATTACTAATTAGTATTTAGCTTTAATCTGACATATTTGGAATGTAAATAAATGAAGATAATCTATCCTTTGAATACTTCTTGTAATTGTTTAACAATCAGTTGTTCATAAGCAGCAATATTATTGTTTCATCTATAAAAAAAATCAGGATTGTATTGCATGTTTATTAATCTCAATTTAAATTTTTTAATTTTAATGAAAAGCTTACCAATACAGTTATTTTAAAAGTATTAATTATTTTCACAACTATTTACAATAGTAAACTTGTTTTTTACAAAAATTAATCTTCATCGATTCTTTTTCGAACATTTTTATTTCCGAATTTTCTCTTCTTAAAGGAAACTGATGATCCTTCGCCATCGCTGTCACCGGCTGAGATATGAGTTATCGTCTTTTCTTTGAATACTTTTTGCAGAGGTGGTGGTGGCTCGTCATAATTAATAACAGGCTCGACAGGTTCCTTTACTTTTGGTAATTGTAAGTCTATTTTTCGTTTTTCAATTTTCTTAACCACTTGCCAGGAACCATAGGGTTGTGGCTTTTCTGGAACACTGTAGTCTCTTCTGTATGGTATTTTTTCTTCTTCAGAATCGTTTGCTGCTTCTTCTGTGTCATGAGCATTGTTTTCAGTCTTTTTATTATCCAAAAATCGTTTTCGAATCTCTTTGAGTTTTTCTCGTTCAGCATTTGCTCTTTGTTCTTCTTGAACTTCAGCTTTTTCTTTCTCTTCTTCTTTTTCTATTTCTTTCAGAAACTCTGCCTGAAGTGCTTGCTCTTTAGCTTCTTCAGCTTGTTCTGACAAAGAGAGAAATCCTTCTGCTGGTGGCTCCCAACTGGTTTCATTTGATACTGTATTCCAGTAATATGAATAACCATGGGATTTTACTTCGTGCCATACTTTTGGAATTAATATTTTATTTTTGCTTTTTTCATCTTGCTGTTTTTTACCTTTTCCTTTATCTTTCTCTGATTTACTTTTGCCATGAGATCCACTACTTTTAGAAGCTTCTTTCTTAGCTTTGGCTTCACGAGCTTCCAAACGAGCTAACTTTTGCTTAGCAAATGGGTCAAGTGGATCTATATCAGCTGCTCCATAGTTGGAGATATAAGTGGATTCCTTGAACCTTGGATTAGTTTCTGGAGCAGCATAAGGTATACGATTCGGATCAACAGGTTTCTCTTGTTTGTTTTCTTCTTTCTTGTTTCGCTTTTCATGTATGATTTTATCGGCTGTCAAATCTCTAGTGTTGCTCTCAACGTCCTTAAGATATGCAGTCATTGCTGCCTTCTCCATTTGTTGGAAGTCATTTTCAAATTTTTTTTGTTGTTTGGCTTGTTTTGCGCTATTCTTGTAAATTTCTTTAATACGTTTGCTCACATTTTCCTTGTGCTTGCGACCATTCTCATGGAATTCAATGCTTGGCTTGTTGTCTGCAATCCAACATTTGCAAAAGTCACAATGCTTACGCGCCTGAGATTTCCAATAGTCTGCCATTCTCTTGTAAATTGAATAAAAAAACCAAATATAAAAAAATTTTTCAAAAATGATTTATTTAGCACAATTATTAAAAGTAAAATATAACCTATTGTATATGATCTGTTAAAATTTTACTCTACTAGATAAACTTTGATTTAAATTATATATTATTTTGAATTCTCAGATGAATTTTGTGGTTCACATTAAAATAAAATTATTTTATCACTCTAATTAAACAAGTTAAAATAATGTAATTTTAAATCTAAAACAACTTCTAGGTTATTTTCTGTATTTTATTCTTTATTTTCTGCTAGTGAATTATTGATAATAAGATCACATGACAACACTAGTACCAATATAATTAATATTTAAGATAAAATAATATTTTCATTCATTATAAGTCCTCATACCTCAGATTTTTAGAATAAAATTTAAAATACTTTTTTTTACAAAACTTGTCACTCTACAGGCTGTTGCCAAAATGCTAGTACTTTCACAACTGATTAATTTACCTGATTTACCTTCGTGCGTCCTCTGTTTGTATCCCTGGGTATTATAGGCGGGGATCTTCATTCGATTCGAAATTTTCGAATGTTTAAGTCTGATCCAGGAAAAATGCAGGTATAGCAGCTGTACGTTTGAAATAATAAAATAAAAATTCTTAAATTTAAATACACAAAGATTACCATAAAATCCTATTAGAATATGAATATCAAATGATTTTATGGAGATCTTAATGGCTCACTCGATAGAGTTAGCTTATGACATTTTGAATATTCCATCCTTATCAGGTCAAATAATGATTTTCTCATAAAAATTATCGAGTAAAAAAATTGTTTTTGGAAGAGGAAACAAGTTTGTTATTAACTTTTTTTGTTAAGATTTATAATATTTAAAATAAAAGGAAAAAATCCTTTTTTGCAATGATTAATTTTTTATAGCAAATTTATTACAATACAAATTTTAATAATTATTATTCTAAAAAGCTACATTATAGATTTTAAAAAAATGCTGAGATATTCTTAGAAGTCGAACGCGGTGAATTTAAACAAGCAGTTTAACAATTTACTAATTTATTATATTTATAACTCATGAACGAACTATTCTCTCAAAAATATAAGAATGTTAAAAATCTCAAGAAGAAAATTGAAGGTTTTTTTAATCATGCACCTTTGAGAGAACATTTTTTATTTTTATTAGCCTTACTGCTTCAGAAATTAATTTTTTTATAAGCGAAAAATTTTCAGACTTTTAAATTTGCTCCAGAAGTTGCTAGAAATTAAAAAATCGATATAATGATTGTTGCAAATGATAATTTAAATCTTTGATTATATATAAAAACTAGCTCGCCACAGCGGCCCTTTGGGCCGCTGTGGCTCGCACCTTGGTCCTTTCAGAGCTTCGCTTCGCTCAGCTCTGAAATGCCCTCGGGCCTTGCATCGCTTCGCGATGCAAGGCATGCAAAAAGCTCCGCTTCTTGCATATAAGGCACGACCGAAAACGCTCGCGCTTCGCACTCGCTATTTGATATTTAAAAAATATTAAAACAAATCATTTACAAACGCAAAAGCCTTAAAAGTTAATCTTATTTCTTTTTTTCATTGTATTTTTTACCGCATCTTTCAACAGGAGGTTTGAATTTATTGTATTTATTTGAAAAAACAAATTTATAATTATTTTAATTTTTCTTGGGAATTAAGTTGATTGATTTCGAAAAAATTTATGTTATGTGAAAAAGACATATTTTCATTAATGTATACTTTTTAAAGTTTTGGATAGGATAATCTATCAAAAGTTATAAGAAAAAAAATAGTTCAGTAGCTTAAAAGTAAAGTTTTGTATTAAGTTTTTATTTGATCTGAATCATTCCGGCGGAGGATGATTTAAAACAATAATACAAATAAATATTGGCAGTTTAAAAAAAAATCGTTTGAGCGGTTTTAAAACAGTTATCCCTTTAGAGGTTAAAAAAATGATTTTTTGGTGATAACTTGAAAAAACGAATTTTGAAACAAAGTATATTAAATAAAATTTATAGAAAAAAATAAGATGCATCTTTTTAATATTATATATATATTTTTTTAAATAATATTTATCAAATTATCATTAAAAAGCCTTTAATTTCAACATTTTTCATGAACAATTTGAAAAATATTAACTTTAGAGAAAAATGTATAATATAAAAAAGATTTATTTTTTCATATTCTATAACTTTTATTTAATATACTTTTTGAAAAAAAATCGTATTTTTCAAGTTATTACCAAAAATCAATTTTTTTGACCATTTAAAAGGCGCCTATTTAAAAACGCTTCCAACGATTTTTTTCAAAATAGGAACGTTTACTTGTGTTATTATTTGAAACAATTTCCCGTTCGAATAATTCAGATCGGATAAAAACTCGTCGAGAAAATTCATAAACTTGATTTCTCACACACATACATCCATACATACATTTTAAGGAAGCCTCGTAATAGTCTTATTTTGCTATAAAAATAAGTTTTTTATCATAAAAAAACATATTTTAAAGGGTTACATTTTTCGCGATGTCGAAAATATAAGGCACTTCCGTATAGCGGTCGTGCCTAAAAACTGCTCCTATAAATACTTTTAATTTGAGATTGGCACTTATTAATAAAAAACATGAATATTCAAATAATCAAACAGATTCCCATCTGCTTTGGGCATTTTTTTATCGTTTAAAGTTATTATACCTACAATATAACTTCAAATTTCCTCACTTTTTTACGTTGTTTTGACTATTTTACAACAAAATATGGCATTTGCGATTATTTGAACCACTTTATGTTCTTATGATAAATTTCATGACGAATAAATAAACTAGTAATCAATTTTTCCTTAAATTTAATATTTATCAAATAATATTGAAAAATGTGAGAAGAATGTGTCATGCATTATTTTATTATGATTATATATCATTTAGAAACAAATACGCTAAAAACTGAGTCACAGCGGAGAATTCCCCCAATATGCTCTCGGACTAAATTATCATTGTAGTTTTTTATAAAAATATTTCATAATTAACGAATAGGTGTTAATTATGTAATTCTTACTATCAAATCTTAAACACTTATTAAACATACATCTATAGAACATCATTCCATTTTTTGTCGCATAACCAATTGTTATTGATTTTACTCAATATATTCAATGCTTGAAATGAAACTCGAAAATTCGATAAAAATAGTTTTTAAAAACTTAAAGTGAAAAATATTAAAAATGAAATCAATAAATAAAAAATTTAATTTTTATTTACATAATTTTGATTTAATTTAAATGAACAATACTGAGGATTCAGATGAAAATTGAAGAAATTCCGTAAAGTTACAATTGTTACTCATAAAACACAAAATATATACAGAATTCCTAAATTATTACATTTCAAGTAAATGATACAAATTTCTATAATTTCATACATTTTTGTTGTTTTCCTAATTTTAATTAGGACAAAATAGATTTACTCTATACAACAATATAATATCAGAAAATTAATTCAGGTATTGTTTTTCTAATAAATAATACAATTAAAAATAATAATACGAATAAATAATAATGACGAATTTATGTATAGCAATGAATTTTTTAAATACGAAATTTCAATTCTTAATTACAGTTTTTAATTGAAAACGTGTTAAAATAGGAATACAAAAAGTACCTATGAGTTTATTTTTTGTAAGCTGCAGAACCTGATTCAAATAAGTAAATTTTGAATAATATATTACATTGTAGTAAGAAACAATAAATTTTAGATAGAAATCCAAATCTAGGTATTGATAATGATTAAATCTATAATTTAAGACTCTCCGAGTTAGGCTGTAGTTTTTTTTAAATTTTATTTAATATCACTGCATTTATGCTATTATTGCAATGTTAATTCTGTTAATTTTCAGTGTATTTGTGAACAAAGCACACATAGCCTACGACAATGCTTGTAGCAATCATTTCGGCAAGATCGGGATTTGAACTCGGGTCTTTAAATTACGAAGCCCTCGATCTACCATTGTGTACGCCACTGAAAATCTCCGTATTTTTAAGTGATAAATCTTACAATTTAGATTTTTTATCATCTTTGTAAAATAAAATTCTAATTTTTTTATGAAATAATTATGTAATAAATAAAAGTAAAGACTGTGCTCGTTAATTTGTATTTTGACAAATTTTATTATTTTTCTAATAAAATGATTCAAAAATATAAGCAATTGTTTTTTTTTTAATTTATTATTAAATTTTGCATTCATAATTAAATACTTTGTCGTATAACATATTCCTATGAATAAATAAATTCGAAATTGACTAATCATCACATAGTGATAATTTTAAAATTTGTGCTGAGCTTTTACGACTCAACATTGATGACATAAGACTCTAAATATTCTATTCAAAAAATTATAAAATTTATTTTGAAAACGTTTTGAGACATGATAGATATACATATATTTTTTGTTAAAAATAATGAAAATACAACAAACCTTTACTTAATATATATAATGCATGAGGTAAAGCAATAGATAATTTTCGCAAAAAAAATTAATTAATTATTATAAAAGTGTAGTTATTGCATTGAAATTTGTTGATACGAAAATGGAAATAAAATGAAAATTGTAAATAAAAAAATTGTAAATATTAATATTTATATTAAATATTCTATAGTGTAAAAAAAATTCTAAAAAGAAAGAATTAAAAACAGTAGAAATTAAAAATATTTAATAATGTATTTTAACGAAAAAAAAAATCAAAAAATTAATATGATTTGAAATTTAGATTTATTTATCGATAAAATAGTTTTAAAAACGATATATTGCAACTACTCTTTTTATGTGGTTCTGATGAAACAATGTCATAGAACGCTTAAGAGCAACGGCACTACATTAACCATCAATTCTGGACCTCATAATTTTATATAAATGAAACATTGAAATTTCTTTTTGAATTATCAACAATTGCATGTTTCGTTTAATTAGAAGTTTTAACTTATTTTACAGCATCCAGCAAAATTATTCTGTAAAATAATTTTTCGACGATAAGTTTTATAAATTTTTTAACGTGTTTTACAGTTCAGACTTCTTTTCATGTTGTCTCTATAACGGAGTTATATACTAACCATTACAATTGTGTCTCAAATAATTTTCTATATATTTATTTATGTAGCGTGTATTTTCTCATCAATGAACTCTGAAAATTTAATTAATTTAACTGAATGTTGAACTAATTTTACAATAATAAATTATTAAAAATACACATTGATTATCGGTCAAGTAGCACACAATTGATTTTAACCATAACAATAATTACATAACTGTAGGTTCGAATTTATGACAACTTTCATATGTGTATATTATCCATAAAATTATAATAGCAGTAATAATATAATATAATTATACATTAATATTGAAAATTATTTTTCTGCAATTAATTATAATACAGCGTACATTATGAGCATTGCTCTATAAAACATTTTTATACTTAGTTACGAATTGCCAGCAGCATGCATAGAAGTTGTTTATACCTTGGATTCTTACATATTTTGCAAATTACGCAATATAAATCTCACTTTACCGCATTCTCTGTTTTTAGCGATGATTTTCGCAAGGGCAAGACTGTACCTTACTGAACAAAAATTCAATCTAATTCATTTTTGTATGTATCAAGTTCATAACACGTTTTAAAAAATAACGATTTAATTAAATTTTATCAACTCAACTATAATCAAACAAAGAAAATTTTGATTTAGACAATCATGAATTACTTCTTGTTTGGAATTAATTTATAGATTACACTATTCATCCTTTGTATGACATGGCAATTTGCAACAATAACCTACAGATTCCATATACAAAAAAATATTTTCACCATTAAAACCCATTGATATTATTCAAAAGAAAAACCAAAAAGTATAAATATAATTAAATTTATCAAATAATATAATCAAACAATTGAAAAAAGTAAGGTAAATGCTTCAGACTTGACCAGCTTGCAATTTCTCTCGCCATGTTAATACAGAGATTCTTACAAAATGTATAATCTGATCTGCAGTTTCATATATTTATCCAAAATTTTTTTCAATTTGGTACCTAGCAAGCACAAGAATCACCTTTTCCATTGTTCCTTTGATCACTTGTCAATTTAATCTGATCTGGGAATTCATTGTAAAGTTCCACCTATGGATAAATTTAAATATTCGAAAATTAAACAATAATTTCAATAATAAATAAAACAAACATGTTACTTTATTTATTTACCTCATTTTCTTGAGCTAACGCATTCTTTGCTATCGTTTGAAAGGCTTGTTCAACATTGATTGCCTCTTTGGCACTGGTTTCGAAATATGGAATATTATTCTTGGATTGACACCATTGTTGAGCTCTCTTACTCGAAACCTATTTAAAATAAATAATTAAAAATTTACAATTTACTAAACTTCAATATAATATTTTAATAATAATATTGTAAATATTCTATATTGTAAAATGGTAGAAAAAATTAATTACAAATTTACTACTAATATATTATTAAAATTTCAAACAGAAATATAAAAAAAAGTAGAACTTTTGAAATTTAATTAGATGATTGACAAAATACAAGAAAATTCACCATTCTGTTCTCCAAATCAACTTTATTTCCAAGGACAACGAACGGGAAATTATCAGGATCCCGGGGTGATGCTTGAATTAAAAATTCATCTCTCCAAGAGTCTAAAGATTTGAAAGTACTAGGTGCAGCCACATCAAATACTAGCACACAACAATCTGCACCTCTGTAAAATGCAACACCCAATGATTGGAATCTTTCTTGACCAGCTGTATCCCAAATCTAATGAAAAAATATAAAATTTATAAATTTGTATAAAATAAAATATATGAAATAAATATAAAATAAAAAATATGATAAATTTAAAGATTTAAATCATAATGATTCATAAAAAAACATAAAACTTTTTATATTAAAAAAATAATTTTCAATTCTCAAAAAGTAATTTTTTTATTTTCAATTTATAGAAATTAAATTTTTACAAATTAACACAAAAAAAATATAAAATGATTTTAATAACAATGGTTCATGAAAAAACATAAAACTTTTTATTTTCACTATTTTATTTGAAAATCAGAATCCCATTAATAAGATTAGATAAATATTTGATTATTCTTTATAATGCACAGGAATTTATTTAAAAAAATTAAATATTTCAAAGCTTGATGATTAAAATATTTTTAAGTTTTGTAATCCATATTTATTTTATTATGAGACGTAAATTGAATGAGTTACCGATACAAATATTTACAAAAACATTATCTATACTGATATGATTATAAGAGCAGATATATAGTACGTGACTTGAAAAAGTCTTTTATTTTAGAAGAAACTTTAATATTTAAGATATTCTAATATTTTTTTTATTTTTACCTGCATTGTCACTATCCTATCATCAACCATAACTTCCTTAGTTAAAAAATCTGCTCCTATGGTAGCTTTGTATTGATTACTGAATTTTTTGTTTACATATTGATTCATTAGAGATGTCTTTCCTACTCCGGAATCTCCCAAAATAATAACTTTAAGCAAGACTTTCTTGCGAGATGCCATTTTTGATTCAACTATAATAATTTAAACAATATTATTGCATATTATATTTTAAAAGATTCTTATATAAAAACTTAATAAATAAATCATTACATTACCAATTAGTATTCAACTTCAATCAAATATATATGGAATGAAAATAATATGTCCTTTTAGTACTACTTGTAAATTGTTCAATAATCAGTAGGTCATAATCAGCAATGTTGTTGTTTCATCTAAAAAAAATTCAGAATCATATTGTATGAATCAAACATGTGTGACACAATAAAAAAAATTCAACTGTCCATAACTCAGTAATAGTCTTTGTCTGTCTCAAGTTCAATAACGATCCGATTACAACTACATAATTACAGTTAACGAAATTTACGGTATTTCCGTTGCATTATTCAAAATACAAAAAAAAGAATTAAAGAATAATTAATTAAATATCCAAAAGTGTGGAATACTCCGAAAACGAGGCGTATTGTATCGAAATCTCGGAAATAAACGCATCACAGCCAGCAGCCCTAATCTGTTCTTTTTCATATTACTCGGAGCGTGAATCATTATATCAAAACGTCAAACGGAAAAATACCTCCTTTTAGCGTATGACGTATACCAACATGATATATCCGATTTGTTTAAAACGCAAAAGTTGTTAATCCATCGATTCTTGGATATTATTCTACTAAAAAATATAAGGATTACAAAATATCGATGTATACCTTTTGTAACATGCACGCGACGCATATGATATGACTTCCCAAGTGCTTATACTCCGAGTTCTTTTATCAATTGTGTGCTTTCGCCCCTTCAAGGTATACATATATAACACGACGTGTATATATATATTCCGATAGCTATATAAGAGATCCTCCCAGCAAGAATTGTATATATATATATGTGTCTGCCTTCTCTTAGACAACTATCTCGTTCTCTCTTTTTACGTTCATTTGGTGAGGATCGACAAAAAAAAACGACGATTACGTCGTAATTGAGAGAACACACAGGGCCGCGGCGTACTGTATGTAGTATGTAATGCAATGTGTGTAAGAGAGAGAAAAAATAATATAGAGAAAAACTATAAGCAAGAAACTGAGAGAGAGAGAGAGAATAACGAGCAAAATATAGCGCGCGCGTGAAAGTAACATACAAATACATATATGTATACACGCAATACAATGATAAAAGAGAAGACGCAAGGAAAGTTTGTAGGCAAAGGAAATTTTAAAGATTTTTAAAGTAACGTAAGGTCGTAGGAGATCCGTCGTTGTGTAGTCGTCATCGTCATTGTCGCATTGACAACATTGTATACTTACTTGGAAATTTCGATGATCTAGCGGAGAGATAAAGAAAAATAATCGTATGGTAATTATCAACACGAAAATAAATTTTTGTCGCAGCGCAAGAACAGCAGCAAACAACAGCAATACTTGACAATTTTTGTATTCCTTTTTTTTCCTTTAACAACGAGGGACTGGTTTAAAGTACACTTAGAGGATGTACACACACTGTCTTTCTCTCATCCGCTAGAAGAAGTTGATGGTGCGCGCTGGCTGCACACACAAAGAAAATGGCGCTTTTTATATCACCACCGATAGTTCACAATCAACTGCTTTTATATAGGCTCTTCTAACTTAGCTCTCTGCGGGACTGCTTTCGCTCTCTCTCTTATAATTCTCTCTTTGTTTCTTTTTCTTTCTCTCTTGCTTTGCTCTGTCCGATGGTCACAAACACATATATCTATACTTTAGCGTTGTACGCAAGTTTATGTACACTCTATATTGTCTGTACGTATAATCCACTGTGCTTTAAACTACTGCTGCGCGACTTCGGAGAGAATAAGAAGGGAATAACACTCGTCACCTGTTCGCTATGAAAAGAGCACGAGTGCAACAAAGACATTTTATCTAGCATCTTTTATCTTTCTTTATCCTTTGTGTTTACACGCAAGTCTCGATCTGATCCAATAATCGAATCTCACTCGGGTTCTCGAAGAACGAAAATCTCGCTTTATAAATATTTTTCATCTTTTTTCTTCACACGTGTTCTATATCGCGCATTTAAATCGAAATTACAAGCGCGGTAATATTTAAACAATAAAAATATACATTATAATTAAAATGTTACAACTATTGGTTTTAAAGGTGGAAATAAGTGGATGGATGTGTATTTTATAAGAAAAACGTGGATTAATAAAACTTTATTGTACAGTGAGTTGGAGCGACGTGATCCTTCACGTGCAGACGGTATAAAAAGAAGGTTTACGCGCTAACGCAGTAGCGCTAAGCATGCATTCATTATCATATGTCGGTAACTACATATACATTACTTTCATGCACACGTTCGCGGGAAATACAAAAGCATCACTTTCAACACGCCCCCTTACCGCGGACATTACAACAATCATTTTTCAAGATTTACAAGACCCATACTAATTAAATGTTTTTCAAGCATATTTTTGCACACACTCTTCGTTAATAAATCTGCAGGCATATTACTAGTGTGAAGGTACTGGACATCTATTCTTCTTTCTTGATATATTTGTCTAATGTAATGACATCTTATGTCTATATGCTTGGAGCGATCGTGGTGCACAGGATTTTTCATTAACTTTATTGCACCTTGATTATCACAATAAATGATTGTTGGATCTTCTTCCTCATGCATCAACTTTATTTCAGTCAACATATTGCGTATATAAACTGATTCTTTTCCTGCTTCCGCTAATGCAATGTATTCTGCTTCAGTGCTAGACAAGGCAACACAATGCTGTTTTCTTGACTGCCAATTAATGGCTGCATTTGCTAACTTGAAGAAATATCCACTTCTGGATACACGATCATTTTCATCACTACCCCAGTCTGAATCTACATAACCATGTAATGGTAAATTTGTACTTTTAAATATAAGACCAAAAGAGGCTGTCCTTTTGAGGTATTTTAAGACTCTTTTTGCTGAATTCAAGTGAGCCTTTCTTGGTTGGCAATTAAAAACACTGAGAGCACTGACAGCGTACATAATATCAGGCCTAGTTGCTGTGGCAGCATACATTAATGATCCTATAATCGATTGATAATATGTGCTATCAACCAATGGTGAATTTTCTTCCTTATTCAATTTTATTTTATATTCCAACGTATACTATTAAAATCAATAATTTGTTTCTCCTGTTGGAAATATATACACATGGATCAGAAATCAATGATTTCATTCCCAGTTCTGTGAGAACTTCATTAAGTCGTTCGTACCACTGTCGTCCAGCTTGCTTCAATCCATATAAAGCTCTTTTTAGGAGATAAACATGACTTTCTTTTCCCTTCTTTACGAAATGTTCTGCTTGCTGCATATATATATTCTCGTTCAGAAATCCATAAGTAAATGCCATTGTAACATCTAATTGAAATAAGTCTAGTTTCAATTCAGCAGTTAATGCAATAACTAACCTAATTGACGACATTCTTGCTACTGGTGCGAACGTTTCAGAGTAATCTACTCCTAATTTTTGACTATATCCTTTGCGACTAGTCTTGCTTTTCGACGATCGACTGATCTATCTGCATTGTACTTGGTTTTTAGAACCCATCGACAACCTATTGGTGTACAATTTTTCGGGCGTTCAACGAGTTCCCAAACTCCATTTGATTCGAGCGATTCAAACTCCTTTTTCATGGCCTTTTGCCATTCATCTGCATAAGGACCAACAAGAGCCTTTTCAAGATTTTCTGAATCATCTAATATTAGTCCTGCAAATTCTAATTGCGTAGGGACTAAATTATACCTTTTTCTTGGTCGTCCTGGTTTACCAGATCGTTGAGAGGATGGCCTACCATGTCCTCTTTTCATTGTAGTTAAGGGTGTTTCTGAATTTGTGTCTTGTTCAATACTTTCAGTTTCCCTTTTGCTCAACCTTTTCGAACCATTTTTCTTTTCTTCAGATTCACTTTCATCTGTAGCATCTTCATATTCTGAATCTTCTTCTTCGTTCTCTTCTGAGCCGGAGTTTGTTTCTGAATCCAATTTAAAAAATTCATATTTTTGATCAAGGTTACGATCATTAAATTCATCTAAAATTCGCACATTGTTCGTTTTGACAATTGCATTTATCTGATCGTTCCAAAGTCTGTAGGCTTTGGAGTCCTCTGAGTATCCAACCATGATGCATTCATTTGATCTAGCATCAAATTTTCCTTTATCAGGACTTTTGTTTAAGGCATACATCTTACATCCAAAGGGTCTTAAATGACCAACATATGGTTTCTGTCCAAACCAAACTTCATATGGAGTCGTATTACAAACTGCCTTACTTGGGCATCTATTTCTAATATAAGCAGCCGTAGAGACGGCTTCTGCCCAAAATTTTATAGGTAGCTTGGATTGCAATAGCATACATCTTGCCATGTCAATCAACGTGCGGTTCATCCGCTCAGCTACTCCGTTCTGCTGCGGTGTATGTGCGACAGTCCTTTCACGCTTGATGCCATTTTTTTCAATCTCAGCGTTGAAATCCATCCCGCAATATTCTAATCCATTATCAGTTCTCAGAACTTTTATTGTACGTTCTTTTTGATTCTCTACAAAAGCTTTGAATTTTAAAAAAGCTTTCTTTACATCAGATTTATGCTTTAAAAATGCGACTTCAGTCCATCGAGACTTACCATCAATGAAGGTTGCAAAATACCTGTGTCCGCCAATAGAAGCACTGCGCATAGGACCACATACATCAGAATGAATTACGTCCAATACATTTTTTATTACTGTTGAAGACTTCTTTGGCAACGATGTCGTTGTCTGCTCCCCAATAATGCATACCTCACATTTCGGCATTGTTTCTCCTTTTAGTGGTGGCATTCCATTAACCAATCCTTGTGATACTTTGCTCAAATCTACCTCATTGAGATGTCCATATCGGTAATGCCATTTCAGCATTTCTTGGGGTTGATTTTTTGCGACAGCAACTGACTGAGATCCTTCTTCTATAAGAAAATATAAATCTCCATGTCTTTTACCTTTTGCTATGGTCCTTCTTTTCTTTCCATATATGTATGCGTTCTGCTGTGTAAACAGAACAGAATTACCATTATTAGTCGATTTTGCTACTGATAATAAATTTGTTTTTAATTCAGGTACATATAAAGAATTTTGTAATTTTAACCTACATTCCTTTTTGTCATTACAGACGTTTATTAAGACTGTACCTTTACCTCTGATGGGTATTGACTTACTGTCTGCCAGTTTTACCTGCTGATCCTCAACAGAAGTCCAGTCAATAAACTTTGACTTATCTGTGCACATATGGGATGTTGCGCCACTGTCTAAGCACCATGTATTGGGGGCTGCCTTCTCTGAGTACAGGGCGACTGCTGTTGAACACTGTTCATCTTCCCTTTCTTCATTCTTGAACCCTTGCGTCGTTATGTGAAGAGCTTCTTCCGTAATAGCTGAAGATTCATTATTCTTCTGATCTGCTGTCTTTTTCCAGCATTGTGACGCTTTGTGGCCTTTTCGTTTGCAGTAATTACACATGATTGCAGATCTCTTTTGATTTCCATTCAGATTTGAATCATATATACTTTTAGTGTGTTGTGACTTTTGTGAGAATTTTCTTTGTTTTCTCACATTCAGAGCTTCGTTTTCAACAGGATTTTTCAGTTCTCCTTCTCTTGATGATGCTTCTTCAAGGAGCTTAATTTTCAGAGCATCGGGTTTCATCAAGTTATCACGAGTCTCAATTGCAATACGAAAATTATCGAATGAACTTGGTATGCTGTGCAACATTACTATGCTTAATATATCATCGTCTATTTTTACATCCAACTCACTGAGCTTATCGACGAGGTCTGTAAGTTTATTTAAGTGTTCAATTAAACTTTGCCCTTCATTTATTTTACTATATAACAACTGTTTTAACAACGTCGCTTTACGCGCAGGGCCTTTCGATTCATAAACAGTTTTCAGTTTTTCCCAGACCTCATTCGAAGTATTACAGTTTTTTATGTACGTCAATTCACTTGCACTCATGGCCAGAATAATGTCAGCGCGAGCTTTTCGGTCCTTTTTATCCCATGCGGTCTGTTCTGTACCTGCAGCGGTTGGTCGCTGTAGTGTACCATCAGCATAATCACACAGATCGTGCTTAACCAAAATCGCCTCTATTTGTATTTTCCAAGTGGTATAATTATCCTTGGTTAACTTTTCAATGATATTATTCGTGTTCCCATTTGAACCTGCCATCTTGCACAGAAATATAACTTTTCTTTATTTCTTATTTTATTGTTCCTTTTATTTAACCGGTTTTTCACTACACAGCCTAATTGTCTAAATTTAAATTTTTTCTATAGCTTACACTCACGACCACGTGTTGAGAGGCGCAGTGGAAGCGTGCTGGGCCCATAACCTATTGGTTTTAAAGGTGGAAATAAGTGGATGGATGTGTATTTTATAAGAAAAACGTGGATTAATAAAACTTTATTGTACAGTGAGTTGGAGCGACGTGATCCTTCACGTGCAGACGGTATAAAAAGAAGGTTTACGCGCTAACGCAGTAGCGCTAAGCATGCATTCATTATCATATGTCGGTAACTACATATACATTACTTTCATGCACACGTTCGCGGGAAATACAAAAGCATCACTTTCAACAACAACTTTTTATAAATTCATGAGTCAGTTCAGTATAAAGATAAGTAAAAGATTTAAAAAATATTTAGAATTTGATGAATAATCTGAACCAAATAAAAGTGTTTACGCTGCAATGTATAATTTAAAAACTAATAAAAGTTGTTTACGATTTTCATTTGTGAAATGTTATACATTTCTATTATCATCAAAGATAAAGTATAATGAAATAATTTATTGTTTACGTGGATGCATAAATTTAATAATTCAATAGTTTTGCAATTTGTTTATTGTTCAAGAGTGTACCTTACATATAAACAATTAAACTTCATTACAAAAAAAGATTCATCCTTCTTTTTTCATTAAAATTAATTTCGAATCTAACTATATGACTTAAAGCTTGCCCGTAATTAAAGTATATTTTTTTAAAAAACAAAGATCCATTATCCAATTACCACAAGAAAAATATATTAAAAATCAGCTGCTTAAAATTATTTATCAGTATTCCAGACGTCTTTATATTTATACGATAAAATAAAATAATTTTTTTTCCCTCATTAACTGGACAGCGTTTTTTAAAGAATACTTCAAGCACGCAAATTAATATTTAGAAAAGAAAGTAAGTGAATCTTCATAAAAAATAAAAACAAAATTTATTTATCCGATGTTTTTTAAATATTTAATTTACAAATTCAAATTTGCTATTTTACTATAAACTAAGTTTTTATAAAGTATTAGAAAAATTTATTGTAAAAAAATAATCTTTTTATCGATTATTTGCGTCCAGTAAATTTTGTAAAATTATAAGAAATTTTTATTAAAATTTTTTTATATGCAACGTTATTAACAAACACATAAATTTTAAATATATATATTTTTATTAATAAAAATACATGAAATTTTGTATAGGTATAAGTAATGCGATTTTTATTTTGTGAATAAAATTGAATGATTGAAAGGTATCATATATATATATACAAAAATATAAATGAGATTGATTCATAAGACAATAATATGTAGGTATTTAAATCCTGTAATTTTATTCACCTATATTTAAATATATTTATGATATTTTAGCTACGATTTACCTATTTTAAAAGAACTTTTTGGAACATAAAATTTTTTATTTTTAAAAAGTCTTTTTTCAAGATGGTCAATTTAATACTTATTAAAAATATTTGAAAATGAAGTTTAAAAATCACAATTATGTATGAAATAAAATATATGTATGTATGAGTTACAGATCATTTTATTACAAATATTCTTTTTACAAGATCTAAAAATAAATTAAATAAAAAATTAATAATGGAAGCTAATCATACACAGTAATAAAAGTAAATCATTATTTTTTTATTATTCATTCGCGATGCAGAGATAAATGTTTACCGATTTTTCAAATTGAAAAATTTCTCAATATAATTTGTTTTACAAAAACTGAAGAAAAACAAATTATAATAAAAGTATTTTATTCGAAAAACGGGCATCTAATGAGAAGTTAATTCATATGAACCCAAATAATTAATGAATATATTTCTAATCTAAATATATATATATAAATTTGATTTAAAAAAAATCAAATATATGTGTAAAATTTACATGATATTGGGTTCATTTCATTATAATAAATTATTATTATACATATGCTACACTTTAATCTTATACAGTTTAAAATGCAGTAACAATTTAAAATTTTTAAAATTGATTAAACACTTCCAATTATACATGTTTAAATTAATTTAATGAAAATTATGCATTTGAAAAAAATATGGTTTGATAAAAGTAAAATTTAAATATATATATATATATTCATTCTTTCTTTTTCCACGTAAACTTTGCTCTTACAGTAGATATATCCGGAGTTAATGGAGCAGTTAATGCACTGGAACTTGAAGTTTTAGGATGAGAGAATGGACATCCGGGTTTCATACAGTATGGATGATATTTGCATTGTACTGGCGGATGAGAAAATATACAACCTACTTTAGTGCAAGTCGATCCAAATTTACATTTTGGATGCTTATAAGCGCACTTCTCACCAAATTTACAAGCAGGAAAAGAACTAAAAAAAGAATAGATTCGCTTTAGATATAATAATTCATATTAATAATGTTTACAGTAACAAATTAATATCATAAAATAAAAATTATTACCTGCATAAAACTTCAGGATGAAAATAGGCACATTTAATACCTAATGTACAATTTGGCCAATACCGACATTTTTCACTAGATTTATCTGCTACTGTTGTAATGACTGAACTTATTGAAGGTCGCTTATCGATTCCTAAAAATGAAAAATATGTGTTAATAAATAATTATATGAACGCATACAAAAGATGTTGGTTTTCTCTTTATAATAAAAATACATATTTCAAACTTACGTAAAACCGAACTGACTGTAGATGCTAAAGTAGGTTTATTTTCAGGACTGTTGGAACGAGATCTGGTATAAACTATAGGACTCAATTTTCTTCTTTTTTTTGAAGAATTTTCTTCATGCCTCAAATTTTCTGCATTACTGTTTTCATTACGTCCAACTTTTTGTTTTGTATAATTATACTGTTCTGAAGATATATACTGAACGTGATCATCATTTGTATATTGATCATGATCTTCATGTATATATTTATTCTGACTCTCGTGCTCGTATTGTTTGTGATTTTCATCAATATATTGGTCATTATCATCAATTATTTGGTCATTTTCAATGTATTGTTCATAAATTTGATTATTATCAAGTGTTAATTCATCATCTTCATTTACCTTTAATCATAACAAATTAAATATAATATTGACATTATAAAGAATATACGTAATACCTGAAAATGTATGAAAATTTACCTCCATTTCTAAACCTTCTTCATCGTCTGAATTTTTCTCTCTAAGAATATTATTATTATACCCATTTAAAGTGACTAAAAATTTTTGTTTGTCATCACTTCTTTTAAATAAAGACTTCACTACATTCATATGTTCATCAGTCATAGCTTTTGACGAATCTAAAAATTTTTCCATTATCATCTTTAAATTAATTATTATTAAAAATTTAACGAGTCTTATACTTACGAGCTTTAGAATACTTTAATTTTTCGGGATTGTTAAGTTCAACTTGAATCTTTTCCATGAATACTCGTTTTTTCGAATTTAAGTTTACTGAAAGTATTTTACCTTCTAGAGGATCTCGTACAATTTTAATTTTATTACTAGGTTTTTGTTTTTGTTCCTAAAAGAGTAGATTATATTTTTAATAAAAATGTCGTAATTGATTTTGATATATTATTTTAAATAAAATTAGTGTAAAAAAATACAAACTCTTACTTTTAAGCATGGATCAATCTTTTTTTGCATGACGACAGATTGATTAGCTTCTGCAACTGCTTTCAAAAGTAAAGATTGTGTAGCTCGTTTTTGAGAAGGTTGTAATGGTTTCAATGGTCTTGGTGTGACAATTACTTTACTTAAAATCTTACAATCATCATCATCTTCGCTTTTATCCTCATTATTATCTACCTTTTTAAGCTCTTTTTTTAAATCAAGTTTTCTAAGTGCTACCTGTGAACTCCTTTGTTTTGGTTTTAGTGGTTTGGTTTTTTGAATTGCAATTATATGAGACTTAAGAGAAGTATTAATCACAGATTCTGCATCATCGTCTTCTTCATGAAAACTTTTATCTTTCTGAGTTTTCTGTGAAAGTCTTGATGCAACTCCCGAAAGTTTGTTTTGAGATTTAATACGAATGCCCAACCTACTTTTTACATTACTTATTCTAGGTTTGCTTATTTTAATGGAACTAGCGGATTTTAAAGCTGCTGGTTTATCTATAACACTATCTTTATGAGCATTACTGATACCTAGACGAGATTTTATATCACTAGGTTTATTACTCAGTCTTCCTTTTTCTCTAGAATCTTCAATTCTGTTGGATTTATCATTTTTCAAACTTATTTCAGATCTATCCATTCTACTTTTTTCAGTTTTCGAATCTTCACTTCGTTTTCTTTTATCTGTACTTTTGCTTTCACTAAAACTACTCCTCTGAGAGGTGATTTCACTTCTTCTTATGTCTAAATGATTTTTATTAGATGTGTTTCGAACATCATTGCTAGATTTGATTTGTGAATCTAATTTTTTTGTTGGAGAAATAACACCAAGTCTTGTTTTAACAGAAACAACTGAAGTGATTCTTGGTTTATTTGTACTCAATTTACTCCTATGATCATCTTCATCATCAGAACTATGAGAAATTTTTGAACGCTTAGCACTTGGACTATATTTTTCACTTGGAATATCTTCAGCCTGTAATGTTCTTTTTAAATTTTGATCTGAAATATTACTAACTGTATCAGACAAGATTTCATTATTTAACAATTTTGGAGGGGACACAGATTTTTCCCTACTTATAATGTTAGGTGTCGTTGGCATAGAGTCTTTTTTTTCTAAAATAATTTCATCAGTTTCAAAATCAATAGAGTTTACTGAATTTTTTCTACTACGTGATTTATTTTCAATGATTTCTGGTGTATTCAAACTTTCTTTAGTATCAGCTTCATTTAATAATGCTAGATCTCCTACGAGTTCTTCAAATTCTCTATCTCTATCCTGTTTTGTAATAATTTCTGGTTTCACATCTAATGTAGATTGAGGCTGATCCTCTTCTTTGATTTTTTTTTCTTCATCTTCTTGTTTAACAATTGCTGTTGGTACTTCTTTATTAGTCTTTTTTTTGGCAATCGTAACTTTTTGTAATTTTTTCAAAACTTGATCATGTAACCAATTTACAAATGGTTCTGTACTGTCTTCTAAAAATAAATGTAAATCTTCATTCATTTGCAGTCGTGATTTTTTGTTGACAACCATTACTAAAATATAATCTGGTAATTCATCATCATAACGTACACCTAATTCAAGCAACTTTGCTCGAATAGCACTCTAAAACAATAAATTAATTTAAAATATTTAAAGAACTTAATAATTTAATAAATTTATTTATCATTCTACGATAAATCTCAGAATTATATAATTTAATTCTATTCAATCAATACTAATTAATAAAATATCACAATTTCTGTTAAAATATATGTAATGCTTTAAGTAATTCAATAGCTGCAGGTTCTAAAAAAAAATAAACAAAATAGAACAGACATGAAAATTTACAAAAAAATAGGACAATTGTTTACCCTTAATTGATTTGTGATCTCGACACCTCGAATATCCATGTTGGTATTATTAAATATTTTACAATATTATGAAAAATCCTCTTTGATTAACCAGTTTAAGTTTAAAATTCTTACATCGAAGCATTATTAAGTTTGCAAAACAGCAAAATTATGCTCCACGGTTCTTCGCCATATTTATGGATGCAGTCATATGAGTTTATATTTAACGAAGCGACGAAAATACGTCACGTACACATATCGGCTATTGTAAACCGAGCTTAAGAAAAAAACAAAAATAATTTTTTAATTAATACGTAATTGTTTATGCTATGATTGTCAAATTTAAAAAATTGTTTTAAGAATGAAAAACATTATTGTTAATTCTTTTATATTAATTTTAATATCCTTTTTTAATAAATTGTCCATTTAATTTTATATATAGACAAATTGCATTTGTTGATATATATAGTCAAGGTTTTATAAGTAAGATAGTCATTAAGATTTTTTTATAAGATCTTTCATAAATACAGGATACAGAATGTATAAATTAGTGATACTTATATTTAATCGTTTCATTTAATATAGCAGTTTCGTAACTATATATACAAATAATCAGTCGCGTTACCAACAATCGTGCAATACTTTGCTGACGCGCATACTCAGTTGCAATTGTGCTTTTTTTTGAGGTGGTTCGGTTCAGGTTTTAGTTTGCCATGGCGGGCGCCATCGTTCGCAGTTTTCATGTCCCAAGGAGACAATTGGGTAAATTATTTATTAAATTTGCAATTTATAAAGTAAGATTTGTAATTGACGTACAAATACATAATCTTTATAATTAATCATAAGTACTATTTGACCATTTAAATGTATTATTATCGTCAATTTATTGCAAGTTTAATTTGTTGCATAACCTTTTGTAATAAACTTTTTTGTTGCAGGTCTCCTTGGACAGGCTGTAAGCAATCAGTCCAGGAACTATGCTGATGCACCCGAAGGAAAGGTAATGTTTTAACTTATTTTATCAATCTTTATTTTATGATTATTAAAGCGCTGATAACGTATTCAAGTGTATCAGCTGTTGTGTGTTCTGCTCATAGTTTGTTTATATGTATAAAGCTACCCTTATTCTTCTATGACCTTAAAAACTGTAAAGTGCTTTAAAATTTTTAAATATTCATAAAGTATTAAAAAATAATTTATAAATGGAGAATTCCCAAAATAGATCATGCAATAAAATGTTCTTTTAATTTTATTTTTATAAATATTCCATGTCAAATGATAATTCAAAAGTAATCAATGCAATGTGGACCAATCCATTTATTACAAGAAATGTAATAAAAGATGTTTTTAATATAAATAAAGTGAAAATGATAAGTTTTAATAAATATGCTACTTGTGATACGTATATATTACAATTGGATTTAAAAGTCTTCCTTCATTTTTTAACAGAATTCATCTAATTATTAATTTATTAAATAAATATAATCGATTTATATTATTAAATTACGTTTATATTTATTAATTTTTTGTTTTAGAAATTTGGCAGTCCTCTCAAAGATGAAGATCGTATCTTTACAAATTTATATGGCAGGCATGACTGGCGGTTAAAAGGAGCAATGAAACGAGGAGATTGGTACAAAACTAAAGAAATATTAGATAAAGGAGCCGATTGGATCATCAATGAAGTTAAAGTCTCTGGACTTCGAGGTCGAGGAGGAGCTGGTTTTCCATCTGGAATGAAATGGTCTTTCATGAACAAACCTTCAGATGGTAGACCAAAATATTTAGTCATTAATGGTGACGAAGGAGAGCCAGGAACATGCAAGGATCGTGAAATTTTGCGTCACGACCCTCATAAGCTTATTGAAGGTTGTTTGATTGCTGGTAGAGCTATGGGAGCTTGCGCAGCATACATATATATTCGTGGAGAGTTTTACAATGAAGCATCAAATACTCAAGTTGCCATTGCTGAAGCTTATCAAGCTGGTTTACTTGGAAAAAATGCTTGCGGATCTGGCTATGACTTTGATATCTTTGTACAAAGAGGTGCTGGTGCGTATATTTGTGGTGAAGAGACAGCTTTAATTGAATCGATTGAAGGAAAACAAGGAAAACCAAGGCTAAAGCCACCTTTCCCTGCTGATGTTGGTCTTTTTGGCTGTCCTACTACAGTAACAAATGTTGAAACCGTTGCTGTAGCACCAGTAAGTTAATCTAAAAAAAATTCATATTAAGATTTGTATAAAAGCAAATGCTACTTTTAAACTTTGCTAAAATCTAGAAATAGTTGAATTAAATAAAAACTCTATATTATTATTTAATAATAAAAATTATTGGGAAAATTAAAGAATAATTTATCAATATTGTTTAACTACTTTTTAAAATCATTTTACAAATTATAATAATTTTTTTTAAACTTTTACATTTCAATTCTATATTTTTGTTTATTTAATAAATATAAAAAAGAATCTATGAACTTCATTGTAAGTTTAATTTTATCTATCAAAAAATTGGAAAAATAAACCACTAAAAACAAATTTGTTGTAAGTATATACGAATAATTAAAAACAAAATTTTAAAAATAAAAGCGTTTAATTAAAAAGTAGTTTGCAATAAATAGATTACTGTTAAATATGGTATGGTGTATTTTTATAAGCTTGGAAAACATTTTCATTTATTTATTATTACATCACTAAAATTTATGGATTTATGTATTACACAACCAATCTATTTTTCTTTATTTTTTATAAAAGCACTAAATGAATCATTATAGAGCTATTTATTTGTAGAAAAAACAATCTTTAATGTTTTTAAAACAAAATATTTTACTATATTTAATAATTGAGACATTTAAATTTCAAGCATAAAAGCTATATCAACAAATGTAAATCCTTAATTGATTAATAAACTTTTTCTTAATGAAGAATTTTATTTATAAATTTTAACAAAATAAAGTACTCTTAAGTATAATTTAAAACGATTCATAACAAAAATTTAAAACAAATAGTTGAAAATCTAAGAAAATAAAATGATAACGATATAATACATAAACAACTATTAATAAATATTCAATATTTTATCATGTCTGAAAAATAATATAAATGAAAATAGATGAATCACTACAATTTCGTACATTATATCAATTTTTCAATTAATGTATAAATTAAAAAAAAATATTTTAGAAATTATGTAAATTACTATTTGAATAATTTATAAATGTTTTTTGTAGGCAATTTGTCGACGTGGAGGTAGCTGGTTTGCATCTTTCGGTCGGCCTCGTAACAGCGGAACGAAGCTTTATAATATTTCGGGCCATGTCAATAATCCATGTACAGTTGAGGAAGAAATGTCTATTCCTTTAAAGGAATTGATAGAAAGACACGCTGGTGGTGTAATAGGAGGTTGGGATAATCTTTTGGGAATAATTCCTGGAGGTTCTTCAACACCTGTCATTCCCAAACAGTAAATATAAAAATAAATTTATTTCTAATTATGATAATTTATACATAAAAATATATTTATGTGTATTTTATTCATACTTCTAGCATTTGCGATACTGTGCTCATGGATTATGATGACCTTGTTCGGGTGCAGAGTTCCTTTGGAACAGCAGCTATCATTGTTATGAATAAGCAAACTGATATAATTAAAGCCATTACGCGACTTATTAGCTTTTACAAACACGAGTCCTGTGGGCAGTGCACTCCTTGCCGAGAAGGTATTTCATGGATGTACAAAATAATGCAGAGGTGTGTTAATATAAATTATTATTTAGAATAGCGATTCTATAAATTTCAAATTGCATATTCTCATCCTTTGATTTTTTAGATTTGTCGAGGGTAATGCAGAAGTGCACGAAATTGACATGCTGTGGGAACTTACAAAGCAAATTGAATTGCACACAATTTGCGCCCTTGCTGACGGTGCAGCATGGCCAGTACAAGGACTCATTAGACATTTCAGACCTGAAATTGAAGATAGAATGAAATGTTTCAAACAAAAAGCAGCCGCTCGGCTTTAATTAGGAAATGCAGATAAATAATGCATCTTTAAAGAGTATAAAAGTTGTTTATTTATTATTCATACATGTAAATAGAAGCTGAGTTAAATTTTTTATAGAGCGGATTTATAATATATAAAATCTCTCTATTAATTACAGTATTTTCTTGAATAAATACTTAATTAACAAAAAATTTAATTATACGACCAGCGCATCGTAAAGTAAATTTATATCTAAATAATTCAAAAATTTTTAATTTTGTTTTAAATTCTATTCTTTTTTTTAAACATTTGCTGATACAAAATAAATAATTACCTTTACAAAATGACTTTAAATTTTTATTATCTTCAACAAAGTATTCAAATAATTTTTTAATTTATAAACAATTTATGAGTTTTGTGCAAACTGGAGACTCATCAGTAAACAAAATAATACTTTTTCGATTTAATAATTTGCACTTATAAATGTTTTTTTTTATTTTCTTGATTTTGCTTAAATTCCAATGATCAAATGGGATGGGTTTTCCACATAATGTTTCCACAAATTAGAGAATTTCGCCATTGTAACACCATCTATCACTCTGTGATCTGCAGCCCAACTGACTGTTAAAATATTTGCAGCAACAACATTATCTTTCTCGTCGAATCTTGGTAATTTTTGAATTTTTCCAATAGCACCAATGACCACTTGGGGTGATAAAATAACTGGTTTTGTATATGTTCCACCAATCTAAAAAGTCAAAATTCGTTCAAACATAATTAATTAAATTTGTGTTAAAAAATATGTTGAGTAAAAAAATATGATTATTGTTAAATGAATGCTTGATTTTTTAAATATATTTTCTATCCAAAAAAATGTTATAAACAATCGTAATATTTTCTGTAAAAAAATTGAATTTAACATATTTAATGAATTTTTTCAAAAACGTTAATAAATTCACAAAAAAGAACTCTTATTCTATTTAATTTAATATCTTAAAATCCCGAATTCCTTCTTATAATTATAATTTGTGATAAAAAAAAACTCACAATGCCAATATTAGAAACAGAAATTGTGCCACCAGTGAGATCATTCAAAGGGATCGATGATTTTTTTCCAAGTTCTTGTAATCTGTTCAATTCCTTAGCAATTTCAATAATGTTTAAATCTTGAACATTTTTAATATTGGGAACTACTAGACCACCCGGAGTATCCATGGCAAGAGAAACATTGTGCTCCTTTTTTATGTTTATCGACTCGGCACTTTCATCGACTAATGCATTTAATTCTGGAAATTGAAGTAAAGCTTGCGACATGGCCTTTATTATGAACGGCATATAAGATAAGTTGATGCCTTGACTCTGAAAAGCTTCTTTAACTTCAGTTCGCAGTCTTACGAGCTTTGAAACATCACACTCGTCGCTATATACAAAATGTGGAATAGTCTGTAACATAATAATAAATTTTTTTTAAATTTATTTATTTATTTATTTAACGTCACTGGATTTATGATATTATTATTCATTAGGTAATTAAATGAATAAATGTTAAATTTTTTAAAACAATGTACTGAATTTTCTATTATTGCTATATTAATACTTCTAATTCAAAACATGGAATAAAAATTCATTTTTTTATTTTTTTATACACGTTGAATAAAAAAGTTTAAAATTTAATAAATACGAATAATGAACTGTTCACATTTAAAAATTTATTTTGTACAAAATGCATTAATTTTAACGAATGTTTACTTCCAATAATTAAAAATTTAATGAATTTTGGAAATCTGATATATTACTGTTCACGATTATCATAGTAAAAATTATATATAAATATAATATTATGTTATTATTTATAAATTATTATATAAATGTACGATAGAAATGTAAATAGAATTTCATAAATAAGTGTACATAAATTAAAATAGTTCATTAAATAATTCATAGTTAAAATTCATTAAAAAGTGAAACTAAAACTTTAACTTTCAGATATAGAAATATGAAATATAAGTTGCCCAAAGAACTTAATTTGAAGATTTAAAAAACCTCAGATTAATTCATTTTTTAAAGCTATCATACTAAAAATAACATTCATTTTTTCAGTAAAATAATTTTTCTTTAAAGCTACTGTGAATAAAGCTTTAAAGATAAAATTTAGATATTAGGAATTTCAATTGTAATGACAATTTAAATAACTAAATATTATAATTCTTGATAATAGAAAATAAAAAAAAAATAAAATTGATCTTTCATTAATTTTTCATCTAAATTATATTTTTCTATTTTTAGCAGTGCTTATGCTCAATATTTTTTATTAAATTATTTTTACTTTCTCAAGTTTTTTTTAGAAAATCATTTTATTTGATTTGAAAATATTTATGCCAAATAATTATAACTATAAATATACGTTTTATAATTATATGTTCATTGATAAAAATGTTTTGTTAATAAATTTTGCTAAAACTTACTATATAATATCCAAAATATATCAAAGAAGAAAAGCAATTCCTTTTTATTAAACATATACGTTTCTAATGAATTTAATGTCACTGTATTTAAGCTATCATTACAGTGCTAATTAGCGACGGAGATCGTCAATGTGTTTGTGAACTGCAGCACATGTAACGTACAGTGGTGCTTGTATAAATTAGTCGAGAGCGGGATATGAACTCGAATCCTCGAGATTACGAATCTATCACTCCAGCGACTGAGCCACTGACGACCTTATTTTCTTAATAATATAAGCAATAGTTAAAGACATTTTTAATATTTAGATATAAATTAACAGTTTGTATTATTTATTGTATTTTTTAATTATTCTTCAGTATTTCAGTAATTAAAAAATTAATTACAAACGGCATGACATAAAAAAAATTAGCAACCTTTAATTATTTATAAAGATCAAGATCACTTAACCAAACAGAACTATGAACACACACTGTCGTAAAAATACATAAAAAAACTGAGGGTTGGATATTGTCCTGCTTTGGGAAACCTACGCAAACTATATTATTTAAAGTACGACAAAATTTTTCTTATGACTAAGGGAAAAATCGAGAAAAACTGGGTTGTGGTTAATTAAGTAGGTGAAACAGGAAGTATAAGTAATATTATTATTTATACATTTATTACATATAGGGTCAATTAGAATGAAATATGGTACAATTCTGTTTTTTATAGATCCATGCTCATGTTTACTTTATCATCCTACACCCAAAGTTCTCTCATTACTAATATGATAAAATTTAAAAAAAAAGGGTCAAATTATTTTTTTCTCTTAAAATTAATTATTTTAATAAACTGATTATTTTTAAAAAAATTATTATTAATAATCATGTAAGTAGGACATAAGTTTTTCTTTCGCCTCCATTTAAATTTAAATTATCATTGTGGCTGCATCTAGGCTATAAAGTAAAAGAAAAAGAAAAAGAATCATCGAAATAATTTAATAAATTTTCAAGGCTTTGTTGAAAACATTCCAATTTAAAATTTATGAATAATATATAAGAAACTTTGACAAAATACTAGTTAAATAAATTATGTTTATTATTTATGCATATAAACACGTAACGTTTATATGAATTTATACATTTCAAACGTGTTTATGTAATTACATGGAGTTTTATTATAATAGCTGTAAATTTTTAAACATTTGCTTAGGTTTTAGAAATGCGTGTATAATAATAGGCTGTTTTTAATTGAATTATTTTTACAAATGATAATTCGCATAATGAATTATAAATCAGTTTTTTCTTCGTTTTGAAATACTTAATTTTTAGATAGAAAATCATTAGGAATCACTTAAAAATTTTAATAATGCACTGCTAATAATTACGATAATTTAATGCCATAATATTATTTTTAGAACTAACTATACGTAAAAAATAATAGTTTTTTTTTTGAAAAACAATATTTTTTATTAAATCAAAATTTTTATGAGTTCAATTAAATTCAATAAATTTTTGATACGCTGTATAACATTTAGGTGAATAAAAATACGAATTTTTTTCATTCTTAATGATCAATTAACATACAAAAAACGTATAAATTTTATGAAACTTTAATCAGAATGAGTTTCTGTAGACTATTTTACAATGTATGTGTTACGAATTAAACGAAGTTTAATTACTATCACTATAAGAAGTTTTTATATTATTTGATCAATTTTTGTTTAAATGAATCTCAAATTCGGAAATCTTGCTGAAATTTTTTTGGTTAATTATTGTGAACTATTTTACTAATACAATTATTGGATTACAATTTTATATGACAAAATTTTCATTAAGATTTCGTATATATTAACAAAATATTACTAAATCAATGTAGGTCATAATTAATTTTTTACTTATTGAGAGGCTTCAAAATAATTTAAAAATCTTTCATATAAAAATTAATAATAATATCACTTGTTGTTAATATGTTCCGAGGAACATTAAATTCAAATTTGAAATAATTTAAATAATTCTTTTTTTAATTCTGATAAATATATAGAGGTTTTATGGAAATTGTGTATATCAAAATGTTTTTGAATAAACAATATGCCCTTTAATTATTTCTTTTGTTTTCTAAAATTCTTATTATTGCTAAACAAAAGAGATGATTTGGTACAAATTAGTTATTTTGAATAACTGTATTGTTTGGATTATTAATTTAATTAATTAACACTAAACAATACAAATCAAAGGATTTAAATATAGTAAATTTGTCGGAGAGATAATAAAATAAAATCTCGAGTTAAAAATAATAGTAAACGTGTGGGAAAGAAGAAAAAAAACTTTGTTTTAAATTAAAAACTTTATACACAACGAACAATGCTGCAGACAATATCCATTGTATAAACTCGACTGGAAAAGCACTGTACAAAATTTGTATAGAAATTTCAAGCGTTTAAAATAAAAACAACAATTGCTCAAAGCAATACTTGACTCGGCAAATAAACCTAGTTTGATTAATTTTTATAAAAAAAAAAAAAAAATAACTGACAGAAATTTTAAAATCTTTTTATAACACCGTGAAAATTTAATTAAAAAGAATTTTTATTTTGTTTTAAAAATAAAAATCAAAAGGTTGTAAAAATTGTTAATTAATTTAATAATTACATGTGAAATTTTAATATTTTTTTAGAGAATATTATCAAAACTTTTTTATTATGAAACAAATTAATTTAATTTTTTTTATGATAAAGACATAATAAATCTTAACATTACAATATCATTAAACTAATTTTTGTTTTTAATTTGATACTGAATATCGATTTTAAATAAAATAAATGGTGTATTTTTCATTTTAATCTTTTGAGATGAAAATTTTTTATATAGTAAGCATAAAATTTGACAAAATTAGTTTATAAAAACAGTAAATTTATTCAAGAATAGAACATTTTTTTTCATTGTGAAGACTTTTATCCCGTATATAATAAAAAAATGAAATTATTTTATTCTGAAGATAAAAATAACAAAAATAATATACTTGTAAATGTAAAAGGAAATTTAGATAGACCATAAATATATGTATGTATCAGTATATTTAAGTAAATCAGTTTTCTATATTTACGGTTGTCTGAATATTTAGAACGGTAATAAATTCAATAAAAGTATACCAAAATATATCCAAATATCCTATAAATTGTACAAAAGCTATTGGAAATACGAATAAAGTTTATCGATATATTAAAAAAAAAAGCTTACCAGTGACTGCGTCATAGATTTCCACATGTGTTTGGCGTATTTTTTGTTCGATAATACGTTATTTAACGTACCGGATGTGCTTGTTTTCGTCGTTGCTGGACCAACATCTTTCTCAATTTTTTGAGTCACCTTACCCAGGTAAGCCAAGATATCTTCTTTAAGAACACGTCCGTCTCTACCGGTGGCTTTGACAAGCTTTAAATTAACATTGTTTTCTTTGGCTATTTTACGCACCGCTGGTGTAGTCAATACTTTGTTGTCATAATAATTATCTTTATGTATTTCATCATTATGACATTCGTCGCTTTTAAACGTCGTATGATCGTGACTACGATGGCTTTGCGTTGAATCCTCGACAATGGCATCTTCTTTTTCATCCGACTGTACCTGCGTAGGCGGTACCTCGACATCCTCAACCTCGATATCCATAAGAGCATCTCCAACGAGACATATTTCGTCTATTTTGTAATGTATATTTTTTACAATACCATCGTAACGACTTGTTATTGTTACGGATGCTTTGTCGCTCTGTACTTCACAGATATTATCGAATTGCTTAACTTTGTCACCTGACTGTATAAACCTGTAATTATAAATGTAGGTATATCAATGATCAATCTTTTACTTTGCTTTTTTTTCGTGTAGGAAGTTCTATTAGTTTTTCAAATTTTACGTCGTATGAACGATCAAAGATTAGAATTTCATTTATTGTATATATATTAAATACTTAACTTTTTAATATATACGTCAATAAAGCATAAGTTTTGACTTGATACAAAGATTTTTTATTATCTTATTTAAAAAGTAAAATCGATTCTGAGATATGAATAATTGATTTATTATTATAATTGTGTTTCTTTCTGAAAATACAAATATTTTTAAATTAAAAGTATACAAAGAAAAAACTGAAATATTTTATTTATTTTATAAAAAATAGTTCACGTGTAAATTTTGACAAATCGTAATATGAATTATTCGTTACATAAATCACATTTGAAAGTATAAATTTTTTCAATAAAAATTGAAATGAAGATCAATTTTTGTGAACTGACGAAAATAAAAGAGCCAAGCTAGATATTCGAACAAATAATACAGATTCTTTTTTATAAAATATTATGCTATACATTTTTTACTCTTCGTCGTGCAAAAAAAAAGAAGCAATATTATATTATGGTCATTCATATTTATAAATAAGGACATTACATGGATATATTTTTATTTTATGTTCGATATACCGACAGATTTACAATTTTATGTAGAAACACAAGTATACTTTTTATTCTAACTAAAAATAAAAACACTATTACAACTTTCCTTGCTAATATTTTAATGTCAAGAACAGAAAAAAAAATTATTTGAACAGAAATTAACAGTAGTCTCATCATTAAATATTAATTTACTCTTTTAGTGGTGTCAAAAAGATAGAAAAAAAAATTATTTATTAAAAAAAAGCATACTAAAAATATACTAACTTGTTTACATGTATAAAATGATCGATGAATAGTAAGAAAACGAAATTTAGTAAATATAACTGACTATCAGTTGGGTCACAAAAGTAGTGTTAATATTTATAACTCTGAATTTTTTTTTTCATTATTCTGATAGAATTTTAGGATAAAATATGATTAAAGGACATTTTATTAAAAATTAATGAAGGGCACGTGTATAACTTTTTGGTAATACGTAAAATAATGAAATTGAAAAACAATGAAAATCCATTCTAATATTAGAGCGAACAATTTCATTCCAATATATGGAAATTCAACTTGATTAGAGTAAATTTCCATTTCTTTTTTATTTAGTGTGAACAACAATATGAATATCAATAGTTTGAGATCTAAAATAATTAGATTAATATCTGAATATGTACTTCAGCATATCATCCCTTAACTTAATTTGATATAAAATATAAAAGTTTGGATCAATTTATAATATCATAAAACTCGTGTAGAATTCTATCTCTTTGATTATTATTTAATGCGCTTTTTCGACATTAGTTAGGAAAGATGTTGATTTGTTAGATGGAACTTATTAAAGTTTAAAATATATAAAAAAACATGATTTAGTTATTACTCATTAAACCTTGCGTAAAAAAGAAACCTTTTACGACTAACGAGTTTACTTTAATCAATATTAATGTATTAGAGAGACTAAATTCAATTATAGTACATATGTAAAACTCATAAAAATATTAAGAAATATTTAAGCTTTGTAAACTATGATTTAATGAATATAATTTACATGTTAATCTTCTTCTTTTTATAAAAGTGACTTTATCATTACACAAAATTTACTTTAACATTTAAAAAATAATTTCAAATTGAATAAAAATAAATTATTGATTCTTTAATTAGCAGTTTAATATGAAAAAGTTTATTCACTTTAATAATGAAAATTATTTTATTTTTTCTGAATAAATCGTGTAAATATTTTCATTGTTAGATACTATTATCAGTGTTGTATTGTAAAATGTAACAAAACATATAACAGACGATGAGCTTGAAAGCTCAATCAATATCGTTGCGTCTAAATACGTACGAGAGATATATAGGCACTTTTCATCGTATACCTAGGACTATTCCAAATTTTGATCGATCAATTATCTTTGGTTTCTCGGCATAACTTAAATTAGATTAAGTACGTATGTATACATCGACCAATTGTATACAGCTGCAAAATCAAGCATACATCTTGCATTTGGTTACTTTATACGAACGTATTGAACATCTCATTGTATATACGAAGGCTTAGATATATCATTCATATGATATAGTAAACGTATATACAGAAAGTGTGTATAGAGGCATGCTTATAACGTATAGACATGTGTGTATTGCTCACCATTCCTTGACGGTGACTTCGCGTATACCTTCGCCAATGTCCGCTAGTTTATATGGTATTAGTTTGCCCTGGCATAATGACGTCAGTGAGATGAGACGACCTCTGCTTGCGGAAACACCGACGCCGTTACCACCGCCGCCGCCCTAAACATACACCCATACATACAGATATATAGACAACTACATACATATATATTTGCTAAAATTTGTTTTAAAAAAATATTATACTTTCTACATATAAGATAAAGGAGGCAAAAAAAATTTATTAAACTGATTAGGGTTCAAGGATCCTATAGGATGCTTTAAGAGTGCTCTTAGCTTTTAGTACAATTAGTAATTGAGAATACCATTAAAAATTTGTTTTGTAAATTTTTATCGGTTTATGTACTCAAGTAAATATAATTAAAGTTTTTCCAATGTATAATAGACGCTAAAGATTATTTTTACCAAAATTTTGTGAATTAATTAGTAAATATAAAGTAATAAGTTGTAGAGAAAATTCAATCTTGACGTTATAAACTAATATACGTCAAAGAAAAAGAAAACAAATTACACCTTTATTAAAAATTACAAAATTAGAAATCTATTCTTCATTGGAAAAATTTTCTTAGCAAGTCTTTAATGTTTCCTAAGATAACAAAAAAAAAATTTGATTCAACCAGCGATGGTATTCATATCCTCACAAGGAGTGCTCTTAACACAGGTGTGTATTAGGAAACAAGAAATTTTTTTTATAAATCGAAAGATAAATGAAACGCACTTTACTATGCACATATCAAGGGGTTGTTTTGTTTGTGCAAAAGAAGAAAAGGTAAAAATGATATGTACATGCAGGGAATAACATAGTAAGTTAGCATATTATACACAAGCGTTTCACATGTAATTAATTATTGTGTATACATTCTTATGAAAGGGTTGTAAAGCTAAAGCTGCTTCGTTATAAGTACCTTAACAATTGCGGTTTTCCTATGTAAAAGCTATTTACTGCTCGTAGAAACATAACTATAGTTCTTTAAAAAAAAAAAAATTTCTCGGGAAAGAATGATTTAATTGACCTTAGATTGACCAACGGATATTAAAACGAGAATGTAAAGTTAATATTTTAATTCGATAAAAGTACTATTGAGTTGTGGTTTGAAATATCGGTTTGATATGTTAATTAGTTTATAAATTACTTTAATCATATTTTCGTTTTTTTTTCAAGTTTTGCAAATAAATTTTCTTTCATTCAGTTCAAGGTTTTGAAAATAATTTCTAAAACTTTAAATTAAATTTCAACGAAACTTTCGAATTAACGAGTCCTTCGTAAATAAAATGGAATTTTAACTTAGAATGTTTTTTTTTCCATTGCATTATTTTATCTGGATAACAATACAGTTTTAAAATATTTTTGTATGTATTGTAATGGACTTATTGTTTACCTTGTTAATGCCAATTACTATTTTAATATAAAAACTTATGGTGTAAACTAATGGTAATTGAAAAATATTGACTAATATTTATTCTATACATAAATAATTTAAAAGATTATTTTTTTAAATTTATGTTGCACGAGCCTTTAAAAAATAATTCGTGCAATAATATTTTTAATCTCGAATTTTATAAAACAAAAATTGCAATACTATATTTTTACAAATATAAACATTAACTCAATAAATATCAAAATTTCATAATTACCGGCGAAAAATTTTATTTTAATTAACTTTAAAAGTATCAAATTATCATGTTTTATAATATAATATATAATTCAAATATAATTTCATTAAGAAATACTTTTATCGTGAAATGTAATTTATAAACACTGATGATACAATAAATAAATACGTAACATTTTTACATTAAACTTAAATTCATGATTGATGACCATGTGGATGTTAAATACGTGATAAAAATTTTTTTTACTTGATTGCGCAAATAAATAAAAAGATAAAACAATTAAGCTATTCTATACATCAAAGGTTCGCCAAATTTATTTATTTCATTCGTTATTTCGTTTTATTATTGGTATAATAACAAAATTATTACGAATACAAGTTGATTAAAATAAACTATATTTATTGTATGCATTTTTTTCACTTTATTTATTGAATAAAAATATTTATGTGCCTATAAGTGATATAAATAAATTCATTGCAAATAAAAAAAATTTATTTTTTAGAGGGAGAAAATAAATTTCTCTGTAAAAAATTATGAGTTTATTGAATGAATATTTACTAAAATTTGGTTGCAAACAAGTATAGTATTTCATTTATGTAGCATCTTAATTAATTAAATAGAGTAAATTACTGTCTTGCAGGTATAATTTTTAAAAAAGACCGTAATGTCTTAGAGAAATCTGCGCTTACTTTCATAAAAAAATTAATTTATAACTATTTTTGTTACTATAACAACTCTGAAAATATTTTTTAATGAAACATTCAATTAAATAATGTTAAAAATAAAATAAAATTACTGTTTTTAAAATGAATTTTTATTGGATATCAAACGAGTTATTTTTATTTCAGAAATATAAAATATGCAAAAGACAATTATTGCATCAGAGGTCGATTAAAATCTTCTGTATACTGTTCAAATTTATTTTGCATATTATATAATTGATTATTTTTAGCAAACTCATATATGTGAATAATAAATTTATTTTTTGAGTTTTAATTTATAGGTCTTCAATAAAATGTTTTGATGAATAATTTTTTGTAATGATATAACGCGCGACAGCGATAAAACATATACTAGTAAATTATTTAATAAACACGTGAATTTATGTTTATAATCAAACAAATAAAATGAAAATTTATAAAATGTTCAAGTATTTCATTAAAAAATTTTTTATTATTAAAATTCGTTTCACAATAATTATCACAAAATGACTAGTAACACTTGTTACGTACTATAGCACTTGTTTACGTACGCTCAATTAATATGAAAAATAAAGTGTACTCGAGGAACACGTGTTAATTACATCGTTTCAGAAAAACTCGTATTTCTAACAACTGGAAAAAAAAGTATTTAATACATACCACTAATCGTGCAAGCGAAGTTAATCGAAATCCAAAAGCCATTGCTCGAGAAAACTTGTTATTTCACTCAATTAAATAAAAAAAAACACAATATACCGATAAAACGAGAAAAATAAAGAAAAAATCAACAATTAACAATATAATAAATGGCTAAAGAAATAAAAATTAGCCATACGGTTAGTCGTTTCGTATCAAACTGTCTTTAAATCGTATCTTCATTAATTCAGCCTTAACCGAAAATGCTCGTGTTTATTCATGTGGGAAAGAATGAAGAAAAAGAAAAAAAGAGATACGAAGTATATAGAAATCTGCTTTTTTTAACATCGGAATATTCTGCTTACGTAACGAGTCAATAACACTGATAAGAACGTCAGAGTGAAATGGAAAATACGAACAACAGCACTGTATACCCGAGAGCCAATGTTTTAGTATTCAAATATCAATCAGCCATAATGTACGTTGATTGAAAATTATTGAATGCTAACTAATTTTTTTCTTTATTAATGTTTTATTTATATAACAGCAAATGATCTAAAAAAATGAAAGAAAATAATATGCAACTTCGTGTAATTATGTTTTAAAATAACGAGTTGTGAGCGTAACGATGTTTACCGAAAGACTAACTTAAAATTTCTCATGTACGTATGATAATAAGCCTACTTCTTGGAGAAATTTTACAAAACCTTTTCTAATTGGTAGGAGTAATAATTTAGGTGATGAAGGTACCAATAAATCAAGAGTTAACTTGAGCATTGAGAGTCTTGCTTATTATTGCAGGTCATATAATTTCGAAGAGACATGCACGTACGAGCCTCAACAAAGTGCATATTGTACGTACCTAAAATTTCACTTGTTCGAAAATTTACCTGGCTTAAGGAGGCTTGAGTGTCTATAGGCGGGCGGCGTATCTCTGAAAAGACGCTTAGAAATACAATATACTGACTCAAATTGGATTTCTAAATTATTACAAGTTCATTTGTATTTTTTAAACATTACTTCGAATAGGCCAGTAATTGTTATAAACAAAAAACTTGTAAAAACCAAAGATCTATATTAATTGATCCGGGAAGGATTTTCACAGAAGTGGTTTGTCAAAATATTTTTTGTAACGGCAGATATATTTTACGATTTTATAAAGTAAAATGTTAAATAAATAAATACGTAAATTGTAATTTTTGTAATTTTTTTTTTAAATTACCAGTGTAGACTGCAATTTTACATCCAGAATTGTAATCTTCAAAATTTTAACTACGATTGACAGTTTCATGACGATAATAAATGATATTTTTGATGCTCGAAATTCGGGATGAAATATTTTTTCGAGCTGTGTAGCGTAGAGCGTGTACAATAGAGGTAGCGGTTGCCATATTACAGGAGCACGTATCGTGCGTGGCTCTTTTCAATTGGTCATAAAATATAAAATAAAATAATATGAACACCTCATTTACAGTTGAAACCTTGAAGTTTACAATGTCTTGTGTAAAATTATAAGCTATTTATTAATTTTTGAGAAAAAAATTCAAAAATTACAAATTTTAACAGTTTTACAACACAAAACTTTAAATAATTCATCAGAAAGGAAACGTTTTTAAAATATACATCCGTTTACAAAAAGTATTTATTTTTGACAAAATACATCTGCAAAAATTTTTTCCTGATTAATTTCGTATATCTTTTTTTATACAAGTTTTTTGTTTACGGCAAATACTAACCCATTTGATAAAACTAGAAATGCAAAAAAAATTAGTTGATTTGAATGGCTGTAATTATTATAAAAAATGTCAATAATTTTTTATTATTATAATTGTTATTTTAACTAACTTTTAACTGAATATCAAAAATATAATTTAAAAAACAATTTTATGGCCAAATTACAAAGAGAGAATTTTCCTATAAAAATTACGGTGACAGTCACTACAATCGAGCGACATCGTAGAATAGTATGAAAAATTATGAGACGTTACCGTAAAAATTATTAGAATCTTGTATAATTTTTACGGTAACGTCTCATAATTTTTCATACTATTCTACGATGTCCCTCGATTGTTGTGACTATCACCGTAATTTTTATAGAAAAATTCTCTTCGTTCATGAGTATACATGCTACTTTTTCCATATGAGCTAAACTTTTAAATATCTCCAATTTTTTCTCTCAATTTATATAAGTTTATAAGATATTTAAGAGAAGTTTACAATTTATACTTATTAGTTTTTGTTTTATTAATATTTTTATAATTTTATAAAATTTCGCTTAAACCTCTAGGATTATCTTTTACAACAAAATTATAAATTTTGGATAAATTGAACATTAATTGTACATAAATATATGAAACATGATGTTACTTTCTAAATACATATTTAAAAATTCAAACACATATATATTTTTAATAATTTTAGAAAAATTGTATTGAAACAGAACATAGCATATTGATTTTCATTTATTGTATATTTTATTCAGGTTTTAGTTTTTATTTTAAATTATTTGCATTGTTTCAATATGTTTTAAATATTCAGTGAAATGTGGTGATTAAAAATCAAAATAAATATTTAAAATTTAAATCGAAAACAATTGATAATTTCAATATTTTATAGTATATGTCATATACAACCACTACATTTTTCGACGCATGTATACACAAAAAAACAAATAAAATAAAATCGTATGAAATTTTCATCATTTAAAACTTTGTTTTATTTAAAAAAAAAACAAGATTTCGTGGATAAATATTTAATTTTTTGCATAAAATTATTTCTATATCATTTTAAACATATTAATTTCTAAAGTATTACAAATATAACATATGGTTAAATAATAAGTTGCTAAAATAATTTTTACATTAACATGAAAAATTATATTGATATCTTTAAAATCAATGCAAGTTTTATATCATTCAAGTATATATATATATATATTATATCACGTATAATAAAAGGATTTCTTATAAGCGTGTATACTTATATAAACAAGTATTACCCTATCATGCGACTGCACGCAAACCTGATATTACACATTACTTGTTTGAGAAACCCATGAAACGAAAACCTTATATATATAAGGTTTTCGTTTCATGGGTATGATATATATATATATATATATATATATATATGTATACACGCACATATCATTGTCTCTAATAAAGAATAGCATATTTTTATTTTCAGGTGAAAAATTTGTGACAAAGATTACCACAATAGGATCCTTTGCTCTAAAAAGTGCCTATTTAAATTTTACTAATAAGACGTACAAATCTTAGCACTGTCCTGTGAAGAATAAAACATTCTATAGTGTCATTCTGTAGTGTCCTACGAAAACTAGCACATTCTAACGCTACCCTGTAGAAACAGTATATTTCAATAAAGTCCTGTAAAGCACATATCAACGCTATTTTGCGAAAAACAACACATTTCAACAAGATATCGTAAAAATTAATACATTTCGCTTGAATTGAAATTCACGGTAAGTGAAAAAAATGTTAATCTTGACGACAAAGTGTTAATTTTCGCGATGATGACGAGAAATATGCTTTTCTTCGTGGACGCTTTTGAAATTTGTAACTTTTTGTTAGAGAGTTTTTAAATATGTTAGTTTTTCTAGCTCAATATAAAATTTACTGCTCTGTTAAAAATAACGATATATACTTGTGAGCAAATGAAGTCACAAACTCACGCGCATTTTAGAAAACAGATAAAAGCTTGTATATATTCATACATGTATAAATGTGTGTGTGTGTGTTCAATGAGTATAATACTATGTGGCTTTTATACAAACTACAATTACCATGTATATATATATGCTTGTGATAGTCCGCGAAATCCAATATGCGCTTCTTTCTTCCCCCGTTTAAGCCGTACTAACGAACTAATCTCGTTTCTCTTTGAGCTCGGTGCATATCATACCACGCGCGAGTAATTCGTCTGTATTGTTTTATACATATATGGTTGCGCTTTCAGTTACGTTATACCTTTCATTTGAACCTTCAGTTAAAATTGATTGTTTTACACTTCATATATATGTGTGTATGTGTATATATATATATATATATATATATATATATATATATATATATATATATATATATATGTTTATTTATTTATTTATTTTGTCAGAAATATATTTACAATTTTAATACCATAGATATCCGTATGTAAAAATAATTAAAAAAAACTAAAGTTTATAAAATAACTAAAAATAAAAATTGAAAACAATAAGCAGTCATAAATAAAACTAATTATGCATATTTATACAGATTTTTTAATTTTATTTTTTTTAACATTAGTTTTAGATCATTTGATAAAGTATTAAAAATAATAATTAATAATAAATAATAATATTAATAATTAAACAATGAATTCTGTTAGCCATACTATATTGATTTATAACGAATATATCGCTCAATATTAATTTACATTTCTTTCATTATTCCGTAATGATACAATACAAAGAAAGTGCAAATACTTAAGTTATGTTAAAGGAAATAGAATGCTCAGTTTAAATTCTTTACATCTTAATAAAAATTCTAACAAAATATATTACTTTTGAAATTCAAAATATTAAAAAAAAATTTTTTGAATCGACGTATTGGCTAAGTAGTTAAGTGCGCTTTAGGAGGTCTGCAAAGTTAAGCAGCTTTTAGATTTGATATTTATTTGTATGAATTATCGTTTATTTGGATAAAACCGAGTTCGATTTGATTTGCTTTGTGTAACTGTCGTTCGGGCGAGTTAATTACACAATAATATGCAGGAGGTGTCGTAAGGCAATGTACGTGTTCTTCGATAGGGTCACCTAATACCGAATTAGCCTTATACTCTGATACATTACATAGAGAGTATCCTAATCAGGAATTATCCCACATGATTAGCCTATAGGTTTTCTGCTCTCCAAATGCAATACCTTGGGACAATGTGAGATCAGATGGGGTAAAAAGAAAAATGTTAATAAAGGTATTAAAAATACTTGAAAGCTCACAGAAAACCTTTTTGACTTGATTTTACATGGCTCTAATGAAATACTCTTCATAATAGGATTTATTACTTATTTGAAGTTTAGACTTTATTTTATTTCCTTTTATTCTTTGCTGTACTTAGATTTAAGATCAATTAATTTTTTAATTTGAAAAACTGTATTTAAAACACTTTTATTATCTAAAATCCTTTTTTTAATATTTTTTGTTTATCTAAAATTACTTTTATGGACTTGTGTTTTAAATAGTATCATTGACATTAACTTAATACTTGTGTACTTATGAAATAGTTTATTTTTAACTAGTAAATGTATTTAATGAGTAGAAGTTAAAATTAAACATGTAAAAACTTTATTAATTATTTTAATCAATAAGTGCAAGTTAATTATTATGATACTTATAGGAAACTTTAACAAAAATTAGCTTTTTGAATATTTGTCCAATTAAATTATTTATGCACTATTTATTTATATTAAATTATATTATGTAGTCAACATTTCGCAAAACATAAGATGTTGAAGTGATTCAAATTTGATTTAGAGAGCTTTAAAATAATTTCCAACTTTTTTAAAATTTCAACTTTTGTATGAAATGTTTTCCTCGACAAAAAAAAATGTTTGCGAAATATAAGTACATTTACAAGATATAAGATTTTTTTGTTTCTAAAACATAAGCTTTGAGTAAAATTGTTTTGTATGTTAATATGAATGCGTGCGAGCGCATACCTGTTCATGTGTCAGTTTCATAATTAATTTAGATACTATCTGGATAAAGAATAAAACATGTATTGTTTACAAATTGCATAGATTTTTTCTGTTTAAAATTTTAACATTGACTTTTCACTACTGACGAAATAAAAGTTAAAATTCAAGAAAATTATTTACCTAAATCTGTAACATTTTATATAATTGTTTTTAATACATTTTATATAATTTGTTTTACAATTCTTATGACAAAAAAACAAGAAGAGATAGAATATGTAGAATTTAAAAAAAAAACAAAGATATAATATGACCAATAAAATGAAGATATAATACATAATTAAAAATAAATAAATAAAAAAAACAATCTTAGCTCGCTCTTGCTATCTTAAGCACACATTAATAATTTATAAAGGGAATATCAATTTATTCATCAAATACGATTTTTTTTAATTTTATTTTATTTAGCGACGCTGTACTTATGCTATCATTGCGATTCTAATTAACGACGAAGGTTTCTTAATGTGTTTGTGAACAAAGCACATTTATCGTGTATAGTGGTGCTTGTATCAATCGGTCGCCAGGAGCGGGATTCGAACTCGGGTCCTCGAGATTACAAATCCATTGCTCTGATTGAGCCACTGAAACCTCTATCAAATATCTTATATCTAATCAGATTAATGATTCTATTTTTTAAACTATACAATTACATTTTATATATTCATTTTCAATTAGTTTAATTTTGAAATGGATGCTAATCTATTGCAGAAACATCTAAAATAACTGTATTTTTATATTGTTTATCCCTGGTGGAAATTGAAACGTTTTTTTTAACATTTTTTGGCCAGTAGAAATGGAAATGCTTTTTTTTAACATTTATTGGCCATTTATTTGGCATTTTTATTACTAATAACCTCAAATTTTTATACACACCATTTTTAATGCTCACATTTCTACCAGGGATTTGATCAAATATTTAATTATATTCACGTTAGATAATAAAAAATATTTGTTTTGCCTTTGACGCAATTCATAGTTAAAAACATCTACATGAGTAATGATTAATCTTCGATAATGTGACTATTAAATGAATAAAAGCATTTAAGAAATTTATTTCTCAATTAATATCCTTTATTCTCAGAAAATATGAAAAGTATTAAGGGAAGGCACGAGAGAAGCACCATCCTTTATTCATTAAGATATTTTAATAGTATAAAATCCAACTAATTTGATAATTTTATCAACCATACTTGTCACTCTTCCCTATGACATTCGATGATCCCCCATCGAGTCGTTGATCCAATTTATACTCACTGCTCACTGAAACTCTCCCCTTTCGTTCGAACAATAAATGACGTCATGACTCTAAAGATGTGGCTATTTTATTTACTTTCTCTCTTTTTTTTTTTATAAAATCAACGATCGCAAGAGTTCAATGATTCCTGATGCCCTTTGAGACTTTGTATTCTTTAATATTTTGTAAGCGTAAGTATACAAACATTTTTATCTAATGAAATGTTTTTATTTGAATTATAGAAATTTGAAAAAAAAAGTATAATTTAGTAAAAGACAATTCGTGTTCATTTTTGTATGAATTTTTGACAAAAAACATTTAAATAATTTTTAAATAATTTAAATAAAAATAATTCATTTGATATATTTTAATTTTTTTAAATGTTGTAAACCATATTTATAATAGCTAGGTCATATTTATTTTATACACCTTTGACGATGGCTTAATCGACGAATTTTAATTTACAGTAGAACTTATCTTCAGAGTACCTATTGCCTATAGATTAGCACTAAGATTCTTCAAATTCAAGTTATAGTTTATTGAACTAATTTTAAAGTGGATAAAATATTTTATGAGAATAATTTATGCTGATTGTAGTTTTAAAACAAATAGATTATGTTAAACATATTAATCTTTCTAATAATAACAATAAATTTTATCTAAACTTTTTCTGACATCAAGATTAGTAAACTGTATTCTTAAATAAGTTTTGAATAAACCTATTTTCTAAATATTTTGGTTCTGTAATAAATGCTTTGAGGTATTTTGTTGATTGATAACAACAAAATATTTCAAAAAACAAAAATTGAATTTTCATATTTAATGTTATGAAGGTGTGTCAAACAAGAGTTAAACATCTTTCATCATCATAAAGTTTCTTTTATAAATGGTTTTAATTTATTTTATCAAATTTAATTAAAATTTTTCTTATACTGATAAGTATTATAACTATATCTTTATAAAAAAGATTTTAAAAAACGTTTCAAAAGTTTTGCCAAATTCATGTAACTATACTCATTAATCATATTATAAATAATGCACTTTTTAATAAATAATAAAGTTACGCAAAAATTTTGATAGAAACCCATAAAAAGAAACTATGTCAATTTTTCAGGAAAAAAATTTTTTGCATGACAAAGTTCAGCAATAAATTTAACATAAATTTCTATATAAATTTTGCTACACCCACGGGGATAAAAATATTTATTACAACTGTCAGGAAGAATATAGAAAAATAATTGACACGTATATTTTCTTCCTTTTTTTTTAATTAAATGTTTATTAAGAAAGATGTTGCGGATTGAAATGTCGTGTGACATCACTGTATAAATTGTATTCTACAGTTATATCTATATATATTGTATACCGGTGATATAACATGACATTTCAATTTGCTATATCCTTTCTTAATAAACATTTAATTGAAAAAAAAAGAAAAAAAAATTCTACATGTCGATTAATTTTAGTTATTCTTTCTACCTGGTGTAATGAATTATTTTCATACAATACTAATTTTTTTATCAGTTACAAAATTGGAAAATTATTGTAAAATTTTCATATAATCGTTATTTATTTAATAATCATTGATAACACAATGCTTCGTGGCAATGAAATGAAAAATTTATTTTTAGGTAAGACGATTATGTACAAATGGTATTAGTATAGTAATAGATGACTCAATAATCGATAACAAGATCTTTTATTCGCATCATTTTCATTCATATCATTTTTACCTGATTACGAATTCTTTACCGTTATTTTTTTTTCTTTGCAATAAATATTTTCATACATCGTAAAAGGTCTATTTTTATCGGCAATCGAAATGAAATAGAACTTGTGTTTCTCATTTTCTTTTTTTATCGTAGAAAAAAAAAGAGAACAATCAAGTATTCAATGGCTTCGATAACGATCATAACATCGTTTTGAAAAAAAGAACATGTGTACGCATTCAAATTAGATTTATATGCAGAAAGGAATATTTTAGTTCGGTGATCAAATGGAAATTAATATTTATTATTTCGTTTGAAATTCCTTTATGGCTTATATTTTAAACTCTAAGTTTGGTTTATACGACCAAAATAAAATTGTACTATTTTAGAAAAGTTGTATTAATGTTAGTCTAAAAATAAAGTCATATAGGTTCAATAAAAGAATAAAATAGTCAGTTGAAGTTGTGCTTAATCAGCCTAAATAATTTACAATAATAAAAAAATAGTTTCTAATTTTAGGATTAAATGAAATTACAAATTAAACGGAAAGTTCCAAAAATATACTATTTATTATACACTATAAATAATCTATTGAAAAAATTGGAATAAAATTTTAACATATTTTATTCAATTAATAAAATTTCTGTACATTTAAATTTAAAGGTTTATAGTGAAATATTTTGATACTAAAATATATTTAAATTAGAATTTTAACCATTAGATTAAACATTCATAAAATCATCGTTTTCTCGTATGGTAACGCATTTGATATGAAAAAAAAAAAAATAACATTCAAAATTTAATCTCGCGTTCTTTTCATCCCCATAAATCACATGATCGTTTAAGACATTTTCATTCAACATGCAAGAAAAATCCTTATGTACGTAAATACGTTTGTATATGCGCATAAATACGACGGGATATTGAAATATCAGCGATCTACCTATGTATATATACATGCACAACAAAACGCGTATATATAAGAAAAATATAAAAAAAATTCAACTTTGAGGGATATATGCTATAGCCAGGATAACGGAATGCTTTGGCATTAAATGTTTGTGATGCTCGTTTTTTCCTGTTTTTTTTTTCCATCACATATACAAAACATATATAGGTATATATATATATATGTATATGAAGAAAGTAAAAGCAGAGGTGGAAGCGCAAAACGTTCATATACACAAAGATATATAAGAAAAGCCCGCGCACCCGCGCAAAACCCCAAGCTATATATGCCCAAGGATTTGTTTGACGTGTGAAACTTTCTCCACGCATGCGCTTACTTAATATCTCTTTCTCTGTACATATAGGAAACACATACTTAATTGTATACATGACAAATACCAATCAGAATTTCATTTTTTTTCAAAAAATTGTACAAACTTTTTATTTTGAATATTTTGCTTTTATGTTTTCTACTAATAATAATGATCAGTTTTTTTTTTAAAAAGAAAAACAATTACAATTATTAAAATTTAATAAATTTGTTTTAGTTTGCATCATTATTTGTAATATGAGAAAAGAGTTAATTAAAGTAAAGTAAAAAAACATAATTAAAGAAGATATATTTAGTAAAAGTATCTGTAACTTTTAAATGCTGTTCTTAATTAACATTTTTAAGCGCTAAACTTTAAAAACATTTTTAATAGTAACAGTGAATATGTATGTCTGATAATTGAACCACGGAGAATAATAGACTTAAATAATTATTTATGAAAAATTTGCATATTTAGAAGAGCACACACTAAAGATATAACCTTAATATACAAAAAAAAGAGAAGATAAAATGCGGCTAGTTTTTGCGTTTTTGCAGTTCCTACGGGACATGAATTTATGTTTTATCCTAGAAAAAATGGGCTTGGCCATATTGCCTGACTATGACGAGACCTAATGTACTTAACAGTTTATGTTTGTTAATTTTTGCGATCCAACGATATTTTCTTTTTCCTTTTTACTATTTTCTTCTCTATTTATTTCTTTCTCTTTTTTTTCTTCTTTTTATTGCGCTTTCTTTTTTTTTCCTCACCCTCCTCTATCTTGCCTTCAATTATTAGCAAGGACATCTAAATTTGCCTTGAAAATAAAGAATAACATTTCTTCTGAGAAAGCTTGATAAACATTTGTTGGCTTCGTCGGTATGTGCATACAATAGTGCAAAATAAAGAAAAGCATATAATATATATGTCAATTATGAATAATTTTAATAATTCTTTTTTATAAAATTTAACGTCGTTATGTTAATACTATCATTACGATGTTAACTAATGATGGAAGTTACCAGTGCGTTTTTGAAAAAAGCACATGTAACGTACAGTGGTGCTTGTATCAATCGGTCACCGAGATCGGGACTCGAACTCGGATCCTCGAGATTATGAATCCAGCGCTTTGCCGACTGAGCCACTGACGACCTCTAATATTGTATAATACCTTATGTCAATATCATAGTAATTGCAATTAATTTTTTTTGTTACGTATATTTTAAGTAATTGATAAATTTATAAAATTATATTTTCTTATGGATATGAGTCAACATGTTCATAAAATTTATTAAATTCTAACCGGAAATTATTTTTTCATTGTTTCATCACTACAAATTTATCTTAAATTATTTTCTGTTGTTCTTCAATCATAGTGAAAAATTGATAAATTATTATTTTAATATAGTAAATTTTTTCATTTGTTGAAGTAGAATTGAACAAAGTATACGTAAATAATTGAATAATTTTCGGAATAATTATAATTCTATATAAATAATTTTTTCAGCATAAAATTAAAAAGGAAAAAACAGCAGTAGCGTTTACTTGTTGATTTATGAATCGTGTACCATGTTTATACAAGATATAGTTGGGTTTGATAACGTACCCTTCATCGAATGTTCATCAATGATTGAAAATTAATTGACATTCTTCGTGTAAATTACGTAATGTAAAGATAAAAAAAATGCTCTCACATAAAGTGGAACTGTTTTTATTATAATCAATGAATTAAGGCTTTTCAGCACATACAAATGACCAGAATTAACCATGTCTCGGAATTGTTGACCATGATTCTATTTTTGCCTTTAATTGCATGTTTAATTTTAGTAAAATCGATATAAGCTTGCTTTAAACATTTAATTTAATAATATTTATGCTGCTAGTTTTATAGATTGCTCATTCATTACTGCTTAATGAGAAATGAATAATTAACGCGTACATCTATAATTATAATTTGTATTATAATTGAAATATTTATCGTTAAATCATCAGAAAAAATCGGTAAAAAAGCTGTAATTCTTAAATTTTTTATTACATCAATATTTATGCTTTAAATCATGAATTTTTGTTTTATGGCTTATCGCTATAAACTTTGATTTAAAGCGTAAACTTTTTAAAAAGAGTTTTAAATAGATAAAAAGTATCGGAGAAATGCAATGAAATAAATGTTTCTTTTTAAAAATAATACAGCAAAGAAGTAAATAATAATAATTCTTTTTATAATATTGAAGTTGGAAAAGCAGTTACTTCAATTTTTAAATTTAAAAAATATTGTTGCGATAAAAAATACTGTCACGTGCACTAATAATGTGCTTTTTCAAAGCAAACTTCGCTTTGATATTTTTATTTTAACAAATAATTATAAACTATTCTTTTTTTAGATTAAATATTTCTCAATAAATATTTGATTTATATTAATTATTAAAAAATTCTAAAAAAAATTAATTCTCAGAATTATTTAATCATGGTAACGCCTTTATAATCTTCTAAAATCAAAAAAATTAAAAGATATATTTTTCTTTTAAATTCAATATAATGAAACCCTATTCTTTATGAAGAAATTATAAATTCTTGAATACAAAAAAATTTTTTTTTATTTAATATGTAATAATGTATTTAAAAATTGCATTCAATAATAATATATAATATTTTTCTTATAGATAAATTACGTAATTTAGCAATAAAACAATTAACATATAATCAAATTATAATGATTGTTTAGTAAATCGTTAATTAAAATCTATAATATGTAAAATATTATGTTCAATCACGCAATATTATATCATATTGACGTAAATCTTTTGTTCTTTGAAAATATTCTGTCAAGTTTTATAACTTTTTTTTTTTTTTTTTAATTTTAACGTCGCTGTATTTATGCTATCATTGCGATGCTAATAAGCGACGGAGATCTTCAATGTGTTTGTGAACAAAGCACATGTTACGTACAGCGGTGCTTGTATCAATCAGCCGAGAGCGGGACTCGAACTCGGAACCTCGAGATTACGAATCCATCACTCTACCAAATGAGCCACTGACGACCTCCCACGTTTCACATATATGAACATTTTTATAAAAAACGTTAATTTTTTTAAACTTATAATTTTTCTAACAACCTCAAATTTGTAAAAAAATATCTAAAATTATCCGCATTGACGTAAATCTTCTGCGCGTATATAAAGGTATTCACTCTTTTTACGCAAGTAATGAGATTTCCATTCATTTAAAAGATATAGTGGACACAAAATTTATTGGAAAACACTATTTTTTTTAACTCCGAAACATAAGAAATATGCAAATCCAACGAAATCTATTTTTCACGATCCGACATTTTGACAAATGTTTCTGTTGATTAAAACAAAATCTAGTTTCTAAACACAGAACGACCCCGGAATTTGCGAGGTCATTAAATTTTAATAATTCAATTGAGTTTCAAATGTTCAAAAGAACTGGGTGTTTTATAATATTCAAATTTTTAATCTCAGTTATTCTGATTGATATTTGTAAAAATTGTTATAATTTATCGCATGTACGTAAATATTTAAAAAGATTTGAATTTATTTTTATTGCTATAAATAGCATTAGTTATACATGAATACTAAATTGTTTTAAAATAAAAAAACAATTTTTTTTAAATTTTAATCCATTTTTACATTTCTAATTATTTCAATATTTATAAAACAAAAGAATGACTACAGTAACTCGATTTAACCAATATAGATGACATACTGTAAACGAATAAGTTTCAACAGATATAACTGTCAAATTCCTTCCGTATTATGGATCTGTTTTAATTTAACCTTTCGGTTACCAAATAGTCATATATCACATTGCGTAGGCTGCTTCCTGAATTAAGCATCTTACAGTGCGTGGGTAAGATCTTTTAAAAATATTGTTACTTATAACTGTAAATCAGTCCTTAAATAACATAATCATAATACCAAATGTATTGTTCTTCGAGATTATCTAGATATTTATTGTTGTTATCATATTATTCAACATAGAATTTGTATTATTATTTTACTATTAATATAATAAAATTTATTATATTTTCGTTTTGTTATATAAATTTTTTTCAATTAATTTTTAATAAAAATTTGAAAATCAAGTACGTAAAAATTTCTATTACAAAAAAATTTTAATTATTTTCTTCTGAATAATTCGTACCTATATTTAGATGGCTTCATTCATTTATTAAAATGAATGAAACTAAAACGTCTGTAATTTATAATGTGAGGATATTATATTATTAGAACGAATGAAATCGATAAAGTAATGAATATTTAACAATCTTTAAAAAAAATAACCGATTGTATATGTGTGTACATTGAAAGATTCTTATTAATTCATATAAACTTCAAAGATTAATTTATAACAAAGTAATTGAGTTTATTTGTTCGCGGAGAGAAAAACTAAGTGTGAAATTCTGTATTTTATTTTAATGGTAGATTTTGTATAAAAATATATTTAAACGTAGTAAAAATAGCCACATATATAGTATTTTAATAGCTTCGGTCTTGACCTTAAGATATTTAGATATTCTTATACACCACCCTTATTTTTTAGCATGTCTTAATTTTTTTATTTCTCCTCTATTTCGTGTTTGCCTGGGGTAATCCTGAAACCTACATCGAGAGAAGATAGCCTGAACCCTCATTGTAATGGGTCAATGCTTTTGCTGAATATGTTTTAGATTCTTATCTGTCGAGTATAACAACAAACACCATATTTACCATATCTTCCACGTTAAGATTGTTGAATGGGTAGCTCATTCAAAAGATCCTCACATAGAGAAAGTCTGTTAGTACTCAAAACATTTAAGCGGTTAACCTATAAAAATGAGTCGAAACCTGTTTAACTTTGCAAATCGCTCTTAGTGTGGTGGCATCGTTCGGGTAATGTGTCGGCCTTATATATCTTGGTAAAAAATTAACCAGGAATTAGTTAAAAACCTACTAAAAATTGCTAGTAAAATATATACTATGACAATTTTTATTTTTATATACACAATAATTTTTTTATAAAATCAAACATCTTCTATGAAATAATATATATGAATTTGACGCATAGAATATTTTTCTACATCACAATAATAATAAAATAGTTGATTGTGCAACTAGAGAATAAAGTCCCATATTTCTCCCGAGGGAGAAATTAGAATTTACTCCTAAGTTGTATATTTTGCTTTATTCCTACCTCGACTATAGTCTAATATTAATATTTAATAAAAAATTCAAATCTATTCAATTAAATGGTTATTTCTCCCGCAAAATTTTAGAAGTTAGTAATATCTTTCTTTCGGCTCGCTTTTAGAGTTAATAAGTGGCCTATTCTGTTGAGGTAGGAATAAAAGGTATTTTTTCATTACTCGTATGACCAAACGTTTTATAACGTTTCAATTATCACTCGAAACCATTTCTGTTTATGCCAATATCTTTTTCTTTTTCTAAATACATTTACAAAAGAATCATTTTTATTCAGCATGCGAATCAGATAAAAAAAATGAAAAAATGAACTAGTGCTCAAAAACAATATGACAATAACTTGCAACAGCTTTCTTTAATCTGGTCTTTTCACTGTCTTAATATGTTGTGTATATATGTATACATATATATATATATATACATCGTGATAAGATCAGTAGGTTATATATCGATAACATTACACCATTCATATAACCTTCAACCCTACGATTAGCACCTTCCGTTATACGTTCATAGTTGTTGTTATATACGTTTGAAGAGTAGTAAGTATGCGTGCGTGTGTATACGTGTGTATATATGTATTTTGTAGGCTCGTGTTAGCGTAAACTGCTTTTCCTATGGGAAATCTTTGTAACTGCGGCAAAGGTTCGAGTTATCGGATCGATATATTGCGACTACATGGAGCTCCTTTACACGCACCTTTTTTTTCTACTTAACAAAGCGCGCCCGATCTACACGCCTCCGCTAGTTCTTCTATACACTAAGTTTTTCCCTTTTTTCTTTCCTTCGTGAGCTTTCGTGAATAGGAACAGAGAGGATATACCTGACAATGTTTACACTTTAAGTTCAAACAGTTAAAGCTGTGTAGAGTTTCGTGATTTTGAAAAAAAATATAACGTTTTTCAGTACTACTTTTTTATCGAGTTTTTATAATTCATAGACGATAAAATTTTGTTTACTACTTTCAAAAAGTACACAAAATCAGTTTAATGTAGAAATATTTTATATAAATTAAATAACTTTAATTGTAGTTTTGGAAATAAAATTTTAAAAAAATTTGACTGATTTCTTATGTTAATATGTAAAATCCATTGCGATATAATATCGGGTTGAAACTTCAAGTATTGTTAGACTTATTTATCGGACTGCTATTGGCCGAGAAAATTAACAAAATTTGCAATATAATTAAAGTTGAAACGAATTGAGTTTATAGTGCTCTTTCACTTAAGTAAAATCAATTTATAAACAAATAGAAAAATTTGACCGATAGCCTTATCAATAAAATAATATTATCTAATATGTATGAAAGAAAATCCAACTAAAAATGATACATACGAAATCATGTACAATCCATGGATGCGGACTCATATATAATTCTACATAACTTGAGAGACTACATGATTATCTATAATTTTGTATCACTATAAATACTTTTATATGATTATATACAAATGATGTAGAACGAAATGTATTTAAAATTTAAATTTGTACAAAATTTAAATTTTAACATTAGATTTTTTTTCAAAAATAACTAATGTGAGTTGTAGTCTACGCATAAAAAATTCACAAACAACATGGAAAATGAAATCAATTGACTTGATTTTTTAAAATTATTTAACGTCACTATATATATATGATATTATTGCAATAGCTAATTAGCGACGGAGGTCATAAGTGTATTTGTAAAAAAGCACATGTAACGTACAGCGGTGCTTGTATAAATTAGCCGAGAACGGGATTCGAACTCAGGACCTTGAGATTACGAATCCATCACTCTACCAAGTGAGCCACTAATACCTCATGCAGATATTTTATATATTCAAATAATTTTTGAAAATCTACAATAAAACTGCCGTAATCAATAGAAATCAAAGCAAAAAAATTCATAATCATTTATTTTCTTCTTTTAAATTACTAAAAAATTGATATTTTCTAGTATCTTAAAAGATTTGAAAAATTTGATAAATCGTACACTTAATAAAGATGGAATCATTAATTAGCAAGCCAAAAATTAGATTCTTTCGAATCGTAAACTTTCTTAATTGTAGAGAAGATCGGAGTAGCTCCGTATACTCCGATTTTTATAATAATCCGATTATAATTGAATTAGTTAAAAAAATATTGAAAAATGATAATATTAAAATGAATTTTCTTTCCATTTTTAATTATTTTTTAAATTTAATCATTATTATGACATTTATTCATTTTATTATATAAATTACGATTAAAAAATTTTCACTTATTTATGGTTGTCAAATAACACTTGCATAACTTTTAATAAAATAATTTTTATTATTGTTGATGATTTTATAATCCCAATCATTAATTAAAAGTGAATAAAACGTGTTTTAATTGTAAATGAGTAATTTGCGTGATTAAGGAAAGTTATTGATAAAATAATTAACATGAAATGGCCTGGTGTACTCTATGTATACTAATCATTGCAACTTAAATACTATTATTTATTTTATTTTCAACATAATAAATATTTATTTACTTAGAATATGAAATGTCAGCATAATTTCTGTGCTTATTAATCAAATTCCATATTTTTATAAAATTATATATTATTTTATAATTGCAAATTCATTTGTATCATAATATTTACGTTATGAATTCAAAATGATATTCATTTAAATTTAATTATTAATTTTAACTTAATCTTTATAGAGTATTTCTTGCAATAAAAGAAAATGTTATTGATTTTATTCAATTCTCAACTCTTTTAATAATCATCCGATGTAGATGAAGCAACGATAAATTCACGAGTGCCTATGCATTAATATGAACTATAAAAGTGTCAGTATTTCATGACTTTCTGTCATAAAATACTTACTAATCAGATATGATTTTAATGAAAAATTCATTATTTTTTTAAAAATTATAATTGATTACTTCAGTGCATTTATTTTTACTAATTTAAATTGCAAGTCTATATTTCTTAATGATATTCTTGAAAATATATCATTTATAAAATGATGTTTGATAGTCAGTAAGTTTTTAATGATTTAAATTTATAAAGTGTATTGATGGCTGGAATTTGTTATTAATTTTTTTTTTTTTTTTCATTTTACCAATTAGTCTTTAATTACTAACTGTATAATTAAATTTTCTTTGTAGGAGGACATAGTTTAAGATTGAAGCTCGAAAAGAAAGTAAAACAAAAAGTTTAAGCAACCTACCTACTTTTATGTTTGTCTTATTTGTCCAATTGCAGCCAATGAAATTAAGCAACGTTTATTTTTATTGTTATTTAAACTTTAATTCATTAATTTAATTGCTTTGCTTGTCTTGGGAAGTAACAAAAAATTTTTTATCATTTGGATGTTGAGAGAAATAATTATTTCATCTACCATGTTACTTTGTACTAATAATTTTGATTCTTTTTACATTATGAAGTTCAACGTGAAAAAAATAGTATTTTTAAATTTAACTGAAATAGAATAAACAATCAAAGAGAGTAAAATCTTTTATTTTATTTAATACAAAGAAAAATTTCTAATGTTTGAAATAGTATTTATATTAAATCTCATTTGTAAGTCAATTATGTACACACAAGTAATATAATATACACATTAATCATTCCCATTATGGATTGTCACTCAACCCTTATTTTACGCTATTCAAGTATTAATTATTTTTATTAATGATATTTTCCGCTACTCAAACAAAAAAAATTTATCTCCTTATTCATCTCAAATTTAATTGCTATGAAATATTATTTTTTATTAATTATTTTATAGCATCATATAAAATTAAATTTTTATTAATATTAATGAGCAGTTAATATGTTCTTGGATGATAATTTTGATATTGGGCACTGGAAGAGAGTATCACATTACCTACTCTGACACCGAAAATGATATATCATATTTTCGAAGGGTTCGGGTGTTAAGAAGAAATAGTATACTCATCGAGAGAGAAAATTTTGTGACCCTCTATAGCATGCGTTTGCCATGCTTTAATGTAAATATAAGTTAATGATTTATTTAATGTATAGTTCTAATAATAATATGACTGAAATTTAAAACGTTTTAGTTTGTATGTATAATATGATTTTTTTTTAACAAAGACGGTATTTAAATTTATGATAAATATAGTGATTGAATTTATTATTTTGACATTATTACTTTTGTTTTTAATGAAAATCATTGACTCTGGAGTAAAAATTAACAAGTGTTAAAAATATTATTCTTTATATACGAGATTTAAACAATCCAATATTTTATACCAGAGTATCATAATCTTACAACTTGACACATAATTAAAAACAAATAGTCCCATTTTTTTTTCTAAAAGTGTCAAAATTTGCTGTCTTATTTTTAAATTTTTATTACTTTGTAAACAAACGAATACTTTCTATTTATTTTCTATTTTAATTCTTTGTTTAACAAACTTTATCCCACGATATTTATCAATATTATTTTTGAATAGCTCTTTGATAAAATTTTAGAATTATTGTTTGGAAAAGAAATATCATTTGTTGTATTTACTTTCAATACAATTCTATTATGATAAGAAATTGTTTTTACAAATCATAGCATTAGACCATATTAGATTTGGATCGTAGTCGCAGTTGTCTATACAAAGCTGGGTATCAATATAATTTGATAAAATTATTTTATTAAAGTATATTGCATATTTTAAAATTCGTTTATTGTACGCTTTAATAAATGGTTTTACTCAGAAGGGAAATTGTTTTCAATATTATCGATCAATTATAGTTCATATTTTATTTTACTTGTAACATAAAATTATAAAAATTAATAGGAATTGAATAGGATTGTAGAAAACGTTAAAGATTGAACTATCCATTTGATCTATTAGTTCGTTGACTTCTCTTGAGTGTATACCACTGAGAATTACTTGCGCTCGAAACGCACAAGTGTGGTTAAATTTGATTGAAAAAAATGGAAAAGTTCAAATTTTTTAATCTTGAAATGAATATTAAAATTAAGTACTAATTTTAAAAAATAGAAGACTTTAATTAAAAACAAGCTATTTATGAAGGAATTACTATGTATTTGATTATTTGAATCGGGGTTAACTACATTTGCGCATCCCTGGCGTAAGTGATTCTCAACGGGCTTCCCTCTAGAGAAGTCAAAGAAATAGTTGATCGATCGAATGGCTAGTTTATATTTAGACATTTTCAGAAATTTTATTGAATTTTTTTCAATATTGTAATTTTACGTCACAAAATAAAGCGAATCTCATAAAAGAGTTTCAATTAATCATTGCGTGCATTTAAAGATGCATTTTTTTTCTGATTCCATCCAATTTTTAACTTTGTATCTGTTTTAGCGACCAGGAAGAGAAAAACTAGGTTAAAAGAAATAATAAAATTGCAATTTACACGGTAGCAAGTGGTAAAGCTTATTTTAATTCATATCAAAGGTTTGCCCGAAATTTAAATAATTTAGAACAAATTAAATTTTAATTATGATTTTGTGATATATTTCATTAAATATTTCGAATGTGAAATATTTTATTTGCAATATTATATAATAATGAAAAAAAACGCCTGATTATGGGAAAAATTCTAATAAGATATCCAATATTTTTCATCAATTAAAATTAATAATCTCTAAATTTGTGCGATTTGAAAACAAGAATATTTTAAATTCAATATTAAATAACAATAAATTAATAATCTTTCTCAGCAAATTGCAATAACTATTTTTCAAGTTTAATTTGGTTTTTAATTAATTTTTTTTCCTCTAAAAAATTTTCTTTTTCTTTTAGAGATTTTAAAAGCTCCTTTTTTTCTTTTTGGATTTTCATTTCTTTTTCAAGGTCTTGATGTCACCATGATTTTCGAAGTACCTGCAGATGGCAACTTTGGTTAACCAGAGATTTAAAGTTCAATTTTTTTTTCTTTTCAAGTTAAAATTTCGTGGTCTTTACAAACGCAAAACTTTTACTAAAGACTCAATTATCATTTGGTCAGTGAATATTGTGAATAAATACTTATATTTTGTTAATTTACTCAACTTATCCTTGTTAAATATTTTAATAAAATTTTTCTTGTTGATTTTAATATTAATATATCTTTAAAAATGTATAATAAAAGCTTTGTCACCAATCGTTACTTATAAATTAGAACTTTAACTTTGTTGAACTTGATACTTGGTAAAATTGTTTTAATTAGTAAATCTAAATTATAAATTTATAAATAAAATAGATCGATATTTGTTGTTAATATTTAAATAAGATATTTATTTATGATTCATTAATAATTTGCATCAATAAAGTACCAGCAGTGGTGTCATTTATTTTTACTGTCAACTCATTTTCTCTTATAACGTATGATGAATTTATGTCATCTATTATTGAATCTTACGTGGAATTTGTCATTTTTGTCCTGAAATTAATACTTTCTGGTAAATGAATATTCGAAATGTTTGTCTATTGTTTAAATTAAAATTATTAAAACAAATTTTTAAACAATTATTAGTGCTTGAAAATGAAATAACATTATCAGCCTTGTTTTTATTTATTTTTTCTACAAAAACGATATTAATTAGTTGGTTCATTTCATCATTATACGATAGAACTTAATTTTCGTCTTCATCGAGTTTTTATTGAAGTAAAAAAATCTTTCTTATGCATTAAAGCAGTGGAAAAGATTATGAAAAAGATGTAACATTTTTTCTTCACAGTAGCCCTATTTCTCATTTATTACCATAATATCGAATATAATTGTCTCTGATGAATTCATAACACATTGTTTATCATTATTACTTTCCAAACAACTCTTAACAATAAAAATTCTCTAAAGGGTTCATGCTATCAAAATCCCGAACAATTTTTTTGCGGATTTCGAAAGAGAAATGTTTAAAAAATATCGTGTAAAAATTTCATAAAGGTTGGAGAATTTTTTCCAATTGAAGCACACTGTACAGCCCACTCTAACAAAAACTTCAAACACATTTTTCTCGAAATAACTTTTTTGACTTGACGGTTTTTCACGAAATTTCCACCACATGTTTGTTAGATATACAGGTATCGTGTAGACTGGAATTGTAAAAAAATATTGATATTTTCTATATTTTTTTTTAAACAAAAAATCATCAAAAATCATTATTTTGCCATTTTGTTATTTTTTATTAAAAATTCATAACCCTAGAATATACGATAACCGTCCTCATACCAAACCCAAATCTCTTTGGTTTTTGTGTTTCAGATAATTCATCATTAAAATACTATCAATCGTAGACGTCACTTTTTTTAATATAGTTATGCAAATGTCATTATTATAGATGTATTTATTATGTAAAATCGAAAAAAAAAATTTTGTTCCAGACTTTCAACGAGCACCACCACTCCAATTCTCAAGATATAGAAAATGTTTTAAACCAAAAAAGATTTGAAAGTGAATGTATATTTATAGGAAATTAGTTATTTTTAAACATCAGCAATTTATATTAAATTATACATGTTTTTTTCAGCTTCTAATAGTATCTGGCCCCCTTAAATTATTAATGAGCTTTAGGCTATACAAATACTTTAAGTTATTACTACACGATTTCATGAATACAATAGCATTATTAAAATGTAATCGATTAAAATGTCAACATGTCACATGGTTATCAAATGCTCTTTTATCTCGCATATTATATCTATTAAAATTATTTTTCCATTTTCAGATCTCAATTCAAGAGTTTTCATAATATCTTGGGAATTATTTCCTGCTATTACTAAAGTTCTCCCTGAATCGTGAGCTTCTCTTTTGTAAACTTCAGATAATCTCATCACGTTTTAAAGATATTCATCTAACATAGTCAAAAGTTGGAAAGATTGAATTTCAATTAGTCGAGAGAATCTTCTGAGAACATTGGCAAGGCTTTTGTAGAGGTCATTCGATTTGCAAATTTCGAATTATCATTACTTGGAATTAATTATCTAGTTTAATCCAATAGATTTTTAAATGCTCTTATTACACGATTCTCGAGAAAATAACTCAACTGATGAATCTTTATATATCATATTCGTAATTTTCATTTTCACTTTTAATATTTTGCTCTGGTCACTTTTTCATCGACTCTATTGTGAGTTGACAGCTAGATCAACATATGTAAAGGACAAATATACTTTTATTATAGAAAATGAATAAATAAACATTTAAAAAAAAAAATTCATCACGTTTTCAAAATCTCATCTGAATAGTTTAAATTAATCAACTCTAAATATTAACGTCTATGTCGATTGTTGAAATTATGTTATTTCTGGTTTACGATCTTTATACTGTGAAATAGTACATAGTACATTTATGCGTTTGTCGGTTACGCTTATTGTTGAAGCACTTCTCAACGCGTTTCTCCTGGAGGTGATGGCTTTATACGCTCGATGAGCGCTATTGGTTACCGGCATATACCTCCATACATTGACTATAAAGGTGATGCATTTGCATGTTCGATGACTACTGCTAATTGCTAACGTGAATCTTGTAGTGTTTCTGCTAGAACTGTTACGTATGCTCGCTCGATGACTGTTATCAGTCGTTATGAAATTCTGGTTATTTAACCTGCTCGATCAATGATTTTATATTGTTCAATATCAAAGATATCAGAAAATTTTATTTGAATTTTTTTTTGTAATTATTACTGTAAAAAAAGTGAATTTTGAAATTTTATGAAAATTTTTAAATCAAAATTTTTCCAAAATTTTATTGCGCATACTTCAAAAACGTATTAGTAAATTTTAATTTCACTAATTACATGGAAATTCTTTCCGTTTATTTTGTATATAAATATAATGTGACTAAAACTTCAACATGCTAACAAACACACAATCAAATCAGAAAATAAAATCCTTGACACTCCCCATGATCGAGTGGTGCTTGTTTATACAAATCTTTATCAAATTTCTATACAAATCCACTCCCAAATTTTCCCCGTTAAATTTGTCGAATAATAAATATTTATTTAAAAAATTATAATATTATCAAACGAATTTATTATGTCCATTTTATTACTAGAAACAAGTTTACCAAAAGAGTTTGAACAACAATAAGTTTCTTGAAGTTGCCACAATACAAAATTTCTTTCAAAGTAGAAAAAAGACACTATTTATAATCTTCTTGTTTCAAAAATATCTACAGATAATCTGAATAAGTATTAGTATATATTATACTACACAAATAATATAGTTTATTAAGTAATTACTTAATATAATATACGTATAACGAAAGCCTTGAAATGAATACTATTATTATGGTAAACTCATCAGTGTAATTAATGCTTCAAGGGATAAACAAATATAAAACTAAAGATAAAAGAAATGGTATATTTAGGTGAAAGCAAAATATAAATATATGTCATTTCGTTATTTAAATCATTTCGTGTCTAATAGGATCGTAAATTTGTAATTGGAAAAGTAATATCGATTTTAAATAGTATTAAAAAACAGTATTTTGAAAATAATATTCATTTAGAGCTGTGAAATCATTATAAAACTGATACTATGCTGTGCGCAGTTATTGATTTATTCTTTTTTACTACCTTTTTATATTTATAAACAAATTAGCTTAAGAATTTCAATGAAATTCATGCATTTTATTAATAAATTCAATTTAAAAGCAAACTAATTATAATAAAATATTTATATGTGATTTAAATCATTCATACTAAATTAGCCTTGATAATCAAATTTATATTTTTTTTAATAATTCATTACAAATTAATTATAAATTTACACATTATTATCAAAGGTTTGTGAGTTCAGGTATGTTAATTCATGTAATTAGTTATTGATATGCATCCGAATTGAAAATTTCAGTAATTCAAGATTAATATGTTAATATCGCCCTTGGGAGAAATTAAAAATAATTTCAGATCAGAATCTGACTGCTCGTAATGTGATAATGCTGATTTTGGCCATAAATTGGTGTACTGAGCAATAACAATGATTTAATTTTAACAAAATAATTTACATTAATGAAAAAACGAAAAAACATAACTTGCAACAAACCAATGGTCAGGAAAGTTAAGTATTGACTACAAACGTTAGCTGACGCTGATTGGTTTAACTTTTACCTAAGCTCCAAAATCGCCTTAAGTATCTATCAGGACTTTTATTACCTTACTTACATAATTTATTAATGATTGATATGAGAAATTATTGATTAAAGTATTAATTAAGCATTCATTAACCAATTTCCCAATGTTTTTCAATATAAACAAACTGATTATTGACCGTCCACCTAGCAGTTTTGGCAGATTAAATTTTCTACTAGAAAAAATAAATATTTTGCAAAGTTATACGTTCATTTATATTCATGAATCTTTTAATTGTAGAAATCCAAAACATTTAAAAAACCATTCTTTTCTTTGTTTAATTAAAATCCTGAAAATCCATTACTGAATCTCCGCCATAATTAAAAAAAAACACCAGCTATGCGTTTTTATTCCAACGCAAACAGCTCCGAATTAAGATTTTATTAAAACAAAAAGAATAAAATAAAAAATAGATAAAATTACAAAATTAAAAGATTTTAATAACACACTTTTTTCACCGTAAAAATGGATTTTTAATAATTTTTATATCTAGTGCAACCGCTATTATGAGTTACGTGTGTTGAGGAATGCATTTATCACGCAAGAAAATTTAATTCCCTTACCGACTAACCTTTCTACATGAGAAATTAATTCGCGCTTAAGTACATGATGTCGGGGCTCATTTACTACTTTATGAACATTCGTTGAAATTAAAATCTCTAAAATAAAAAGAAATTTTTCTAGCTAGACATTTTCTTTCCATTATGATTTTGTGTAGGTTTGAAAAATAGTTAAATAACGTTTTAAAATGTAATGGAAAGCTTTTCATTTTGATTAATTAAAAGGAAGGCTTTGGGATTTTAAATAAAATGTTTAATCACTCTTAAAAACAATTTTCAGTCAATTAAAATTTTTTTTAATTAAAAAAAATAACAATTGCATTCAATAAATTGATGTAAAAAAAAAAATTCATTAGAATATACCCTGGTAGAAAATTGAGCATATTCTGGGAGAATTTCTGGTCAACGGTAAGTGAAAATGACACTTATCTAAACATTTTGTTCAAAGAATTTCTATAATTTCTAGATAAGTGTCATTTTCACTTACCGTTGACCAGAAATTCTCCCAGAATATGCTCAATTTTTTACCAGGGTAATGCTATTATTTATTTAGACTTTTAAATAATTCAGTGCAAATTGACCTTTCACTTAATTTTAAATCCAATCCGTTTTTAAAATATTTATAAATGACAAGATCCATTTCTGACACGCTTTGTTGACAGAATTGCATCTATAACTTTGAGCTTTCTTTTTGTTGAAAAGAGAGAAAAAAAAGAAAAAAAAATAACAAAAATTTACCGTGAAAATACTTTATATGCACTTTGAAGAAAAAGGTTGAGTTATTTTTTTTCTTTTTAGCAGAGAAAAAAAAGACAGAAAAGAAGCTGAAAATAGACAAGCGAAAATAGCATTTTAGAGGATTGTCCTCACGAGCAATTTCATCAGAGACAGCTAAGAGGTAGCGCTGCTACTGCTGTGTTGCTACAACACGTCTACGTTGAAAAAGAAAAGAAAAAGGTAAAAAAAAAGAACAGAAAAGAAAGTAAAATAAAAAAAAATGAGATGAACGAGGAAAGAAAGAGAAAATATTCTCTGTCCTTCTTGGCAGTAGAGCCATTCCCCTCTTAAATCTCTCTTCGGTCTTCTTTAAGCAACTAAACCACAACTCTACTGGGAGCATTACAATTTAAAGAAAAAGTTACTATTAATCCATACCTTCAAGTATCATTTTAAACTATTCATTTTTTTCTCAAGTATACTACCTTACATATTATCAAAAGTGGATAAGATTGAAAGTTTGCAAAATTAAAATTTCAGAAAAGTAATATAGAAATGTTTAATCAAAAATAGACATATAGAGATTTATTTATTTTTTAATAAAGTACAAAAAGACGATTCAAAGATAATTGAAATGAATCTAATTATTAAAGTTCATAATTTCATGAATTTTCAAAATTGATTTATTATATTTTAATGAATCGATAAAAAAAATAACGTCAAAACGAAATAGCGTATTATGAAACTAGAGAAGAAAGTCATAGATTTCTCTTGGGGATTCTAAGCACCCGCGGGAGAAATTGACTATGTTCTCGTGTTGCATATAGTACTTTATTCACTTAAAACAGTGCAATTTAAAATTCAAATTGAATTTTTTTAAAAATATTGTTTACTCAACTTTATTATCTTCTATTTTATTTAAAACATTACTGTCTGCTGGTTTTAAGATGAATAAACCTTTCAATCAATAATGATGATAGTAAATATATTTTTTCTTCTTTATTTTATTGAACGTCGCTGTATTTATGCTATCATTGCGATGCTAATCAGCGACTGATCGTCAGTGTGTTTTTGAACTAAGCACATATATCGTATACAGTGGTGCTTGTATAAATCAGCCGAGAGCAGGATTCGAACTCAGATTCTCGAGATTATGAAACCATCGCTCTACCGATCGAGCCACTGACGATCTCAAGGATGAAGAATATTAATAGTTTTATTCTATTCACTGTGATTCTACAAAATAAATACAGATGTAAATGAGATGAATGAATGGAGGTCTGAGTAACATTAAAAACACATTACGAATTAAAATACATTTATGTAGTAGAATCTTTTAAAATGAAGTATAAATCAAATGGACGACAGATGGACGAAGGTCAAACGTATTTTGTACTTCCTAAAGTATTTATAAATGTTCTCAAATAATATGCATAACGGAAATCCGTAAAAATTTGTAAAAATTTAATTAATAATAAAAAGTTTATTTCGAAAATTTTTATTAAAACTAGTTTTCCAGTTTTAATAAAATTGCCTAATTATAATTAAAATTGAAATTTTTAGGATAAAATATTGTTTTAAAAAATGGTCATAACTAAGTTATAATGGAATCTAAATGAAACTTTTCAAAATATAAGAACTAATTTATTTTTGCTTTGACATATTGTCATTGATAGCCAATAAAATAAAATTTAATATTAAATTTTGAATATTCATAATTCTTTTCTTATTGTTTACTAATAATTTTCATTATTGAAGCCACGTTCGTATAATAGATTATAATTAACTTGCCATCAATAACCCATTGTAACTTAAGCATAAATAGAAAGCTCCGTATATAAAAATTTATTTTTTCGCTGTGCGGTAAAGCAAAAGATGCTTGTTGCGATAGCGCGTTTTCGCGAATGTATGTATACACATATATATAAAACTATAATGTATATATTGGTCGAAGAGAAGAAGAAGAGAAGGTTGGAGAGAAAGGAGGGCTGGGAATATATAAAAGAAAAGGATCAATTCATCAAGTCGCCGGTGGCGCGCCGTTTTGCTGCTGCGCTGCTTATATATATACACTATAGGTTTCGTATATGAGAAAGAGAGAAAACGATATGTATACGTATATAGAGAGAAAGATAGGCTATATAGCTAAAGCGCCGGGGCAAGAGTACACTTGCGTAGGTTTTAGCTACGTCAGTCACGTTTCGAATGCTTTTGACTTTCCATCGATCCAGTTTGTGTGTTATACCCAAGCAACATATATATACATACATATAGATATATAGAAAAAGTTTGAAGAGGGAGAGTAAAATTTCCGCATCCTCCCAGCAAAAGCTCCCTCTATATATACGTACATGCGCCCTTAGAGACAAAAAGGAAAAAAAAGAAAGCAAAAGCAGAAGAAAAAAAAACAACAGTAGCAAAGTAGCTATAACGTTATACTACAACAGGCTAGCCATAGCCACGCGCTTGCTCTTTTTCTACTTCATTCAGCACTTTATCTCCGTCTCTTTCTACCCTCTCATACGTCTGACTCGTCCTACTCCTTCATTCATCCTTCTCGCAGCGCCCTCCTCTAATACTCCCTTTTCCTTATACCCTCCTCTAACTATATATACATTTACCTGTACGTATACGTATATGCTTGCGCTCGTATATCCGCTCATTTCTCTTGCTTCTCGTTCAGCTTTATATATACACACTGTTTATCCTTCTCTTTTTCAAAACTATACTATATGTTTTCGTTTTCTCGTCAAACATGTATATATATTTCTGTCCTGCTGTGCACGAAAAGAGATACATCTTATTTACACTCATATAGACGAGCTTTATACTATAAAGGTACAATACAAGGGTCGGCAGCTATTATATATATATGCACTCTCGAGCTTTCTCTAGTAGCTCCAAAAAGCAAGGATCAGCGCCTCAAAGTCTAAGCAGAGTTTCATCTTTAGCCTCTTGTCTTCTCTTGTCGTTTCTGTCCAAGTTAAGAGAACTTTCAACTTACAGATACACGCAAAAATACTTACAGTCACATACATAGACGCGCACATATGGAATGCTTGCGTGTGTATTGTTACTTCTTGTAAATTCTTTTCTTTATTAAACTTCATTTTCTCTTCTCTTATGGGAATGGAAGTATATTACATGGAATTGCAATTATGGTCTTTGTTTTCTTATGTAAAAAGAACAGATTTACTTAGATAACTGTGATGATTATTTTCATGAAATAATATTATGTATGATTTTCATTTTTCAAAATATTTACCACGGAATTCCAACGATGAGATTATACAATTTTCGAAAAACAGTTAATTAAATAATTTAAAATAATTATTATTTTACTTCTTTCATTTCATTATTTACAATTTTTATGCTTAAATACGTCAGTATTTTTAATTTCTAATTCTTAATTAAAAATACGTCAGTGAATAAAGAAATTAAATTAAATTATTTTATTTAAATTTTATTTATAAAATCAAAATTTTAATATTTTTTTTTATATTCTAACCAATGTTTACCAGGAAAACGTTAATAATGTAGCTATCGAATAGTCATGCAATAGTTACTGAATAGTTAGTTATGGTAAAATAAATTTTCTAGGCCGTCATATTCCTACCATTCACTTTTTATTTTATGAATTTCAATTGAGTTCTTTTTGGTAAAATTTTTTTTTTTAAACTCCTACATCTCATTCAAAAATTCGTATACAAAGAACTTATTTTACATATTTAATGTTTCACATAAAACACGGTGACCTACGCATTTTGACGAGAAAAGGATACACTTCATAATACGACAAAGGCAAATGATGATAAAATTCGATGTCATTCGTCATTAGCATGAAAGAGCTGTATATCTTTAGTAAATGAGTTTTTCTTTTTTTATTTTTGACTTTTTTATTGATCATTTTATAACTGCATATGCATCCAATTTTAAACTACAAAATTTTGCTGACGCAATGAGCGCTAAATAAACAAGAGTTCTATATATTTTTTTCTTTTTTTAGTACTCATTGTTAAGGAAAACCCTAAAATTACGTCAGGAAAACATTGTACGAAACAAAAAGTTTTTATTTCGATTCATTGGCAGGGTACTTATTTTTCAAATTATTAACACGGAAAATAAAGTTTTAATTATAGTCTTTATTTTATATGGTTTTCGAAGAATTGCTTTATTTTTAGAATTTGATCATAAAGTAATGTAATTTTCCTACTAAATATAGTAAATTAACTATCGGTCAAAAGTTTATTATTTAATTATTCAAAATTATAGAATAATTTGAATATTCCAGTACAATTTTAGAATAATCTCATCAAAGTAAAGAAAAGTTTAATAATAAAAATTTTTTAAAATTGTTTAAAAACTTGATGTAACAATAAAAAAAAATAATACAAAAAGTGCTGGATCAAAGCTGGAAAAATAATATAAAAATTAAATCATGTAAAAAGATGCAATTTCATTTGCAAACTTAAGTAGTAGTACACCGTATGTTGTCTGACTAAACCGTGCCATGTTTCTACTTGATGTAGTACTTTATACGTGTGTAGTATGTTTACTTTTTTTCATTCACAAATCGAAACAAATTTAAAGTTTTTAATTGATGTGTTTTATATCAGTTTTTAATTTAAATAACAACATATTTATTTTGATAGTCAGATATAGACATATCAAAAAATTATTCATGAAAAAATTACGTCATGTTGCATGAAAATTTTTAATGAAACTGAGGTTTTTCTTTCATTCATAAAATTAAAAAAAAAACAATAATAATTATACAATTTTTAATTTTCACATAAAAAACAAGCGTAAATTATAATTTAATTAAGCATCTTACGTGGCTATATTAAAATTTTGTAAAATTCTACAAAAGAGATTTGGATTACATATTTAACATTTATACCATATCGAAATAATCACGTTAACCAACGCAATTCGTATAATAATACCACAATATGTTGTTCGTGTAATGTAACGGCATTAAATTATCTCTAAATATATAATTGGGATTTAATGATTATTAACATTTTCCCCCGATTACGTCATTAATGATGCTATAAATAACAAAAGTTACGTTATTACATCAATTCATTGAACTTCATGCAATTATAACAAGAATCAACAAGTCAAACAAAATGTTTAATAAAAAAGGTAAATATGACAATTGGAAATGTAACCTGGATAAATTATATATAGAAAACTATTATACGCACTAATCAATTAATCGATTTTAATCAATAAAATTATGAGAAATGTTTCATGATATTATTAGTAAAAATTTGGTCATAGCTTTTTATCATGCTGAATTCAACATGAGTTATTATTAGTAAATAATCGGAATTTATCGATACTCATATAATAATTAAATTAATAATTTACTTGCCTTAAATTTATAAACGCTAGATTTGCGTAGATTTTTAATTGAGAATTTGAAGGTGATCTCAAATAACGTCATAAATAATAATGAAGCGTCATTAAATTATTCTAATGTTTTATTAGAACGATATGTTCGGCTGATAAATTGCTGCACCCAATAATAGAATGACCAACCTACGATTGTTTAAAAAGTGATGGCGTTTATGTACAAAAATGTATTATTTAGAAAAATAAATTAATAATACATAAAAAAATTCAATTTTATTGAAATTTTATGAAATCCTATAAGTTTAATGAAATCTGATCCCAACAATATTATGTAAACATAATAGTTTATATAAACATAAAAAAGGCGAATTTTAACGCATTTTTCATAAATTTTTTCAATGCGCAAAAACACAAATGAAATTGTAATATAATAAGAAAAAAATAATGTATCGTAATTCAAAAACATCGAATAATTTATTTAAAATGACTTTTATGACGTCGATAATTAATTTTAGAACAGGCAATATCAAATTTGCTAAACTAAATATTTACTAATTATATATTCGCTGCATAATAATTTCTGAATTAATAATTTTAATTATTATTAAATTTAATTTAAGTGATTATGAAAAATTTTGAAATTAAGTGTAAACAATTAATTATTGATTAAAAAAAAAAATGAAAAGCAATGTTGCGCAAAATGAGCAAAGAAAATATCTCGATATTTTGCAAAAGCAAAAGCGATTCAATAATAAATAACTTAATATGCAAATTGATCATTCGTGACTCATACAAAGGTTCAACTAACGCGATTGCTTAAAATAATAGAAGAAAAAAGAAGCGCTGAACGTATACGCTTAAAATGAAGAAGCAACGCAATACGTATGTTATTTCATTTCGCCTTGAGTATTTGGTAAAGCTATATATCAGCGCGATAATAAAGGAATATAGAAATTGAAAAGCGATCGTATACAAAACAATAAAAAATAAAGGAAAATAAAAAAAAAATTGAGAAAGAAGTATAGTACTTAGATATCTAAGAGTGAATAAAAAAATCAAGAATAGAAAGAGAAGAAAAAAACAAGTGAGAAAGAGAGAGAGAGAGAGAAAAGAGATAAAGTGAGAGAAGAGTTATAGGAACCCGTGGCTTAGTGCTTGCGTCGTCAAGGGGTGAAGGAGAGGTCGGCTCTCTTTCATCCATGTTGTATAGAGATAAAAGAAAAAGAGAGATGGATAGAGTAAAAGAGAGAGGAAGAGCGAGAAAGAGAGAATATCCTGTATATATGGTGAACACCCTCGCACGTGTATGATATGCATTATAGGTGCACTTTTATGTATATGTCCATAATGTCCATGTATGTTCGCGCAGAGTTCGTAAAATACATAAGCGCATGCACTATACGAGATAAAGAGAGAGAGAGAGAGAGAGAGAGAGAGAGAGAGAGAGAGAAAGTTTAGAAGGAGATAGGTTGTGCAAAAAGCGTGGGAGTTAGTTGTTGGCGAGGACGAGCTCTCCTTTCTCCCTCTCTCTTTTCTGGCCATCCTTCTTCCGATGTGTGTATACCGCCCAGCATGATCGCGAGACAATTGTAGGAAGCTATTGCTTCTGCTTAGTTCACAGGAGCGCTAGTTTTCTTGCGCTTTTTATAAGATTATCTTCGATTTATGATTGATACCTAAAAATTATCTTTGAAAAAAGAAGAAAAAAAGAATTGGAAAATATTCGTAATTAACCTATTTTTAGATTTTTTTAAAAATAGCTTACATAATATATTGTAACAAGGATTGGAATCAATGAAAAAAGGATAAAGCCAAGAGAAGGAGTATATCCCTGTATGAATGAAATAAATCGTTGTAACTGAAAACGTAAATGCATTATATAGATATGACATCAGAGAGTTGCATAAAAGGTGAGCTCAGTTTTCTCAATGCAAAAAGGGATATATATCTCTCAGTCATCGTATTGTCTATATCCAGCATCTTTTGGGTTGTAGTCGTGGTGGTTGGCTCATCGTGAAAAGGGTTTCGTTTATAGGGATAGAAATTTTTTAACAGATGCACACACACACATATTGCACATAAGAGAGTCAACCTTTTTTTTTTTACATAACTAGCCAAGTTGATGTATAACATGCGCTCTATCCCTCTTTAGGTTTAAAATGGCAAACGAAAAGAGAAGGAGAGAGAGAGAGAGTTAGAAGGGTGCCGCCGGCCTCACCGAGGCCACGAAGACTGCTGCACCGACGTCAGCACAACGTACTTGCACGTTACACCTCCAAAGCTTTCTCTCTCTTTTCCTCTATATATGTTCCTTCTATATATTACGTCCCTCTTTGCTTTCCCCTTAAAGCAATGTATAGCTCTCCCACTCTCTCTTGTATTTTTTTTCTTTCTCCCTACTACTGTTATATATATATATATATATATATATATATATATATATATTGTCATCTCTCTTTCTCGCTTATACAGCCACCCACACTTTTCCATTCTTCCTTCTCTTGCACACGTTCGAATATAAAGTTGTCTCCGTTCTGTCCGTGACGAAGAGCACGGACCGAGCAAACCCTACCCCTCTCTTTTTCTTTTATAGTATCACCAGCAGCAGCAACACACCACACACTACTAAGGTAATGTTAGTAAAGCAGTGGCGCGCAAACGTCGACATAGTCCCAGAAGCAGCAGCAGCACCACCACCACTACTATTACTACCCACCACCAGACAACATTCATACCAAACGCGTTAAACCGCGGCTTTCTGCGCTACCTCTCTCTGACTACAGAGACAGAACTCGCTCGCTTGCCGGCTACTGCTTGAGCGCGCAGCGCTCTACGATTTACAAATTTTTAAATAACACAAACATATATATTTATATATTTATATATATATTGTAACGAGTCAAGAGCTCTAAAGCGCTCTCGCGCGAACATCTTTTATTTTTATTTTTTTCATTTCATTAGTGTGACTCTACACGCGCGAGTGTGTATTTTTTTAACTTTTATCGCAAGGATTAGGAGCTCTAAATAAAAAGAAAAAAAAGGAAAACTTATAATTTTTTTTTTTTAACTTTTAACGTAGCCTGTCACGTACTAATCATCTATTTGACTGGTTTTTTTTCACTGTGTTAACAATTAAATGGTGATTTTGTGAAGTAAAAAAGATCATAAAACAATTAAAAAATAAGCAAATAAAATGGTTTTTGCAAGAAAGTGCCTAAAATAAAATAATAAAAAAAAAAATAAAATAAAAGTGATGCGAGCAAGAGTTTGATTAATTAATTGAAAGAAACGTTACGAGAATAAAGCGACAGTGCGGTGGTTACACGCGAGACAGTGAAAGAAGCAACAGAGAAACGCTAGGCTGAGCCAAGGGAAGAAGGAGGAAGAGAGAAAGCGTAAGAAAGAGAGAACCATCGAAGGAGAGAGATAGAGAGAAAGAACGAGAGAGAGAGAAAGAAAGAACGAAAGAGAGGGAGAAAAAGATCAACAATAAAAAAAAAGGAGAGCGAGAGAAATATTGTACGACAAAAATACATTGAAGAATTGAAAGGACATCATTGAAGGAAGACAATTTCAAAGACGAACTAAATAAAGAAAAAAAAGTATATAAATATACGTAAGTACCATCGTGTGTGTATAAGCTATACAAAGAGAAAAAAAACAACAACGAAGGACAGACATCTCGAAAGTTGAAGAAGGCAAGGATTATTAACGTCATAAAACAGCTGTAAGATCAAGGCCAAGCCAAAGGATGGATGATACATAATAAAGAATAATTAACTATTTGAATAAGCGCGCTTTTTCGGGAAAGCGCGCATGAAATTTAATTTTGATGCATGGACACAACAATGAAGAGAAAAGATCTAAGCTGTCAGAAGAAGAAATTATCATTGATAGATCCGGGTTATTACAACCGCCTACTACGCCTACCTTGGCAGGAGATTAATAAGGAGAAGGAAGAAGAAGAAGAAGCCAGTAAGCTAAGGCTAGCTTGCTACTACGATCGTCGCTCAGAAGCAAGTATTCGTCGCTTCACTCATGACAAGTCAAACTTGTCGTTATACTCGCCTCTGTAAAAAAAAAAAATTTAACAATTATTAACAACAACAGTATTATCCTTTGCAATCCAAAAATAAAAACGTTATAACTCGCTAGTTTTTTTCTTTTTATTTTCAAAGCTCGTTTAAGTTATTAAAATATTTCTACTGTTATATATGACAGCTTCGAGAGTTTCAATATACCCTTGTATCGTCAATTTTATTTAATTCTTTATTTCTTTTTCTTTTTTATTACTGACGTGTACCGGTAAGATAACGAATAATACATCAACTGTCATAGTTATGCATTGTACATATAACAACGAGAGCTTGCACTAAGAATGTATCGAAAAAGCTCAAAATTCGATTACATAAGTTTAGTTTATTTTTTTTTCTTCTTTCATTCGTTTAATAAAACAATATAAACAATAACCAAACGCTAATCTAGATATAATAAAATAAATTCCGAGCCAGAAATAAATTTTCCATCTCTTCTATATTTATAGCTAGCCCTTTATTTTTTCTTTAAGGGAAAAAAAGAAACGAAGGGTTTGCATAAGCTATAATGTATTAAAGGCTTTTAGTTTGTACATCCCGCATTCCTTTAGAAAACGTTTATCTTTTCTATACATTTCTTTCTCATTGACTTTCTCTCTCTCTCTCTCTCTCTCGCTCACTGTTTCTGTCTAGGCACCTGTTGATAGCCCGTGTGCATTCCATCGAATTTCTGGAGTTCCGCTTTGAGCGGTACCCCGCCTTTTCTATCTCTTCCCCACCCTCCGGTTACCCCTTATTTTTTTTTTCAACTCTCTTTCATATTCTTGAGGAAAATCGCGTCGCATATGTTTTCTGCATAATTCATCTTCGAAGGGAAATCGTTTTCCTTTTTTCTCGTCTACCTTAAATAATATTTTTCTACTGTTTTTGTTTTTTTAATGAAAATATTAAGGGTGAAGGCCTTATGTAAACTAATCGAAGGACTCTCGATGTAATTTCATGGAAAATTCGTAATCCCTATAAGCACCTCGCTTGTAAAAAAAAGTGTATTTATGTGCTTAGGATAGAAAAATAAAAAACAAGATAAAATAAAAGAAAAATAAACGAAGAGAAAAATTTCGCTTTGTGAATCGTTGTCATCGATCCGTTTAAGTTTCACGCGTTCGCAAAGGCTTCGTCATCAACGCAACGCTATTACGTTTTTTTTTCTTCTTTTTTAATTCTCCACACTTTACCCCCTAATTCTACGCATTCTTTATCAATCTTCTTGATAATTGCGCCAATTATACAATTATATTCGGCTTCTTTTATTCTCTTTCTTTTAGTAAAGCTGCATACATCTTGGATGATGGAGGCAATTTTCACGAGAGATACTACTACCCTTTGATAATAGTCGTGACTCTTGCTTTCCCTTCACTCGACTTTTGAGTTCTAACGTTTCTTTTTTTTTCTGGCAAACAAAAAAAAAGTAAATTCTCTGTTTTTCATTGTACTTTTCAATTTTTGGAGATACGATGTAAGTACGTTTTTTGGAGTACATCCGTTTTTCTTCTTTCACAAAGACGAGGGTTAAGGGAATCCACACTCATAGAGCGAGAGAGAAAGAAAAAAGTTTCTTCCCCTCTTACTTTTTGAAATATATAAAAAAAAGGTCCGCGCCAAAAGCGTACACCTTTTATTTTTCTTCTTCAACTCCCTTTTTTTTTTAAAGCCTCTCATAACCTCCTCGAGGCCAACGGCGTCGTCGCTACGCTTTGACTGCGCAACGCGCGCGTTTACGTGGCATTATCGAGGCGAACAAGTAAAAAAAAATAATAACGATAGATTCAACCCACAAGTGAAAAAAAAAATCTATATATACACAAATATATATATACAAATATGTATTTGTATATACATATATTTGTAGATATATTACAAGCATGATACGCACATGTAAATCACCGCGAATGCAATATATGCACCACAGAGCACAAGCTGCACCACCGCGTTATTTTTTTTTTTAAATACAGCACATTATTGTTATTTATGCGTAGTTATCTAATTGTAGAATATTGTGAATGTTAAGTTTTTTATCTTTTGCGTGTGTATTGTTTGAATTTTAATGTGTGTGTTATTACTATTATAATAAACGTAACATTGCGAATTGTCACGTTAAACAAATGAAAAGTAAGAAAAACTATAGTTATTATATAGACATATATATATACATATATACCATACAAAATAATGGTGGCGTTAAGCCAACCAGTGTGATAAATACATGAAACATAACAATAAAAAAGAAATAATAATAAACATGAATAGACAAAGACAAAAAAAGTACAAGTAATTTGACGGTATAACAATAATTGAGAATATATGAAAATATAAAAGAGAAGTACAATATATAAGTGTATTGAGCGACAATATATACCGTCGCCGACTGATCGTTTTACAAGGAATATATAGAAAAGAAAAGTAAAAGTTATACAGAAAACGTATATAGAACAGTGTATTAAGTCACATGTATATGAAAAAAAAGAGAGAGAGAGAACAAAGTAAGAAAAAAGAAGTCTTAATATCAACCGACAAAAAAAAGAATTCATAAAATGCGTGCAGGACAAATGGAGAGAAGCATTCAGAAAAGAGAGAAAGAATAAAAGAGCCAAGAGACGTACGTGGAATAAGATAAAGATACTATTGAATAATTAAAAACCGAGTCCCTTTGTCTCGCTCTCTTGCGAAAAGCTTCTCTCTTTTTTGCCTGACTTTTGCTCGTGTTTAAAAAGCTTTATACATTTTTTTTTCTCTTGTCTTCTTGAATACGTGTCCCTCTCTCTTTTTTTTCTTCTTCATTCAATTAAATTAAATTCATTTATTTTTTAAATATTTTTTTTTCTATTCAATAATTGATTTAACACGTATATTTGTTAAGTTTACAAATGATAAAACGTTATATATATATATACTTAGCATAAGAATATAAGAGCGTTTATTTCAACTTGAAGTATCGTTGGCTAAGTGTTTCTTTTTGCACCTTACAAGCACGCCCAGAGCACCACTTATTATAATCTGCACAACTGCCAAGAGATGCACGAACGATAAACGAGCAATAAACAATTGCCAATAATAATAATAATAATAATAATAGTAATAATAAGCACAACCACCAAAAATATAAAAGCACCTTCTGCACCGCAACAATATTACTGTATATATTATCAAGGCACTAAAATTTTCTTTGCACCATTCTCCGTTCTGTTTGAATTTCTTTTATCACTTTAAAAATGTACAACTTATGCACTTCACGTGTCTCGTTATAATTATAATTACTAATAGATATAATAATATAATTATAAAAACTAATATAATTTATAATATAGTATATGATTAAGGATACAATTGAAATATGCAATAAAAATAATGAAATTAGCAAAGACGCCAAGGATATAAATAAATAAAATAAAAGTTAATCCGAGCCACGATTTTGATATTATAAATCTTGTTAATACGGCCTGATTTCAGGATAGCAAAGGAATCTTGGTACCGTGGACAACATCCCAATAAAAACGAAAGCTGCAGCTATGATAAATGTCAACCTAGTGTAACAAAAGTGAAAAAGAAGCAACTAAAAGAACAAAACAGAAATTTATAGACTAGGCCTATTATCAGCCCTCTGCTTGATTAAAGTTGGATATCAAACTTGATCGAGCTAAGAGAAAAAAGAAAAAAAGGAAGTGCTTTAAACTTTAATAAACGGGGGGTAACATGATAAATAGCGAACGCCCGTATTTTAACGTTATTGGATTATTAGCTACGAGGACTACTAGCGCGGATTGTGTATGCCAGTGAATTAATTTTTAACTTTATCGAACGTTGAAACGCATACACGCGTTAAACAAAATACGAGACAAACGTGAAACGAACAAAAAAGAAAAGAAAAAGATAAACGAATAATAAACGGAGAGTCATAAAATAACAGTTTATTTAAACTGTTGCTCAAATATTCTTTAAACTTTTAACATCGAGTGTTTAACGTGCCTGTCTTAATAACTCTTTCTCTCTCTCTCGTTCTTTCTCTCTAACTCACTCTCTCTCTCGTTCTCTCTCTCTCTCTTTCTGGTTTTCTTATTCAATAACTCGTTGACTTTTTGGCTCGCTCTCTTCCTTCTTCTTTTGAGCGGTGACCAGCGGCGACAGTTCCTAAACGCGGTAACTAGTAGCTTACATTAAATAAGCTTATAAAAAACGTTATTGATTCGAAAAAAGAGGAAGAAAAATAAGTAAAAAAAGTGATAAGAAGCTGATTAAAAAAAGAAGAAGAGAGAAAAAGGGAGGCCATTATAGAAGCATAAATAATAAATATAATAAAGAGAGCAAAGACGCAAGACAAAGCAGCAATTGGCTGTATTGTAAAATGACGAATCGTATCCTTTGGCTGCTAATAAGCTATTTAGGAGGACTGAGCCTAGCGCTAACACTGGGCAATCGGCAAACGACTACAACGACGCTCGGTATAGGCGCTGGTGCTGGAGCTGAAGGAGCAACTAACAGCAGAGACGAAGAACGCGCTGCTGCATTAGCCGCAGCTGCAATGAGCAATAGTTTTAAAGCAGCTGAAGCAATGCAAGCGGCAGCTACTGTTGGCAGAACGACGGATTATGATCCAGTAACGACTAATTCAAGACATATCGCTGCAAGAAATGCATTGCACGATTGGCTTGCTTATGATAAACGTACTGGAGCAGATGCTGCTGGTATGTTAAGTGCTGATAGGTTATTATTGCTTGATGATGTATTATCTGCTGTATTAGGTAATTACTATCGTCAACAACAACAGCAGCAACAACAAAGACATCATCAAGACTTAACAAGTACGCAACAACAACATCAGAGGCAATCTAATCGCGGAGAACGATTGAATTTCTTATACGACGAAGATGACGAAGACGACGAAGATGAATCGGAAGATGAAACATTATCAACTGATGAAGATGATGAAACAACAATTAATGAACCAACGTATAATGCGATGCTAAGAAGTGGTAGGCCACATGACTCGGCAATTTATGCCGATGTAATTTCACCACTTCAACAAAATTCAAGACCCAGATCTAATGCTTTTAATGTAGGTCGTAGTCCTGCTACTTATGGTTTTCCTTATGATGTTGTTGAACCAACAATAAGCGACGATAAACCACCTGGTAAAAGAAATTATAATCAAATTTCTGGTTATACGAGACAAGAAGTACAAAAAGAATCACATCAACAAAAACAACAACCACACGGTCAATTGCCAGCAGCTCAGGCTATTGCAGCGGCCGGAGCGAATTTGGGTTCGCAACTCATGCACAGATCGGCACGGGGTAACAGGCAATACGACGTACCACAGATTGGTGAGTAAATTTTTATTTTTTCAATATTCAAAGATATTCTTATAAAAATATTAACGATCATTTTGTTATAAAAAACTACCCTTTTTACTTTTTTCATTCCGAATCTATTTTTACGTTTCCATCGTTATTAATTTTTTAAATAATCATTTTTTTCTTTCTTTTTGATACAAAATGATCGTTTACCGAATGTAACAATAGAAAGCAATAAAGCTTTATTCCCGCATCGATTACTTGGTTAATTGAAATCTCCTTTAATATTATTTAACAGATTCAGTGTCAGTAATACCCGATCCATTAGTATTTCATACAATCAATTATTATCCGTACAATGGATTGTTGTTTATTAGATTACTAGGAAACAAATCCACAAACAGTAAATTTATTTCTAAAATTAATTATTTTATTTTTATGCATTGGTGTATAAGCCGTGTATTCAAGACTGAACAATAGGTTCTATTCAAAGAGAAAATTTTCAATATTCTAAAATACATAAACAAAACTAGTATATTTTACATAGATATAAATGAATTTAATTAATATAATATTAATAATACTTAAATAATTAGTAAGAAGATTATAAAGAGGTTTTAACATTTGTTCTTTTTTCATCTAAGTTTTCTTACTTTCCTTTTCTAATTTTAATAATAAAATAAAACAAAGAGATTGAATAACTTTAACTTTTTCTCATTTAAATTTTACAAACCTTGAATAATGGTCGAATAAAATTCAAATAATTAAAACACAAATGTATATTTATAGAAATAAAGTCATATTTAATTTTAACATTTTAAGAGTAACATCAATTTGTCACACATGGCTTGATGTGCCCTAGTTTATGCATCAGACGAATTTTGAATTAGTAATGCAAGTACAAAAATTTTAATAAAAGAGACAAATAATTTGAAATAAATTGTTATTTTATTTATAACTTGTAATAAATAAAATAATTTAAAGGACTTTTGTAATGGGTAATTAAAAGTACTTTCATGTTTGAATCATTAATTGTACGTTTGATCAAGTAAATATAAATATACGGACAAAGGAAAATGTGATAACTTATTTTTCAAAATGTACTTTAATATTAATAATAAAACATTGAATTAAGATATAATTAATGAAATAAAATTAATCAAAATGTCATGACTAATAATTTAAAGTATATTTAAAGAGATCTGTTGTTGTTTGTTATAATTTTGAAATTAATTTTTATTTTAATTAAATAAAGACCTTGTATTTTTTGTGTTTTTTTTTTTAATTATTTCAATGCCTTATAACATTTTCTTATATAACAATAATTCACAAAATTAAAAAGTTATGTTAATGTTAATTATTAAAATAACACCAATCAGATAATATGTTAATCCTTATTAATTTTGATTAATGTAGGTTAAGCTAAATTATAAGACATTCCCTTTTAAGATTTAAAATTACATGATTCGTATAATAACATAAGATTATTGACTAAACGATAATAAATGATCCAATAATATTAAGGATTAGTAAAGTTAATAGTTTAATGCTATAGATTTCATAACTATAATGACATTTTAATGAAAAAAAAGAAACATACAATGTCAACGACGAATAATCAATAGAAGAATTTGCCTTTAAATTTACTTCTTTTTAAAATGGAATCTTCATTATATAACTTTTCGTCCAGAGCTTCTTAGTTAATTCAAGCGGAAAATTGTCAACTAGAATGAATTTTCCTTTCGTTTCAAGACTAAAACAAAAAAAAAAAAGAAAAAAAGGAAAACTGTGTGAAAAAGTTTTTACTTATACTCGACTATCTTAATTCGAATCTTAATTGTAATCTCAAATAATTTTGAAAATGGAAATAGCTTTGAAACATTGAACTAAAGGTTTCTTAAAAGACTTGCTTTATGACGTAATATATAAGTGAGGGTTTTTTTTTTCAAGGTCAATAATTACGCAAGTTTCACGAGATTAATTCGTTAGTGTCCTAACTTTACTAAGCTATTGAAATTAAAATTTATATTATATCATAGTTTTATTTTTTATTTTAATTAAATTTTAAAATTATAAAAAATTTATTTTCTAATTTTATTGTATTTTATCAATGATAAATATTATTGATAAATACGTTTATATTTTATGCTTTAAGTCCTTGAAGTAAAATATTTTATCACTTTTCAAAAACATAATTATATCCACTTATACAATAATATTGTATTTTAACTATATTATTGTATATAACTTCGAAGGAGTAAATGGATTACCATTCGTTGATATTACTACTTGTTTGCGCATCAACTCGCCGTGAGAGATTTGCGCTGCGAGATTTCTATAAGCTTTAATATTCTGTAATCTTAATTGAAGTGTTACTTTATACAGCTATGCTTTCTGTAATTAATAATTGTTGAAATAGAAATAATAGTATAATTATCGTTAAACAAAAGATATTGTATTATTTGAAGAAAACAACTTTAATTAAGACTTTTTTAAAACTTTTTTTTAAATTGTGAATCTGTGTATGATACTTATATACATAAATACACATACACGCACACGCACGCACACTCATTCTCTCACACACACACACACACGCACAAGTACACATGCACATACACAGACAAATGCACACATACACGTATGTGTGTGTATATATATTTATAGCTTTAAAATTGAAAATTTTGAATCGCTATTAATTTTAAATCACAATTTCAAATTCAATATCAATGCTACATTTATTTATTTATAAAAAACGAAAAAAAAACATATTTGAAAACTCAATCATGTCTGTCTGTTTTTTTTATGGAAGATATAGTAAGAAATATTTAAATGGAAAATGTCGCATATATTTTTTAAAAATTCTTTTGATACTAAAGTTGCTGCTACAGAGAAATCATTTTCACCTTGTCATATTTGTAAATCCCTGCTATACATAAATCTTAAAATATATTCCGACGTTTGTCAAAGCTAAAAATTCTGACGTAAAGAAATACTTGTATTGTCAAAAAAAAAGAAAACGAGAAAAAAGAAAAATAATAAAAAGGAAACATTTGACGATAAGAAAATTGGAAAAAATTGCGATTTAAAAATAGAAAAGAAAAACATCTATGTTAAAAATCATTTATAAAGGTTATCCTTTCCTACAATTTGATCAGTAGTTTAGAAGACCCACAAGTGGTTAGTTACAGCGGTCACCCATTCAAGTTTACCAGCCGCACCCAACAATACTAATTACTTGGACAATGATCGACCACCCCCTCCCACCTGTTTAAGTACACCTATAAGCTTTTCTAATACTATCAATCGGATAAGTGTTGTAAAAAATATAAAATACATACAATTTTATCTTTCTTTTCTCTCAAATATTTGAATATTTCATTTTATATCAATGGGAAAGTTACTACTTATTCAAAGACAAATTTATTTAAAATTTTTCTTCAATCAGCATAGATAAAAGTAAATCTATTATGTGCAACAAAGAAATAATTAAAATTTAATATATTAAATATCGATTATAAATTTTTATTTTAACTGATATAAGATTTTGCGTATTTAAATTTAACGGGAAAATAAAAAGATTAGATATTTAATTTCAGCGATATTAAAATAATGATCGAAAGGAAGTTTTTACACTTCGTTCTTTTAATGTCTATTTGATTCGCACCTACTCATAAAAATCTCTTATTGTACTATCATGTTATTCGTGCTCAGCTTTGACATAAAAATTTTCCAACGTCCTTGGTTGAGTCATTAAAATATACGTACATTTAACGAAATTTTCCAACGATTCAAGCAAGATCGATGGAAAATTATAAAACTATGTTAAGGGAGGCTATAAAAATTTCACATGAAAATTCTCAATTTTATAAATGGAAATGTTTTCTACATTTATGGATTTTCGATTCGTAATAACATTTACGTTCTACCTATTTACAAATTAAATATTTTTCTCATTCCTTGCTATCGAAAATTAAGTACAATTTTTATCGATCGATATGTTGAATTCTTCTTTTTAATCAAATTGATCGCAAAGTTGACCATTTGACGTGTTTGAATGACAAGCCATATTAAAAATTTGTTCGAAAATAAATTTTATCATAATTAAGAAAATGTTTAATAATGCATAAATATTTAATTATTTTTTATTAATTAATTTTTAATCAATTAAATTTTATATAATCATTTTTATTATCCTCAAATAATAAAAATTTTTGAATTAACAATGTTCCCTCAAGTTTTGATGAATTCATTATATAAATGCAATCAGCCGTTATTGACAGTTTAATATTATATAATTAGCATTAAAATCGAAATCGGATTATATGAAATTGCCCATGCAAATTATAAAATTATCAAGTGAAAGAGTTAAAGTTAAAAAATTAAATCTTTGGTGATAAATTTAGTCAACTGTATAGTTACTGAATTCAAATTTTTCAATTAGTTTTAAAAATTTTAATAAACCAGAATGACAAAATGAATGATGATTGTAATTATGTCAATGAAACAACAAAACAAAATAATAATCGAATTCAAAATCTTAACAATCAAATTAAAGTTTAATGAAGAAATTAGATAAAAAATGTAAAGAAAACTAATTTAGTCTAACATAGTATATGCATATCAAAAAGTGCAATGTAATACAATTTAAATATTCACAACGTAAATCTAAATAAGATATGTTAAAACTTAGTATAAACTATGCAGCAGCAAACAATAAGAAGAGAGCAAGAAACGCTAATTTAATTATTAAATAACTTGTTTAATAAATAATGTTATTTTTTTCCCTCGCGATAAAAATCCGAATATTAAGTAATTTCGGCCTTGGTTCGTCCTCCCCAAAAATAAAACTTTCACTTGGCTTGAGGTCGAGAGTTCAATTTATTTACCTCTTTCTCACTTCATCAATATAATATCTGCGCTTCGGACAGAACTCAACCTTCCTCCTCCCTTTAAGGAAAAACAGAATTTTTCCCATAAACATCATAAAAGTTGTCAAAGAGTAGCAATATTGCACGTGTCGTGAAAAACTTTTTGTATTATTTTGATAAACTTCATTCTCTAACTTCGTATTTTTATATAAGTATATTTGTACATAAATAAAAAAATAAGAATGCGTAAAAGTGTACGTAAAAAGGTTATTTAAACTTAAACATTATTAGTAGATAGTAATATTAGCATTTTGACTATGGTATAACAAGCGCGTACTAGCGAACATTTATATATGCGATAAATTGCGTATAGAGAGAAGGTATATAAAAAGGGGGAAGAGAGGGGATAAAATCTGAGAATCATAGAGCAAAAGCGAGGGGTAAAGTGTGCGCAAGGGAGAAACTACGTGTATTTAGGGTGACACTTGGCGCAACGATCGGAGGCGTAAGAGAAAGAGAGAAACTGAATACGACAAAAGTTACGGGGCGCTTATATGCCAGACCTAATTCATACCTTTCCTACTGACGTCATTATATCTAAGCGGAACTATACCATTGGCAAAGCAAAGTAGAAAATGCTTTTTAACCCTGATTTTACACGTTCTCGCTATTTTCTCATTCTTTCTTTCTTTCTTTCATTTTTTTCTCGCTCTCTCTCTCTCTTACTTTTTCTTCTCTACCATTCCTTTTTACCTTTTCCGAGGTTTGCGAGGGAGCAATGACGCAGACAGAAACCGCGCCCAATCGAGCCCACCTTTGCCAAGTACAAGAGAAAGAAAAGAAAGAGCAAAAAAAAGGAGAGAAAGAGAGGGAGAGAGAGATGGTTAGCAAAAAAAGTAAAAGAGAAAGAGAAATAAAGCCCTTTTTTCTTATGTCTATGGTCCGCGCTTTTTCATTCTGAAACTTTTGCAATTCTTGTAAATATATTTCTTCAAGAGAAGCCCCGACATTTATTTTTAATCTTTATTAATGAGTGATCGAAAAAAAAATCTCGTTTTTTTTCTCTTTTTTGTCTTTTATTTCTACCGGGGAACGCGTGTTCGGTAACGCGTAAATAATTAAACTAAGTAGTGGCTACTTATTTTCTCGATTAGTAAAAAAAAGCCGCACACTTGAAGATAAAAAAATATTACTTTTGTATAAAGCTTTTTGCTAGCTCGTTTCTTCTTTTTTATTTTCCTTTCTTGTTTAGCCGAGTAATGCGCAGAGTCGCTTTTTAACAATTTTTTTTTCATGAAAAGGGATACGAAAGAACTAAATAAAAAAGAAAAAAAATAAGAGTAATAGTAATGAGACTTTCCTGTTGTCGTTATTGTGAGACGATTAATTGCAGAATGCCGAGGAAAGAGAGTATATTGAATTAACCAAGAAGCATCGAGGACAGAAAACTTGGTTACTTTCGTTTCTGCAAATTTAGTTAGCATTAAATGAAAGATACTTGCCTCTCTTTTTTTTCTCTCTCGTAATTTTGTTTGAATAGTTAATGCATTCGTGCTTGTCAGACCAGCTGTAAGTTTAATTTGAAAAATTAAATGTTCTTCTCATTATGCTATCTTTTGTTTCGCCTTAATAATTTTATTTTCTTTTTTCTTTTTTGTAAATTCTTGTTGATTGAGTTGATTGCATTAGCAGTTTCGTCTAAAAATGCAATGTTGTTTCTGATTTTTAAAAATATACTTCGGATGAAATATTGCTTATTTTGTGTTATTTTTGTTGAATCTTGAGGAATCGGTAAACGATGTCGTATTTTTAGACAACTTTGACTCATTAAAACAAAATAAACAAAGTAAATACGTTTGCTCTGTCAGTTTACTTTTATATTCAATAATATTTTCAAGTCGAACATTCCAAATTTATGAAGGACTTTTTTTAATGCTGATTAAATATTTATTCATTCAATGATTAATTGTAATAGTTTAATAACAAAAGTTAATATATTATTCATGAATACAACTTTGAAAGTACCCGTTGACATTTTTTCAGAAATAAAACAAATTTTTCAACAGATGAAATATGTAGAAGCTTTATATCTGACGTATTTTTTTCAGTTTTTGTTAAATTAAAAAATAAATATGCAATGACACCCACGTATCTAAATTTCGGTTGAATTTACAATATTTCATTGAATTTTTAAAAGTTTTTTGTAGAATTCTTAAAACATATATTATGAGTCTGAAAATAATTGATTAATTTGATGTTAGAAACTATTGGAAATTCGGATCTGATAAGCTCTTAACAATATTATAACCTGATTAATTTTAAATATTAAAAGATCAGTAATAATATGCGTATAAAAAAATAAAGATCATTAAAAGATGATACTAAAAATTGTTATTTTCCAACTTTATTCGACTCGGCATTACATAAATGTATTAATAAAAGATTCAATATTGTCACGAGAAAGTACTGTGCTTCTATTAAAGCAATGATATTACATAAGTAGTTGAGACAATAGCGAAACTTAAGTTTCGAGAGAATATTCTAAAGTTATCAAAGTAACTTGCTTGCTTTACTGACGTTTCATTGTCTTCGATAAAATAAAACTTTTTCTTCTTAAAACAGTTTTACAAACAAAATGATATATTTTAACTTCTCAGAAATATTTATTAGAGCATAAGTTTGCATTAAATATTCAACATTCGCGTTTATCAATAAACCTTTTATAAAGCAGCTTAATAAATGTATCCATATAAACATTATAAAAATGAAGACTAACGAAATTGTAATGTTTGTCAAAAAAATTTTAGTCACGCTATCATCAATTTGTTAAATGAATCTATAGAAGTTAAAAGGCTCTTTAAAATAAAAAAAAATGACAAAAAATAAGCATTTATCGTTGAAATTTCGACTATTTTATATTGAGGTTAAATGTATTATTTAATCCATAATTTGAGCATGCATAAATTATCCTTCTTTTAAAAAAATTTACAAATTTACCGATAATTCGATAAACATTGAATTTTCTAGATGCTTGATTTATTTCGAATAACTTTTATCTCTATAAATACTGAATTTGATTGCTTAATTTAAACGTTTTTCACTTAAATATTTAGAATTTTTAAATTTAAACACGATGTATATTGATTATATTACGAATTTATATTTCAGTGATAAAGTTAAGTATACATGTGTCAACACAAACTTTCTTTTTTTCTCATTTAAGTAGTAAGAAAAATTTTCCCGTGTATTTAGTTATTAATAACTAAAGTATAATACACGTCGAGCTACAACTTGTATACACACATGTTAAAATGCGCGTGCCTCGTTAATTAAAATTTACACGAAATGTCTGAAACTTTATAGAAAATTGTAAGATCTATTTTTATCGTTCTTGAGTAGAAAAATTATTTATAAGGAGAAATTTGTGTGTTCTTCATACGTGTACTTATTTTAATCGGCTTTGGAATTGAGTGTCGTTTTATTAATTTAAGTTACTGCGCACGTGGTTATGTATGATGATTTTTTTGAAAAATAATAACGCTAAGTTGAAGATTTGATGTATATTGACTTTATTTGATAATTAGTGTTGTTTATTTAATAATTATTAGAACATAATCTTTCCCTTTTTCAATTTTTAATGAAATTACCTGTAGCTTTCTTAAAGTTTAGTTATTTCATATAATTAATTTATTTTTAATTATTTCCGTCCGTAACTCATAATTATTTTCAATAATTTTCAAGCTATAATTACATTATGAAATACCCTCTTTTCTCTATGTAACAACAAACTGACAATTATTTTTTTAATTTTCTCCAGTAGGGGTTATTTATATATAAAAATTCTTACAAGCACAGTTGCATAGATTCTATAACACGTACGTTTAAAAATAAAAAAGTTACAACAAAAAAAAAAACACGAAACTGATGTGAAAGCAAAATACATTATTTGAATCCATAATTTACAATTCAACCGCCATCATCTCGAAAAATATTAAGTCGTGTTTGAATCGAGAATGCTTATAAAAAGCCCACTCATCTTTACGCACCTTCACGCTTACATATGTACGCACGTCCATAGAAATCCCATGCGCACGTACCCTTGCGTTCAGGTACGCGCGCACCCGGCCAAACTTTAATATTCGCAAGGAAATTTTCTAAAAATAGATGTTTTAATTCTTATTATATCTCAAAATATGTTTGTATAATATTATTTTGAAAATAATTCGTTTTTCACCACAAATTTAATCTGTAAAATAGCCAAAAGTAGTTCACTAATTTTCTAGCTTTAAAGATTAAAGAAGATATTTTGAATGTGTATTTTGCTTTTGATAGAACATTTCTAGATTTTAGAAATGCGATGACAAATCAAAATAAAATAAAAATAAACATTAACTTATTACTTTTTTTTGAGAAATTTTTTCGATAAATACGTATACTTACGGAATTAAATTACACAAAAAAAAGCTTAAAAATAAAAAATTACACTTATTTATTACTATCTAATATTTAAAATAAAAAGCAAATATCCCTCCTGAAAGTATAAATTTACTACAAACTCCCTTTATAAGAAAGATATATATAGCCATCTACGTTATCGCTCGCGTTTTAAAACTGGACTTTCCAGATAATGTAAGTACCTTATTCGGAAAAAAATCGTACTTTGACCTTTGACCTATAACCTTTTGATATCATTTGGCCAATGTGTTCTTAAAAAAAATTTTATTTCCATTTTCGCAGTCTTTATTTAGTTTTGGATTCGTATCGTCGAACATTACTTTCTATTATGCCTACCTTATACTCTAAAAGGAATAATTTCACTATTTTAATGATTAATTATTTAAATTTCACCAAATTTTCTTATTTATTGAAGTAATTATTCGACAAGGTCGTTGTTGTAAAAATAAAAAAAAAGTTCGCGAGATTTATGAATGAAAGCAGTAATACATTATTGATAAGGGAAGCAAAAATTCTACACGCGTTTATAAATATTCTAATGGAATATAAATAGAAATAATTTGTTAGTCAATTCAATAATTGTATTGCGAATATTTAACTAGAGCATATGCTAATACGGCAAAGTCACTGAACGAATAACATTGTTAGATATTTAAAAAAAAAATATATTCGTTTGAAAGATATTTTATTGAATTTTTTATTTAAACATCGCTTACGACACGTGTTGTAGATTTAGAATTGAAATTAATAGAAGCCAATTTAATAATTTATTATTTCTGTAACAGTGTCACGCTAAAAATTTCTTTCTATTGCTACTTTTATTAAACATTCTAAAAATGCGAATAAAAGGCTCGTAATTAATTCAATGAATAAACGTTGATAAGAGATGATACGAAAATATGTACAAGATATTTATATGAATTTGAAAGAATATTTTACAAAAAAAGCTCTAGGTTCTTTTTTTCTCTTTCATCTGCCGTTTTCAGATCTTATCCTTTTTAAACTTGCGTGACGTAAATAACAACTCGATAGTCTAAAATTAGGTTTGGCAAAGAAACTCCTTCGGCCTCTGTACCTGAATGAATAATTTGTTAATGTATTTTTTATCGATCGAAATCACGTTTCTTTTTTTTTTCATCGTGACACAATCCATCGACAAAAACTTTCCTATATTATACTTGACTTCAAAATGATGATCAAGTACTTCTTCGCTTCTTTGTTTCACATATACTATAGAAATAAAATCAATCTGATTATTTTTATTTGTTTTAAGATTATAGTACTTACGTTATTTTTAGTGCCGAGAAAGAAAAAAGATTTTACGCGTGAAATATAAATTTATTTTTATTTAACACAGAGCACACATAATACAAGGTACTTCTTTTTTCTACTTATTGCTATTTTTATGAATTTTGAAAAAATTCCAAGTATAGTAAAAACGAAAAAAATGATGTGTTATTTTTTTCTTTTAAATTTGAAAAAGCGCAAATAAATATAGGGTAATGACATCGTAGTATGATCTCTTTGCTGAATAAGAGAAGTTGTACGTCAGCTTTTCACTGCACTTCTAATTAAGGGATCTTGCTGACGTAATTTAAATTTAACTATATTATGTTCATAATTAATTACATTATATATAGAGCTATGAAAAAAAATTTTTTTTTAATAAAATCATTCATATTTTTTTTTCTTTAGAAATTAAATTTTCACTTATAATTATAAATATTATAATAAAATCAATACGCGTTTATGCAAAACTTTATATAACCTTTCATTCTTATTATTTCAATCGTTTTGTATTTATTGTAATTTCTGGTATAAAATTAAAAATAAAATAAGTATCGTGAAATTTAATCTTATTAAAAGTACGAGCGCTGCATATTTATTATCGACTTTTAAATTAAATTATGTATTTTCTCATCGTAAATGTATGTCCGACATATTGCTGTTGTAAATAATTCATTTTTACTTTAATTGAATAATATATTATACAAATTGATTAAGAAATAATAAATTTTAAATTAATTAGTAATTCATTTTATCTTCTTCGACGATGTTAAGCGTTATAATGTTAATTTTAGGCGTGCATAATATCTTGTCCGGTTAGTGTCGTACCGGCAGATAACGTATTGTTGTACATCGTTAATCCCTTGCTCTATTATACGGAGACAGCTTGAACGTTAAGTGCTTGCTTATATTCAAAATTTTATAAAATTTTTATTCAGAATATTATATCATATTTATAAAATTAAATGATAGTTTTTTAAAGATATTATATGTTTTTAGGAATTTTCCTCAATACGATCTTTCTCATGCATTTTTTTAGTTGAAAAATAAATTATTTTTACAATTGTTAACCGTTGAATAAAAATTTAAAATAATTTAAAAGTAGAAACTTAATATTATGATCGTTTAAATTAGGCATTAAAAATAGAAAAAATAATTATAACACTATAAGACTCTTAATTATTGTAAGTGTTGTTAAAAAAATATACCAAATACAATTTTATTAGATAACGGGCGATATTTTAACAATTTTAGCAATCCAAATAATTTTGAAACTTTATTTTTAACTACGATTTCTGCTGAATATTTACTTCGTTTATTTTAATTCCGATTTTAATAGATTTTGACCCAGTTTTTGAACAATTTTCAAATATTATTAGCCAATTTCAACAATACGGTCTTAAAACAGTAATATAATAACTTTTCAAATTAATTCTCATCGTCAAATTAAAACTCATTTTTTTAAGCCCACGAAAGCTTTTATTAAATTAAGTCATTACAACTTTTTTACTTTGCAAAATTTATGAGCACATTATTAAACTCTTTATAAACACCTAATAAACCCATATAAATATTAAATTTATAATGATCTTAAAAAAGAATATTTCAATAAAACGTTTAAAAAAAATAATTGAATTTCAACCAATGGTTCAAAATAGCATTTAAAAATTCAGTTAACAAAATCATGTAACTGTAAACTGCATGCGTATACATCATGCAAACAGTTTGCAATTGACGTAATCGTTCAAGAGTAAAGGTTTAATGATTTCATTTTGGACGGGCGTGTTGACAGGTGTTCGATTATTTTAACGTTATCATATTTGTGCATCGCGTTTATTACGTATTGTAACAAAATTATTTTGCCTATTTACAGTAAAACGGGCATTCCGTACGTTTGATTAGTTTATTTAAAGTTTATACGCGAGATATAACGAAGCCTAACCACGGCGTGGTTTTAAAAAAAGGACACGCCAGTAAATGATTGATGTGAAAATTGATTGTATTACCGCTTTTTCTTCTCTGTGACGTCGTTAAAAATTATTAAATTAAAACTGTCGACCGTACGTCATTATATTAATTATTTAATATTTACTGAAATATTGTAATCGAATCTTTTGATTGATAGTGGTTTGAGCTTTTTTTATACAAGCTTATATAACGTATTGTTTTCTATTTACTTTTTGTTCCAATTTTTATGATTGTGTAATTAGTATTAAATATCAAAATAAGTGATATGTTTGTCTATTAAATCTTTATTGCTTATTCAAAGCAATTATTGGCGTCTTGATTTACCATATTAATAGTATAATTAACTTAATAATAGATATAGTGCTTTTATTAATTTTGTAATTTTTTTTTTTTTTTATGATTTAAAAAAAAAGAAGAAAATCATTCTTATTGAACTCGTATCTTTGAAAATTAATATTCACACGAGCACTTATTTATTGTTATTATTATTATTTTTCTATATTATTCCGAAGAATCTTTATTTATCCGAAGGTTATGTCTTCTAAACTCTATGTTTGACCTATTAAATAAAAATAAAACTAATATCACAAATAAGAATCAACACGCACGATTATTCCATCCAATCAGTAAACTTATAGTCAAGTACAGTAGACAATGAAAAGATGGAAAAAAAAAAGAAAAAAACAATAAATTGCAAACAATGTTTTAATCGGTAAACAAGTCTTTAGACAGTCATTGTATTATATGCGAAGGTATTTAACGAACGAAATAACAACTTTTAACGTGTAAACATACTTGATGACAGCCTTATCATAAATAAATGTGCTTTTTTTTTCTTGTACTATCTCATTATCGTATTACGTGCACCTTACGTCAGAATAAAGAATAAAAAATAACTAACATGAGCATTTAAAATGTATATATCTCCTCTTTCTAGGACAAAACGAAAGTATCTACACATATCACCTTACAAGTCATATTCATATAAGACCGTCTTATAAACGGAGACCCAATGTACTGTGTTACGAAGTAAAAAAATAGTAAAACCTAAAGGTATATGAAAAAGGAGGTTGAAGAGAGAGAAGAAAGAAAAAAATAATAGAAAAACTATATGTTTAAGCCGCTGACGTTTTTTTATTCTACGATGACGACATTAAAGTGTCATATCTGTGACGTATACAACATTATCTTGGTACGTAGTAAGGTTGCAACGTAAGTACCTACTTATGACCCTATAGAGCCAGAGTATTTATGAGCTTTCTGTGACTTTAAAAACTTCTCCATACTTAAATATCTATTCCATGGACGTTAGTACGTATATGTCTTCATTTCTCTAGATATTTTTCCTCTTATTCTCGTAATGCAGAAGAGAAAGGAGGACGATTCTATTATCTTAACCCTTGTATGACGATATGTTAACGATTCGCTAGATTTTATCGTAACAATGTTACGCACGCTTGCATCAATTTAAATCTGAGCGTTAATCGATTAATTTTATGATAAAAATAAATATTTTATCATTTTTTTTTTCTTTTTATTTTTTTTTTTATATTTTTAGTATCATTATTGCATTTAATTATTTTATAAGTATGAGTTATTGGAAAAGCATCCAATGTACCGCCCACGTAAAATATTATGAAATTTTTATCCTTATGTAAAATAAAAGGTTAAAAAGTTAGCTGATTAACGTTTAAGAAAAAAAGTTTTGATTATTAGCCATTTCAAAGATAAAGAAAGTTTATAGATTTTTTTTTATTGCAAAGTAAACTTTTTTTATTGCAATACGTAAATTAATAGATTTCTTTGTGTTACTATAATAATGAAAAGAAATCTTAATAAAACAAATATTTAACTCCATTAAATATGTGTTATTTGTGTTTTAAATAGCAACGAATTCTTAATATATTTAATAAATTATATTTTTTATATAATAATGATATTCCCACATTACGAAAGCTACATAAAATTAACTAAATCAATATTCGAGCAGCTCAGCCAAGAGATTAAATAACAAATTTCCAAAGATTCATTTAATTCAAAATTCATTTTAATGTAATTAAAAACATCAATTCCATAATATTAATTCAATTCCGAAACAATGAAAATTAAATTTTAATTGAATAAAATTTATTTTAAATAAAATTTTCATTAATTACAAGTGGACCATGAAATTAGAAGTGAATCCTTATATCCCTAAATTTTGTATTTTAGTAACATTTAAGTATATATGGAATCTTAATTCAAGTGTTTAATGTATCGATTTGGCATGTCCTCGAAAAAATAAGGGGGAGTTCGAATTCACCTTGAATTTCGGCGTGTTTGGTCTTTTTTTTTGTTTATCAAGAGGGAACGGTACATAAGAAACGATAAAAATATTTTGACGGAGAATTTATTTTTATCCTTGCGTATGTTTTTAACAGCAGAAACGTATACTATTTCAATAATAAAAAAAGATTGTTTTATTTGTAAATATTGGCATAATACTCTGTGATTTATGATCAAAATTTACGATTAAAATAATTAAATACAATTTAAACTAATTAGAATTAAAATATTCGTGTAACTTTTACATTTCTAATAACAGTTGCTAAAACTTAATCCTTTAATCATCATAAAAATTAACACAAATTTCAAAATTTCATGAATATAATATCATATCTAACATTGTAAATAGGACAGGGATCATCTGATAAATTTTATCATTAGACTACAGGTACACGTATACATACATATAGGATAAAATATGTAATCATACCTTGAATAATGAAATGAGTAAACTCGGTAGTAACATGTAAGATTAAAGCGTAACGAAAAATCATAACAATTAAATTAAAGCGGTTAAGTACGTAGTTGTTATTTAATCTTACAGATTTAAATAATAAAAGCTCGTGTATAAACGTAAACTTTTTTTTATTGCTATGCGTGTACATGCATTATTAAATAAACTTGTTTTTCTTTTTTTTATTTACAATAAATTCGTATAAAAGTTTTATTAGACAAATCATATAAAAAAAAACAATTGCATAATCTAAAGAGAGGAAAAAAGAGATTAGCTTGATGTAGAAGTTTGCGCGTAAATAACAATAGTTTTGAACTTTGAATTCTTTAATGTTGTTCTATAGTTTAATAAAGTACTTAAAAGTATACAAACCCTAGACTATATAACAACCGCAAAATAGCGTTTTGTTTTTGTTGATTATTTTCATATACGCGTATAATACGTATAAGGGTACTTAAGTTTCTTATAGCATTATATAGATACTTCTCTATCTTTAACATCCATCCCCTCTCCTCCCTCCCCCTTATTTTCTTACCTTTAACAATCATATAATAAATGTTGATTACTTTATTGTGTATACATACAGTTTTAAAGTTTATAGTATTACGGTAATAAAAAAAAAGAAAGTTTTTTTTTCAATCCAATTTATAAGTATTAGTCGATAATCTCATAGGAATGTTGAACGCAAAGCTTAAAACGTTATACAAATTTTATTTGAATGTACCTTCGGGCATCGGAGCATAGAATTTCTTGAATACTTAAAACTTGTTTCGTAAACTTTTATTCTGATCGAACGATTCCTCGAGATATTTAAAGTTTATAAATACGTGTGTATATATATATATATATATATATATAGATTTCAGTAAAATTGGCAATATAAAGCTGTACAAACTGTACTTTTTTTACACAAAGTTTTATTTTTATTTATCAACATGTGGATACATTTTTTGTTTTTTTTTCTCGAATTATAGAATTGAAAAAAAATATACTTACAAAACAAAATAAATTCAATCGAATAAAGATTTTTGTTTTTCCTTTTTTTATTCGTTTCTATCAAGCATTAAAGATTTCTTTTCTTAAAATTTTCTACGTACAATAAAAGAAAAAAATAAAAATAAAATTGTAATAAGATAGGTCGAGTGTTGGTCATTGTAAGGGGTTAAAAGCGTACGATGTACCAAGGTACATTGACCGCTATATAGATATTTCTTTGCACGTCATTGTAATTATTCATTTTACTGAGAGGTGAATCACCCGTAAAAGAAAGAACTTATATAACTTATCTATTGTATACCCATTTTGATGCTCGCTCGTTTTGTATTAATTTAACTTTTCTTCTCTTAAATGCTGCCTATTCCTGCAAATAAATTACACTTTCATTTAGATATACAAAGATCTATGCCATTCTAAACCTTTTGTCGCTTGACGGTTTTTCTAAGTGGCACGAATGAAATTGACAAGCTTCTACAATCATTTCAGTTTTCACTTAAATGGAATTATGTCCAACTTTGTATTCAGATGTATTAATAGGTTATAATATAAACTTTATTAATATCTTGTTCAGTACGTAATTCAATTGTTAATTATGAAAAAAAAATAGATTTCATACCAGAGAATGATTTTTTAAACTTACAATAATGAAATACGTCATTCAAATCAGCGTTCATACTAATTTCCATTGTTACTTTAATTAGAACGATTAAAAATATATTGAAAGCATAGTTAAATTCATTGGATTATCTAATTAAATATTACGTAAATTATTTTTTATGCTAGGAAACAATATACGCTAAAAAAATTTATCAATAATCCTATTCTTATTGTATGGTCAATATAGCAATAAAATTTTTTATTTATATTTATCATACAGCTCAATGCTCAAATCATTAACTAACTTTATCTTTTTATCAATTTCTAAAAAGTTATAAAAATTTTAATATTAGAAATGTCCATTAACCATCCACAAATATTTATCTCAAGCGCAGAATATAATAATAAAAATTGTTGACTTCCTTAGCTGTATATCAAGTGCAACTCTATTAAAAAAAAGGCGCCGTGAAAAAGGAAATAAAGAACGTGTTTTAATAAAGTAAATAAATTCTTTATTGCACTTTTTCATATATATATCTCGCTGCACCTCGTATATAATATACTTTTCGTATCGTATATATTAATTTTTTATATCTATCTAAACACAAGACGCGTTTATATATTATCTAAAGCCCACGCGTTTTGGTTTCATTCAATATCTTTATATATAAAAAATAAACGATAAGAATGACGCGAGCGTGTGGTATAACAAATTTTATTAAAAGGGAAATGTTATCTTTCAATTAAGAGAAGAGGGTCGATTTTTTTTCTTCAAGTTTACATTATTTTAAACCTTATTTTTTCATACCATAACCTCATTAATAACTCCTATTTTCGGACAAAACAAAAATGAAAAATTTAAAAATGTTGGTCAACACTTATATATATATATATATATATATATATATATAGTAATAGGAAATGACGAGTACATAAACCACGAAGTATGTAATAGCAAAGTGTGTATAGTAGGTAGCATATAATGTTATATCAGCCAGTCTCAGAGTCTAGAGCTCTTGAATGCGCACTTACCGGTGATGCGGTTAATGTTCAAACAGCCCACAGACTTGCAGGTATATATTATCCCATATATACTTTTTTTTTCCTCCTCTCTTTATTTAATTTTTTTTGCTACTCGGCTATATATTTGCTTTTATTGCATTTTTTTTTCACTTAATAATATTAATATTATTCGTTTACCTTCCACACGTATATTTTTCACTCTTTCATGTTTACGATCTTTTCTATCTTTTGGCATCTCTCGAGCATGCACAGCTCTTTCATTCAACCATTTCATTCGGTGTTTTTTCGTTCCTTTATTCTTTTTCCTTTTTTTTTAGAGGCAAGGATGAACCGTTTGTGTTTACATCCTTTGCATCCCCATTCTTTAGATGACTCTTTCACTTACTCTTTTGCAAGTTTACACCCTCTCTTTCTCGTACCATCTCGTTATATACTTTTTTTTTACTTGCATACACGCTGGCAGAGCATTTTTTTTTCATTTGCGTTGCTTGTTTTCTAAATATCTTCCTTCTAACTCTCGTTTTCCTAAACTTTTTACATTCACCAAGCTCTGCACCTTCATTTTGTTCCGTTTTTTTTCCTTCCTCCGTTCTCTTTTCTGCCTTTACTCTATTTATATATGTTCAAGTTGTTAACTGTTTGTTCCACTTTTTGTTTTCCTTTTTTTTCTTTTTTGTTAATAAAAACTGCTTCGAAATTCCTTCCTTTTTTTTAAGTGGAATTTCATATACAAAGCGAATCATTTTAACTTTCTACGTGGATTGCTTACACACGATGAGATTTTTCCTTTATAAAACAACAAAGCTATCTGATTCTGCATAAATGTTTTTATAGTACACCTCTTATTTATTCAAGAGTTCTTATTTTTAAAATAATAATAAAATAAAACAAATAGTAATAAATTTATTTTAATACAATTTTTTGCAGAATTCCCATATAGCCATTACAAGTACAAATTGATTTACGTTAGAAAAAACGTGAATTTATATAATACGTATAATTAAAGGCAATGAATAAAACACTTTATTATTATTTCTATAAACCTATAACGTGTACGTATACAATAAAAGATATAACCTGACCGTTTCTCTCTCTTTCTCTCTCGCTCTTCCCCTTTCCCCGATCTCTATACATGCATAATTTTATTATTGCATGTAGATGCATCGTTCGATTGTTATTTGGAATGCAATCGTATATATAATGTAAACGTTCGCGTAATTGTCCATCCGCAAACGTAATGTCTCTTTTCTTTCTTTCTTTTTTTTTACCAGGTTAAATGATAATAAAAATGAGAAGTACATTCATATTTCAATTGATTAGTTAGCTATATTATTTACATTCTATTATTTTTCTTTTTCAAGTTAACACTTTCAGTTTCAACGCGTTAATATTTTTAGAATGCAATATCGTTTCAAGCGAGATAATGAAATTTTTATTCAAAATTAAATTTCACGGTCCTGATGAATTATGACACTTATTACGTTTATCAAATAAAATTACAAAATAAACGAGTTTTATCATCTATTTACTTAAAGTTAAATTATGTTAAGATCCTCGAATTTCTTAGATCTCAGAATTTAAAAAGAAAATTCATTAAAAAGTAATTTAATTCAAAAGTTTTCTACTTCAATTTATTTTTAATAAAAATTCTTATTTTTAACTCGTACTTTAGCGTGGAATAAATTTTTGCCGTTACATAAGACTAAGAAAATAATTTTAAAATAATCAAGCGTTCATTAAGAAGATAAGTAAATATATAGGAAACGCAAATAAGTGTATGTTATAAAGTTTAAAAGGTAAAGCTAACTTTAGCCTTAAGAGGGTTAATCACACTGCATTGCACGTTTGCTGAATTCAAAATTATATCTTTTCTCTTTGCTCGTAAATTGTTCTTTAAAACTTTTGAATCCTTTAACTTTTCAATGAATAATTTGATTAAAACTTTCAAGACTTTTCCCAAAAAATTAAACGTAATCAAAACTTTTTCCGAAATCAAAAAATTATTATTATTATTTTCTATGATAAAAAGCTCACGTATCCAGTGAAGAAAACTAAATAATCTTACGTCAAATCTTGAAAGAAGAAATGAAAAAAAAAATAACTAGTTTTCAAAAGTTAACAAGAATCTTTTCCTTTTAAAAGATTAAGTCGTACAAAAAAGATGAAAAAAAAAACAAATATAAAAAGTGACGGAGTATATAACTCGAAGCGTCATAGTTCGATCATCAAGAATCAAGTAAAGTAGTCTAAACATACAAACTTTTTTTTCTCTCTTTCTCTTAATTATATGCTTAGCTAGTCTCTCGTCCTTAACATTATCCAATTAAGTGTTGTATAAGCACGTCAATTATAAAGTTTATATGATACTCTTACTTATTGTATATTCTAAAGCTTAAGCCTTTAAAATTTCTTCTTTATTAGTCAATTCTTTCTTATACATACAGCCATAAGTATAAATATTGGCAGGTATTAGTAGTAACAGCAAAAGCACTTGTTTATAACACAGAAAATATAAGATGACTAGAGGGAGAGAGAGAGAAGAAGAAGAAAGATAGAGAAGGTAAAAAGAGAGTGGGAAGTAGTTGAGCGAGGCGAGGGAGAGTGCAAGTATACAGGCAAAGTATAAACTTTGACGTATTTTGTGACGATAGTAGTATAATGTATAAGTTGACTAAAGTGAATATACATACATAGGTATATATGCATGTATACGTGAAACAACGAAGCGTTATCTTCTCCTAACATCCCCCCTCCCTCCGGACCCTTGTATGCAAAATGCTAGCTTATTCTATAATGAAAAGCTCTCTGCTTTTGTTAGATAGAAAGAGAGAGGATGGAGAAAGTTAACAAGTCTGATATATAGATGCTTTGGTATTTTCTCTTCTTTTGATACGAGCTTTCCAAGCTTTAGACGTTAATTTGTTGCTTAACCATAGTCGCACGTTATCCCTTCAAGTTTTACTAATTGTTTGCTCGATATTTACCATGGACTGCAAGTTTATTATACATTAAACAATAGCGCATTGAAATTAAACTTTAGCTCTTTTGCTTGCTCTTTACAATTCTGTATTTGACTGGACATCATTTTCGGCTGTAGTCATTATTAGCTCGACAATGTTTCAAGTCAACATTTGAGTTTCAATACATATGAATTCGGTACATGTAAAAGATGAAATTTTATGCTATCTGAACATATCAGGATTCAATATTGAAAATACGTAAACTCATGGATTGCCATTTTACTTTGATTTTTTAAAAGTTTATTTTAAAATTAAACTTCGAAACTTGCAAATATATTTAAAATCACGTTTGCAAAGATTATTTAATTATCTAGTAAAAAATTGCATTTTCCAATTCGTGCAGTACGTCCGTTCGATAAATTCAAATCATTTTTTTAAAAATAAATCTCGTTCATATTTGTAGGCGTTTCAAATTTTATTAAAGTGTATATTAAAACTTTAATTTAAAATCTAAAATTAGCTTTTACATTTAACATTTTGATAATAACAATAAATATTGACGTATTTTTATGCAATTATAAATATCTTTTTGAGATCTGTGTAATTTTATTTATCAATTATTATACAAAATAATATTTGACTAGTAAAGTCATCGACATAAATAACGGTTATGAAAACTTACTTTAACACGCTCCAGTTGATGTTCTATAAATATCTCCATTCACGTTGATAGCATCAAATTTTTCATATCTTTTGAAAAGACAACGTGAAAAATGAAATTTTTCCTTCTATCTTTTTTTGAAGTGCGCTTCTCTATCTTTTTTAATAAATTTGTAAAGTCTCTAAAGGCACATTGCATGGATAACATCTTCCTACGATTTTTTGATAATATTATATCCATAAAAAGATTGAACGATATGCAGGAATGTGTTTCTTTCTTTTTGAATCTAATATAAATCAGTTAAAAGTTACTTTTACGTGTGACGAAATCACAGATGTTGAAAATAAATGTAAGGCCTTGAAGGTAAACTTAATCAGATAATATTTTTATAGTTCATTAAAAATAATTTATGAAAAATTAAAGCATTTAGTTTTGAAGTTTTTTTTTTATTAAATTAGAGAAACATGGTCTTTGATAAGTCTATCTTATTCTTTATAAATTATTATTTTACAAAATAATAATAATCTTTATTGTAACGTGATTTATAATATTTTAAAAGGAAGTTTGATTCTATAAAAATTGATATATTTTCATTCTCAAAACTTTTAAAAATATTTTCCTCGACATTTCCAATCATTTTATTTGGTCAATAAGTTATTATTTTTATTTAATGTGACAGCACCAAGATGACTAACCCAATAAAAAGAATTTTTTCAAATCTAAAAATTTCAAAACATTTCTAGAAAATTACTTGTGCTGGAATATTTGAAGTTCAGTGCAATTCAGTGTACCAATCTCAATGTAACTGTCAGTAGTAGTAACAAAATTTGTTGATGAAAATTCGAAAATTTATTAAAATTAATTTATAGATTCGTTTTGATTGTAAAATTTAATAACTTTAATATGTTAAATTGAGAATTCTTTTTATTCAGGCATTTTTTTCATAAAAAAGTCGGATCAAAATATTTTATTATATTTTTTTTTCAATATGGTGAAATGAACATTATTAATGAGTCCAATACTTGTCCAATACTAACTATGAATAGTAGATAGTATGACTACTAGTTTGTCACGTATTTCGATATTTTAATTAACTTTAATGAATACAAGTGTCTCTCACCATCGAACCACCGTTTATAGCGTACTCTTTCTTTTAATTTTTATGGTATAAAATTTACCTTTTTCTATCTTTCTTATAAAACTTATAGATATATGTCAGTAGCTCGTTCATATACTAAAAGTCAGTAATTCATAATTAAAAAATTCCATACAAGCATTACAATATTATTTTCTTGGGTTCAAGTGCCACTAGCACAAGTTATATAATTCTTGTTATTTGAACTACTTAAACATATAAAAATATAAAAACTTTGTAAGGGAATTCTATACGTTAAATATTAAAAATTTTTATTTGGTCTAGTTTAAAGTTTTGAAATGTTGTACTTCTGAAAATAGTTCGACTGACAGTCAATTTAAAGAACAATTTATAGAAGAGATCTAAACGCTAGTGTATTAGATGAGCTTTAATTTAATACAGGAATTTTTTTTGATTCTCAATAAGTTTTTGTTGGGAGGGGTTTTATTAAAAAGGTTTTCATGTTAATTTTTGTCCCGCATTTAGGGTGAGTATTAACACCTCATTCTTTACTATAAAGATGAAATTTAATAATAAATACAAAAATTAAATCAATGTAAACTAAAATTAAAAACTTTTTAACTCTATATCCAAATAAGAAATCTAAATTGAACATACATTCACAAACACAAACATCTAAAGTTTTACGAAATACTTTTGATTTTAATTTATCAATAATTTTTCTTTATCAATTAATTTAAAAAAAAAAAAGTTATTTTTTATTCAAAATTGCACTTTGTTATAGTTATTTTTCTAAGAATAATTTGAATTATTAATAAATTTTAATTTTGATATTGAATTAATTAAAATTTTAGTTCTATAGAAATATGCCCAAGGTTCTTGTCATATTGTCTGACCGTGTCTTGACGTTAACTACTTAATATACGTATATACCTAATTGACGAAGAATGTTCGTGCGTCAATAAATGAAAGATTGATAAAAGATAATATGTAAGCATGAAAAATTTATAAAATTAAAACATTTTGATGAAAATATTTTATGCTTAAGATAAAATCACGTTATTACGTTTTTGTTTGTGAATGCACAACAAAATTTTGATTAATTTTTAGCTAATTTTATTGAACATAATTCGTGTCTTTTATCAATTATTTTCAAATTAAATTCTTTTTTGATGTTCTTTTTTTTAGTTTTCTCTAAATGATAAAGTTTTTTAGATCCTCTTGCAATTTCTATTTATAGTGGGTGTTCTTTTTTCCCAGTTGATATCCAAACTAATCTAGTGCGTTAAATTATTAATCTAAACTACATCAATAATTCTAAAAATGATAAATCAAAAGTTTTCTTTAATTCGATTCTTCGAAATTCCAATTAATTTTAATATAGATATGTTTAATTAAACATTTTTAGCACATAAAATATCCACGTAAGAATGAATATTGTTTCGTTTGAAACTTAATATTACAGCACGTAAAAAGAAACGAGAAATAATAAAACTTTAATGAGCAAGTTATATTTAACCTATGAAGTATAACAGTGTCAAAATAAACTTGTAATTATAATTTTCTTTTCTATAATTATAAGTTTGTTTATAATTATAAGCTTAAACTTAATGACATACCGCATACTAAGAAATGTTACACCATTAATTATCATTCTTTTAATCGTTATATCCGGAAGAAAGAAAAAAAAAACGAAATAGTCAAATTACAACCGCATAATATCACTTTGATATAAAAAGCGGATAATCTTTAAAAAGAAAATTGTTGCGTGCTAATTTTCAACATACGGTATAGCAAGAAAAACTTTACGTCCGCGATTCGGAAGTTAAAAAAAAAAAATAATGAAAATAAAAATAAAAAAAGGAAAAAAGTCACATTTACTCGTTGACTAACGTAGTAAAGTTAATTTATAAAAATTTTCCGTTTACTAGTAAGCAGTAAGATGACGTCATTACAGATAAATTTACCTCATTGACTGGACTTGAAAAATCTTTTTTCACTTGAAAGTTTCCATTTATAAAGAGTAAAAATAAAAAAAAAAGGTTAAAGAGAGAAAGAATGTGTGTAAGAAAGAGAGAGAGAAAGACGGTTCTGAGATATCTCGATATATAAACTAACAGGTGCGGTGAAGTTCGCTCTTGAAATCGATATAAACTTGTTGAACGTTTCATTGCACGCGAAACGCTAATTATCGAGGCAGCTGTACTAGGGCTAACGCACTTACTCTTTTATGTGTGCATACACACAGAAATACACACACACACATATATATATATATTGAAATTGCAAAAACTTAGTATTGCCTGTATACAGTATAATTCGTAAGCGGAAAGACTTATTTTTAAAAAAAAGGTAAATGATCGATTTTAAATAGACTTGGAAATGAGGATTATTTTGATAAATTAGGATTCTTTAACTGTTTCCGATGTATCAAGATTTATCGTTAACAGTAAAATAGACATAAATTGGTATAGCGTTTACTTTGAGCTAAGATTAGATAGTAGATTATTTGTTTATTAGGGACGAATTAAGAATCTTATATAAGATACATCAAAAGTATACTACCACTTCTACTGTCTTTTGTAATACTTATTTGTTTAGTATGTCGTCATATTCAATAATAATTTAGGATGTAAAAAATTAAAATGACATATTTGCACAACAATGTATAGTAAAGTTCTATAAAAAAAAATAACTTTAACTTTCAGTGTCATTTTTATCGATAATTTCTTATTTTTAGAAATAATTGTACTAATTCACATAGAAAAGTTGCAAAGCGGTTAGTTATCAAAGGTATCTATCGTATCGCGGATCAACGAAAAATAATTTGCACGTAAATTTATAGTTCTTTTTTTTAATGGATAAAGTATCTTGAATATTAAACAAATATTAAATCACAGGATTAATTGCACTGTGGACATTATTTATTGATAAGAATTATTTCGTTTTATAAAAATAAATTATTTAAAGACGATGTTTTCATGAAATATATGCTTAAAATAGATTTTTATTGAATAAATGTAGTAAATTTATAAATAATTATTTTCTTTTTTGTATTATATAATTTTTAATGTTTTAGATATTTTAAATATTTTTATTTCATTTTCCGTATATAATTTCCATTTTTTAAAAACGCAATTAAGTTTTTATAATTCATATCATAAATACACACAGCACATTTTCCTACTACCAACATTAGCTTTGCTTTGAAAAAACTAATCTTTTTTTCTTGAACGTGGTTTTCCCTCTTGATACTTTACATTGATAATCGCCTAATGTGAGAGCGTTGTTTCTAAATTTTCTAGAAATGAGACATTCGTCTTTTCTCTGGTTTTTCCTCCTATAAAATAAAAATTTCTGAAAATCAGAATAAATGGAAGGAAACTATAAAAGAGTTTTTTTCAATGAATTTCAATTGATTCGAGAAACGTATAAAAAACTTTTGTAAATGGATAAGGTATAAAATTACCTATTCCTATATATATCTATGTATAAAAAAAAGAGAAGAAAGAAAAAAATTGGATATTATTTTTTCTGTAATTTCATAGAAAATTTTGTTACTCTATATTTGCAATCAGCATAAATTGAGAAACGTAAGCATGATGAATGCGGTAGTAAAGATTTACGCTTGGGTAATTCAGCACCCCTAATTAACTCAAAGTATACTTCGCATCGTCTCAGTGTATACAAGCTATGAAAAATTAAAATATCTGAGCTTTGCAATATGAGTTTTTAATGAAAAGTGTTTTAATTTAAATTCATGAGAAATTTTTATTATATTTTTCTATAAATTCAATTGTTGACCATATTTTTTTTTAAAATTATTTTATAAACTATAATATAAGAGTAGAAATAATGTAAATTATAAATAAAATTTTACTGTGTAGGATGATTTTAATATAAATTAAAATATTTATGTTATTTATGAGATTGTCAAAATGATTTCGAAAATCTCATAAGCATAAATGTTTAAAAGTAATAACATTAATTTAAAAGTAATAAATGTGTTAAGAAATAAAACTTATTTAAATTTTTAATTTATATATTTTTTTCATTGATATAAACATGGGCAGTTTTTAATAAAAATAAAAAATTTAATTCATATGATGCGATAACTGTAATTATATAACAATAAGTATTTTTTCTTTAAATGTTATTTAACGTCGCTGTTTTTTGCTATCATTTCGATGCTAATTATCGACAGAGGTCGTCAGTGTCTTTGTGAAGTAAGCACATGTAACTTACAGTGGTACTTGTATAAATCGGCCGAGAGCGGGATTCGAACCCGGAACCTCGAGATTACGAATCCATTGTTCTGTCGAGTAAGCCACCGAAGATCTCTAAAAAAGTATTATAATTTCTTACTTACTAATTGTAAGGCAATTAAATAAATATAATAACGAGTTTCATAACTTATGTTTTATAACTATTTTTTTTCAAACATGAGGACATATTGAGAAAAAATTCGATTTTTTTTGTGTCACATTTTATTATATTATAAAATTGACACGTATCTTTTAATAAAAACTAAAAATATATTCTTCTATTTCTGATAGATTGTTATTGATAAGCAACATTAGTTCTGCACTTTTAAAAACGTCTGTACGTGCATAATTTTGTATTCTTCAGAGAGATTGTTCTTTTTTTTATTGCCGTTCAATCATCATTTCTAGGACAATTACGAAAATTTTGGGATTCTCTTTGTCTTGTAAATTAACCCGATGACGTAGAACAAGAACAATCCTCACGTATCTCTTATTTCAACGTTAAATGTAGATTGAATTGCCGCAAAACGTTTAAATTAATGACACGACGTGCGTGTTAAAGTCCCAAGGCGATTATACACATACAAAACCCTGCTGTAATTCGAACGTCGAAATAATCGAGGCGTATACATACGCTTTTAGTTTTTACTTGACGGGGGCTTTTCTAGTTCAAACCCCCCCATTCCGACAATGCTTCAACAACAACCACAACTTTGTAATTACGTACTCCTTTAACTGTGATATGAGTAATTTATTGAAAGTTTTATAGCAAAGCACGATTACTACCTCCTTTTTTTTCTTCTTTTATATTCTGCAACCAATGACCAAGATAAGATAAATGTACGTTAAGAACATTATTTTTATATATTGTTATGAAATGTTGAATATTTTACCATGTGTCTAAGTATCATTAGATTAAATTTATGATCTATTGTGTTAAATGACCAGCGTATAATGCTTTACAATACGCTTTGCGTGAGTTTATATTTGCTTTAATATATTCAGTATAGCTCACACGAGCGTTTAATAAAAAAATTATTTTTTGAATTATTAATTATCTGGTTTTTCCTTGTTACCAGGTGAAAAATTATGATAATTTATAATGCGACATTTTAACACGTGGTTATGAAGATTATCATGATAGAGACAGTTTTATTATTTTTTTTCGGTTGATAAAGTTGAAGTGAATCATTTTTTATTTCTATAAGTAGGATTGTTATATCAGCAATTCTCTTATCAGATGGTTATTTTAAGATTCTTTTATTTGCATTTTTCTTTTCTATGTTCAATATGAAAAAGTAGAACAGTTATATTTTTAATGTTTCTATTTGAATTACTTTTTTTGATTTATAATCTTTGATTTCATACAAAATTTATATATTTTTTTATTTAATATTGAATTTTCTGATTCTTATTATTTTTTCTTTTAGATCTTAACTTGTTTTTAAATTTTGAAATATTCTTGTGTATCCGTAGGACATTTCTTTTGATCTTCTTATTGAAATTCAAATTTTATTTCTCTTGGAATTTTTTCTTTGATGAATACCTTTCTAATATTTTAGATACTCTTATACATTCCTTTTAGATTTTTATTATGATAGAAACCATACTGCGCTCAAAGTTTTTGATTTTTTTATTCATCTCGTTATATTTCAAACATTTCGCTGTTAATTTTTAAAATATTTATTATTTTCAAGATTTAAATTAAAAGATTATTTTTTTCTTTTCTAATATCTACTAAAATAATCATTATTTTTTTAAACATTGTATACATTTTTATGGCGCATTAGCAAAGAAAGATCCAATATCTTTCGTGCTATGGATTTTTTTTTGGAAATTCCGAAAAAAAAATTTTTTATCTAAAAATATAACTTGGGTTTGGAAATTTCAGTTTAAGTTAATAACATTAACATTATCAGTATAATTTATGTATACAATATTTCTGTATATGCACGAACAAAGCTAACAGTATTAATGTTTTTAACTAAATTATAGATCGACTACCTCGAATAGTAGGGAGTCTGAAACATTTCATCCCAAAGTTTTAAGAACATCCTTGACCCGTTAAAAGCATAGATTCTTGTAAGATGAAGTTTGTATTTATAATGCTTCGGCATTAACATTCCTAATTCAAATTTATTTATTGCACAAGCTTAAAACTTTTTTAATGTTGATATTTTCTTCATTCATAATTTATTTTGTTTTTTTTTCTTTTCTTTTGGATAAATTTTTACGTTCATCTGTATTTCATCATTAGCTTTACGTTCATTAGATAATTTTCTGTTTTTTCTCTGTCTCGATCTTTACACTTCTATCTATTTTCTTAGAGTCAAATATACTCCAGAGTATTTCTATTAATCCCGTGAGCCATATTCTCATATATTCTTTGTACTTTATTTTTTTCTTATTTCATTTCTTTTTTTCTTCTCGTTATATTTTTTTGTTATTCTGTAATATTCCCAATGGCATCGTTTATACTATGAAGAACAAATAGTGACTTTTTAATACTTTTGATTATGGTTATTTCAGTAGATTTATAAAAAAAAGATGTAATTAGGTTTAATTGAGGTATCACAGAAAAGAAATGAAACAAAAATAATTGATTTTTTGTATTAAAAATACAGTGCACTGAGAATTTATAGATATATATTGAGAGAAGATTATGGTTAAGAGAAATGTAATAAGTTAACTATTACATTATGATTAAAATTTTTTTAAAGAATTAGTCACATTTTGATGTGTTTTGAAAATTTTTATTGTTTTTGTTATTCATCTTTTAATTATAACTTCTCACGTTGCAGAATTAAGAAAACATTTATTTTGTATAAAATATTTTTATTATTTTTCATTTTTACTAAAATATCAATAATATACAATCAAGTATTGTTCGTTAGATGGATGTACTTTTATAATAAAAAAATTTCTTTTAAGCTCATGATATAAGTTTATATCACTAGGAAGCAAATATAAATTTATTCTAACTCCAAAATTAAATAAAGATCATCTCATGAAATTTTCTATTTAATTTAAAGTCGCTGTATTTATGCTACCTTTGTGATGCTAACTAGCGATGGAGATTTCTCAGTGTGTTTGCAAATAAAGCACATGTATCGTTATACAGTGGTGCTTGTATCATTCGGCCGCTGAGAGCGGGATTCGAACTCGGGTCCTTGAGATTACAAATCCATTGCTTTACCGACTGAGCCGCTGACAGTCTCAATGTGTCTAATTTTAAAAGTTTATTTAAACTTTAATTAAATCGATTTCTATTTTTATTTTTAAATTATAAGAAATAAAAAAGTGAAATTTTCAATAAATTTTCTTCAAATTTCAAAAAGCATATTTAAATGCTGTAAACTTTATAGGATTCTTTAAATTCACTTCTTGAAGCTTCTTTTAAGAATTTTCGGAAAATATTGGTTATGAATTTAGTACCGCATAAGTATATAAATGTGCAACATCTTTAAGCATACTTGGGACTGTAGGTATCATTGACATAAATTTAAATATACAAAATTTACTTTTCGAGTACGAGAAAAAAATTTTTCGCGTTTCAGAGAAAATTGTTATCTAAAAAAAATTTTGATTCTCCTTATTAATACAGTATACTTCAATTCTAACATATTTTTCTTACATTATTTTTCCTATTCTTAACTTTATATTATTTCAAAAGCTTTATTAGATAAATCGTTGCGTTGTATGACTGTAAGTCTTATTACAAATATGATTATTTACCAAGAATCGCTTTATAAATTATTTATAATTCTTTATTGTAGTTTAAATACTTTATACAGCTTTGTGGAACTATATATTTTTTCTTTTCATAAAGCCCATATTGTAATAAAAAATATTTAGCCTAAATCGACGCAAATGAAAGAACTTATTCTTTTTTTTTTAAACTTTTTAAATTTCTTCGAATTAATTTATTCGCCCGTTAATAATTAAAATACTTAAAATGATTGTAATGATGATTCACATGAAAATAAATATAACGTTTTAAATATTAAAAGTTTTTAAAATATAACGGATATATCGAGTGCTTACAAATATCACTGATTTTTCGATTTGTTCTTGAACTCTTGAATTGCTTTATATAAGTTTTGATTGAGAACAACTTTCTAATTGCGTTTTCAAACTATATCTCCTCGAATATTATATTTTGACTTTGCGTTATACTGTAATATAGAATCAAAGCTTATTGTGTATGTCTATCGATTTAAACGAATTTACTTTTAAATTGGTTTATTGAAAGTTCTTATTCCACGTGGATAACTTATTTACACTATTGCTAACTTTATTAAACAAATAGAGAAATTTAACTTGATTTTTAAATTAAAAGTTATATTTTGCTTTATTATCACGCAATATTGGATTTTTAAAAATTTAAATTTATTAATTAACAATTTACATAAAAATAATTATTAAAGATTTTGTTAAAATTATGTTTAATTAAAGTAGCTAGTGACGTAGAAATATTAAACAGAAAATTATCTTAATTAACACAAACTACTCAAGTAAAACTGAAATAACGATCGTTATATGATACGCGTCATTATATCATAAAAACAAGATTTATACATTTTTAACAAAACCTTTTGTTTGCGCGTCGAGAAATATAAAACGATTTATCATCGATAACTCGGTACGTCAATAGAAAAAAAATTTCTTTGAATTTAAAGCTCTAAGACACGAGTGAATAGTATAATTTCTTTCATTTATCTATTTTTATTTTCCTTTTCTTCTTCTTCTTCTTTCATTATTTAATTCCTAATCGTAAGGCCATGGCATCGTTATACTAGTCAACTGATTGATATTCCAACCTGGTTGTGAAAAAAAAACGTCACTTTAATGGAGTCTTGATCGATCGGTCATGCAACGATGCAAGGAGGCCGCGTTTAAATATATATATATATATATATATATATATATATACACGTTGTTTCAGAAGCGATTTCCCTTAGGATAACTTCCTAGTAAAATTTTGAGCTCAACATTATCTGTATTAACTTTGAAGCTTGGAACTTAAATTCGTCTTAACTATAAAGCAAAGATATCCTTTAACAAGATATTCTTACTACATATATAATATCTTTACTTTAAGGAAAAAAAAAGAGAAGGATAAAGAGTTACGTCTAACTGAAATTCGATAATTAGGAAGTGGTAGCTTCTATTCATTTTTTTTCTCTTATGTCAATTCAATTGAATCTCTATTTTTTTTATCTTATTTCCTATTAAGAGAATTAGCGTGTTCAAGGATTCTCTATAGAATTTCTATAACTACGTCGTTCAAATGTGGAGCGATGACCATGGATATTTTTTTTTTTTTGCTGAAAATATAGAATTGAGCAATGACGTCATTACTATTGTGATAAATGATGAAACATTTACATCAAATTATGTGTTTTGGATATACTATTGTTATACTGTTTCACTATTTATAAGACAGCTAAATTTATAATAAAAATAAGTAAAATACGATTATTTGTAAAAAATAATGGAAAAAAAACAAATGATTATAAATATTAGAAAAATTTTCCTCAATAACATGTGTCACCTATATAAACATTTGATATTTGTTTTATCCCTTTTATTAAATCGAGTCCGATGTAATAATTTATTCCACTGTTTAGCATTAAAATTAAATACATTGATATTAAAGGTGCGCATAATAAACGACAAGTTTGATTATGATTAATAAATAGCGCGTGGTAAAACAGTAAATTTTTACACATCGTAATTTTATTCATCACGAGTATATATACGCTGGATGGAAATATGACTTTTTATGTACGCACGTAGCGTATGCGTTATCAAAGATTTATCTCAGCTTAATAGAGAATAACAACATGTAAACTTGGATTATGAAAAAAAAACTATGATCCGTTAAAGTGTAGAGATCAAATAAGTTTTTTCTTTTTTTAAGTGTGATTAAATTGTAAATAAAATGTAACTAATAATCGGTTTACTTTAACGTTTTTTTTTTTAATTTATATAAAGAATTTTATAGATTATTTTTCTAAGTTAATATTTCAAATTTTATTAATTATTAATTCGTTCATATTTACTTCTATCGCGATGAAAGTCAATAATGAATAGACAAATGAGAATTGCCGTCGAGATGAAATTACACAGTAGTTGTCTTTAAAAAAAGTAATTGCACGTAAAGTACGTACATGCACAAAGTAGGAAAGATCGAAAACCCATAAAATTGGAAACAAGCGTTTGACAATTCAGTAAAATAGAATAAAAAAAACAAAGAAACAAGACATCATAATCCTCGAGGCCCTTGTGAACGTACATAGAGCTCAACGAACCATGATTTTTAACAGTATACATACAAGAACAAGGAAGAAAATAAGGCAAAATAGACAGAAAAGAATGATAATAAAAAAAAAAGAACGGCGCGAAACGTTCTAGCAAAGAAAATTGCCTTACTCTCGTTACGTAACGGCTTTATGCCTTTAAAGTAGTAGTAGTAGTAGTGGTGGTAGTTCAACCCCCTTTTTGATTCTCTTTATGTATATTCCAAGGCACGAAGCGTTATGTATACATGTATATATAAAAAACTAAAAGAATACAACGGCGATATATAAGAGAGAAAGAGAAAAAAAGAGAGTTAAAAGTTAAGCCAAGTTGCTAATGACGTCACGTATAGCTTTCTCTCTTTCAAGTGCCTTTGCACACGACAAAGTTCTTTCCTTATACCACTTATTATTATGTATATGTGTGTGTGTACATGTGCGACACCAAAGCCTCGTCGCCGTCGTCGTCGTATAGTTAAACCGTTAGGGGCTGAGAAAGAAAAGAAGAAGAAGACAAACCATCGTAGGTCAATCGCGCACGTTGGCGTCGTCCGATAATATGTCTCTATCTTTACTTTTTTCTCTTTCTTCTCTTTGTGTATAGTGACCGAACGAAGAAAGTTAAAAAAAAAAAAAAAGAAAAAATAGGAGAGGGTACTTTAACCGTAAGAAGGAGGAACCGAACTTATACACGGCTTCTTGTTCTGTTTTACACTCAATAAATTTTCTTGACACTTTCTTATAATGCTTTTTTCCTGTGAAAAGAAGAAGAAGGAGAAAAAAAATATTGAATACATTTTCTTTTTTAATCCTTTGGTTAAAAGATGGTTGATTTTATGTTTGTTAGCTTTTCTTTATTTTTTCTTTTATCCTTTCTACGTCACTCCTTTTAACTTTTTTTTTACTGAATGAATCTTATTTTTGGTATAGCTGACGACAAAAACGTCTTATTTAGAACGAGGATGAATCACGCTGAGATCAGCTAAAAATCAGCTGTGCCAAGCATGATACTCAAGATATCTTTAGGAAATAGAGATGATAAACCGTAGATTTATTGATCGGCAAATTTATTATTTCAGATGGGACTTTTTTTCTCTTGTAACAATTCCTTCTTTTTTTTCGTTTGGATGGGAAAAAAAAGGAAAATAGTTTGCTAAGAGAATAAGAAAGAAAAAGAGTCTATTTTTGGATTTTATTGCGCTAAGTAGGATATATAGGAAATGCGTAGGTTGGATGTGGATTGTTCAGGATGTTTGTCACGAGTCAGATATACCCAATGAATTGCGTATATTATGTCCATGTATTATATTGCTTTCTGATTTAATGCTGCTTGGTAGCTTGAAAATTATTATTTTTTCTGTGTTTTCGTTTTTATTACTTTTTAGTTTTTTATGGTTAAAATTAATTTAATAAATTTATAAATATTTGCAATACTATAATATTTTTATAAAATTATGTACCTATTGATTTTTAAATCAATGTAAAATGATATAAAGATTCGAGGTCGTCAGTGGCTCACTCGGTTGAGCGATGGATTAGTAATCTCGAGGTCTCGAGTTCGAATTCCGCTCTCGGCGGCCGATTTATACAAGCATCACTGTAGTTACATGTGCTTTGTTCATAAACATACTGACCACCTTCGTTCCTATAATTAGCATCGAATGATAGCATAAATACAGTGACGTTAAATTTGTTAAAAAAAAAAATATGATTGTGTCTTAGATCATTTGGTGAATAATGTTTTTTTTCGTAATATAATTTAGTTATTGTTAAGATGAACAACAATAAAAAATTTAACCTTATGATATATACGTCAAAACTCTATTGATAGGTATATAAAAGCGATCTCTTTGCATGATTTCAGATTTAATTTTTATTAAATCCAGTTTTATTTAAAATTATCGTGGTGCGTAAAATTTCAATTTTTTTTTTAATAAATGGTTTTGTTAGGAACTACAGAAAATAAAAAAATCTTAAATATTAAGTAAATAAACTGCTCAATTATTCTTTCTATCCATCTATTCAAATTTCATAAAATATTACCTCTTATAGTTACAATAATTACGACAATTAAAGCTATATATAAAAATTATATATAAAAAGTTAAAAAAGATATTGCAAATACAAAGAAAAAATGAATCAATTTAATAAAAGAATTCTAATTAAATTGTTGCCTTTCAGAGAAAAATAAAATGAAATTTAAGATTATTATTGATTAAAGTCGTCTTAAGATTTACGCACGCACGTACGCATCCACTTGCACGTACACAGATACATTCACCCTCTTCCAAAAATAATGTACTTCTATAATATTATTCCAAAAACTATTATTCGTTTTCGTTAATTTCTATTATATGAACACGCATATTAACATTTTATTAAAAATACTCGAATTTAATGTTCACAAACGTTTTTCTTTTTAATTTCAAGCTTATCAATTTACGATTACATTGTTCGGAAATTTTAATTAAAATTAAATGACGAATAAATTAAATTTATGCGATGATTTACGTAGTTGTTAATTATAACAGAGTTTTATTGAGTGAATAAGTAAATTTAATTTCGCTTATAAATATGCAAACTTTTAAAGGTAAAAAAAATGAAACCATGTAAATTTAAATACGCAACCTCTACTTTTGATTACCAAGAATGTCCACAAAAGAAGTCGGTAAAAATCAATTGCACCACAGCAGAACATGTAATCCACTTTGAAGTATCCAAGCAGAGTTATATTCATATTACAATTTTTTTTTTCACTTATATTGAATTTTTGTAAATTTTTTTTATTTTAAAATAGTTTACATTAAAAAAATTTTTAAATACATAAATTTCATCATTGATCGCTCTCGAGCATAATCATTATTAAATCATAACGAAAAAAAGGTGAATTCTCATTTTTAATATCTCATCAAGATATTAGAGCGATTTTAAATTATCTTACGATATAAGTCTGAAAACTCGGTAATTAACAGACAAGAAGCGTAGGCGTTGAGCTTGAGCTTTGTTCAAGAAAGGCTTCAAGAATATTAACTTTTTGCTAAGAGGGAAGGTGAGACTAAAAGCAAGATGGAATCCAACCATAATAGAAATTCGTTGTTTCCTTCCTTCTCTTACTTTCTTTCTTTCTTAAAAGAAAGCATAATATAGCTAAAATATATAGCTCTTATTTTTCTCTCTTGTGATATTTAACTTTTCTTTTGCAACGTGTAGATCGTAAGGTCATTTTCATAAGATAAAAGAGCGAATTATTTATTTATCACATCCAATTGTAAATGAATAATAAAATGATTTAATGTGCCTGCATGTGGATGAACGAAAATAGTATATTACGATACATGTGACTTAAGTGGCCCATTATTGCACGACGTGAAGATAACTTCAGGTCGTGCAAAGGGCCACTTAAGTCTCAGATATAGTATACTATTTTATAGCACAAGTGTCATAAATCCGCCGCATTACATGAGTACTCTTAAAAATCAATAATTAATAAAAACTATGCACTCCACGGATGATAATTCGTAAAATAAAAACAAAAATTGTAAAAGAGCAAATACTAGGCATTCCACTTAAATAGTCTTTTAAATATTGAATATTGTGTATTGACCAGAAGAGGGTCGAGAAATTCAGATAATAAATTTTCATGAAACTATGTTAGATGATATTTTTTAAATTAACCAAGTCTGTACAAAAACTTTTTTACTATTGAGCTTTCTATCATGTTATACAAAGTGACTATGTTAGCTGTTCTTCAATTATTTATTGCTGAGATTCGTATTCGAGTATATGCGAAACCTCATTTTGTAACTATAATTACTTATTTTCTTGCTATCCTAAATATGATAAGTACAACTTTTGCGTTAATTACTTTCTTAATACATTTTACTTTATTCCTTAATAATTAATTCATATTAAAAAAAAATTTTATTAAATTTTCCAGTTAAGCTTAAATTACTTCATCACTGCCCACCTTTTTTAACATAATTTTCTTTCTTAATATAACAAGTATTTTTACTTTGTTATATCTTGAGTAAATCCTTTCATACAACAATTAAATATTAATAAATTGAATTATTCCAATTACTACACATGATTAGTTAGTTAAAAATTATAAGAAATTGCCAAAGCATGCAATTAATGTAAATACAAATTAATATTATTTACACCATTCGTATCATTTTTATTTCTCATAATTAAAGATTCATATTGATTTTGTTCAGAACATTACATATTCCTTGTGTTACAACAAAAGAGTCTTATAATTTTTAGTCTTATTTTTTGAAATTATTGATAGAGAAATATTAAAATAATATTCATTTGAAAATTAAGCGATAAAAGTTATTTTAATAAAAATGTCTGATATTAATTTATTGTGTTTTATTTATTATTTACATTGATAAAAAAATAATACTCAATTTTAAAAATTACAGAATATTAAGTTTCGAAGCTTTATTTTTTTATTTATCCAATGTTGACTGATTTATAAATGATAAATCAATATACGTGTAACTAGAATCATGTAATGAAAAGCTCAATGTTTTATACCGTTTCATTGTGAAATCGCCGTAATAATATGTCACGGCTAACCAGGTTGCAGTTAATAACTATATCATGTTACAGATGCTGGTAATACTTATTTAATTTGATTTATTTGTTGTTTACATTTACAAGTATATAACGTTCTTTTACAAAAATAATGACATGATATGAAGTTTTTGAGAAAAAAATTAATTTATTTTGTATGAGTATATGTTTAGAAATTGCCATAAATAATTGTTCACAAGCAATAATCAGATGAGCATTTATTTTGATATTCAAAAGTTATAATTTAAATAAAAATAATTTATCAATTTTATATATAGATTATATAGTTATTTTGTTAGAGAAATTTTTCGGTTTTTTCTACTGTTACACAAGTGTGTAACACCTACGTTCTCTATATATTCCGAACAATTCTAAATACAACTAATTATAATTATTATTCAATTATGGAAAATGAAGATGTTACGAATAATGTAAATGAAACATTTATATTTCTCGTCATAATTATAAATTATAGTTATATATCTTCATGATTTGAAAAAATTTTTAACCAATAGGAATATTTTATATTTCGTTAAAATCAATCAATTAATTAATAGCAACTAAGAAGTAAAGTCACACATTCTGTCAAAAAATAAATTTAGATCCGTATAGAGCTTTACTTCCCATTCAATTTTCGTCATTTTATTATCTCAAAAAAAGTGGAATTTGTACTGTTATAGATAAATTAAACTTATAATATTTACGGTAGTAAAAAAGTGAATAAATAATTATAAATTGGTGGATAGATATTCGAATGCGTAAATTCAATAAATAATAAAATACAGTTGAAATTTAAAACTTAACATTGATATATCTCTTAATAAAAATCCCAATGACGAACAAATAGAGTGGGTTTCTTTCCTGATTAAAGAAGCCCCTTGATTAAGTATTACCAAAGTCCGGTATATCCTTTTTGGTCCTCCTTTGTGAGTACAAAGAAGAAAAAAAATAAGGAAACGGACAAGTAAGCTAGAAGTATAAAAACGTAGCAATACATAAATGCAGCTTAGAATTCTAGACATTCTCTGTATGCTAGAGTAAAAGAGAAGGCCACTTTGAGCATGTATATATGATCACAAAAGCTTTCTCATCTTATGATCCTCGACCTTCTACAATCAAGACAGTGCGTGTCTCTCAATGTGAGCTTTGAATCCAGTTTAAGATTATATTCTTCTTCTTCTTCTTCTTCTTCTTCTTTTTCTATTATACTAACATCTTCCTTTATCTCATTGGATATACTCGTTTTTCCTTGTGACAACTTTATTTCTTTCGTTCTTTACTTTCTTTCGTTCTTTTTCTTTTTTTTTCCTTTTTATTCTTCTCTTTTCGTTCTAGTTAAATTAGGGATACGGAAACGGATTCGCTTAATTGTATTTTAATGAACGTAAAGGAGAATAAAATGTCTACTGGCTTAGGTTATACTGCAAAGTTAGCTTTATGAATATTCATTTAATATTACGTGTTCATGAAGCTTATGCTTATATTATTTTTTAAATCTTTTGCTTTCTAAAGATTACTCATGCGCTCTACTTGTAATTGAATTTTAATTTCGTTTAGTTTATTATTATTGTTAATTTTACGGCTTTAAATGTAATTTTATAACCTCGATGGAAATTGAAATTTGTTTTAAACTAGAAACTGGTCATGTTTTATTTTGATTAAAAGTTAATGTTGGAAACACTCCGATTTCTATTCAGAATTTTTTTATAATTTAATTGATAAATTAACAAAGAGAAGAAAATTATTTTAAAATCTATTTGCGCGTAAAGAAATTGAGTTACTTCAGAATTTTAAGGTAAACATTGACTTGATTTTGATTAAAATAGAAACATTCTTTGTGGTTTTCAAAACTCTACAAAAAATTTCAAATTCTCGAGTTTCTAATAATTTTTTTTACTGATTGGAAAAAGATGAAAGAATTTCTGGAAAATTGTTATTTCATTAATAGATAGGTCAAAGGGTCAGGTCAGGCAAAAAGTCAAAGTTTTTTTAATGAGTGAATTTTTAATTTTAAATCAATATCAAACACCGCAATTTCACATGGTATTGATAAATTTAAATAATTATTATCACAATCATGAAAATAAAATATTTTTAGCCTTCGTATTTTATTTTGGAAATTATTATATTTTCGTGTTATAAAATTCAATCTAAAAAAAATTACATGATACATGATACATGACTTTTGTTTCGTTCGGCGTTCTAGGACTTTTATGTGCGAGTTTTCAAAGTTTTCTTTTTTCAAAACTCCTTTTTCGTGAAATATATTTTCTCGTAGCTTTATTTTTCCCGAGTGTTATCTATTTTCTCTCTTTTAAAATTCTTCTATTTTTATCCTCGGCAAAAGTGTGGTATATTAAATTCATGACGCCTTTATGATATCTTTCATGGAAAAAGAGCATTTGGAATAAAATTTTTGAGCTTACTTTATTTATGCTAAGCAAATAAAAAGTAATGTTTGCGGAAATTCACAATAATACATATTTCTTCTCAGACGTGAAATTGAATTTTCCAAATAGCAATGCAAAATAACAATTATATTTTCTTTAATGTTTTTTGAAACTTTCTAGTTTTTCGTTTTATTTTATTGATTTTTAACACAGAAAAGAAGAAACCATTTAAGCAAACAATTAATGAAAAGAAATAGAATGAATAATTGTAGATCAGCCATTACTGCGAACAACATTGAGGCATCATATGCCCGAAGTAATTTGCCACAAGCCATGCGTGATTCTTTCCAAATTAAGTCTCTGATGGAGCTGGTTTTGTTTACTAAATATCTATATAATATGTGTTTTAAAGGAAATTGTACAAAATGATTAAAATAGCGCAAAATGCTGTGGCTATAGAACAAGTTCTAATTTTTGTTTTGAACAATCTTTTGTTAATTTGTTAATTTATTTCTTTATAACAATTAATTAAAAGTAGGGCGTTGAAAAATAATGTTTCCAAAATTAGAATAAAATTTTTTGTTTGGCCGGATCGAATTCGAATATTTACAAAGGTGAATACACATAAATTCTGATATGCAAATGCAAGTAGGAACTTTGTTAATAAATATGCAATTTCTCGAACTTATTCGCAAACAGTAGTTGGCACATTTTGTTTGCTAATTTTCTCAGTTATGTTATAGTATTATTATAACTTTCATAGTATATCTTAATATTACCAATTTTGAATCAATACGCGGTCGATAGGAACAAGTATTAAAGTTGAATTTAAATGTAATTTGTGTATATATACGATTAAATTTTTAGAATTTTTAAAAAGATGAAAAGTATTTATATTTTTAGTGTGATTTCTACAAATAATTTTAACACTTTTTAATGTAATAAAGATATGTGTTTGTCTAAGTCTAGCCCTTAAAAATCTCAAATAATAAAATAATAAAATATTAGATAATCGTTATTACCTTGTAATTTATTCTATAGAACAGAAAATCAAAAATTTTTTATACTCTTTTGAAAAAACCTTTCTTTAATAACTTTGAAAAAGCCAGGAACTGGTAAGAATCTTATGTCAATTAAATTCTTTTTGGAACTTCAAAGTCGTATATTTTTATTACTGTATTACCATTTTTATTACAACTACAGTTCTTTTATCAAACAAGAATATTTTAACTAAACGTAAAAATTCGTTACAAAAAGATAAAATTTCGTTTCTAAAAGTAGAATTTTACCTTAGAATAGAATTTTATCTTTTTTTACAGCGATTTCTTTTTATTTTTTACAACTTAAAGACCGTCTTACCAAAGACACGGAAGTAGTAAAAAACAAAATTTTACTTTGTTCTTGTTCTCTTAACTACAAATTGTGTAAATCTTCCTCACATTTAGTCGGTACAAAGAAAAAATGCAAACTACAAAAATAACAAGCATTTTGTCTTATTTCAAATAAAAATTACATAAAGTAACATATCCTCGAGTCTCTATCTCAACAAAATTAAGCCAGTAAGTTATTTATACAATAAAAAAAATGAATAAAAAAGAAAGATTAAATGCAGCACACATGCTGTAACAGATTATACTCTGTAGTGGACCAATAATTAAGAACCATGTCGAGCCTTTCGTTTTTTTTTTTTGGTTTACTGCAGTAAAGCCGGGGATAGGAGCACGAGCTACACCTACTGCTCCATATAAAGGTCTGTGCAAGCGACACCTACGCAAACGACGACGACTAACGGGCGTCGCTATATGCTTTCGAGCCGCGCAAAACTGGTCGATGGAGTGTGGGCTGCAACGCCCTGACACCCTACACTGCCTTTTCCTACTCTATCTTTTCCCTCTATCCTTTAAGCGAGACAGGGGGATAGTTTAAATAGAGAAGGGAAGATACTTGGTTATGCAAGATTCTCGTTTTTTTTTTTTTTTTTTTTTGCAAGATTGCATCGAAACGATTTTTGATTGTTTCTCGTTGATTTATACATCGAGAGATAAAATTGAAGTTGAAATATTTTCGAGAAATTATTAATTAGAGAATAATGATCTTTTTTTAATATTAAATAGCTAAAAACATTTTAAAGAATAATAATAATAATTAAATCGTTTATACAGAGGCTAAAAGGTTTGGGTATTCAATCTTTTTTCCTAAATTTGGAATATTTTTTACTCACTTAAAATTAAGAGGTAAACCATGTTCATTTGGTTTGACACTAAATTTTTGAAAATTATGAGCTGATTGTTCCATATTGTAAGATTTTCTTTAAGAAAATAGAGCTTTAAAAGATTTGAAAATACCTATTCAAACGAAACTTCTTCTCAACTTTTATTAGTTTAAATATAAATAATTTGATATTTTATTTTGTATATTTTATGCTAATTCAATAGTTTTAAAGGAATTACTTTAATTAAAAAACTTGACTATATATTTATTAATCTGACCCTATATTAATAATTCAAAATTCATCTTAATTTTTTATAAAATATAACAAAATACAATAAATTACGCAAAATTCTCTTGAAATTTTCAAATAAATCAATAAAAAAAAATTTGTTATTGAAAATATTTGTTAAAAACAAAAACTATTAAATTATAAAACAACTAGTTAAAAGAAAAAAAAAATAGGTGGAGGCGTTAAACTACCGGGAATTTCCATCAATATCTCTTTACAAAGTTGTATAAACGTATAGGTTTAAAAATGGAATATACCTATACTCCGATAACATTGCTAGTATTCTTTTACAATGTGCAAAAAGAGAGCAATATTCTTTTATGCTTGATATGCCAGTACTTTTTTTTTTATTTCAACAAGTATAATCGGTTTCGATTGTACAAGGGAATGTTTTTTTTTCTGTGCAGTTTTTTTTTAAAGATACTTTAAAAAGAAAAAAAAAAGGTTTGAAGAATTTATAAAAGAATTGCAAAGGCAAAACATTTTCTTGCATAATCGAAATAGATTACTTGCTTTAATAAAAAAAAGTATCGGCATATCACGCATAAAATAATTGCTCTCTTTTTATACATTGTAGGAGAATAGTGCCAATGGATAGAATAAATAAAGAAATTTTTTATTTAACGTCGCTGTATTTATGCTATATCATTACGATGGTAATTAGCGACGGAGATTTTTCAGTGTGTTTGTAAACCAAGCACATGCAACACACAGTGGTGCTTGTATCAATCGGCTGAGAGCGGGATTCGAACTCGAGTCCTCGAGGACACGAATCCATCGCTCTACCGACTAAGCCACTGACGATCTCAAATGAACAAATTGAATCTATTTGTTTTTTAAAGCATGTTCTTTTATCTTTGTTTGAAAAATCTCTAATAAATATTTTTGCGAACTTTAACTTCGAATAATTGTATTTAATTATGATTAATTAACATTTACGTTTTAAATTTATTTTTAATGATAGCTTTTTATATTTTCATAGCTCATAGTAATTTATAATATAAATGCTCTTAATTATTAATAATTAGAGATTGTTTTCTTAATTGAAAAATCTTGGAAGATCATCACTTTTATCATTATCAGTCATAGATAAATGTTTTAAAAAATTCATCTATGTATCAATCTGAAAAATATATCGCTTTGATATGTTATTAATTTTCATTGATAATCTTACAATATTTATGTTGTGTTACATCCTAGGCTTACTAAAACATATTTACATTAAAGAAAATGTTTAATAAACATTCAAAAACCAAAATATGACTAATTAGAAATCTAGTTAATGATTAAAAAAACTTTTTTTTTTATTAATTACGTTATTAAAATTGTTTAATTAATGAAAATATCTTAATTAGACTTTATACCAAGCTTAAATTTAGTCAATTTACTAAGGAGCAAGAAATATTGTACAGTCAATTTTAAGCCCCTGATGAAACCATTTATAAAAGAGGATCTGAGATATTCAACGCTGTTTCTCTGCATATTACAAATAGATTTTTTTTCTTCATACTATACTAATAACAATAATTAGTTAATAAATTGGTTAATTTAATCATGTTATTATTAAAATATATTAAATTTTTAAGTATATAATCAACTCTTGTGTATGCATTGCATCAAGTATCTCGTAAATATTACACTATCAAACGAAGGTTAAGCATATATTATTTATGTAAGCTAATACTTGCGAGACCGAAAGTGGTGAGCTTTGACCAGGGCTACTTCTTCGTATGCTTTTCAATTATTTTATAGAAAATAACTATTATTTTAATAAAAATAAATGCATTAAAGTTTAATTTAAGTGAAAAATTTTATTTTTACAAGTCGATATGACAAAAAAGGCTTATTTAAAATGTTAAAATAAGTTATAAAATAAAATGGAGAATACCTACGTATGTTTGAAAAATAGGAAAAACATCATGTAATTTATAGTATTAAGTCTTATTGTTTAGAGATTACTCAAATACAAAGCCTACTTTGATTGTAAAATTGTTTGAAAACTTTTTTTACCTAATCTCGTTTATTCTTCATATAAAAAAATATACACCATAGGTGAATTTTGAAAAAATATTTAAAAAACTATTCCAGATTTTTTTTTTGAGTACTCGAAAGTTTTCGACAAAATATTTCGCAAATACTGTGTCGTATACTTTTTCAAAATTTTCGTATGAAATATTTTTGTCATTTTACAGATTTTCAATAATTCTAACAATAAATAAACTAAAGTAAAAAAGTATTTGAGAAATTTTTCGATCAAATGTTTCTCCAAATATAAAATTCTTAAAAAAAATAAATCACATTCAATACTATAGTTTTTCTCAATTTCATAAACAATTCCCATCAAAATCAAAGTTATATAATTTTTATGTGTACTTTATAATTTTCTGATCAACGCATATTCTATTTATATAATTTAATTATAAAAAATATTTAAATCACTTTACTTTCAAATAATATTACTCAAAATTTAAAAAGATAAAGTGCATCAATCATAAACGTGATTGAAATGTTATAAAAAATGACTTATTTGCGGTAAATAATGATATTTAATAATTATCGCAGTATCCGATATTCATTGAATGAATAATAAAAGCCTTTAGCCACCTGTGCGAGTATTATATTGTTTCCATTGAATATGACACAAGATTGGCATACAAATATTCGTTATAATCCGCTTAAAATTTTTTTACTCGCGCTTGTAACACGAGACCTCAGATTTAAAAGTACCGAAATATTCTATTGCTTCTGACAGCGACATTTATTTGGCAAATCACGTTTCGCAACAATTTGATTTGCTTATACATTCGTTTATATTCGATTACTCATCACTATTTTTTTTAGTTTCTTCTTTCGTTGTTTTTTTATGATCGAACGTTGATGATACATTTGGTTTAAAAAATGAAATATTATTATTAAAAATTATATTTATTGGAGTGTGTTTATATATTTATTTGATAGTAAGTAAAATGTAAAATGCCATTTTAATTATATAAATCATTATATCATTATAATATTATATAGTAAACTTTTAACATATAAAATTGTGTTATAGTAATAATGCGAAACATTGACATATATGTGTTATATTTTTACTTATAATAAACATGAATTTTTTTCCTTTGAATTTAAAAAAAAATAAAATCTTTGTCGAAGTATGTAGTAATTTTGTTAAAATTAAATTCTTGTAATTAATTGATCCCAAATAACAACTTGCATACTTCTTTAAACAATAAAAAACATCTACAAAAGAATTTAATCAATAATAATGAATTTGAAGTTTCATTAAATTAACTTGATTTAATAATTGAATTACGATAAGACGAATAACTACGTCTTGGATGTATATATAAACCATACGAACTTGAGATTCTAAACGTCTTTAAACATAAAAGAGTAGTCCTTTAAAATCTGCGTGGGCTTTTCTTGATTTTCATATATACAGACATACATGCACGTTAGCGTACTCGCTCGTACGTCATGCTTTGACTATATTATAAACTCCTCAAGCGCAAATTAGAGAACGAATTATTTCATATAGAAGACAAGGCGATTATCTTGCCAGACGTTATTTAAGGAATTATAATAAGAAATCATTTCATGACTCGATTGTAATTAACTTTAATGCTTTTGATCTCAATGAGCAATCAGTTATAACCAATGCATTCGAGAAATTTCAAGTAGCTCGAGATTTTTCTTTTTTCATTCATTTCGCATCGTAAAATGTATCTAATTTCCTATAACTTTTCAATCATAGAAATAATCAGGTTAAGGTGAATTATTGAAATTCTAAACTTTTTTTTATGTGTGCTTACTATTTAAAAGCATTATGCTAACATACTTACTTTTTTCAAAGTAATTAACAAATCGAAATTGTAGTCATATTTTTTCCTATTTTTTAGTGATTTTTGAAGCACTTTAGAATACTTAAAAATATTACACATTTACAACGCGTGAAATAATAATACCTGCTTAGTATGGAAAAAGGGTATATACATGGTAAAATATCCTCTTAAAAAAAGTTCTAAGGCTTGAAACAGGTGTTGGGAGAAACTACCGTATAATCGTGTAAAACGATATTTAAAACTCATAATGTATGCTATAATGCCAACAAAAAAAATATTTTTAAACAATAAAGAAAACTTGCATTTTGTAACTATTCTTTTTTATTATTTAACGTCACTGTATTTATGATATCATTAGATGCTAACTAGCGACGGAGATTTTCAGTATGTTTGTAAACAAAGTACATGTAACGTACAGTGGTGCTTATATAAATCACCTGAGAGCGGGATTCGAACTCGAGCCCTCTGGTTGCCAATCCATTGCTCTATCGAGTAAATCACTGAAGACCTCGATAATAATGATTATTGTTTAGTACCCGGTATTTCTCGCCCCCCGGTTTTATGTTACTTTTTTCTATTTAACAAGTATGTGTAAATTTTATTTAATATGAAAAAATTTTTAACTTAAAGCAATGTCGAGTATGAAAAAAAATTTCTCTTTTATTTATAAATTTTCCTCGAATAAAAATAACCTTTTAGTATAAATTTGTTGATCGAGCATTACAATGTACGAGTGATACAATGTAAAATAAAAAAAAAAGAGAAATGGTAAATTTACATGTTAACCTTGACAATTAAAACTCGTTTGTATACATAGCTATTATTTTCTACTATAAACGAGGCGTGCTTTACACACAACCTTTACGATCGTTTAAATCTTGTTAATTGGTTTTTTAATCGACTGCAAAGTGTATAGCTTAAACATTTAAACGTTATTCCGTATATACTATGTAGAAAAATGTTAAAGAATTTTAATAAATTGCAATTTTTATTGTGTAACTGGACAATTAAATTAAATCAAAACTATATTCAATCGAGTAAATTGTCACAAGAAGGATATAGAAATTTGATTTTTATTTTAAAACATTAAAAAAATTAATCATATTGAATTATAAATTCATTGATTTTCATCGTAAGCTTGAATCCAATATATCTTTAAAAATGTTTTGATTCAAAAAGATCTTTTATAAAATCATTGAATTCTATATTGCACCTTAAAGAATAAAAAAATCCCTTTTCATTTTCACCACCTTTAAATGATAAGATATAATTCTCAATCCTAAAGAAAATGCAACAGAGTAATATTTATTAAAGGTTGAAAAAGACTTTAGCCAGAGACTTCTTAACTCAGTCTGTGGTAGAGACGATAGCTCGAGAGAAAGAAAGAGAAAAAAAAAGAACGAGAGTCTAATAAAAAGGAACGCAATGTCCGATAGACGACGATAAGGCCTTTGGTATTGCGCTCGCTATCACGTCCACGCTTTTTATCAAGCTATTTTCTGTTCCTTTCGTTCAACTTAAAATTACAAAACTCAATACCTCCTTGCCTTTAGTCTTTGATATCATTAAAACGAGCAAAGTCTTGGGCTTCTTCGATATTAAATTTACGATATTCAGGTAATAACATTACTTTTGCTCTTTCGCTATTTTTTTCTTTTTTTTCAAGAAATATTTTTTTTTTATTCATAGTGAAAGAAAAAAGAGAAAAAAATGAAAAAGAAGAAGAAGAAATATTCAAGCTCTTTTTTTCAGTTTCTTTGGCGATACGCACGTATTTGTGAAATAAGAGGTCTCTTGAAAAATATACTTGAAATTATATGGGAGAATATATAACGCGACAAAAAAAAGTATAAAAGAGACAGACAAGTGCAATGCGAAAAGAGGCACGTGTATATGACAAATCGAATATACAATATCGAGAAGATGTACATATATATACATATATATGTATAAAAGTACAAATAGCTTTTGCGGGTGCAATGTACGCTTAAGATAGAAAAAGAGAGAGAAAAAAAAGAAGAAAAAAAGAGTAGCAAATAGCGAATGAAAGCGATAAGAGAGAGAGAGAGAGAGAGAGAGAGAGAGAAAGCTGTGTCGCGCATGCATATATATATAGGTGTTGCGAGTCTGAGAGAAAAGGCGCTCTCACACACAGCAAGCTCGTAACCTCACCTCTTTCTACCTTTTTTCTTTCACTTCGCTCATAATGCTTTCTCTTTTTCTTTCACTTCTTTCTTTATCTTTTTTTTTCCTTCTTCTCTTACTTCTAAGTCCCTTCGGGTTAACCATCACAGTAACTCTTTATACTAAAGCTCACTTTCTCTCTCTCTTTTTTTTTAAGCGCTGCCTCTTCGTTGCTTCTGAATAATACATACACACTCCATGCACACGCACGCACACACACAGCCTATTAGAATCTACGTTTTCACCAAGACATGAAAAAACCTCATCGTTATAGTATACGTGTGTATTTCTTCAAATGGATATACCAACACCATAATAATCACGTTTTTATTTCAATATTCAAATATATTGAATTGTTAAAATATCCCCGTGAGCTTAATAAAAATATAATCTTTAAAATCATTACAATAATTATATATTTAATTATTATAATAGTCACAATGTATGAATTGTATGTTAATATGAGAATTTTTAACATTGAGTATGGAAAAATCGTGTATATAGTATTTCGACATGCGAACAAGAGAAAAGAGCGTGTGAAAACGCGTGGGCGTATAGTTAAGAGCGCTTGCGCATGAAATTATAAGCTGTTTCACTTTCTGGAAATATATACATACATTTGTGCGTCCTCTTTCGTTTTCTCTCCCTTTCTCTTTCTCTCGACAATATTAGAGTCGCGACGACAGTGGGACTATTATACATATGCGAATGCTACACACCACATACTAATGTATTATATCGATCTATACCCAGCACCCCCCTTTTTTTATCACCCCACCTTGCGACACGAGAGAAAGGAATGCAAGCGATATTTGCAAAAGCGAGACAAAGAGAGAGAAAATATTCGACAAAAGCTTACCCAATATATATGTACGCACACACATATATTTTGCTTTCATATAAAAAGGGATTCTTTTTTTTTCGTTTTAACGGATGTGCTATTCCAGTTCTCCATAGAGACAGTCGAGTATAGTCACAATTACTACGTTGAATAACGAACTA